>OX467120.1:4842500-6042500 GCA_950106695.1 Biston stratarius | reverse complement strand
TTTTTCTAGAATATCTTCTCTTCAGCATTATCTATGTTATAATGGTTAAAACACAAATGATAGAGCATGAAATTGCCTACAACTTTTGCTAAAAACACTTCATGCTCAGATAAATAGTCTAAGAGTTACAGCGTAATCAAGCTTAGGAACATTTTACAGTTCGCAAATTCTCGATTTTTCCTACCACTATTTACGGTAAATAACCGATTACTCAATCCGTACTACGTGTGTACTACGTTTTTTCTTTCATTTTGATGAGGTAAAGTAAGAAACGCTTATTTTTGGCACTGTGGTGGTCCGAAATTTAGAAAAAAAAAACTTTTTTCTGAGGGAATAACTTTTTTAATGGTTTGCAGGCTAGGTGTTCACCACAGCTCACCTGACGTTAAGTGACGGTGTGGTTGAAGAGGGTAAAGCACACCTAGCCTGGAATGGTACTGGCTCTCAATACAAGTGAAGCTGCCGAAGCACACTGTTAGATGCTTGGCGGCAGATTTTGTTGGCATCTTTAGGGTGGTAGCTAGCCAGCCGAGTACTAAAAAGTACCGTACCACCACGCTATGGTTTTCTTACGATGTTTTCCTTCACCGGCAGCTCAAGCTCATTGTTGGGGTTTGAACCCGCGCCCTTCGGCATGCGAACGCAGTCGGCGTTAACCACTGAGCTATCATCGCTACAAAGTTATTAAGTTTTACAAACTTTAGTTATTATTGCTTTCAAAAAGACACTCATTTTTGCCGGCTCCGGCACTGAAAGTTTTCCTGCCACAAATCTATGGTTAACAGACTGGTTATCAATATTACAACAGATTACAACACTAGGTACAATTTTTTTTAATACAATTGGCTTGCGTTTGACCGCCAACTCGCCTGATGTTAAACGAAGATGCGGTCTACGGTGGAGCACGCTCGCCTAGGAGAAACCGATTCACTCGCGCGTTGATGTCACCCAGATGTAACCAAGAAAGTAGTCTTTTATCTGAGCCAAGAAACCATTTGTACTGTCTCCCTCTTTCCAGGGTGTATCCGTGCCGATAACAGACAGTCTCGAACTTCTTGGTGTCATTCTTTCGACGACTCTTAATTTCTGCTCATTTATTGAGGCTAAAGCAGAATTAGTAATATGATGAATGAAAAAGATAGATAAGTACCTACAGTAATATTCGCGAACTTTCAGCGAGTACTAACAGATTCTATATACAACACGGTCCGAGGAACACTCGTTGGGTATCATGTTATCTTGTTTTGCTTCAATAAAATAAAAGATGCACCATTACCGCTCCTTTAAGTTCCGCTCTGTAGCCAGCATCATTGCATACAACCATTTTTTTGGCGTCGTCTTTTAGCATTTGCAAGTGTCTGTATTTCAATATTTTTAAATATAAGTCCAAGTCACAGCAAAATCTTATAAAGTAAATCATGATCGAGTCCAGTCATGCACTAGCAAAGTAAATAAATAAATATTTTACACAGCGCCATCTAGCCAAACCAAAATATGCAAAGCTTCTATGGGAATGGAAATAACTGATGAAATAATAAGTAAGCTTTATCTTCAACCACAACGTCACTTAATATCAGATGAGCTGTGGTCAAACACCTACCTAATCAACAAAAAAAAATCTGTTAAAATACATAATGTACTCAAATATTTCTCAAGTGGGAATCAAAGTCACACCCCACAGTTCAGAAAGTAAAACTACTACTAAATGAGCTAACAAGACAAGGTAGTCAAGTTTTGGAATTTTCTCTTCAATTTATTTTGGAATTCATGTTTCATGTTTGACAGCCCTGTTGACTCATTGGGAGTATGTCTGCCTGAGCTGTAGGGCGTGGGTACGATTCCCGCCAAGGACAAATGTTTGTTTGGTATAAACAATGTTTGTTCTGTGTCTGGGTGTTCTGTATGTATTATAAGTAAGTATTTACAAAAAAAAAAAGTATTTATGTATTCTATCAGTTATCTGACTTCCATCACACAAGCTCTGCTTAGTTTGGGGTCAGATGGCGCTGTGTGTAATGTGTCCTACAATATTTATATATTTATATTTTTTTACTACATTATATTGCTTTCTGACATTCACACACGTAATTCGGCATTTATTAATAAAACAAAACTATTTTTACACATAAACCAAAACACAAGTAATTTCCGGGTTCCCGCTAAAATTTGGCAAGAAATACAAAAACCGTTAACATTTCATTAAACCGGTAATCTTCAAATCGGTGATTATCGGTTCTGGTAACCAATACCACATCACTAAAAAGCAAGCCGCACGCCCGCCATATTAATTGCGTCCATCTTTGTTTGAATGAATTGGTTGTATCGCCATAAATTTTATCTTTTGGCGTTCTTTGCATTATATCGCGAGTTATTGTTTAGTGATGAGGACATAAGTTATTGTTGTTAAAACGATTTTTGTTTATAATGGAGGACGAATACAATATGGATCAACAAGATCCTTCCCTCAACGATCAGGGAAATCGAGGTGTTGATGGAGACATGAATGATTCCATGAAGGATTTCGGTGATCAAGGTGCATATGATGAATCTTTTGAAGATGACGATGGCGGTGGTAACTTCCGGAACAACAGGGGACGTGGGAATTTCAGGTGGGTTTCCTTTACTTATCCATAATTTTTGAAGGCTATTTTAACACAAGTTAGTAAATATTGATTTTGCCGGTAGCCTTTATTTTATTACTGAATAATTTATTTCCACCTGAATATATTGTAATTTGACGTAGTACTGTTTGCTTAAGGTGTTATGGTACGTTTAGAATGAAATTTTACTGGCATGCTATATTTACAACCAAAAACATACTGTAATCATTTTATATTTAAATCCTATAGAATGTGTAGGTGTTCATGATATTCATTGCGCTGGTTTCGTCTTACAAGTTGGTACTCCACCCAAATGAGGTGAAATGCCAGACTGTTTTTCCAAAAAGTTCAATATGGCTGTTTCCTTATCATCATCAGCCGTAGGACGTCCACTGCTGGACATAGGCCTCCCCCATTGATTTCCGTTAAGACTGATTGGAATTGGCTAGCATCCAGTGTGTTCCTGCGGTCTTTATTAGGTTGTCTGTCCACCTTATGGGTGGATGTCCTACACTGTGCTTGCCGGTATGGTTGTTTGATTCCTTCTTATCAGGTTCCTTTTATGTTGACGCATTCTATCCCAGATCTTAGCATTGTCCAATGGACTACCACCAGCTAACAATAACAAAGCTAGGTGCAGATGAAAAAAGATGAAGATTACATGCCTTAGTAAGAATTTTGATTGGAACAAAACCATACTCAATTGTTCTATGAACTATTCATTATCACCTCAACAGACAGACTGCTTTTCGCTATCACATGTAACTCCATCTCACCCACTAGCTACTATGCCAGCGACCCACAGCCTCATTCCGATACTTCAAGGAGCTGGGTTGGCATGCGTAGACGCTAGTTTTTATTTTTTTATGTAACATTAATGAGACGAACGAGACACTCTCCTGATGTTAAGAGATAACGCCTGTCCATGACCATTGCAGTGATACACTGTACTTTGAGTAGTAAAACAAAGTCCAGGGCATCGCTGCCTTGGCGCTCATTACTTTGAGACTAGGTGGTTAGTCTCAACAGCCCTGTAATTTCGCTAGCTGCAGTACCCTTCAAACCGGAACACAGTAATGTTTGCACACTACTGCTTGGCGGCAGCATATCTGGTACTGTGGTGGTACCTACCTAGACGACCTCATGCTAAGGAAATCTACCACCAAGTGAAGTGCTAGTAGGGGGAAATGCACAATACACCTCAAGCGGGACGTTGCAGCACTTATTGCCCCCATTCCGAATAAGAATATTCATTATTTGTTAGGTTATTAATTAATTAACTTTTTTATCCAATTTTTGTCTTTTGGTATAGAAGCAAAGGGCTCAGGGTTCAATTGAACAAATGTACATTTTCCATGTTCATGTTTGTTCAGCAAAAGCTTGTTTTTATTGCTTGTTTATTTATGTAGCGAGAAATTTGAGCAAATATAATATCCATATTAAAATATGAACCAAATCCAAACAAAAGAAGTGTGGTAGTGGTCACAGTTCAAGGCAAACAAGTATTATACATTTATGTAGATTTGGTCCAATAGTAATGCTATGGGGCTATAAACCGGCCAATTTACAGAGGTGCACATGTACTACATTTTTAAGTATGCAAGTATATGGCTTTGTAAATTGGTCGGGTTATAATATATGTGGCTGCTTGAAAGAAGATTTAGGACATGAAATTTGTTTATATGGAATATGATGTCCTAAAATATGTCTGTGTATTTAAACATTAATAAATTCTGTATGAAATTTCAAACAGTGTTATCTAGCTCCAAACTAAATAAATCTTATGTACTTTTTTTTGTAAATACATAATGAACACCCAGACAGTAAACATTTATCTTCACATAAATGTTTGTCCCAGTGGGAATCAAACCCACACTCTATCCTCAATTGAGGTCTAAATCAAGCAGAATTTGGTATCGAACAATCCAGCCTCGCCCAATGATTAAAAACAATATTTAAATTGAGTAAAAGCTTTATACAAGTTTTTCACTTAGTGCAGGGTACACGAGTAATGTTACCTTATCTTGTATGCTAATAAAGTTTATTTATTGTAATTTGTCTTTCAGTAAAAAACAAATTTGTTATTTAAAAAAATACACTTGCTTAAAACAGTTTGAACTGTTTGTTTTATAAAATTAACAAAATCTGTTTTTTTCCAATCCTGTTTATAATGGTTATTGTTAGTAGCACTTCAAATGAGGTTTATGTAGAAGCGAGGGCAAATGCCAATCTCGTTGTGCAAATTGTATAATGCATTTCAGCTATAGTTATATGTATAGATCACACAGATAGAACACATCACGTCATCAGCCATAGGACGTCTACTGCTGGACATAGGCCTCCTCCTGGGGGGTTTTGCCAATACTTGCCACGTTTGGCAGGCGGGTTGGCGAGCGCAGTTAGATGTGATTGTTCAAGGAAGATGCTGCTGCCCATCTTCCTCTAGATTACATCCCTTAGCCGACTCTTACAGCAACCACAGGTAGAGAGTACTATTCTTATGCTGGCACCACCACGGCAATACAGAAAGAACAACCATTTATTATCATCACATTATCCTGTTTGGGAATTGAACCCACACTCTACAATTCGACTAAGCAGTATGAGCTAATAGGGTATTTGGTTTGTGCTCTTAATAATATTGTTATTATAGTGAATGGTCCAGTGTTCCACACATGCAACAATAACAACAAATAAATATATGTTGTAAATACTTAATTTTTTCTATATACATACTTATAATATATACAGACAGAACAAACATTTTTTATTACACCACAAAATGCTTGTCCTGAGTGGGAATCGAACCCACGCCCTACGGCTCTTGAAGCAGTCATAGTACCAATGAGCCAACGGCAGTCAAAACAATATTTAATTTATTAATTTGTGACAGAAACAGAGGCCGCGGGCCGCCTCCAGGATGGATGGGTGGTCCTCCGATGCGGTTCCGCGGGCGAGGCTACGGCCCGGCCGGCCCGCCGATGCGCGGCCGCTCCTTCTTCCGCACGAGAGGCGGGCCGCGGTTCAGCAACGCGCCCAACTTCGATGCCAACTGGGGGCCTATGGGACCGCCGCCGCCAGGTACGTCTATCTACTTGGGATCAAACTGCACAACACCACCACAACATCTGTTGAAATAGAAATTAAACACAATGCAAGACTTTTTTGGGTAGGCTGGTCGGGATATGCACAAAACACAAATAATTATATAACGTTTAACACTTATTTTTTGGGTTCCGTACCCAGGGGGTAAAACGGGACCCTATTACTAAGACTCCGCTGTCCGTCCGTCTGTCACAAGGCTGTACCTCATGAACCGTGATAGACAGTAGAAATTTTCACAGATGTAGGTATTTCTGTTGCCACTTTAGCAACAAGTACTCAAAAACCATAAAATAAATATTTAACGGGGCTCCCATACAACATGATTTTTTTGCCGTTTTTATAAATAATGGTATGGTACCCTTCGTGCGCGAGTCCGACTCGCACTTGGCCGGTTTTTTTGCTAGTGCAGTATACTATATTATTGTAAAACCATTTTAAAATGTAATAGGAAGAAAGCTAAACGCTAAAGCTATTAAAGTTGCAATAATAGGACCTTCGTCACTTAGCAAGCCTTACAACCGATCATTGCAACTTAAATAGTCACCTCTTTAAACTGGGAGCCACCCTAGACCGCTATGCTGTGGCTGCTTGCAGAAGAATGAAACTGTAGATGTGCTTTTGCGTTGCGAAGCCACAGAAGATACTAGAACTGCCACTGGGCCGCATGAAGCTGCTTCAATATCATCCATATTGCTGCAACAGCTTGAATGCTTCTCTACAGGCTCTTTGTTTGACCACAGTTCACCTGATGTTAAGTGACGGTGTTGTCGAAGATGGTAAAGCACACCTAGCCTGGAATGGAACTGGCTCTCAAGTGAGACTGCCGGAACACACCGTTAGATGCTTGGGGGCAGATTTTCAACTTGAGGGTGGTAGCTAGCCAGCCGAGTACTAGAGAGTATGCTACCACCACGCTATGGTTTCCTCACGATGTTTGTCTCACCTTTTGAGGTATGGAACCCTAATAATACCCTACCACCACATTATGGTTTCCTCACGATGTTTTCCTTCACCGGCAGGTCAAGCACATTGATGTTGTGCTGTTTTCTAGTTGATGAATGTTTGTGAGCAAATGCCACAGGACTGATAGAGTCAATATATAGATATTGACAAAGCCTACTATAAGGTGGCTCATTACGTGGAAGACAGGAATATATGGTTGTAGTAGCTTCTCTCTGCACCTGCATCCCCCTGGCTAAGTGACAATTGTAGTAAGCATAATGTATGTATTAATATCTATAACTGTAAATTGTAACCTAATATGAAAAGAAAGATCCACAAAAAAATGCCTTGCTGAGTTTCTTGCCGGAGTCTTCTCAGTTGAAGTGTAATTACGAGCCGGCGGTAGATTCATACATGTAACTTAACGTTCATAAGTGCCTTACCAGGGCCTAAACTGAATAAATGACTTTTTGATTTTGATTTTGAATATTTGGTATTGTGTTATTTGTATTGAAGTTTTTTGGCAAATCTAATTAAGGATGTTGATGTGTTGCAGGTATGATGGGTGGCCCTCCACCGTTTGGTCCGCCGCCGGGTATGATGCCACCGGGCGGGCCCATGGGTCCCCCGCCCAACATGATGGGTCAGCCACCGCCCTTCGGTGGACCACCGGCCATGCCTCCGCCTAATATGGTCAGTATAATATCACATTTTACAAGGTTTTATTAACTTGCAATGTATGTACGGATCAAATCTTGCAAGTTAAATTTAACCCACTTCCCGATGTCCGATTTGACTCAAATTTGGTGTAAATGCCATGGAGCTGGAATGATGATGGAGGCGGAAGATGACCATAATAATTTCTTAACTAAACATGATAAACCTATTGAGTTTGGGCTCTAAACACTTGGGCTAAAAAAAAAAAATTACACCTACTGACTGCTTACTGACCTATATACTCGAATACTTTATGATACCTGACACAATATTTGAATTTGACATGTAATTCTTTCTTCTCATATAAATGAATAATGAATGTAATTGATCAACTGTTTTTATGTCAATAAATGACATTTTATTTTGAACTTGATATGTTATTCTATCTTTCATCAATTAATGAATAATTCTGTTACATAAATGTAATTGATCAACTGTTTTTATGTCAATAAATGACATTTTATTTTGAACTTGATATGTTATTCTATCTTTCATCAATTAATGAATAATTCTGTGACATAAATGTAATTGATTAACCGTTTTTATGTCAATAAAATATGCCAATATAAAATAAAATAAATATGTTGCCGTGGTGGTGCCGGCGTAAGAATAGTACCCCACCCTCTCAACCCGTGGTTGCCGTAAGAGTCGGCTAAGGGATGTAATCCGGAAGATGGGCAGCAGCGTCTTGAACAATCACACCTAACTGCGCTCGCCAACCCGCCTGCCAAGCATGGCGAGTATTGGCAAACCCCCAACCCCCCCAAGGAGGAGGCCTATGTCCAGCAGTGGACGTCCTATGGCTGATGATGTGATGTCAATAAATAAATTTGAATTTGATAGCGTCATCGCTTGTAACGTGATGTTCTCAATAGAGACTGTTTGTTGGCACAGCCCGCGCCGGAGCTTTGGGTGGAGACGAAGTCGGAAGACGGCAAGTCTTACTATTATCACGCACGCACGCGCGAGACCACCTGGACCAGACCGCAGGAGAGCCCCACTTGCAAGATCATCACACAGCAGGAGGTGGAGGCGATGGCATCAACCGGTATGACACAAAACATTTATTTTAAAACACTTTTTCTAATGGTTGACAGGCTAGGTGTTTGACCACAGCTCACCTGATAAGTATAAAAATATGTCAATATAAAAATATGTCGGCATAAAAATGTGTTAATATAAAAAAAATTGTGTCCACATAAAATGTCCAAAAATCATTTTTACTTACTAGTAATTTAATAATATTTTAATTTGAAATACTCGTCAATGTCATAAAACATGGCCTCTAGCCTGGAATGGAACTGGCTCTCAAGTGAGGCTACCGGAACACACCGTTAGATGCTTGGCGGCAGATTTTTCAACTTGAGGGTGGTAGCTAGCCAGCCGTGTACTAGAAAGTACCCTACCACCACGCTATGGTTTCCTCAGAATGTTTTCCTTCACCGACAGTTTGCAGTTTTTGTTACTGAATGTTCTGAGTACAGCTGTTATACTTATGTACAAGTGTTGTCTTACTTTTACTTGGTGGTAGATTTCCTTAGCAGGAGGTCATTTAGATAGGTACCACCGCTTTCTGTTGCCAAGCAGTAGTGTGTAAATGTATGTTTCAGGGCTGTTGAGACTAACCATTGAAAATCTCAAAGTAATGAGTTCCAAAGCAGCGATGACGTGAACTTTACTTGGTTACTTAAAGTTCTGTGTATCGCTGCAAAGGGCATGACATATAACATTCTTAAAAAGCTATCGTTGTTATGTAGGTCAACTACCAGGTATGCCGGGCCAGAACTTGCCACAGATGACCGTGCCAATGGGCGGCATGCAGGGCCCTATGGGTGGCATGCCGCCCAACGGCATGATGCCGCAGATGATGCCGCCCTCTCAGCAGCCGCCTACCGGCGCAGTGCCGCCCTTCATGACTCAACCGCCGCCCTGGGTTAAAGATGGTAAGACATTCTTTTTTTTTAATTATGAGACATATTACTGGGGAACCAAGTCGTACCTTGGAGTTGCACGACTTGGTTCCCTGCTTCTTTTTACTACCGGACCAGACAAATGCGACCAAAGCGTCACTTATACATGGTGGATGTTCCCCATGTTCGCACTAAGCGCTTCCAATCCACATTCTTTATTTGCACAGCGAGGACGTTTAACTCTTTGCCGCAGTCTGTGTTTCCCAAAAAGTACAATATGTGTGTCTTCAAATCAAGAGTAAACAGGTTCCTTCTAGTTAAGCGTGTTCCATCCTAGACCACATCGTTGCTTAACATCAGGCAGGATGTGGACAAACGCGAACCTATTCAGTATTAAAAAAGACATTACTTAGATCCGGCATGCAACGGCAATGTCTAACTTCAAATTCACTATTTAAAGTATTTGACTGTCGTGTTAGCTCATATGGTAGGATATCTGCTTCAATAACTGTAGAGCGTGCATTTGATTCCCACTAGGACAAACATTTATGTGACGATAAAGTCGGACCAGGACCCTGGGCTAATACTTCTTGGGAGCCTAAATTCTTAATTATATAACATTCTTTCTTGAGGTCTCTTCCGATGCTGGACCACCAGGTCATTGGCGGGCGACCTTTACCTCTTTTTGATTCTGGTAGATTTAGAGCTATACATGATCTTCGCTGCGTCTTTTAATGTGTCCATAAAAGTCCCAACTTGTAGCGCTCAGTGGTTAGCGCGGTCGGTTCGCATGCCGAAGGGCGTTGGTTCAAGCTTGAGCTGCCGGTGAAGGAAACCATAGCATAATGGTAGTGTACTTTCTAGCACTCGGTGGCTAGCTACCACCCTCAAGTTGAAAATCTGTCGCCGAGCATTTAACGGTGTGTTCCGGCAGCCTCACTTGAGAGCCAGTTCCCATCCAGGCTAGGTGTGTTTATCATCTTTGACCACACCGTCACTAACATCACGTGAGCTGTGGTCAAACACCTAGCCTGTCAGCAATAAAATAAAAAAACTATTTTATCAATTTGTATTATTGTTATTTTTCAGGTAACAAAGAACCTGGTATGGGCCCGGATGAGGGTTCGGTCCCTCACATAATGGAAAGTGATGAAACACCACCCGGGGAGGCGCCGCTCGTGGCGACTTCGGGCGCGGGGCCGCCGCCGGGTGAGTCTCAACACAACAGCATAGTGAAATCAGAAATTCGCTTAAAACATTATTGCAAAATCCATGAGGACAAATGATGATGATGACTTATTCAGACTTATCGCAGGGCAGTGGCAGTTACATTTTGGAGTCAGGTTTTTCAGTCCGACCAGTTCAAAACTCAAAACTCAAAAAACTCAAAGTGCTTTATTTCCTTTAGACCTTACAGGACTCTTGGACACGTCACACGTCACAAATTATAAACATACTTAAAACTAGGAAATAAAGTGATCACTTTGATCTTTCGTTCACTTCAATCTTTTTGAGGTAAAGTAAAGAAGCGAACAAGAAACCTTTACCTTGTTAGATTGTTAGTTTTCGAGTTGGAGCAAAACTCGTCCCAAGCTTTTTTATCGTCTAGATAATCTGATATTTTGTAGTAAGCCTTTTTACATAGGATATTTTTGACAATTTGTTTGAATTTATTTATTGATAATTTTTGCAACTCACTAGGAGTTTTGTTGTAGAAGCGTATACATTGCCCTTTAAAGGATACATTTATCTTGTTTAGCATAGTTTTGGGCACAGCAAGTTTATTCTTATTTCTAGTATTTAAATTATGTATGTCGCTATTTTTAGGGAAACGATTGATATTTTTATGAGTGTACAACAAGTTTTCATAAATGTATTGACATGGTACTGTCATTATGTTAATTTTTTTGAATTTATCACGTAGGGATTCTCTGGGACCCATATTCCCCCATCCACACACCGATACCAGAAGCGTAATTTAAATTAATAACTCTTATTTTTTTCAGGAGCAAATCCATTTGCTGGAGGCCCTGGCAACTTCCAGACACCCAGCGGTCCAGGACCCAACTTCCCACCAGCGGGCGGTCCCAACTTCCCACCAGCGGGCGGTCCCAACTTCCCACCAGCGAGCGGCCCCGGACCAAACTACTCCAACGCGCCCCCGAACTTCCAAGGCGGGCCACCGAACATGGCGCAGCTTAACATGAACAATATGAATCCCATGGGGCACGGGCAGCCGGGCGGGCCACCCGGGGGCTTCCCCGGCGCCTGGGGCGGGTGGGGAGGATGGCCCCCGCCGTTGGTCGCTAACCCCCCACCTAACATGGGAAACGCTTCCATGCCTGACGCAGGTTAGTGAATTACGAGGATGAGAACTTTTTCCCGGTCTGTGTTGTTTCTTTCTTTTATAGTTGACAGGCTAGGCGTTTGATCACAGCTCACTTGTTAAGTGACAGTGTGATAGAAAATGACAAGTCTCAAGTGAGGCTACCGGAACACACCGTTAGTCGCTTGGTGGCAAATTTTCAAGTTAGGATGGTAGCTAGCCAGTAATTGCTATTGTATAGAAAAGGATTGTTGAAATATATCGAGTAGGGATTGCAATACCGGAGGTATTTTTTCAATACCGGTATTTCGGTATTGTACCTAAACAATACCGGGATACCGGTATTATGGTAACAATTAAAATTGATTTGAATTAACAAACAATAACAAATGACACAATACGCATCGAGTGTAACAAGTCAACAATTAGTCAATACCGAAATTTTGGTATTTACAGGGAAAAAAATTGTCTTTTCATTTTATTGTTTTCTGATCTCGACGATGAAGTTAATCTCATTGCTCTAAAAATAACATAATAGTCAATTTCGGGATTTAAATTTCTGAAATCAATTTCAAAACTGAAGAAAAACCCCCGAATTATGTTCGTGTAATTTTCGAAACGATTATGTATCTTTTCTATCATTGTTATGTTGTCGATAATTTGAATCCTTAATTAAGTGAAGTTATTTTTAAAGCAACGAGATTATCTTCGTCGAGTTTAGAAAACAATATATGAAAGAAAGTTCATTTGTCGAGACTTGAATGAAACAAAAAAGATGAAATCTGTCTGTGAAACATTTTTTCTTAGATTCCGAAATTTCGGTATTGTCTACTAATACCGGTATTCCAATACCGGAGAAAATCCCGGTATTCAATCCCTAGGTGAGAGGATGTTTGTGCAAATCCATGTTGGCATTTTTGTCCAAAACTGCTCGTCCGATTTTGATGCAATTTTCAGTTATGATTTCGGGTTTGATTGGTGCGTGTTCTTAGATAAGTGTTACGGTGACAACTCCTCAGGGGGCGCTGCAGCAAAACATTGTTTGTGCAAATCCATGTTGCCATTTTTGTCCAAAACTACTAGTCCGATTTTGATGCAGTTTTCAGTTATGATTTCGGGTTTGATTGGTGCATGTTCTTAGATAAGTGTTACGGTGACAACTCATCAGGGGGCGCTTCAGCAAAACATTGTTTGTGCAAATCCATGTTGCCATTTTTGTCCAAAACTACTAGTCCGATTTTGATGCAGTTTTCAGTTATGATTTCGGGTTTGATTGGTGCATGTTCTTAGATAAGTGTTACGGTGACAACTCATCAGGGGGCGCTTCAGCAAAACATTGTTTGTGCAAATCCATGTTGCCATTTTTGTCCAAAACTACTAGTCCGATTTTGATGCAGTTTTCAGTTATGATTTCGGGTTTGATTGGTGCGTGTTCTTAGATAAGTGTTACGGTGACAACTCCTCAGGGGGCGCTGCAGCAAAACATTGTTTGTGCAAATCCATGTTGCCATTTTTGTCCAAAACTACTAGTCCGATTTTGATGCAGTTTTCAGTTATGATTTCGGGTTTGATTGGTGCATGTTCTTAGATAAGTGTTACGGTGACAACTCATCAGGGGGCGCTTCAGCAAAACATTGTTTGTGCAAATCCATGTTGGCATTTTTCTCCAAAACTACTAGTCCGATTTTGATGCAGTTTTCAGTTATGGGTTCGGGTTTGATTGGTGCATGTTCTTAGATAGGTGTTACGGTGACAACTCACCAGGGGGCGCTGCAGCAAAACATTGTTTGTGCAAATCCATGTTGGCATTTTTCTCCAAAACTACTAGTCCGATTTTGATGCAGTTTTCAGTTATGGGTTCGGGTTTGATTGGTGCATGTTCTTAGATAAGTGTTACGGTGACAATTCACCAGGGGGCGCTGATGGGGTAGTGGTTTTTTTTTTTAACTTTTTTATTTTTTTACTTGTTATTTATATAGATATGGACGTCCATTCAGGTGGAGTGGGGCAGCAAGTACCCGCTGGCAGCACGGATCCCCCCGGAGTTAATCCTGAACCCGTTCACGTGGAGACGCAGCACCAGCCCCCGCGCCAGGAACTTGTAAGTCACCTGCATCTTTTTTTTTTTAGTAATGAGACGATCATAGCGCTCTCCTGATGGTAAGAGGACGCATGTCCATGTTCTTAACACTATTTTAACCGACTCCAAAAAAAGGATTAGGTTCTCATATTTTTTTTAAGATTAATAATTTGTAGCGATGATAGCTCAGTGGTTAGTGCGTCCGGTTCACACCCCGAAGTGCGTAGGTTCAAACACAATATTTGATTTTTTAGTGTTCGGGTTTTAGTTTTTGAATTTTTTTGTTAGTATTAAGATTTTCTATCTGTTGGTTATTATTTTATGTTTGACAGTCTAGTTGTTTGACCACATCTCACCTGCGGTAAGTGATGGTGTGGTAGAAGATGGTAAACACACTGGATTTTAGGGTTCCGTACCCAGAGGGTAAAATGGGACCCTATTACTAAGACTCCGCTGTCCGTCCGTCCGTCTGTCACCAGGCTGTACCTCATGAACCGTGAGAGACAGTAGAAATTTTCACAGATGATGTATTTCTGTTGCCGCTATAACAACAAATACTAAAAAACAGAATAAAATAAATATTTAAGGGCTCCCGTACAACAGACATTTTTTTTGCCGTTTTTTATAGATAATGGTGCGGAACCCTTCGTGCGCGAGTCTGAGTTGCACTTGGCCCCTTTTTTATATTTCGTTTTTAGTTATCCGAGTACTTGGAAAGTACAATGCTATGTTTTTTCTAGACAAGTAGAACGTTGTGCACCAGTTGACATAATATTACTAGCCAAAAGCTGAGCTTTGTGAGAGCTCGCGTAGTTTTTCTAACGGGTTTTTTTTTTAAATTGCGTTTCGTTTTGTTGCATCGATGTTAACTCTTTGGTTTTCTAACAGATGGCGTTAGTAGTACAATAACATTCTGTCCAATGAATACAAAATTGTTAATGTAATTTTTTTTAATGGTTATAATTATTTTTTTGACAGATAACACATTTAGATATGAAGTTAAATTACTATGTTAAAGCACAAATCTATAGGCGTGATAGTTTTTCTGTAAAGTGTACCACAAAAATGCTCAGGCTAGTGATATATTATGCTTTAGATTTATTTTATGATGAATTTATTATTATCATTATCTATTATATTGACATGTTTTTTTTTTGTAATTATGACTTGCTTAGTGTAACGGAAATTGTTATAAGGCCAATAACATATATTATTTTTTATTGAAAATCGTTAGGTTGCTTTTAAAACTTTAAAATTGTCTTACCTATCTACTAAAAGGCGTACATATGTATTACTAGCTGCTCCCCGTGGTGTTACTCGCTACATTTTCTCGGGATAAAAAGTTTATTTCACTTATGCGAGATTACTCGCGTTTAGTTTTATCGAAAAAAAAAAGTTTCACATGCTGAAGAGTTTTAAACCTAACTGCGATTGAAATAGCTACTTTTAAACTATTTTATTAATCCTAATTCAATTTAAACATATTACTCATACCTATATATTTTTGTAATCCTCTTTTAATTTCCTTTATTTAGTTTTTTTTTTTTTTTTTAATTAACGTACTATTTCGCGACAAAAATCCACCATCTTGTTTTTTTTTTAATTCATCTAAGGACACTTGGGTTATTGAGACGAATCTAACGATACTTTTATTGTCGTAATCCATTCGGCCGTTTGGAAGATACGAGGTAATAAAGAAATTTACATACACACAAGATATGCGCGAAAAACATAACCCTTTCATTTCAGTCGGGTAAAAAGTAGCCTATGTGTTAATCCAGGGTGTCATCTTGGTCCAATGAGCGTGAAGAAGTAACAAACATACAAACACACACAACTATCGCCTTTATAGATTCTATAATAAAATCCCACTTGAGGTAACTAAAATGTCCTATAATAAATTCAAAGATTTTATAAAGCAGAGGTTAATTGACAAAGCCTACTATAAGGTGGCTCATTACGTGGAAGACAGGAATATATGGTTGTAGTAGCTTCTCTCTGCACTTGCATCCCCCTGGCTAAGTGACAATTGTAGTAAGCATAATGTATTAATATCTATTACTGTAAACTGTAACCTAATATGAAAAGAAAGATCCACAAAAAATGCCTTGCTGAGTTTCTTGCCGGAGTCTTCTCAGTTGAAGTGTAATTACGAGCCGGTGGTAGATTCAAACATGTAACTTAACGTTCATGAGTGCCTTACCAGGGCCTGAACTGAATAAATGACTTTTGATTTTGATTTTATAATATTAGTGTGACATAGAGAATCAAATCGACCTTAAATGTATGTTATATGTATATGTTAGGTACATCCTATAATATACATTTGTAGATAGTTTTTTTTTTGTTCATTTTTACTTTTCCCTGTATATGGGTAAAACTAATTACAGTGCAAAATGTCAATTCTAAAACCTCTAATGTTTACCTACTTAATTAATATTGCAGTGGAGTTTCGTGTTTGTATGTTCCCTCAATTATACTAAAATGACATTACGAATACAATTAAATTAAAAAGATCAAAATATACACATTTACAAGGTTATAAGCTTAGGGTTCACTAAATCGAAAAGGGGGTCATTGTCATTGCGCTCACCATTATGCACAACTCTAAAATCGCGAAAAGAAAAATCAACTGTTTTCTATATACACACCCTGTTGGCTCATTGGTAGTATATCTGATTTAAGAGCTGTAGCGCGTGGGTTCGATTCCCACCCAAGGTAAACATTTTGTATTATAAATAACTTTATTTTTTTGTGCCTGGGTGTGTATTTATTTACCAAAAAAATAAGTATGTATTATGTTATACTACCAGTTTTCTGACATCCGTAGTACAAGCTTTGCTTAGTTTGGGGTCAGATGGCGCTGTGTGTAATGTGTCCTATGATATTTATTTATTTTATTTATATAAAAAAATTATTGACCCATATACAATTGGATGGTAGAATTGATATATTTTTACGATTTTTTCTTACTAGGTTACGCCCGCGACTTTGTCCGCGTTAAGTTAAGAATTGCCCCCTATTCACATAGCGGTATTAAATATATTTCACGACCTGTTCTCATAACTACCAAATAAACATAAAACATTTCATAAAAATCGGTCAAGCCGTTTCGGAAGAGTGCCACAAACACTGATTTTTATATAAATAGAATATATGTATTTTGATTTCATTTCATATTATCTCATAAATTTTAAGAATTATACTATAAAGGGATCATTCAAATATTACGTGAGCAGAATTTTAGTAATTATTAACCCCTCCCTCCCCCTTGTCAGCAAAAGTAAGCAAACATCTTACTTACCTCTCGATACAAAGATATATAGTACTTACGTAATACTTGAACGGTCTCAAAGACATTAGCAGTGCAGTATTTACGCGAACGAAGCGAGCGCTATAATTGACGATGACCTTTTTTAATTGATTTTACTTATAATAATAATAAATTCATCGTCATTAGTTCCTCATGGCCAGAAAATATTAATGAAATTAACTTAAATATTGAAACTAAAAATGTAGCACTATTTTTCACATATTCTCCTAGTCTTCATTGCTCACAATATTAACCGGGAGTTCCCCTACAGATGGCCCCGAGGGCCAACGGCCTGCTGTCGCCCAGACAAGTCCGACGCCGCATGCAAATGCGCAATATGATAATAAAGCCACCCACAGTAAGAACAGAGAACATGTAATAATATAAAGTTAAGAAATCGCTCGGATCTGCGCTAAAAACAACATCATCCGTAACATTTCGAAACAACGGTCATCCTTGTTACGGATGTTCCAGAACAACAGCCATCCTTGTTAGGGACCTTTCAAAATAACAGTCATTATGGTTAGGGACGTTCCAGAACAGTCATCCTTGTTAGGGACATTTCAAAATAACGGTTATCCTTGTTAGGGGCGATTCAGAACAACAGCCATCCTTGTTAGGGACCTTTCAAAATAACAGTCATTATTGATAGGGACGCTCCATAACATCAGTCATCCTTGTTAGGGACATCTCAAAATAACAGTCATTATTGTTAGGGACGCTCCATAACAACAGTCATCCTTGTTAGGGACATTTCAAAACAACGGTCATCCTTGTTAGGGACGTTCTAGAACAACAGTCATCCTTGTTAGGGTTTGTGAATTTTATAATATTCAACGGTTTTTCTTCCTGATTGTTTTATTATTCATTGAACGCATTATCATGTGAGTTCCATCAATAGATGAGTGATGCATGAGGAAGGTTTAGGCATATAATTTGTCAAGATTTTGTGTAAATTGGTTGAAATATGATGATTAATAATTGTTGGAAGTGTCGGAAAAATTCAAGCCACCTGGGAGCTTTCATCGAAAACGCTGCCTCATCCTTTTGAGATATAACAAAACAATGCATGGTGGGATATTCCTCTTTTATAGATTTACAAACAAGTTCGCGGTAGCATATATCTACCTTTTAAGGATAGCTAACTATACCCATTCTTACTACCCGTGCGAAGCCGGGGCAGTCGCTGGTTACAGCATAAAGTAGATTTTGTCGCTATAAGCAAATATTTCTTATTTTATATGTATATCTTCATGAGGTGAATGTATGTTCCTATAATTTTATAGTCGTTTTGAACAATGGAATTTGCTTCCCGAGTGGGTGTGCCCTGATAGAAAGCCTGGGTTCCTTCAAGTCGCGAGTGAATCGGTTTCTTCCAAGCATTGTAGACTGCATCTTCGCCATCAGGCGAGATGGCGGTCAAAACACTAATAAAAAATAATAATAGGATAGTTGGCTGAATACGAAAAATTGCTTAATACTGTACCTTGATATGTAGCCTAAATTAAAAAGGGTTTCTTTAAAAAAAAAAAACACAAATTTACATTATGTATTATACTATTTCAAAGACCACCTACAATTTACCACGAAAACGGACAAATTGTCTAGATGACGTCACGCCGTGCAAAACAATAATTGAAATGTTTAGTAGCGATAACATTTTGCACGGCATGATGTCACTGTTTGGGGTTTAACTTTAAAAAAATGTTGTTTTCGTTACCTATATATCAGTCTAAATCATCCGTCTTATTCCAAGTGGACTTGTTGTGTTGTGTATGCAGATCCGAACTGTTTCTTAATTGGGCTGTGCGAATTTTTGCGAATGGCGAAAAATTAGCATACTGTATTATTTGTTCTTTAGTTATGTTCACATCTTCAACGGGCATCTTATGTTAGGCCACGGTCACCACTCACCGTCAGGGGGCTTATTCCATTCACATTCATCATCATTTTAATCGCCTGCTGTTGAGTGTAGGTCTTTCTTGTTCACCACTCATCCTGGTCCCGTCAGTGGTGGATTCACTAGTAGGTTGAGTAGGTTTGACCAAGCGGCTCGCATCCAGGTCTTCTGTCCACCTTGTGGGTGGACGTCCTACGCTGCGCTTGCCAGACCGTGGTCTCCGCTCCAGAGCTTTGCAGCCCCATCGGCCATCAGTTCTGCGTGCTATGTGCCCTGCCCACTGCCACTTCAACTTGCTTATCCGCTGGGCTATGTCGGTAACTTTAGTTCGTCTACGGATCTCATTTCTGATTCGATCTCGTAGGGAAACTCCGAGCATAGCCCTCTCCATAGCTCGTGCTACTTTGAGCCAAGAAGGCACATAGTCAGAGACCACGTTTCAGCGCCATAAGTACTCTAGTTATACATAAATAAATTATTATTATTATTACAAAAGTTTAATTAGGATGTTGATGTTTGATTAATGATGGGCCACAGCATATATGCTACTTTTAGAATCAGCGATTTTGCCGCTTTTTAGAAGCTAAATACAGCGATATTTACATACATACAAGATACGAAAAACATAACCCTTCCTTGGCAGTTGAGTAAAAAAAAGCCAGATCCGCGGTGTGTACATGTCAATTAGGGTTATATACGTATGGGGTACACTAACCAAAAAGGAGGATCATTGAACAATGTAGAGCAGCAGTTCCCAAAGTATGGGTCACGACCCACCAGTAGGACCCAAGAGAATATTGAGTGGGCCCTGAAAAAAAGACCAACTGGGTAAATTGGACGTATCGACAAAGTAAACTGAGAAAAGTAGTGCATCTTAGGCCGGTCGACGAGTTAATAGCCTACTCTTGCGTTGACGCTTAGGGTTGTCACTTTTATTTGTAGTGAAATATTATTTGCGTATTATGAGCAGCACTATAAAACTGCGTTAAATAAAATGGCCGGTAAAGTGTAAATAATAAAGTGGCCGGTGAGAGCAGGCGAATGCGAGCGTGCGTGCGGCGTAATGGCACGCGCGCGACCAAACACACGGCAAGGCCCTGCCTGCCGGCACCCGAGTCACCCCGAGATTATGCTGATATGTGAGTGGCAGTGTGTACGTACACAGCGCCCGGTACGCATGCACACATTCAAACCGGCAGCGGACAATTTCTATAAAGATGACCTAGTTCTTAATGTACTGTGGTATCGAGCTCGTTACGATTAAAAGTAACTAAAATTGAAGTTATACTAATCTTTTGAAAAATAGCATTCCTTTATTTATATGAAGTACTAGCTGTGCCCCGCGGTTTTTTCTCGCGCTAGATGCCTACGTCATAGTAGCTTTATGCATGCAAAGTCTCAGCCCGATCGGTTTAAAATTGACAAAGTTTCATACAAACTTTCATCCCCTATTTTATCCCCTTGGGGGTAGAATTAATCAAAATCCTATCTTAGCGGATACCTACGTCATAACATCTACCTGCATGCCAAATTTCAGCCCGATCCGTCCAGTGGTTTGGGCTGTGCGTTGATAGATCACTATGTCAGTCACCTTTGAGTTATATATATTTAGAGATAGAGATTAACATTTTTGATTGGAACTGATGTTTTCTTTTTCTATTATGACAGTTCTTATTTTAATTCATATAAGTATGGCCCTTTTTATGTGTTATAATCAAGCAGTGAGTCCCGAATTTGGAAGTTTTTATTCAGTGGGTCGTGATTCAGTCAACTTTGAGAACCACTGATTTAGAGGAAAATAAGATTCACATTTGTTATTAATATCCGTGGTAAAACGGCAGCCGTACGATAACTTTCGCGCCGTCTTTTTTTTTTTAATGTATAAGTAACGATATTAACGAGACGCTCAATCATTCATCATCATCATTTTCAGCCCGTAACCTCCCACCGCTAAGCAAAAGCCACTCTAGTACGCAACTCAACCCGGTAATCTTTTTTTTTCGCCCTGGAAAAGCTCTTAATCGGTTTTGTAGAAATCTCCGCCAGAATGACGTCCTACCCACTAAAAACCCTAGGGTATTCCTTCTCCGCGCTTGCAGTCAGAATCACGGGAACACTTACGCACTCGTCCACAGCCCTAATAGCGCTTGTCCTTATCAGGCTGAACTCGGTAAATCTACCGTCATTTGAAAGAAAAGTGGAAACACGTCACGCATTGTTCAATCTCAGGGAACTAACTGGAAACCGGGTTTCCCGACCCCCCCGAGTTCCCCACTATGTCTTATGCATTAACCTTGGTTCCCCGGGCCTGTACTTATGTATGTACAGCTTGATTGAAATAAAACCCCGGCTCAATTTGCTGACGAATTTGTTTTTGATATATTCAATAAAAAAACCTTTTTTTTATACGTGCCGGCAGAGAAAGAGAGAAAGAATAGAGAACAAACAGACAATGACAGCTACCTGTCATTGTCAAAGTGACGTTAATACTTTTACAGGATTTGGCCTTTGCATGTTACATTTAGCTTAAACTTATACAACTTACCTTGTCCCGGTTCGATCCGCGAAGAAGTACCTCTCAATTTGTTGATACAAGCTTAGGCTGGTAGTAAATTTTTAACCGACTTCAAAAAGGATACTCATACTGTACAAGTGTTTCTAGGTACCTACTGATCTGTTTGAAGTCGGTGCCAAGCACCGGCACCTAGGCTAGGCTAAGCACCGACTTCAAACAGATCAGTAGGTACCTAGCAGGTATAATAATACTTTGTATGGTAAGTTTACTTTTCGCTTTTTAGTGCTGATGTTTTCTTCTTGAAGTCGGTTTAACTTTATTTTTTTAATAATAAAGGTTATGAGACGAACGAGACGCTCTTCTGATGGTAAGAGATAAAGCATATCTATGACCATTGCAGCGATACACAGAACTTTGAATAGCATAACAAAATCCAGGGCATCGCTGCTGCAGTACCCTTTACAGTAATTTTTACACACTACTGCTGTGGTACCTACCTAGACGACCTCCTGCGAAGTTCCTCGTGGTACATCTCGTACCACCAAAAACTGGCGTCGATTGTCATATATGTTTGTGTGCACAGGTGATACCACCGGAGCTGGAGACAGCTGCGGCGGAGTGGACGGCGCACCGCGCGCCCGACGGCCGTGCGTACTACTACCACGCGGCGCGCCAGGAGAGCGTTTGGGAGAAACCCAAGCCAATGAAGGAACTGGACGGTATGCGCTTAAATTAGCTTCCACAGCAGGAGATGATCCAGTAACCTGCTGATAACAAACTCGGGGGATACAGCTTGGTGTTGCAGCGACTTATCTATCTGCATCCGACATGTGGTTACACTACGATATAATTTTTTTTGTATTTTACCCCAAAATCAAAATCAAAAAGTCATAAATTCAGTTTGGGCCTGGTAAGGCACTTTTTTTTTATGTAACAGTAATGAGACGAACTATACGCTCTCCTGATGTTAAGAGATAACGCCTGTCCATGACAATTGCAGCGATACACAGAACTGAGTAGCAAAACAAAGGCCAGGGCATCGCTGCCTTGGCGCTCAGTACTTTGAGACTAGATGGTTAGTCTCAACAGCCCTGTAATTTCGCTAACTGTACCCTTCAAACCGGAACACAGTAATGTTTGCACACTACTGCTTGGCGGCGGAATATCTGGTACTGCGGTGGTACCTACCTAGACGACCTCCTGCTAAGGAAATCTACCACCAAGTAAAACGTTATGAACGTTAGGTTGTGTTAACGTTATTACCTAAACGATGTCTTGTTTTTAACCCCCGACGCAAAAAGAGGGGTGTTATAAGTTTGACGTCGATATCTGTCTGTTTGTGTGTGTGTCTGCTGTGGCATCGTAGCTCTCAAACGGATGGACCGATTTCGTTGCGGTATTTTTTTAATTTTTTTTTTCATTTGAAAGCCAGTTTCCTTGCAGTGGTTCTTAGCTATGTTTGGTTAATTGCGTAGGAGTTTTTTAAAATTTTAATTTAATGTGGCGATAATAGCTAAGCGCGGGCGCTTCACACGCCGAAAGGTGTGGGTTCAAACCCCAACAATGATTTTGAAATAATCAGTGAAGGAAACCACAGCATGGTGGTAGGTCAAACATTTAAAAAAATACGCCGACGACAGTGAAAACGACGCTATCAATCGGCTGCGTGGGTTCAAATCCCTAACAATGAGCTTGAGCTGCCGATGAAGGAAAACATCGTGAGGACAACATTCAACAAGTTTTTTTTTTTTTTTGTTTAAATAGGCTTACGTTTGACCTCCATCTCACCTGATGTTAAGCGATGATGCGGTGTAAGATGGAGCACGCCCGCCTAGAAAATACCGATTCACTCTTGTCTTAAATACACCCAGATTGTATCCATTGGGGAACACCCACTCAGGCAGCGCATTCCACTGTCTAGTTCCACTTGGGCGTGTGAACCGACCTAGCTAACCACTGCGTTACCATCGCTATAAATTATTGATTTTGTTTGCAGAACTCAAGGCAAAAATAGCGGCGGAGAAAGCGGCCGCGGAGAAAATTGCCATCATGAAAGACAGGGAGATCAAAAAGAATCTAGACAGTAAGTGACATACTTTTTCATACTTGTAACTACAGCTACAACAAAAAAAAAAAAATTAATTAAAAAATAAACATTAATTTCAGGCAACAAGACCCATATAAAAATTAAATGTTACAATTAGATACACCAGGGGTTGGCAACCTTTTGATATGCTGGGGCCACAAGGTGGCAAAATGAAGTAAAGGCGGGCCTCATTTGTAATAATAACCCTAGAAACTTAACATACCTATAATTGGTCATATCCCACAGAAAAGATAGCAAAAACAAAAAATGCTATTAAAATTGTTAAAATAAAGGAAAAAATAATATAATACTAAACTAATAGTTTAGTGTATATAGTATAATAAACAACTAAACTACTAATTATTATAATATTTTCTATCTAGAATCTATAATATTTTAGATATTTATTACTAAGAAAACAATCACGGGCCGCAAGTGGCCCGCGGCCGCGTGTTGCCGGCCGCTGAGATACACCATAAAACAAATGCAATAAATATCTGAAAATAAAACTACCAATAAAGAAATAAAAAAACATATTAATGTCAACATGTAATTAATAGTAGATTGACTTTTTTTGAGGTTGCGTCATAGTATTTGAGGCAATCTTTCATTATAACTCTCCACTTGCCCGCAAACAGGCAACAACTGGCTGCCTTATCGTTTAAAGCGATCTCTTCCAGGCAACCCTAACTGACATGGTAGATCTGCTGAGCAGGCGGTCGTTTAGGTATCACCGAAGTACCAGATTTTTTGAATATAAATGAATAATAAACAAACTTTACAAAAAAGAAGTAAAACCCACTTCAAGAATAAAACATCAGCACTAAAAAGCGAAAAATAAACTTACTTTACAAAGTATTATTATACCTGCTAGGTACCTACTGATCTGTTTGAAGTCGGTGCTTAGCCTAGCCTAGGTGCCGGTGTTGGCACCGACTTCAGACAGATCAGTAGGTACCTAGCAGGTATAATAATACTTTGTAAAGTAAATTTATTTATCGCTTTTTAGTGCTGATGTTTTTTCTTGAAGTCGGTTTTACTTTTTTTTTAAGTTTTTGTTTTTTAATTTTTAGTTAATCTATGTTCTATAGTTAATTTATGTTCACGCCAAGAAACACTTGAACAGTATGAGTCTAGCTAGACTCGATAAGATTCAAAAACGTCTTGCCAAAGACAATTACATCGTCCACGTAAACAACAATTTTCATATAAAAATGTTCATGAAATGAGAACAACTGGGCCAAACTATGTTATATTTTTATGGGACCAAATGACAACTATTCCGCATCAAACTAAAGAAGAATCACTTAAATCGGATCATAAATCTCAGCGTAATCGGTGTACATAAGTTAAAAAAAAAACTTATTTTATATATAATTGTATATATCAATCAAGTTGAGAACCTCCTCCTTATTGTAGTCGGTTAAAAAATGTAATGTTTGTACAGTAATCGACGTGGAGACACATGAGGTGGAAAAGGCGGCGGCGGAAGCTAAAGCTATCGCTGATCAGGAACGCGCCGCAGCCGAGGAGGTGAGCAATCATTTAACATTCATCATCACCATCATCATTGGCTCGTTTTTAGGGTTCCGTACCTCAAAAGGAAAAAATGGAACCCTTATAGGATCACTTTGTTGTCCGTCTGTCTGTTTGTCAAGACCGTTTTACTCAGGAACGCGTGGAGGTATCAAACTGAAATTCATATCAAATACTCAGGTCTACTGTCCCTTGGAGCTGTGAAAAAATCAAACTTCTAAGCCAACGCAATCAAAAGATACAGCCGTTTATGCTGCAAATGTTCGACACTCGCAAGGGAATCAAAACCTACAGGGTACTTCCCGTGAACTCAGAATCTTGACATTTGGTACGAAGCAACGTCTTATAGCACGGATAAAGGAAATATTGCGAAAAGCATAATTTACCATTAAAAAAAAAACATTTACTTATATATCTACAGGCTTGTACGGAACCCTCAGTGAGCGAGTCCGACTTGCACAAGGCCGGTTTTTTTTAAATTACTTTTAAAGATTTGACCGCATTTGTAGCGATGATAGCTCAGTGGTTAGCGCGGTCGGTTCGCACGCCGAAGGGCGTGGGTTCAAACCCCAATAATGAGCTTGAGCTGCCGGTGAAGGAAAACATCGTGAGGAAACCATAGCGTGGTGGTAAGGTACTTTCTAGTACTCGGCTGGCTACATTTTTTCGGGATAAAAAGTATTATCATATACCATACCAAATTTCATAAAAATTGGTCCAGCCGTTTGAGCGTGACGATGTAACAAACATACAAACTGTCGTCTTTATAATACTACTTATATTCTCAATTTAGAAGGAGCAAGAAGAACGAGAACGGCTCGAGAAAGAGAAAGCGGAACAGGAGAAGGTCGAGAAGGAGAAAGCGGAAAAAGAGAAGGCCGAGAAGGAGAAGGAAAAAGCTAAAGCGGACAAGAGCAGACCTATATCTAGCACTCCTATATCTGGCACTCCTTGGTGAGTATTTGATGTTTACATTGCAGAAGTTATTCACACACTCTGTTAACGAACACTTCATTTTAAACCAATTCAAAAAGTTCTCAAGTCGAGTTTTTTTTAGTAAAAAAAAAAAATTTCGTCTCAAAGTCCTTATAGGAAACGCGCTTGCCTAGGAAATACCTATTCACGTATAACCCTGTATAAGTTATATGTTTAAATTGAATTAGGAATTTTAGAAATTTGTCTAACACTATCCTACAATCTGAACGTTTTTGTGGTACACGTTACTGAAAAACTATCACGCCTATAGATTTGTGCTTTAACATAGTAATTTAACTACATATCTAGATGTGTTATCTGTCAAAAAAAATATATATATAACCATTAAAAAAATGAACATTAACAATTTTGTATTCATGGGATATAATGTTAGTTACTACTAACGCCATCTGTTAGAAAACCCAAAGAGTTAACATCGCTGCAACAGAACTAAACTCAATACTCAAATACATCGTAGTTAATCTTCTTAATACTAGATGACACCACTAGACTCAGGTTGTAAAATAACAACTGTCTTAAAAATTATTACCCGTTAGAAAAACTACGCGAGCCCTCACAAAGCTCAGCTTTTTGCTAGTTTAAAAAAATGTTCTTCTTTAATTATAGCTATTTTAATGGCAGTCGGGTTATAGAATTTTTTTGTAACTGTTCAGCTTGTACATGTAATAATGTTATGGTTGGGTGTAGGTGCGTGGTGTGGACGGGGGACGGGCGCGTGTTCTTCTACAACCCGACGGCGCACTCGAGCGTGTGGGAGAGACCTTCGCAGCTCATCGGCCGAGAAGACGTGGACCGCGCCGTCAGCCAGCTCCCGTCCGCGCTGCAAGAACAAAAGGTATTCTACGTGTGAACCGCCCGCGCTAACCACTCACCTACCATTGCTATTTAGTATATACATATGTGTATTTATTAACTTAGCTAAATACATTTGATTATGATAGTTTAGAACATATGCTTACTGACTTAGGTGTATCTTTAATACACAAGTATACACACCCACACACTCACACACACACACACTCGCATTACACACACACACATGCATGTACGCATGCACGCACTCATACACACATATGGATATTCAATAGTTTTTTTTTTTTTAGTTTTTAAGTCTGTTTATGGCATTTTGTGCTTATTAACATATCGGGAGATACCATTGGTTTTTGATATACAGTTAACATTAGATCGGACCCAATGGGTTCATTTTAATGTGTTCAAAATTTATCCAACTTTTTTTTTTATTGATGGTTTTGACGAGTTTTTTTATAGTTGTCAAGCTAATTTTGACCTTAGCTCACCTGATGTTAAGTGACGGCGTGTTCGAAATATGGTAAAGCACAACTAGTCTGGAATGGAACTTTCTCTGAAATGGCTTTCAAGTGAAGCTGCCGGAACACACCGTTAGATGCTTGGCGGCAGATTTTCAACTTGAGGGTGGTAGCTAGCCAGCCGAGTAATAGAGAGTACCCTACCACCACGCTGTGGTTTTCACACGATGTTCTCCTTCACCGCCAGCTCAAGCTCATTGTTGGGGTTTGAACCCACGCCCTTCGGCATGCGGACCGACCGCGCTAACCACTGAGCCATCATCGCTACAAGATATCATTTAAGAGTTTTAGAACACTGATTACATGTCAATGAAGTAAAAACAAAATGTCAAAGTAGGTATACAAACATGTCAATATAATAAAATGTCCAAAAAAAAACATAATTACTTACTAGTAATTTAATAATCTTTTAATTTGAAATACTCGTCAATGTCATAAAACATTGTCTCTAGCAGCCAAGATCTTAACTTGGTTCTAAAGCACGCGGTGGCGCGGTGCATCCCGGACGGAGACGGGTACAGGGTTGTAGACCGCGGGGCCAGAATGTATACCGACCTCTCCAACTTGACGAGCCGATGCGAACACAATTTGCAAGTTAAAAGCTTGTAGAAAAAAATAGGGCTTAAATTGTAACGTGTTACAGCGCAAGGAGCCCCCTGCGGCGGCCGCCAAGGCGGCTAACGGCGAACTTAAGCGCACCGCCGAGTCGGACTCCGACGACTCGGACTCCGAACCCATCAAGAAGACCAAGACTGATGAAGCCAGTGAGTTTTTACATATAAAAAAAAGTAGTGGAATGTTTTCAGATATGCTTGGAGTTTCCCTACGAGAGATGTATAATCATCATCATCATCAGCCGTATGACGTCCACTGCTGGACATAGGCCTCCCCCATAGATTTCCATAAAGACCGGTTGGAAGCGGCTCGCATCCAGCGCGTTCCTGCGGTCTTTATTAGGTCGTCTGTCCACCTTGTGGGTGGACGTCCTACAGCGCTTGCCGGTCCGTGGTCTCCACTCCAGAACTTTGCAGCCCCATCGGCCATCAGTTCTGCGTGCTATGTGCCCTGCCCACTGCCACTTCAACTTGCTAATTCGCTGGGTTATGTCGGCTACTTTAGTTCGTCTACGGATCTCCTCATTTCTGATTCGATCTCGTAGGGAAACTCCGAGTACAGCCCTCATAGCTCGTTGTGCTACTTTAAGCCTACTATGTATAATATACTCGTTTTAATGGTATTTTTAGGGTTCCGTACCGTACCGAAAAAACGGAACTTTTATAGGATCACTTTGTTATCCGTCTGTCTGTCTGTCGAGACCGTTTTTCTCAGGAACGCGTGAAGGTATCAAGCTAAAATTCATATCAAATACCTACTCAGGTCTACTGTCCCTTGGAGCTGTGAAAAAATCAAACTTGTAAGCCAACGCAATCAAAAGATACAGCCGTTTATGCTGCAAATTTTCGACACTCGTAAGGGAGTCAAAACCTACAGGGTACTTCCCGTGAACTCGGATCTTGAAATTTGGTACGAAGCAACGTCTTATAGCACAGATAAAGGAAACATTGCGAAAAGCGTAAATTACAATTTAAAAAAAAATACCATAACTTTTACTTATATACCTACAGGCTTGTACGGAACAATAATAAAGAATAAGTGGTTAATATTTGACCTAATTATCTTGAGCAAACACAAAAATACGGACACTCAAATCACGCGCACCGAAAATGACATGGCAGTCGCGTGCGGGCACAGATTAGATAACAGTTACCATGCAGTCTACGTATGGTAGTTATGTCTTGCGTAAGGCCGCGCGCTGTCCATACATTCTGGAGTCCCGGGAAAAAATTTAATCAGGCTTTTCTTAGTCTGACACTATCCCACAACCTGAGCATTTTTGTGGTACACTTTACTGAAAAACTATCAGGCCTATAGATTTGTACTTTTACATAGTCATTTAACTTCATATCTAGATGTGTTGTCTGTAAAAAAAAAAACATAATTTTATAACCATTACAACAAATGAACAATAACAATTTTGTATTCATTGGACAGAATGTTATTGTACTACTAACGCCATCTGTTAGAGAACTAAAGAGTTAACATCGCTGCAACAGAACTAAACTTAATACTCAAATACATCGTAGTTAATCTACTTAATACTAGATGGCACCACTAGAATCAGGTTGTAAAATAATAAATTTTGTTTCGATTCAAGATTTATTTATTTGTAGAACTAGCGAACAACCCCCGCTTCGCACGGGTGCAATGGAGATATTAATGTGGTGCATATGCATGTATTATACATATAAACCTTCCTCTTCAATCACTCTTATCTATTAAAAAAAACCGCATCAAAATCCGTTGCGTAGTTTTAAAGATTTAAGCATACATAGGGATATAGGGACAGAGAAAGCAACTTTGTTTTATACTATGTAGTGATATGGTTTAATGTACATTTATACAAAACAGCACACAGGTCTTATATATATAGTATGTAGTAGTATATATATAGTATAGTCCACATATCCTTGCCCGCTGAGGCATACAGATAATACATAATATAAAGCTTCAAAATGTCAAAATATGAATCTTAATCAGTCAAATAATAGTAATTAATTAAAAGTCAGAATGAAAACGTACACAACAAACATAGAATTGTAAATGAAATAGCCAAATAATAATAATAATTATTAATTATAATTAATTAAATGTCAAAATGAAAATGTACACATAAAAATAGATTTATATATGAAATATCAATAACAATAATATAATAATTCGACTTTATTTATTATAATAATAATAATATTTTTTATTCGGGCATAACAATAATCCTATATAAAATTTACGTTAAAATTTCTAAAATTAGATCACATTTTTTTTTCTGTTTATTTACTATTCGCACTCTGGTGCACTTTCCTCCATTTATTAAAACTTTTAAAATAGTCATTCAGTCATTTACTTTCATATGGCCACTAAGTTACGTGTCTTTGGGTATTGCTAATAATTGACAAAGCCTACTATAAGGTGGCTCATTACGTGGAAGACAGGAATATATGGTTGTAGTAGCTTCTCTCTGCACTTGCATCCCCCTGGCTAAGTGACAATTGTAGTAAGCATAATGTATTAATATCTATAACTGTAAACTGTAACCTAATATAAAAAGAAAGATCCACAAAAAGAAATGCCTTGCTGAGTTTCTTGGCGGAGTCTTCTCAGTTGAAGTGTAATTATGAGCCGGTGGTAGATTCAAACATGTAACTTAACGTTCATAAGTGCCTTACCATGGCCTAAACTGCATAAACGACTATTTGATTTTGATTTTGTTAATGTTCAAACTGTCTGCCCGTATAAAATAGCTATGTTTTGCAGACAAGAAGCCGATGCAGATCGACCTCGGCAAGGAGGCGGCCATCGAGGCGGAGGTGCGCGCGGCGCGCGAGCGCGGCGTCGTGCCGCACTCGCAGCGCCTGCGCTCCTTCCTCGCCATGCTGCACGAGAAGCAGGTCTCCGCGTTCTCCACGTGGGAGAAGGAGCTGCACAAGATCGTGTTCGACCCCAGATACCTCATGCTCAACTCCAAGGAGAGGCGTCAGGTGACGACACCCTATAAAATTTTTTAGTACTCGGTTGGCCAGCTACCACCCTCAAGTTGAAAGTCTACCGCCAAGCGTCTAATGGTGTGTTCCGGCAGCCTCACTCGAGAGGCAGTTCTATTCCAGGCTGGGTGTGCTTTACCGTCTTCGACCACACCGTCACTTAACATCAGGTGAGTTGTGGTCAAACACCTAGCCTGTCAGCCATAAAAAAAAACATTCAAACTCCATACTTTTAATATTCTGTGTGTTGTTTTGTGAATTTTGCCATAGATGGGACCTTGGAAAAGGACATAGGCTACTTTTTTGTGTACTTGGGGTGAAATAGGGGATGAAAGTTTGTATGGGGAACCAATAATTTCTTAAATAAGAGATATAAAACAAAATAGAGGAAAAGTTATAAAGTAATTAAGAAGTTAGTGATTGGTTCTTTATTGAAGTTAAATAGAATCTATCTGTACAGCTCACCGCTTGATTGAAATAAAACTCCGGCTCAATTTGCTGACAAATTTGTATGATATATTCATTAATCAAAAGAAATAACTTTAACATGCGTGCCCGAAGCGGCGTGCCGGCAGTGAGAGAGAGAGTTTAACAAACAGACAATGACAGCTACCTGTCATTGTCAAACTGAAGTAAATACTTTCACAAGATTTGGCTCTTTCATGTTACATTTAGCTGAAACTTATACACTATCTTCTATCTGTAGTCCTTACTCACTGACAGACAACGCACAGTCTAAACCGCTGGTGGCAGATACTTGAAATTTGGAGGGTGTGTTTGTCTTAATGCGTAGGGGTGTGCTAAGAAAGGATTTTTTTGAAATTCAACCCCTAAGGGGGTAAAAATGTTTGTATGAAAGTCCTTTATTTTTAACTTACAGTTCTGAAAATTAGTATTTGGATAGTCCATTCAAAGATAAAAATGATGCGTAATTTTTTTTTTTATGTATAACTTGAGGGGGTGAAATTGGGGATGAAACTTACTATGGAAAGTTATTTATTTTTGAAGCTATAGTGATGAAAATTGGTATTTGTACAGACTTTTTAAAATAAAATTATGCCACAATACTTTTTGCTAGGGTTAATTTAAAGGGGTGAAAATGGGGACGAAAATTAGTTTCAGAACTTCTTTATTTCCGAAATCGCATTCGTAAAACCGGTAATTATTAGGTAAATATTACCTATTTACATTAAAAAGTGATATTGCAATTATTAAAAATTATTAATATTCTACACCTATCTCTATTATATCTTTCTATCTATATCTAATAAAAATCACAAGTCCTGACTCACTGACTGACAGACAACGCACAGCCTAAACCGCTGGTGGCAGATACTAGTTTCTACATATAAATGTGAAAGTTTGGATGGATGTTTGTTACTCAATCACGCCAGAACGGCTGAACGGATCTTGATGAAATTTTGCACGTAGATACTTTAGGCCCTGAAATAAAACATAGGATAATTTACATCATCATCATCCATCACCACGCGGGTAAAACCGCAGCTGGTTTTATATAATTGTTAATTGCAGGTTTTCGACCAATATGTTCGGGAGAGAGCCGAGGAGGAACGGAAAGAGAAGAAAAACCGACTTCTACAGAAGAAGCAGACCTTCCGCACACTGCTGGATGAGGCCAAGCTGCATTCCAAGTTAGTATATAGACAATATCTGAGGACATTTTTGATCTCCATTTTTTTTGTGCAGTTCTGTAATTTATTATAGAAACTGACGTGGTCTTGACACATTTTTGTTTTATTTATGCGGGACTACTCACGTTTCATTTTATCGGAAACTCTCGACTATAGTTGCGGGATTACTCACTTTTAATTTTATCGGAAACTCCGACTATAGTTGCAGGATTACTCACGTTTAATTTTATCGGAAACTCTCGACTATAGTTGCGGGATTACTCGCTTTTAATTTTATTGGAAACTCCGACTATAGTTGCAGGATTACTCACGTTTAATTTTATCGGAAACTCCGACTAGTTGCGGGATTACTCACGTTTAATTTTATCGGAAACTCCGACTATAGTTGAAGGATTACTCACGTTTAATTTTATCGGAAACTCCGACTATAGTTGCGGGATTACTCACGTTTAATTTTATCGAAAACTCTGACTATAGTTGCAGGATTACTCACGTTTAATTTTATCGGAAACTCCGACTATAGTTGCAGGATTACTCACGTTTAATTTTATCGGAAACTCTGACTATAGTTGCGGGATTACTCACGTTTAATTTTATCGGAAACTCCGACTATAGTTGCAGCATTACTCACGTTTAATTTTATCGAAAACTCTGACTATGATTGCGGGATTGCTCACGTTTAATTTTATCGGAAACTTCGACTATAGTTGCAGCATTACTCACGTTTAATTTTATCGGAAACTCCGACTATAGTTGCGGGATTACTCACGTTTAATTTTATCGGAAACTCCGACTATAATTGCAGGATTACTCAAGTTTAATTTTATCGGAAACTCCGACTATAGTTGCGGGATTACTCACATTTAATTTTATCGGAAACTCCGACTATAGTTTCGACCACATCTGGTGGCTTTTTTTAATTTGAAAATATCATTTGGTCGTCAGTGTTTTTTATTTTATTAATAAGGCTTGCTTTAATAAAATTATTGTTAATATTTCTAGATCTTCGTTCACGGAGTTCGCATCGAAGCACGGCCGCGACGAGCGATTCAAAGCGATAGAGAAGGCGCGAGAGAGAGAGCTTTACTTCAACGAGTACATCGTCGAAGTAAGAAAGAAAGAGAAGGAAGACAAGGAGAAAAAGAGGGACCAGGTGAGTGAGAAGCTGGCGCGAACCGGGGACATGACACAATACTATATAATCCAACTTTATTGTTTACTGAAAATATAGTATTATACTTGCCTAGTACTATACTATACTTGCCTAGTACTATACAATACTTGCCTACTACTATACTTGCATATTACTATAATGTACTTATATAGTACTATATTATAGCAATATAGTACCATACTATACCACAGTAAGATACTGAAAACTAGACTCTAAAGCATAACAATAAATTATTATCATGAAGAATTTCATATATGTATAGATAGTCGTTTGCCTCGTACTGTAACCTCTTGATTCGTATATTTTCACAAGGCCCTTGATATATTTTGGTCATATTCAAACTTGAAAGTTGTATTTGAACGAACTACTTGCCTGGAATCAAGTGTTTGCTAATTATTGTTGAACAAACATCAAATTATTATTCTTGACACATAGCCCAATATGGTACAACATTAAAGATTATTGTAACAACAGCAAATCTAACTGGAAAAGTACAAAATATGCCAGTTACTCAAAACCATCAAGCAGTAGATTGCAAACCTCATTTAATTTTAGATAGAAATGCAATGTCACCAGTGAAATTATTAGGTATAAGATATTTTTTAAATAATTTTTAATGCATTTATTTAAAAATATTGAGTGCAAAGCAACATTTTATAATACTGCCAAACAAGTTTTTTTTTTATTTTTTCAAATATAATTTTTTTATGCATATCTTTTTTTTATGGGAATAAATAATGAAATGTTAGCGAGAATGGACATTCGATGGTGAGTCTCAATAGCATTGTAATATCACTGGAGTGCTATTCTCAGTAATGTTTACACACTACTGCTTGGCGGCAGAATATCTTATACCGACCTGGACGACCTGCTAAGACCTTTAATTGTAAAAAAATATGGCAGCGAATATTTTTTAACAAAGCATAAGTCTGCGTATGACCACTAACTCGCCTGATGGTAAGCGATGATGTGGTCAAAGAATCACGTAGACTTAGGAGATAACTATTCAATCTGACCTCGAAAAGATCAAAATAAGTTTGTATGCTTGACAAGCTAGTTTGACCACAGCTCACTTGATGTGAATTGACGGTGTGGTCGAAGATGGTAAAGCACACTTACACTGTAATGGAAGATATCGCACTGACGCTCTAATAATGCTATTGTGATAGGCATGACGCTTACCCACAGGTGAATGACTTGTTCATTTCACATTTTAGTGACAAGAAATGTCTTAACAAATTTCAACCCTTGTTGTTTGTCATAAAGGTTTAATAATGAGTAATTATAATAAATATTATCAAGTTTGAATAAAAGAACAGTTACCAATATTCTGTTAGTTCTGTTTAATGAGGTGTTAGCGTGTTGGTTCGATTCCCACTCGGCAAAAATATTATCACTGACAATATATGCTTCTTCTGTTTCGTGAGTATTTTAAATGTATGAAGTACTAGAGGCTTAACCCGGCTATGGATGGTAGCACTTTAGAAACAAAAAAAATCTGCTGATCTACTAAACTTCTCAGGTTCACCCGGTAGACTAATCTGAAGATTACCCGAAAATTTCATCAAAATCGGTCTCGCCGTTTTTTAGTCCATAAGAAAACATACATACACACATTGATTTTTATATATTTAGTAAATAACTATTCGCTTTGAAATGATCAAGAAGCATATACATAAGTATACAAGAAGAAAGTGTTCTATCAAACATCTGCTTCTCCTTATACAAGTTTTGCTTGGTTTGGGACTAGATAGCGCTGTGAGAAATGTCCAAACATATCTGTTCTTTTGTAATATTAAGTTTGCTAAAGGATCTCCATTCTGTGTATAAAGAAAAAAACTGCGGGGCGTAGGCCTAAAAGCTTAGGCGCTCGAAGGCAAATTGGGCGACATACCACCATGCTAAGTGCAGATAGCCAGACAAATACTCCATTCACATCATCAGCCTTAGGACGTCCACTGCTGGACATAGGCCTCTTCCTGGGGGGGTTTTGCCAATACTCGCCACGCTTGGCAGGCGGGTTGGCGAGCGCAGTTAGGTGTGATTGTTCAAGGAAGACGCTGCTGCCCATCTTCCGGGTTACATCCCTTAGCCGACTCTTACGGCAACCACGGGTAGAGAGGGTGGGGTACTATTCGTACGCCGGCACCACCACGGCAAATTGAATATCTTCAAACATGCCATTCTCACGATGGCTTCCTCGTTAAAGTCAGACACATTTTTGTTCCTCCGACTATAGTTTCGGCTACATCCAGTGTGGCCGTAACTATAGTCGAAATATTCAATATAATTAAACGTGAGTAATTTACCGCACAAGGAAAACAAAAATGGGTCAAAACAACGTTAGTTTAAATAGTAAAAAAGTCGGACAGGCTGTACCAAAATTACTGAGCTTTATTTTTTATATCCTTTAGAAAGTAGGCTTTGTTCGTCCACCGCATCATCCTTTTCCATCAGGCTCGAGATGAGATCGTTTTTACTTTTAATAAATGATATGTCCCTGACAACGAATGCGAATTTTGAAATTTTTATAAATTAATTTTTAATAATATATGTAATGATTATATTTTTTTGCAAGATGTTTAAATAATTTTTATATAATACAACTTGGGTTCGATTCCCAGTATATTTTCGCAGCGACTATGGTTCTCAAACTTTTGTTAGCTCCTAATATTTTCCTTTTCAGGTCCATTTTGTATGACGGCTAAACTTGTGATTGACAGGTTCGAGTCCGGTCTATTCTATTAAAAAACTATATATAACGGGTTCGAATCCTGATTGTATTTATTTGCTTGGCTGTTCGTCGACGTCGTGATATACTTTGTTTTTTTTTTTTTACCTGATTAATTCTTTCAATGATAATTATTTATTTCTAAATAATAAAGCCAATTAGCAATTGAAATTTATGTTTTGAAAAAGACGTTTTCGTCAATATTATATCGTTGTATTATACGATTAAATTGGAAATGTTACTTTGAACGTTATCTTACTTATAATAATATTGACTAGTGTTTGATTTATTGACGAAAACAATGTCTTTTTGATAATATTGAAAGTAACCAAATATGAATTTAATCTTTTGCAATACTTTGCGAGGTTGTTTCATGATGATGCCTTAATAATTTCCTTTATGAATATATCAAGAAACATTTATATTTCTGTCTAAAACTCATATGATTTATTTTAAATATCAATTGTAAGCCTAGACAACACTTGACTACAGCTTATTTTACTGTCAGTTGACTTAAATTGTAAAAAAAGATATATATTTCCTGTGCCAGTTTTAAATATATGTGTGGCTTTTCAAGAATACAAGCTCGCTCAGTAACCCCGACATAATCCCCATAATACGTTAATCCGCACATCTAGCATCTTCGACCGCTGGCGGCGGCCTGTCGTGGCGGAGCGTGGGCGGAGCTGGTGCCGGGTCGAATCGTTAATGTGGTCATTTGACGATATTACCTACTCTTTACTGTGAATCACCATCGACACCGGGTAGGGTTCACTTTCATATTTTGTAGACACTCGTGACTTGTGTTACAATCTTCAAGATTTTCACAGAAGGCATTAATGCCTACCAAACTTTGATATTCATTGGCTCGATACAACTGTATTTATTAAAGAAACACGATTATTTATCGGTTGTCAAATTTAAATTATTGTAATCCTTTTTTAAATTAATTCAGTAAGTACATGATTGAAATCGAAAAGAGAAAAAACAAAATTTTTTTGGTGATAAAAAAATGTAAGTTATTCGCTTCATTCCTTTATTTCAGAAAGGAATAGAGTACAGTAATGGATAATCAATACGCAGTAAAATAATATAATTGACATCGTCAAATGGTCACTGCGCGCCGTCACAAAAATATATAAGGTTAGATATATTTTAAGCAGATCGACGTTTACAATAACACAAACAATATGGTCAAGCCTTAACAATAAATAAAATGGCCAGAGAAGTGCAAACGTGTCCATTTTCAATGATGTTCAGAGCAATTTTGACCAAAACGCTAAGTCACTTGACCGTTGCCCACATTGTTAAAATTGGTAAAAAATATATGACATAACGTCCTCCAATCGACAGCAATAGCATAGAGTCATATTCGTAGAATATATGTCTGTAAAGTCGACATAAATTATTTATTTTTTATAAAAGTGGACCATAAGTAAAGTTTGAGATACGCTGACTCGTTTATATTGCACATTGCTCTGAACAGCGTTGTATATATATATTTTTTTTTGTAATTTGTTATATTAATGAAGAGATGTTAAAACAAAAGTAATATTTAAAGGGAGTCTTTTGCCCAGCGGTGTGGCTTTTGCCCAAAAGTGGGGAACGGAGTATAAAACCTGCTTTTAGAAAAGTCTAATGCATGCCTCAGGAGCATAGCTTTGAACAGCTACTGTAAAGTTCATATCTGTAAAGGTGAAGGGTTGTCGTTTCGAGGCAAATACCAATCAGAAACATGTAAATAGATTGAAAACAGACTTAGCTACCAAAACAGGCTAATAAATAATTTTCTTTTCAGCTATTTTTTATATTCAAATTCACAAAGAAATCTTCAAAATTACTGATTATTATTATTGGAAAATTGTTAAAAAAAAAAATGTATATATTTATGTAATTGTATGTTAAAATTTCTTTGTGAATCCATACCTTTTAAGATTATTGATAATCCCTTCTGGGTGTCAAAATCCCTTGTCAGGGTGTAATGGAATTAATTTTGGTCCCTTTTGGACTCCATAATCGAACAGTATTCACATACTACACAATTGTAGATATAAAAATTAAAAAAATTGAGAAATGTAAATTCATTCAAGTGAATTTAAAATGAAATAGAACCATTTTTATAGACGAATTAGCGACATGTAGTAAAGAATGGGTATAGTAAGCTATCCTTAAAAGGTAGATATGCCACCGCGGACTTTTATGTAGATCTATAAAAGAAGAATATCCCGCCATGCATTGATTTGTTATATCTCAAAGGGATTAGGCAGCGTTTTCGATGAAAGCTCCCAACAATTATCATTATATTTCAACCAATTTACACGAAACCTAGACAAATTATATACCTAAACCTTCTTCATGAATCACTCTATCTATTGGTGAAACTCTTATGATAATCCGTTCAGTAGTTTTTAAGTTTATCGCGAACAGACAGACTCGGCGGACGACTTTGCTTTATTATATGTAGTGATAAAAAGCGGTTTGAAAAGCAATTAATGTATTTTGCATAAATCAATTATAATTTTTTATTTAATTAATGTATACACGCATTTTTATGTATTTCAATGGTTTGACATATGTTGTTTACCCGACTACGACCCAAAAATAAGGGTTATGTTTTCAGCAGTTTATGTGTGTCTGTTTGTATGTACGTGTGTTCCATCGTAGCGTAGAAACTAGAATTCAATTCAAAGTAACTTCAATTATAGTTTTTAACAGTAATTTGGTTTTAATATTACATGTTTTAATGCCCTGTTATAACTTAAATATCATGCGACGTAAGAGTGACATCTATTGAAGAATACAGAAAGTTACTTCTGTGAAAAGATGTCATTTCAAAATTATTTAGCAGTTCTTTTTTCTTTGTATTTGGCAACGCACTGTGCGTATTCCGTCACTATCAAGTATGAAGTATATTTTCAAGCTTTTGAATGATGTTAAGTTGAATTACGCCTTAGATTTGGCTGTGACTTGGTCTGTGTCTTGAGTTTTGGCGTAATGAGTAGATACGTCGAAGATATTTATAATATAATTAATGTAAGATATACATACGTCCAAATACTTTTAAAACTTCATTTACTTTACACTACTGATATACTTTCTCATATATTTTTCCCACCGCTAAACGATGATAAATAAGCACGACAACCTGAACCATCAAACATTTTATTTACAATGAACGCTCACGTCGACAATGAACCGTCACTTCGACAATGAAACAATACAATCATTTATAATAATTAACTCCGTAGGTACATGTCGTACAATTGAATAAAATTATTATGTAAAAATAAATCATAACATTAAACCAAATTTTAAAATGTCAAAGATTTAAATTACATTGTAAAAAATTAAATAATACACTGTCAAAATAAAAATATATTAAATAAAACAAATCATTAAGTTATTATAAATCTATATACATAAAAATTGCATGTCACGGAGTTTGTGGTCGCGCTCCTCGGAAACGGCTCGACCGATTTTTATGATTTTTTTATGTATTTGGTAGGTACGAGAATAGGTCGTAAAGTATATTTCATACTGCTAGGTGATTAGCTACTTTTTATGTAGCAGGTAACACCGCGAGGCGCAGCTAATTAACAAATATTTAATCTACCAGAATCAGGTAGATTTAAATTTGTATCATTGTCATAAAACAGCCGGCCGTGAACGTTTTCATTGTGGACAAAGTGCAACAACCTGTACAATTACTTTTGTCCACCTAACAATGCGTTTAAATAAGCTCTCTACTGATATTCAACATTTATAACTATTAATATTATATAAATATTGTTTGTCTATAAGGTTGGTTCTGTTACGTTCAAATGCAAGATATTAATAATATATTGAGTCCGGAGAATGTGCGGTCAGCAAATATGGAAGTGTTGAGTTAGTTTTCTTCATATATTTATTTGTATTCATAACTTATGAATAAGAATTGGAGTAAGACATGAGTGTTAAACATTACTATGATATTTTTTTTAAGTACTGTAGTGAAATTACAGGGTTAAGGAAATTAAAAATCTCGTAAGTAATGAGCGTCACTGCAGCGATGCTAAGGGCTTCGTTCTAGTTCGGCGTTATCTGTTACCATCACAACAGCGTCTGTGTTCGCCTCATTACTCCTTAGTATAAAAATATCCAGCCGGACATAAAATGTAAATTGTGACGGGTTCGAATCCTGCTTATTTATAATTTCATGTCAAAGTAGATTTTCTATGTAAAGTTGTAAGATTAGGCGTTTGACTACGACTCATTTGGTGTTGAGCGACGGTGATGTTGTAAACACAGTCTAGGGCCGTACTGTGAGCTTTTATTGCAAATCAATTGGCGATGATGAAAAAGCTATGCGACCGCGTATTGTACGCTGGCGCAATAAGGTTTCGCGTTACTTTTTCCTGATCGTCTAACTTTAATGGTAATAACTTCACTCTTAAAATGTCATTATAATAAAAGCTAACCTTTAATGCTATATTAAGACCAATTTTGAAGGCTTTGGTTGACAGTTCATAAAATAAACAAGTTTTAGATAAATGGCTGCAACTAATTCCTTTAAAATTGGTCTTGATATCGGTCTCGGTTAAAACAATAAATTTAAATAAAATATATAATTATAATACAAAGCTCTTGTCCAAATTCGCTGACCACACAAAACACTAATTGACTTCTTTTCTTTCAGGCATTAATCTGATATTCTCTCCACAGCTGTTAATACATTTTCTTCTTTCCAGTGATTAATATTTTATTTCTTTCAGGGGGCGTTAGCACAAACTGTGCCTTCCATGCTTAGGATAGGATATGTTGTGGATGGGGGGCGGTAGAGGTTTATACAATGAAAATTGGTTTAAATATCTATTCAACATATTTAAACCAGGCTGTTGCGTTGAAAAGGATTGTATCAAATATCAATCTTATTCTAATATATGGTTAGGAGACATACATTATGTTTAAAAGATATCTTATTTGATACTATATAAAAGTCTGCCTCAAAATGAAAAGCAACTTCATTAATGCGATTAAAAACCTCGACTACCCTTCTTTCCTAACACTACCCACATCACCCTGCCAGTACTACCCTGTTGACCGTGTGCTCTCATTCTAGGCGAAACTGGAATTCTTTGCGCTGCTCAAAGAAAAGGGTGTAGACCGTCACGCAAGGTTCAGCGAGGTGAAGAAAAAGATTGACACAGAACCGCGGTACAAGGCGGTAGAAGGGGGAGTGGTCAGGGAGGACTACTTTAGAGAATACTGCAAGCAGTTGAAGGACGACAGGAGAAAAGACAAAGACGCTAAGGGTAAGTTTTTATTCCTAACTAGCTGAATGCCTGGTACTTTGTATCTGGTATATATGATTTGCTAAAAATTCGTCTAAAACACAATTCTTCGAATCACAATAGTCATAAACCTTTTCAACTATAGCGGGAAATACTCAAAAATATTTTAAATATAGCTGAAACTAACTGGTGACGTCTCGAACAATATTTGATAAGACGAATTGTAATTCGATGAATTGTGTTTTCGACGAAATGTTTTTAACGAATTTTCCGCAGACGGGTATATATATATATACCTCGTTCAAAGATATCACGATCATTTTAAGAACAGAACGAATATCATGTAATTTTTATAGACTAGCTTTTATTGACGTTTTTTTTTTGTCCAATACATTTGTTTTATTTCTCTAATCGTATCACGATAACAATGTTAACTTGGTGGTAGATCTCCTTAGCAGGAGATTCGTCTAAGTAGGTACCACCGCAGCACCAGTTATTCTGCCGCCAAGCAGTAGCGTGTAAGCATTACTACGCTCCGGTTTGTAGGGTACTGCAGCTAGCAAAATTACAGAGCTGTTGAGACTAATCACCGAAAGTCTCAAAGTATTGAGCGTCAAAGTAACGATGCCCTGGATTTTTTTTTACTACTCAAAGATCTGTGTATCATTTCAATGGTCATGGACAGGCGTTATCTCTTACCATCAGGAGAGCGTCTCCCAAACGTCCAGCAGTTTGAAGGTTGCGACAAAATTAACGCAAAATAGAGTTCGTTTTTTTGTCTTTTTTTTTATTGAATGGTAATTATTTTTTTTAATGCAAAAGTACGTACGAGGCGATTTCTTGATAATAAGAAATAACGCGCAACCATTGCTGCTATTCAAATAACTGAATAACTAGACAAAGTCAAGAGCATTTTAAAAATAATACTCCCTACCCTCTTCTAAACGTTGGTGTGCCGGCAGCGTCCATATTTGGCTGTGTGCCATATACTACTTTATATTTACAACATCTTGCACCGTATGGAAGCAATAAATATCTTGAATCGCAATAAATATCTTCTGAAACTTGTTATCTCAATAAATACAATTTAATTTAATATTAATAATTCCAGCATTTTCATAAATAAAAAAAATCTGTAAAAAGTTTCGTGTTAATTCATATTCTAACAAGGTGTGGTATATTATATTTTTAAAGTATTTGGTGTACTCAGGTGTAATTTTTAAAAAGACTACGCATTATTTATATCTTACTTTTAACATTCCTGCCACACCATTCCAGAGCGAGACCGCAGCAGTAAGAAGGAGAAGAAAGAAAAAGACAGGGACAAGGAGAAGGACAAGGAAGGCAAGAAGGAGAAAAAGAAGGAAAAGGGAGAGGTAAGTAATACTTATAAATTGAAATCAGATGGATTAGGATTTTGAATTTCTAGACTAAATTCATAATGACCAACGACCTAAACGATTATCTGTCCTAAAAGCCTAATAAAGGATATTGCAAAATCTCAAAAGAATTCGATTTATTATATAACTTAGTGTTATATAAAAATGTATGTTAGGATTTAGTGTTATCAAATATATAGTTTTTTTAAATATCCTTTGTCTCGCTTACTCAAGTGATGTTTTTTGTTATATCGACATCGTCAATGTATTTTATGTCATAGATTGTATCCCCTATGGTTTTTTAATATAGTGTTATTATTGTTGTGACTTTATAAGTGAATCTGCTTCGGACACGATTTTTTTATTTGCGTTTTTATTCGTTAAATAAATGTTTTGTAATCAACGAATATATTTGTGTGTAGTAGCTAGCGAAACGATTTTACGCTTATAGTAGACCGGATATTTTACACGTAAGCATTTCTTATCATATCAGATAAATATTGACAACTTACCATTCCATATATTGGCAATGAACTGCCAAACATTTCGACTGTGAACTGTAACGTGTCGACAGTGAACCGTCACATGTGAACAGTGGAACGTCATATATTGCGACAGTGAACGTGCTTCGTTGTGACAGCAACGCAAGGAGGGCAAGTATCTATTTACCATTAGAAGGAGCCGGCTACTCGTCAAATATGACACTGCATGCAGATAACGCTGAGTGTTGCTATGTGAAACAAATAGTAATTAAGTCCCGTCCCATGGTGTTGCCATAAAATGCCGATTGTCATTATCTGCGGGTGGCCGCTCGCTACCTATACATTTGCCTACCGTCGGGTAATAGATGAAATAATAAAGGTGTTTTTGCAGTGCTTTATATATGGGGACGCGGCGGACGAACGGAGTGCTGCGGAGGAAATGTGACATTGCAGACGGTTAGGGATATTGTTAGGTCGTGTAGTTAGGCTTTAAGGCTAGTTTTGCTTTTGGAATACCGCGCTTGAATAAAATAGGAACAAGCCAGTAAAATTACTGTAGTTTTAGGTGTTAAATGATTTGATAAAATCATCGGCGTTTGATACTTATTGTTGCTTAGCTATGCTCAAAAGTTTAAACAAAATCACTATTTAGAATCTCCGGCACGAAGTCGTAAAGAAACTAGTTTTTGTTAGTTTAAACTCTGTATAGACGAGCGATCTACATCGGACGCGGTGGCATGCCCGCAGATATGACAGACGGCCTTAGGGACGAGCCCTGTTGCGCATACTCTGCAGTGAACTTAATTTTTTAGCAATGAAACGTCACAATGAACGGTCACGTTAAAAAAGTATTTATTTGAAATTGGAATTATTTAATCCAGTTTCAAAGCACATGAAGGCTTCCCGTGACGTTTCATTGTGCGTGATGTTTCATTGCCGATGAACTGTCATTAATCTGTGTTTTAACATTTTATTATAAAGTTATTTTAAATATAGTAATGGATAAGTAAACTAAGGCCGTGTTCGAAGGTGTCCGATGCAGGTCCGCTTGTTTTATTAATTAATTTTTGTCGAAACTCACATTTCCTCCGTTGTTTTCTATTGGTGTATGCTCAGCTTTATTTCGATAATTTTGTGTTAGACAGAGACATGTATTGACATAGTGGCATTTGAAACTTTCAGCCCAAAAACTCGCTACAAAAAAATTTCAAATGCCAAGAGCCAAGAGATCCAGTTGGCTAAAATTTGCCTTAGTTTAATGGTCAGAGATAACATATGTCCATGACCATTACAGCGGTACTCAGAACTTTAAGTAACACAACGAAAGTCCATGAAGTCGTGTCTCATTGCCATTCTAGTTAAATATACTTGACCATTAAAAAAAAATATAAGAAATTATCAGTTTTTTTTGCAATATATCATCGTTGATCCCCTTGTGAAAGCTTTTGTCCTTGATACATGTATTTGGATTCGGTTTTAAGGCAGTCGTGCAATGCTCGTTTGAAAAACATTTCTCTGTCGATCACAATTATCTTGTATCTGGTTTTGAAAATGAGTCGCTTAGAACTGTAAAAATTCACATTAGCGGGCCAGAGTGTGAAATCATTGTATTATTTTCTAAAGCTTGTGCTGTTTTAGGGTGTTTATGTATAAAATTTGTGGGATTTTATCCATAAAGTAAAGTGCACAAGTATGGAATTGTTTTATAATTTATAGATAAACGACCAGTGTTGCTTCCAAAACTCCATCGAGCTTGGAGTAATCACTACTTTACTAGAACATAACTGGACTCTACCTTGACTTATTTCGACTTTGACTTGACTTATACTTAACAATATCTAAATACTGCACATTGCGATACCAAAAACAAAGGTATAGCTTAGTTTGCTAAGGTTATCATGCATTTATAATCATCTGGAATTTTTTGGCATCGAAAACTTGTGACTCATTGTAAAAATCGGAATAGCCGAGCATACGCCTCACGCCTCCGTTTGTCCACGCAGGCCCAAACGGAAGAGGAACGGCAGCCCACACCCCCGCCCGACCAGTGGGCAGAAATCCTCGGCATACCCGCCGAAGAACGCGCCAAAGCAAAGAAGAAACTAGAAGAAGCTGCAAGCTCCGAAGCGAAATCCTCGGAAGAAGAAGCTCCGTCGCCGAAACAGTTGCGCTCTTCGAAAAAAGAACCAGAGAAACCAGAAAAATCACCCCTAATAACACCCCCTAAGAAAAGAAAATACGAATTCGAGGAACCGGCACCGGAGACGGAGGAGCCAGAGAAAAAGCCGAAGAAAAAGGTGGAGAAGAAGCCCAAAGCGTCGGAAAAGACTGAGAAGAAGAAACGGAAGAAGAACGAGAAAGAATAGTGTTTGTTGTACGTCTTCGCGAAGAAGTGACGGGTGCTCCCCGAACAGTGAACGGACACAGTGACGGTTATTCATTTTTATTTTATTTCGGGTTTTGAGTTTGGCGGGTAGATTGATATTTCGAACTAGACAGGGACAGATGGCGGATTAGATCTACTTTCGTACGGCTGTTGCACGACGTTATACGATTACATCATCATCATCATCAGCCATAGGTCGTCCATTGCTGGACATAGGCCTCCTCCTGGGGGGGTTTTGCCAATACTCGCCACGCTTGGCAGGCGGGTTGGCGAACGCCTGTGTGGTTGTTCAAGGAAGACGCTGCTGCCCATCTTCCGGATTACATCCCTTAGCCGACTCTTACGGCGACCACGGGTAGAGAGGGTGGGGTACTATTCTTACGCCGGCACCACCACGGCAATTTGACTGCAAATAAAATAGCTATAATTATAGAAAAAAAAAAAAAACTTTTTAAATCAATTTATTATTCCTAATTAAATTTAAACATAAAACTTCAATATTATCTTTTAATTTCCTTTATTTTGATATTACTAATGATATTTCTATTTCGCGCCAAAAATCCAAATCTAAGAACACTTGTGTTATTGAGACTAATCTAACGATACATTAATTGTCGTAATCCATTCGACCGTTTGGAAGATACGAGGTAATAAAGAAATTACATACATACAAGATACGCGCGCAAAACATAACCCTTCCTTGGCAGTCGGGTAAAAAGTCGAGCATCAATTAATTACGAAAATAAATCTAATCCATAAACAATACTGCACAGAATTTTACATTTAAGTTCCATTATAATATTCGTGTTAAATCGAGTGAATCTTGAGGATATTCGGGGTATTATGCGACTTGAACATATAACTTCAACTTTTGACAGCCCTGTTGGCTCATTGGGAGTATGTCTACCTGAGCTGTAGGGCGTGGGTTCGATTCCCGCCAAAGCAATGTGTCTGGGTGTTCTGTATGTATTATAAGTAAGTATTTACAAAAAAAAAAGTATTTATGTATTCTATCAGTTATCTGACTTCCATCACACAAGCTCTGCTTAGTTTGGGGTCAGATGGCGCTGTGTGTAATATGTCATACAATATTTATTTATTTATGATCACACTAACACACTATAATTTTATAATGGCGAATGTTTGTGAGTATGATTGTATGTTTGTTACTTCTTCACGCTTGAACGGCTGGACCAATTTTGATGGAATTTGGTATGGAGATAGCTGAGCTGACACCCTGATATCCTTTTTATCCTGAGAAAATGTAGTGTTCACATAGGAACAGCTATATCAGGTATGTTTGTTTTGTAAAGTGTTACTTTATCCGTAAGTAGTGTAAGGCGAATACGAATGTATGGTCAGCGAGGTACTGAATTTATAACGATTGATTTTTATTCAAAAATTACCAAAATGCAATAGTTGTTTTATCTGTCGCTCAAGTCAAGTTGCAAAATGCAAAGAATAGTTTTTTCAAAGTTAGGTTATGGGTTGTAATAATAATGACATTGACACATCTATAGACTCTTTTTTTAAATACAGGCAACGGCCTCAATATTATAAAGCCAATGATGACGTCATAAATTCTAATTATGTTTTAAATAATTACGAGGAAAATAACAAAAACAATCAAATTAGCTTCTTAACTTGCTCTATATTTTCATAATCTAAAATTAAAATGGAGGGCAAGATTTTTTAGGACATTCCCCATTATAAACGTATTATAACTTCGTGGTATACAAATATTTTATTGATAAACCCAAAGTTATAGGTAATTTTTCCATTTATATTTAAAAATAACACTAAACATGTCAAAATCATATAATTGTAAGGGCAGGTAAACTGTAATTTAAGGTACTGCGTGAAATGTAACGTAAGGTAGCGAGAAAGAGAAGGAATGAATGAGAAAATAATATGTTTGAAAGAGCGAAAGGATATGAAGCTGTGAATGGAACGTAACGTCAATATGAAAGGGATGCCAAGATGCGAGTTAATTGTAAGTATGAAAGAGAAAGTGAATTTATGATAACGTGTGAAAGGGATAGTGTAGTTTTAGTTAGGTGTGAAAGAGAAAGTGATAAAGGAATTAGAAGGAACGTCATCTTTCTATTCACAAACCATTACAATATGACATTATAATAATATGTCAAATATAAAATATATAGTAATTCAATAACAATGTTATTTTTAAATAATCGTCAAAGTCGTAAAACATTTTTTTTTTTTTTGTTTGGATAGTATGTTTTGTCTGAATGTTGGTACAAAGTACGATTTAAATTTTCAAACCTCTTGTTTCGAAGGCCTCTTTTTTATCGTCGTTCGTTTGCCTAACTAAATTTAGATATGCATAGCATGTATTGAAACTTGTGTAAAATCCTGGGCAGTATTCAAATTTTACTTTATTAAAGTTTTATTGTATAGTCCAGGGTCGGATCTGAGTATAGATATTGGGGGCACAGCCCCCCATTCAAAACCTAAGAAGCGAACTCCGTCCCTGTAAGGGTTTTAAACAAAAAACTCGTAACCAACAAAGATCTGCTCATTATTCAAACTACCCGCAGTTTTTGACAAAATTACATTGCGCAGACGTCACAGCACTTATTATATAGTTTAATATAACTTGTGTATGTTTTGTGTACTTTTGTGTGTGGCGGTGTGTTTACACAGTGTATGAAAAAAAAAACTTCTTATAGAAAAACAAATCTAGTCGAGCAAGCAAGCCGAGACATTATATTTTATTTCAGTTTTGGCAGAAATACTGGCAATTTTTCTTAACAAAGTTTGATGTTTTACTTATGCGAGATTACTCACGTTTAATCGTCTCCACCAAACGCTGTCTTCACGTGCGACTCCTTGAAGAAGGCCACCGGACGTGGCCTGAACTCCAGCTGGAGTTAAAGCAAGACAAAAATGTGTCAATTGTCATAGTAAAACGTCAAAACTTTAATTTCTGCGTACGCTAAATCGTATTTGACTTGTCAATTAAGAAAAACAATAGTTGTGATATTATAATTGTCTAACATACATATGAAGAATATATGTCAAATACAGCACCCGGCACACACAAAATGTTTGTGTTAAATAAGTAATGTATCACACATTAATATCAAACAATTGGAAATTGTAAATATTGAACAAAATTGTATAAAAAAAAAATTAAATTTACTACAATATTTAAGGAAATTTATTAAGGATAAATTTAAAACTGTTGTCGATGCCCTCTGTATATCAATGGCTAATACGATTCGACACGTCTCATAACGAATGTGGTGGGACTCTCTTATTTATGTCTCTTTCTTTTTAATTTTAAGCTTTGTCGTGAACCTACATTAGAACTGTCATTTTGAAAATTTGAAGACAATTTCGCCCTTGACATTAACGTGGAACTTCTTATAAAGCTGCTTTTTCCCTAACCCCCCTTTCCTTAGCACGCGTCTGGAATAAAATTGCCTTCTTCTCGCGAAAACCTGGCAAAGAAGAAATATATGAATATGTGTGTGGTTGTGTTGTATTGAGGGAATTGTATTTCTAAATCGTACGCCTAAATTCGTTTACGATATGATATTGAATTGAACCATTATAAAGCTGGATTACCACTTTCAATACTAATTGAACATATTAGATTAGATTAACAGAGTAGTTTAAATAACATAGTAAGAAGAATTGACAGCTTGTTGTCCTTTAAGCTTAGTTTCGGACTGAGCTTGTAATTTAGTAACTAAATTTGTGCGAATGGCAAAGTTTTAATAGAGTACATACTTTAGCTAGTGAGCGAGTTATTTAGTCGAGTATTTTATTAGTGAGATATTTTAGTCGAGTAGGACCCCCCACCACGCTTCAGTACTTACTGGTTTGTTGGCTAAACAAGTCCGTACCTGGCGTTTTAGTCAAGTTCATTAGCTGCCGACTCGTTAAAATTGGCTCTTGCCTCAAACTATCGATTTATTCTATGGGGTCTTCCTACGTTAATTCCTTCAGGAAACAATCTGTGTTATCTTCTTCATCCACTCTTTCTAAAATAGCCATTACAATCACACATCAACAGCCATAGAACGTCCACTGCTGGACAAAGGCCTCCTCCTGGGGGTTTTGCCAATACTCGCCACGCTTGGCAGGCGGGTTGGCGAGCGCAGTTAGGTGTGATTGTTCAAGGAAGACGCTGCTGCCCATCTTCCGGATTACATACCTTAGCCGACTCTTACGGCAACTACGGGTAGAGAGGGTGGGGTACTGTTCTTACGCCGGCACCACCACGGCAACAAGCCAATAAGCTTTATCAACTAATTCACTTTAAATATATTGTATTCTTTTTCATCTTGCAAAATACCACTCATTTGTATACTGTACTCGACCGCAATGCGAACGATTCTTGGCCAACATCCAATATATTGTCACTAAATTATTCGCTACTCGATTAACCTTTTGTATGCCAAAGTCACCTATACGTGACTAGTACTTGCGGTCCTGTGCGCCAACGACGTCTACAGGCGACAATAAACCCGGCCCGCAATAATACGAAATAAAAATATTGAAAAATTATTACTGGTATTCTAATTCAACATTCCTCAAAATAGAATATCTCGGCAACATATGAGTATAAAGAAACAAGTCTCTAGAGCCACAAGTATTTAGAAATACTGAAATAAAAAACATGGATTCTTATTCAAGCAATTTGTTTACTTTGGGCCTTGGCGTACAGGACTCGGGAATGCGTTTTTGGCGTGGCGCTCAAAAGGTTAAATTACTAACGTAGTCTGAACAATGCTTTAGACAAGGACGGCAACATTCTTAGTAACTTTAAATCTGTTGATAGCCTTCCAAATAATTCGTTGCTACCGTTAAATTGTTATTATTTTTAATTGTTTTTACCACGTAGAAAAGAAAGTCTGTTTAAAAAACATAACAGATTTCTTAACTGAGCATTAAGTTTGAGTTACAACATTGGATCCTTCAAAAGACGTATTACTATAATCTTAAAAGGTCGGTAACTTATTTGTAATGCCCTTGGTATTGCAAATATCCATAGGCGACGGTTGTTGCTTACCATCAGGCAAACTGTCTGCTTGATTGCCTCCTGTGGCATAAAAAAAAAAAACACTTTTAAAAACTGCCAAATCTGTTGCCAATTCACACAGAAAGAATGAAAAAATAAATTGCCTGGGTACATCATCATCATCATCAACCGTATGACGTCCACTGCTGGACATAGGCCTCTCCCAGTGATTTCCACAAAGACCTGTTGGAAGCGGCTCGCATCCAGCGCGTTCCTGCGGTCTTTATTAGGTCGTCTGTCCACCTTGTGGGTGGACGTCCTACGCTGCGCTTGCCGGTCCATAGTCTCCACTCCAGTACTTTGCAGCCCCATCGGCCATCAGTTCTGCGTGCTATGTGCCCTGCCCACTACCACTTCAACTTGCTAATCCGCTGGCCTATGTCGGCTACTTTAGTTCGCCTACGGATCTCCTCATAACACCTGGGTACATAACCTGTTAAAGTTTCTAATATTAAAATTGAAATTTGTACGGTTGATACCGTATGTAGTAATTATATCAAAAATACTTTGTTTGGATTTTGTTTCGCCTATTAGTTTACGAATAATTATGTGTACGATTCAAAAATATATCCCATCACGAGATTATCACGACTTAGATATTGCAGCTAGGGCATCGAAGCTCGGTTCAATTTTGAAAACCCGGGTTTTCGGGTCTAAGAGTAATCAAAGCCCGGGTAGACCGGTTTTTTCGAGCATTTCGAGCTTTTTATTGTAATTTTTTTAAAATACACTAATCTGCGTTTATATATCGATTTCCTACAATGAGTACAAAATATAAAGGATGAGCAAGAATTTAAATAAATGGAACAGTACTTTACAAATTACAAAAACAGTTTTAATGTTTAAAAAAGTGATAAAGATTTATTTTTTCTATTAGCGCGACGAGCTTCGCTACACCCTCCCCTCTCCACTGCTCCACACTTCACCCCATTCACGTCCTGAGATGGACGCGCGCGTTCCATTTGACTTGCATGGCTTGTTTTATTGGTAGGAACGTAGCAACGAAGCTACTTTTTACGTAATTAATAATAATATATCAAATCGTGTTTTTATTCCATTTACTTATTATTGCATTCGAAGTGGCTTAAACTTAATAAATAACAAAAACAAAAGTATTAAAAAAAACCCGAGTTTTAATAATCAAACCCGGGTTTTTTTGGAATCCTCAGAACCGGGAAAACCCGGGTTTTTTCGGTCCGGGTAAACCCGGGCTCGGTGCCCTAATTGCAGCTTGCTCCTAAGAAAACAGTGATATTTAAAGCTTTTAACAACGACAACGCTCTATCGATTTTACTTTGTGGGTCTAACATCTTCGACCCGCGTCAGTGGGTCTAACTTATTCATGGGCATCCATTAATCACATGAGCTGTTTTTTTCCACATATTTTATGGATGCCTTTAAGATCTATATGAACAGTGGTTTTAGACAAATTTAATGTACCTACTATGAATTTGGCCACACATTTTATTATTGTTTTTATATAAATTTCTTATATTTTAATATAATAATTATGTTTGATTATTCATAAGTGTACAATACATTGTTAACATTAGTGTATATATTATTAATTGTACATCGTCCCACTGAATGATTTTTATTTCATTTAATAATGTCCGGCTAACACTGCAGGTCTCGTCTCGTCTCGTATATGCTAAGTGCCCTTTCGTCAAAAGTAGTTCAAGCCACTTGTAGTTTTGGCATTGTCCGAGCTCTGACAATAGGGCCCGTCACATATTTTACAGTGGGATCTTTACATTCAAAAAGGCAGTATTCTCTTAAAAATAGTTGGTGTTGAAAAAACTAATTGAAAATAAAAAATTTACTATCACTTACTTGGTGGCATAGCAACCATCATAATTTTTAAATCTAAGTTTAAGAACTGTGTGTTCACTTATCGGTAGAAAAATAAACAGGGTTCGAAGAAATGCTAACGATTTCTCATGGACAGTTTTTAAATTGTTTTAATGTTTTTCTTTATGTAAGAGTAACGCTCTCGTGATGGTAAAAGCAGCGGTAGTCGGAACTTTGAGTAGCAAAACGAAAGTCCATCCTGCTTTGGCGCTCATTACTTTGAGACATTAGATGGTTAGTGTCAACAGCCCTGAAACGCTGAAGTACCCTTCAAACATCTACCGGTACCACAAAGTAAAAGGTCATCAAACTGTTTTTCCATGACAGTTTTTTTTTTAAATGATGATTTTTGACCACGTTTTGACTTATTATAGACAAAGCTTATAACCCTGTATATATTAATTTTGGACAATATTATGCTGTTTGTTTTTTAAATGTTGATCGGTAGAATTGGCGCTAGCGTAGATTTTATCAATTTTTATTTTCTGTTAATTTTAAACTATTGACACAAAAACAAATGGATTGAATATGTTTTAGACCGATGAAAGTCTAAAGACTATCTAAATTATCAAGCCCAGTCTCAGTCAATGTTATTATTCTCGTTCATGAATGAAATAAGTTTGAGAACCTCTGATCTAGAATTATGACGTGGTATCGTCTTCCGAAACTCCATTGAAGCTTGCTGTAGTCACCACCGCTTTACTAGGGCATGACCGGACTCGACGTTAACTTTGTGTGACTGTAATTTGACTTGGACTTATTTTACATATTTTTTTTAAATATCCACATACTGGTAAACGCACAAACATGTAAAACAAGTTATTTTCCCTTTAGAATAAAAAGCATATAGGATACTAGCTGTGCCCCGCGGTTTCGCCCGCGCTAGATGCCTACGTCATAGTAGCTTTATGCATGCAAAGTCTCAGCCCGATCGGCTTAAAATTGACAAAGTTTCATACAAACTTTCATCCCCTATTTTATCCCCTTGGGGGTAGAATTAATCAAAATCATTTCTTAGCGGATGCCTACGTCATAACATCTACCTGCATGCCAAATTTCAGCCCGATCCGTCCAGTGGTTTGGGCTGTGCGTTGATAGATCACTATGTCAGTCAGTCACCTATGAGTTATATATATTTAGATCAAACAAAGTCAATATTTTCACGACGATAGTCTATGCTGGCGCCATTTCTTCTACCAGCTTGTGACTGAAGCTATCGTAAAGCCTGCACCAGACAGACGCCGCTCAATTACGGTAGCCGCTACCGCAGCCCGCCTCAATATGAGGCAGGATTTACTAATAAAGGCAAATTTAACGAGATCCGCCCTTAAAATTTTTTTTTTTTAAGTAACAGTGCGGTCTTTTACCGAATGACGTAAATATATATTACATCGATTTCAAATGCCATGTCTGACATGTTTAATCGAATTCGTCGCTCAATAAAACACCGTAGGGTTTTACGTAAATACATTATAAAAACATGTTTAATATATGAAATTGTATTTTTATATATTATTTTATGACTTTTTTTTTTAATAAAAAAAAAGTACACAAATGTACTAATTTTTAATTAGGTAGGCAAGAGACCTGACGGTATGACCCTTATCCCATGGAAGATGGGACGGCCTCTGGTGTGGGATGCCACATGTGTCGACACCTTGGCGCCGTCTCATCTTTCTGTGACTTCGGGACAAGCTGGTGCTGCCGCATCTAAAGCCGAAAACCTCAAAGGGCACAAATATAGCTATTTAGATAGAATGTACTTGTTTGTGCCGTTTGGGGTTGAAACTTTAGGACCGTGGGGGCCGGCCGCTCACGATCTGTATCGGGACCTGGCCAAACGTTTAAAGGAGGCTTCAGGTGACCAGAATGCTGGCATCTACTTTGGTCAAAAGCTTAGCATTGCCATCCAACGTGGCAATGCTGCCAGCATTCTGGCCACGTATCCCTCATCTGACGTCCTTTTTGTCTAAAAATATTGCCGTAATAATAATTATGGTAGGTATATAAGTTAATGTAAGTTAATATTGTAAATATTCTTAACAATATGTTTGTATTTTAGAAAGATGTGATTAAATATTTGTGAGAATTATGTTGTTTTAATGATTAGGCTAGGTGTTTGACCACAGCTCACCTGGTAGTAGTGTCTGTGGTTTCCCAGTTAGCCATGTTGATCGTGACTTTTTTTATGTTTGACAGGCTAGGTGTTTGACCACAATGATGTTAAGTGACGGTGTGGTCGAATATGGTAAAGCACACCTAGCCTGGAATGGAACCGGCTCTCAAGTGAGGCTGCCGTAACGCACCGTTGGATGCTTGGCGACAGATTTTCAACTTGAGGGTGGTAGCTAGCCAGCCGAGTACTAGAAAGTACCCTACCACCATGCTGATGTTATCCTTCACCGGCAGCTCAAACTCATTGTTGGGGTTTGAACCCACGCCCTTCGGCATGCGAACCGACCACTCTAACCACTGAACTATCATGTAAAAGTAATGGAACGTCCAAAACTCTTTTCTGATGGTAAGAGATTACGTATGACCATTATAGCTGTACACACAGCTTCGATTAACGAAACAAAGTCCAGGGCATCGCTGCCATGACGCTTTACTTTGAGACTCGAAGACTGCAGGTTTGAATGTGTGCGTGCGTACCGGGCGCCGTGTACTACACTCTGTCACGCATTAGCGTTATCTCGGGGAGACTCGGGTGCCGGCAGTCCGGGCCTTGCCGTGAGTTTGGTCGCGCGCGTTCCAGTACGCTGCTCGCCCGCTCGCATTCGCCCGCTCTCACCGACCACTTTATTATTTACACTTTACCGGCCATTTTATTTAGCGCAGTTTTATAGTGCTGCTCATAATATGCAAATAATATTTAACTAAAAATGAAAGTGACAACCCTAAGCGTCAACGCAAAAGTTGGCTATTAACTCGCCGACCGGCCTCAGATGAACTACTTGTCTAATACGTTCTATGTCTGTGTTTAGTTCTCTGGCGAATTACTTCGTTCCGGATACGATACCTCAGAGAAATGGCGAAATTTCGTGTTGTGTTGGATATTATTTGGATTGCTTTATCTATATCTTTAAACGAGCAATTCTTGTATATAAGTTGAGTTTATTATTAACTCTTTATAAACACACTAAAAAATATTATACAATATACTTAGTTAAAAGTAACAACTGGCGACCTTATCGCTAAAAGCGATCTCTTACAGGCAACCTTAGGATGGAAGGGATCAGAGAAAAAAACGGGGGGGTGTCAATAACGAGGATATGCATATAGGAGAATACATAACTATAGCATAAATATATCTACATTCTAATAATAATATATCCTAATACATAGATTAACTAAAAATACACTAAAACAGGAGTCGGCAACCTGTTAAGACGGAAGCCAAAAAGTACAATATACAACATTTCCCAGTTTTGTAATGAGTCACTAAAAAAATTGTTTTAATATTATAATATTTGCTAATATATATTAGATTTTTTATTTAACATAAATGCTTAATTATATTAATTTTTGCGTATGGAACTGGAGAGCCGCAAAACATGGAAAGAGCTGCACTAATATATTTTGGCCTTGGTCTTACGAAATATGTTTCCAATGTAGCAACCGAAGGTAGAGGAGCCCCCTAAGGAGGAAGCGGAGGTAGAAGCCGAGGTCGTGGAGACCGCGGAAGACGCGGCGCAGGCCGACGACGCGGCCCGCGAGCGGGAGGCCCGAGCGCAGGCCTCCATCAAGGAGCGCGAGCGCGAGGTGCAACGTGCCCTCGCAACCAGCTTGCGAGACAGGGACAAAGAGAGGGAGCACCACAAGCGGGACGAGGCCGTACAGGTAAGTGCGAGCGAGACTTTCACTTGGTGATAGGCCTCCTGGAGGTCGTCTAGGTACGTACCACCAGTACTGGATATTTTTTTACTATGGCTGACTGGCTAAGTGGTTTGACCACAGCTTACTTGATGTTAAATGACGGTGTGGTCGTGGTTTGCTGGCTTGTAAACCAGGCTGTAGCTGGCTGTATTATAAAATCAACAATGCACAAGTACACACACACCACACACCCACGCACACACTAACACACATACTATATTTATACATGTAGGGTTTGACAGCCCTGTTGGCTCATTGGGAGTATGCCTGCCTGAGCTGTAGGGCGTGGGTTCGATTCCCGCCAAGGACAAATGTTTGTTTGGTATAAACAAATGTTTGTTCTGTGTCTGGGTGTTCTGTATGTATTTACAAAAAAAAAAGTATTTATGTATTCTATCAGTTATCCGACTTCCATCACACAAGCTCTGCTTAGTTTGGGGTCAGATGGCGCTGTGTGTAATGTGTCATACAATATTTAATTTAATTTAATAGGAACATTTCGGGTAGATATTTAAAAATTGTCAAGTTAAATAAATGTTTTAATTAAATCCTCATCGCGGTTTTAACTAAAATGACTTTTAAGCGGAAACACAATTAAATATATATCTCTTAAATAATATTCTTAATCAATAATTGTATAAGGCGAGTGTGAATGAAAATGTTGGAAGGGGTAGACCTAGGCGGACGTTTCGAGACCAAATCAGGGACGTCTTGAAAACAGGCCAGGTCAGGAGTACCCTAAACCGAAGAGCATGTATGAAGGGAATATTGAAAGTAGACGAAGCGAAACAAGTATGTAAGGATCGTAGCAAGTGGAAAGAAGTGGTCTCTGTCTACCCCTACGGGAAAGAGGCGTGATTATATATATGTACGTATGTATGTATGTATGTATGTATAAAGTATTTATGAAGTGAAAACTTCTTTAGCCGCGTTGAACGAATTTTCATCGGGGCAAAACGTTTAAGATTTCACTTATGTCAGCAGGCTTCATGATTACCTTTTTTTTTTGTAATTATTCATTTTTTTTTTATGCCTTTGGTGGCAATCAAGCTGACGGGTTGCCTGATGGTAAGCAATCACCGTCGCCTATGGATACGTGCAATATCCGGGGCACTACAAATACGTTGCCGACCTTTTAAGATTCTAAAATTATATAAAATATTCGCGCCGATACCTTTGTATGGTAACAAATTTGGTTTAGTCTTAATATCGTTTGCAGCATTTCAACGCTCTGCTAGCTGACCTGGTGCGGAACCCGGAGCTCTCGTGGCGTGAAGCCAAGAAGCAGCTGAAGAAGGACCACCGTTACAACCTCGCCGAGCTCCTGACCAAGGACGATAAGGTGCGGTACCTCTGATGATATCGATACTATACGATATGGGTACTAACGCCATTACCTGTTTTTAGTTACTGAAAATTTTGAGTACCTTTGCAATATAGAAGAAAAAAAAAAAATTATAGCTGACAGACTTGTTGTTTGACCACTACTCACCTGATGTTAAGTGACGGTGTGGTTGAAGATGGTAAAGCACACCTAGTCTGGAATGGAACTGGCTCTCAAGTGAGGCTGCCGGAACACACCGTTAGATGCTTGGCGGCAGATTTTCAACTTGAGGGTAGTAGCTAGCCAGCCGAGTACTAGACTCTACCACCACGCTATGGTTTCCTCACGATGTTTTTCTTCACCGGCAGCTCATGCTCATTGTTGGGGTTTGAACCCACATCGCTATATAATATCGCTTGATAATGTGGGGGAACTCAGTGGATATAGACAGGGTTTTTAAGGTGCAAAAGCGTTGCGTTAGAGTTATAAATAGGTCTTGGTTTTTGGATAGCTGCAAACCTCTTTTCAAGGCATGTAGCATACTTCCCTTGCCATGTATGTACAATAAGGACATTTGTATTTTCACCAAAGAACACCCGGACTATTTTAAGAGACGTAGTGAAGTTATTACTCGTCAACAAAGAGCCAAATTCGCTAACCTATTATATCAGCCTCCTGCCCGTAAAGATTTATATAAAAAAAATGTTTTTAATATGTGTATTGTAATTTATAATAATTTACCAAATGACATAAAAATTCTAAATGGAAATAAATTTAAAAAATGTTTGACTGATTGGCTTCTTAACAACTGTTTCTACAGCGTTAAGGAGTTCATGAATTTTTCTTATAAATAATAATTAATAATAATGTAATATGGACTAATTAAATTAATGTATCTACTGTTAACATTTACACGTCTGCACGCAGACTGAATACATTGTGACACTACAAAAAAATATTATAAGACCTATATATACCTACATGTATTCTTGTAAATAAATTATTTGATTTGATTTGATTTGATATAAAAACTGCTGGAAACGCACGGCCGGCGTATTAAATCTATAGTGGTGGTATATTTAACTCAACGTGAGAACCAACAGCACCAGTCGCTGTCTACGAGATCCGTAGTGCGAAACAAGAGGAAGCCGCGCACGCATCGTACTCGGCTTCAGCGTCGCCAGTTTTTTTTTTTCCAAGTCGGGATTTTTGTTCTTTTGAGTGAAAACAGCAGGATTCTTTCGTCGAAAGCGGGACATAGTAAAAAAACGTATACAATCAGAAGTTTTTGAATATTTATCTTTTTATTTGAGTTCAAATTACGTTTACGTGACAATAGATAGCAAAAATAGCCATAGAAAATGTATTTTAATAAAAATATGATATTTTAAATTAGATTCACCCTATCGTGACGAACCCCTCTCTCCCGCGCGCTCATCTTCATGACGCGCCGGGCGGGCGGTCAGTCCACACTTGTCTGTGCCCCCGCCCGCGCGTCCTCAGCACGCTGCACGCACGGTCCAGTTATTCCCGAAAAGCGGGACTGAGCCTGTCCCGCGCGGGACATTAAATTATGATTTAAAAATCGGGACGTCTGGCAACGCTGCTTAGCTTTCACTCCTTGAAAAAGGCCATCGGGTGTGACCAAAACTATAGTCGGAGAATTCGACCTAAACAAATGTGATGATGGTAGGGTACTTTCTAGTACTCGGCTGGCTAGCTACCACACCAGAGTTGAAAATCTGCCGTCAAGCGTCTTACGGTGTATTCCATTCCAGGCTAGGTGTGCTTTACCATCTTCGACCGCACCGTCGCTTAGCATCAAGTGAGCTATGGTCAAACACATAGCTTATTAACCATAAAAAAATCTCTTACTTTTAGGAAAGCGTTTCGTTTGCCTTATTACTATTACATTTAAAAAAAAAAAAAATTTTTAATTCCAGGAGCGTCTGTTCAGTCAGCACACATCGACGCTCGCGTCAAAGCGACGCGACAAGTTGCGCGCCATACTGACGGAGCTGGCTGTAACGTGCACCGCACACTGGCGCCACGTCAAGGAACAACTCAAGAACGAGCCCACCACGCCCTCATACTCCAGCGAGAAACAGGCACGTACACAATGCAAGATTTTATCATCACTGACATGGCAACTGCACGATACCATGATCACTGACATGGTAACTGTATGATACCGTGACCGCTGACATGGTAACTGTATGATACCGTGTCCGTTGACATGCTAACTGTTTGATACCGCGACCATTGACACGGTAACTGTATGATACCGTGACCGCTGACATAGCAACTGTATGATACCATGACCGCTGATATTATAACTGTATGATACCGTGACCGCTGATATGATAACTGTATGATAACGTGACCGCTGACGTGGTAGCTGTATGATACCGTGACCGCTGACATGGCAACTGTATAATACCGTGTCTGCTGATATGATAACTGTATGATACCGTGGCCGCTGACATGCTGTTTGATACCGTGGCAGTTGACATGCTAACTGTTTGATACCGCGACCATTGACACGGTAACTGTATGATACCGTGACCGCTGACATAGCAACTGTATGATACCATGACCGCTGATATTATAACTGTATGATATCGTGACCGCTGATATGATAACTGTATGATAACGTGACCGCTGACGTGGTAGCTGTATGATACCGTGACCGCTGACATGGCAACTGTATAATACCGTGTCTGCTGATATGATAACTGTATGATACCGTGGCCGCTGACATGCTGTTTGATACCGTGGCAGTTGACATGGTAACTGTATGATACTGTTTATGCTGTATTACTCTCATTGTGACAGGTTGTGTGTGTGTGTTTGTACAGATGGAGCGCGAGTTCCGCGACTTCCAGCGCGACAAGCAGAGCGCCGCGAAGACGGCGTTCCGGCAGCTGCTGGTAGAGAGCCGCGGCATCACGCACCGCTCGCTCGCCGGCGTGCGCGAGAACGAAGCCGCACTCGCACAGATACACCAGAGCATCCAGCACTCCGCCAGGTGAGGCGCTACCATTAGACAAAAATAGACGTCATATTCATTTGTCTAAACGTGGTCTCGGAGACAAGATGACGTCTTGGCTTCTTTGGACCACGTTTTATGTCTTTTAGTAGCGATGATAGCTCAGTGGTTAGCGCGGTCGGTGCGCATACCGAAAGGCGTGGGTTCAAACCCCTACAATGAGCTTGAGCTGCCGATGAGGGAAAACATCGTGAGGAAACCATAGCGTGGTGGTAGAGTCTAGTTACTCGGCTGTCTAGCTAACACCATCAAGTTGAAAATCTGCCGCCAAGCATCTAACGGTGTGTTGCGGTAACCTCACTTGAGAGCCAGTTCCTGGCTAGGTGTGCTTTACCATCTTCGACCACACCGTCACTTAACATCAGATGAGTGGTCAAATGCCTAGCCTATCAGCCATTTAAAAAAAAATACTTTAAAAGTATATCTCGTAAATTGGCATGCCTCTCTTGCTTTGTTCGTCAGGTATACTGCGCTGGACCACGTGCCCGAGGAGCGCGACTCCATCATCATGTCGTATCTTGAGGAGTTGGAGAAGAAAGGGCCTCCACCGCCGCCCACCGCCACCGAGCCCTCGCGGCGCTCCAAGCAGTGACAGGTGAGGTTACTCACCACTACCGTCTTGTTCTTCTTCGTTTTTAACCCCCGACGCAAAAGAGGGGGTGCTATAAGTTTGACGTCGATGTCTGTCTGGGACCATCGTGGCTCTCAAACGGATGGACCGATTACGATGCGTTTTTTTTTCATTTGAAAGCCAGTTTCCTTGCGGCGTCTAGTTTAGAAAACAATACATGAAAGAAAGTTCATTATATTGACCTGTTTATATACATTGACATTTTGTTTTTATTCCATTGACATGTAATCAGTGAATGATCATGACTGTGAAACCTTTTTTCTTAAATACCGAAATTTCGGTATTGTCTACTAATACCGGTATTCAATCCCTAGTTCTTACGATGCGTCGCACGAGCTCGCATATTTTTACGATGCCAAGTCGCACAGCAGTGTTTTTTTTTATGGCTGAAAGGCTAGGTGTTTGACCACAGCTCACCTGATGTTAAGTGACGGTGTGGTCGAAGATGGTAAAGCACACCTAGCCCGGAATGGAACTGGCTCTCAAGTGACGCTGCCGGAACATACCGTTAGATGCTTAGCGGGAGAAGTTCAACTTGAGGGTGGTAGCTAGCCAGCCGAGTAACTAGACTCTACCACCACGCTATGGTTTCCTCACGATGTTTTCCTTCACCGGCAGCTCAAGCTTATTGTTGGGGTTTGAATCCACGCCCTTCGGCATGCGAACCTACCGCGCTAACCACTGAACCATCATCGCTACACCATCGTTCTACTTACTCGGGCCGCGCGCTCCAAGTACTTTGATTGAGGTTTGAATCCACGCCTTTCGCCGTGTGAGCTGACCGCGCTAATCACTGAGCTATCATCGCTACGTCGTTTGTAATAGAACGTTATGCTTTGTTCCAGTTACCAAATACAGAAGTGGGCGGTCCGAATGACGCCCGTCGACTAGGCGCCAGGCGCTCCGTCGAAGCATGTGAATAAATGAATTCCTCTAGGTGTAATTATTGACATACAAATAAATGAAATACAAAGTCTGCCTTTATTTTTGAGTTTTGTTTTAATGATTTCTGCTTCCTTATATCCTCATAGCAAGACGATCTAAGACTTTTCAAAACTAAAATTGTTGAAGAGTATCAATTGTTCATTAAGTAAAGTCTGTTGCACATTTGATAGAATTTCTATTTTTTAGGGTTCCGTACCTCAAAAGGAAAAAACGAAACCCTTATAGCATCACTTTGTTGTCCGTCTGTCTGTCTGTCAAGACCCTTTTTCTCGGGAACGCGTAGAGGTATCAAGCTGAAATTCATATCAAATACTCAGGTCTACTGTCCCTTGGAGCTGTGAACAAATCAAACTTCTAAGCCAACGCAATCAACAGATACAGCCGTTTATGCTGCAAACTTTCGCCACTCGCAAGGGAATCAAAACCTACAGGGTACTTCCCGTGAACTCAGAATCATGAAATTTGGTACGAAGCAACGTCTCATAGCACAGATAAAGAAAAAATTGCGAAAATCATAAATTAGCATTAAAAAAAAACCATAACTTTTACTGTTATACCTACAGGTTTGTACGGAATCTTCGGTGCGCGAGTCCAACTCGCACTTGGCCGTTTTTATTTTTATGAAATAGGTATACGTTTGGCCACCAACTCGTCTGATGGAAAGTGACGGTACGGCCGAGAATGGAGAATGTTTTTTTTTTATGGCTGACAAGCTAGGTGTTTGTCCACAACTTTTCCATTAGTGTAACGGTGTGGTCGAAAATAAGCGCATCTAGCCTGGAATGAAACTGGCTCTCAAGGGAGGTTGCCGGAATACCGTTAGGTTAGGACACCACCACGCTATGGTTTTTTCACGATGTTTTCCTTCATCCGCAGCTCAAGTTCATTGTTGAGGTTTAAGCCCACACTCTTCGGTGTATGAACCGATCGCGCTACTCGCTGAGCTATCATCGCTACTATTTGTTTTTGACGGAAGAGGGGTTATTTATTTATTGTAAAAGAAACATACGAACGAGACGCTACCCTGACGGTAAGAGATAACGCCTGTCCATGACCATTGCAGCGATACACAGAACCTTGAGTAGCAAAACAAAGTCCAGGGCATCGCTGCATTGGCGCTCATTACTTTGAGACTGATTAAATAAAATACCAAGCGACAGCTGGTTGGATAATTAAAAGTTACACTGTAGAGATGATTATATGTATAAATTAACCCGATTGAAATAAAACAACAGTTAAAAACATACAAACTATATTAAACTACAAGTATCTAAGTAATAAACATAAGACAGAACGTCAAAGTTATATTTAATTGTATAAGAATTTGTCTAAGAAATTAACATCCTAGACTTTCGCTCATAAACATTGATTAAAGTAGCTTTTATAACCCGACTGCTAATGAAGGGTTATGTTTTTCGCGCGTATCATGTATGTATGTAAATTTCTTTATAACCTCAAAAATCAAAATCGGTTTATCCACTCGGGAGCTACGATACCACAGACAGACACACACAGACACGTCAAACTTATAACACCCCGTCGTTTTTGCGGGGGTGGCTTTAATGTGGCAGGGCGCCATATTCATGTTTGAAGTAATAAAATTAGAAGTACGTTGAAAAAACTTAGTAGAGAATTGATCAGGAAAGGTTTAGATCCAGGGCTGATAACTAACAAGAATTAATATAACAGCTTGTAGCTACTAATAATAGCATTAGTTTAATAGCATTAAAGCATCATAATATTATAGCTGTCAGTTATATTATGTAGCATTATAGCACCATAATATTATAGCTGTCAGCTATATTATGTAGCATTATGACGGTATACGTCATAATATTATAGCGGTCAGTTGTATTATCTATGTAGCATTATAGCAGTAGCTTATACCGTCATAATATTATAGTTATCAGCTATATTATGTAGCATTATAGCTGCGACTTATAGCGTCATAATATTATATCATTTTTAGCATATTAGAAACAGTAAAACACAATTTTAGCCCAGGATATACGGGTTCATATCCTTTATTTCTTTAATCAATGCTGTAAGTCAACTATACGCAAATAGCTTTGTTTTTAGCTATCTCCTGTATAGGATACATAATATACTGTTATTTACAACAGTCCTACACCACTGCTATATGAAGTAACTAGCTGTGTCCCGCGGTTTCATCCGCGCTAGATGCCTACGTCATAGTGGCTTTATGCATGCAAAGTCTCAGCCCGATTGGTTTAAAATTGACAAAGTTTCATACAAACTTTCATCCCCTATTTTATCCCCTTGGGGGTAGAATTAATCAAAATCCTTTCTTAGCGGATGCCTACGTCATAACATCTACCTGCATGCCAAATTTCAGCCCGATCCGTCTAGTGGTTTGGGCTGTGCATTGATAGATCACTATGTCAGTCAGTCAGTCAGTCACCTTTGAGTTATATATATTTATAAGATATAGCAGCATAACCAGAAGCTGTGAGGTATCTAGAAGTCGAGATCGTCAGAAGTGAACCGGATGCGGCGTACTGGCAGCTCCCACACACGCACTTTGCTGTCCGCGTCTCCGCACGCGATGCGACACGAACTATAACAAAAAAAAAAATTTCAGCGCAACTTGTACCTTCTGCCTGTTATTTATTTCAGGGCCATCTGATGTCAAGTGATGATTTGGTCGAAGACGGTAAATACACTTAGCTCGGAACCGGTCTGGTTGACGTCGAGGACTATTTGACAGCCCTGTTGGCTCATTGGGAGTATGTCTGCCTGAGCTGTAGGGCGTGGGCTCGAATCCCGCCAAGGACAAATGTTTGTTTGGTATAAACAAATGTTTGTTCTGTGTCTGGGTGTTCTGTATGTATTATAAGTATGTATTTACAAAAAAAAAGTATTTGTGTATCCTATCAGTTATCTGACTTCCATCACACAAGCTCTGCTTAGTTTGGGGTCAGATGGCGCTGTGTGTCATGTGTCCTACAATATTTATTTATTTAATTATCCCACTCACCCAGTCTGGTTGACATCGAGCGCGGTGAGAGCGCCGTCGTGCATCCCGTGGAGCGGCACGCGGCGGCCGCTTGCTGCGTTGTAGAGGCGCGCCCCGCCCGGGGCGCCGGTGGCGCCCGCCACGCACAGGCACGGGTTCGTGGGGAGCCACGACACGCATGACACACTCGGTTCCATGTCGCACACCTGACACAAATAGACGCTTCATTATCATAAAGGCTGTGTCACAATATTTAGTTAGGAGAACACCTAACAATCTGTAGCTTTACGATCAAACACTAACTAGCAAAGATACATCTAAATATGTATAACTCAAAGGTGACTGACTGACTGACATAGTGATCTATCAACGCACAGCCCAAACCACTGGACGGATCGGGCTGAAATTTGGCATGCAGGTAGATGTTATGACGTAAGCATCCGCTAAGAAAGGATTTTGATTAATTCTACCCCCAAGGGGATAAAATAGGGGATGAAAGTTTGTATGAAACTTTGTCAATTTTAAACCGATGGGGCTGAGACTTTGCATGCATAAAGCTACTATGACGTAGGCATCTAGCGCGGGTGAAACCGCGGGGCACAGCTAGTTATCCCATATAGGAAATACTACTTTGGTAAATCGGGCTGGAAGAATGACGCAATGGTTTTTTTTTACTACTGTTGACAGGTTAGGTGTTTGACCACAGCTCACCTGATGTTATTTGACGGTTGTTCGGAGGTAGTAAACGCACCAGTCTGGAATGGAACTGGATGCACCGTTTAGGTGCTTGGCGGCAGATTTTCAACTTGAGTATGGCAGCTAGCCAGCCGAGTAGGTACTAGAAAATACCCTCTCGTTACGCTATGGTTCTTCACAATGATATCCTTCACCGGCAGCTCATAACTATAGTCTATATTTGAACCTACGCCCTTCGACGTATGAACTGACCTATCATAACGTTTTGCTTGGTCGTGTAACAATTTTGGCAATTTACACGATCAAGCAAAATGACATCAAACTCACCTTCAAAGGACTGGCTTGATGTATATCATAGACACGTAGCTGCGAATCTATGGACACGGACACGAAAATCCCCGGCTTATGTCCACTGAACGCGACGTCAAGCACGCAGGAATGATGCCCCTCCAACCCGTCATAAACTGGATCCAACACGTCCCCCTCCATAACTTGGGGGCTTTTCATCTTACACAAAAGCAACGCCCCGGACTTTGTTCCGACAACAAAAACATCGTCCGGAACCTTTTCATCGCTCGGTCGGAGAGGAAACGACTTAATAAAGTCGAAGCAGCTGATGTCAGGCGCCGCCATTTTGCGCAATCCGTTTATTGTATAACACACGACGGATTCGAAGATCTTCATGTTGAAGTTGACCTGCCAGACGTTCATAGTGCCGTCGCTGCCTGTGGATATCAGTATTTGGTCGGACGCGCCGCGACGTTTGCCCTTACAGTTGATCTGCATGGTTAGGAAGTTGTTTGTCAGCGGGGGGTCAGCCCATTTCAGAGCAGACACTCGTTTCGAACCGTGGCATCCAGAAGGTGACGATAGAGTCGTGTAAGCGGTGTTGGTATTTCTCAAATCGCACATTACCACCTCTCCTGAGGTTGTGCCGTAAGCTAGAAGAGCGGAGACTGGAATAAAAGATAAATAAAGAATTGGAAGAGAGAATACATGTGGAATATATATATGTGCAGCGTATTTGGGAGGGCGTCTGACTTCCAATTTGGAGATCTTGGGTACGAATCCCCATGGCATGCAGATTATGTACGTATTGCCGGTAAATTCAATCATCGAAATTCAATTCAATCAAATTTCATCGTAAACGTTCTTGAAGATGTGTGAAGTGCATTTGGCCAGCGTTGTAGACTATGCCCTGCTCACAATGAGAAGAGAAGCGAGACCAGCAGTGGGCCAGTTTTTAAAAAGAATAGGACTGACTCGGATATATGTGCAAGCAGTGATTCCAGGCGTATTAATGCCAATTTTAAGTCGTAGTGAATCATTTTCCTCTAGAGAAGAGTGCTCGCTTAACACCTAGGGGATTTTCGGACAAACACAAACTTACCATCAAATAGGAAGAGGATTAAAACGGTTTAAGTAAGCAAGACTTGTGAGTCGTGCTTGTTAACTACTATTTTATAGAAATAATGACTCACCTATTTCTAGAACTAGAAATACGAGTCTCCGTATTGCTTTTTCATAAACTATCCCACGGCTAGACGCCTTCTTATTTTATAAAGCCATAGTCCACTACGCTGGCCAATTGCAAGTTGGCGGACTTCACATATCTTTGATAAAAAAAAAATAACTTGATTGATTTTTTTATGAATAATAAATAATAATAATAACTCTCGGAATTTTATGTTTCCTCACGATGTTTTCCTTCACCATTTGAAGTCATCGGCAGCACGCAACTTAGAAAAAACAGAGGTGCGTGCCGCGGGATACAAACCCAGGACCACCAGATTTTAAGCCAGACGGCCTCCCAGCTAGGGTACCGAAACTGCCGACATAGTTTAGATTCTGAAAACTAAACACTTATTACCTGACGGATGATACTTTACAGCGGACACGCAGTTCTTCTCGTTGATGTCAAGCAAGTGCATCAGTTTGTCGCCTGACGAGTGCTTGACGGTGTAGATGCGCACCAAGCCGTCGTGGGTGCACCAGTTCTCATGCTGCGACTTGCCGACGGAGACGGCAAGCGAGTTGCCAGCCGAGCTCCACGACAACGCCAGGACTGAAGTGGCTTGATCCCCGCCACCCATCCCTACATAATTCAATAGTTAGAGCCGAATCGCACGCCGAGGGGTGTCGATTCAAGCCCCAACAATGAGCTGCCGGTAAGGGAAAATATAATGCGGAAACTACAGCATGGCGGTGGAGTACTATCTTGTACTCGGCTGGCTAGCTACCGCATAAGAATTAAAAATCGGTTTGAAAGGTGTCTATCGAATGTCTCAAAGTAATGAGCGCCAAAACAGGGATGCCCTGCACTTTATTTATTGACTTGGTGGTAGATTTCCTTAGCAGGAGGTCGTCTAGGTAGGTACCACCGCAGTACCAGATATTCTGCCGCCAAGCAGTAGTGTGTCAACATTACTGTGTTCCGGTTTGAAGGGTACTGCAGCTAGCGAAATTACAGGGCTGTTGAGACTAACCATCTAGTCTCAAAGTAATGAGCGCCAAGGCAGCGATGCCCTGGACTTTGTTTTGCTACTCAAAGTTCAGTGTATCGCTGCAATGGTCACGGACAGGCGTTATCTCTTAACATCAGGAGAGCGTCTCGTTCGTCTCATTACTGTTACATTAAAAAAAAAACTGTTTTGTTACTCAAAGTTCTATATATCGCTGCAATGGTCATGGACAGGCGTTATCTCTTACCATAACGAGAGTTCGTGTATTTACCAATTTTGCGTCTTTACGCGAGATTCTAACTTGACAGATAAAGAATTATTCCACAGGCTATCAAGCAGATGGGTTGCCGGTAAACAATCACCGTCTGCAATACCACGGGCAGTACAAATACGCACCCGACCTTTTAAGATTGTATTAAAACGCCTTTTGAAGAACCCAATGTTGTGACTCCGCGGGAATACAGAGGAAGGAAGATCATTCCACAATTTGTAAGTGTATGACAAAAGTCGCATTCGCATCGCATGAAATGCACAGTGTGTTACCATAAATCAATCGTATGTGACTGAGCTTACTTCCATCCAGTTTGCGAGCACGACAAGTGGCTGGTAAGTGGTAAATTGAAATGAGAGTTTACCAGACACGTCGTTGACTTTGATCTCCTGTAGGAGCTTCGCTTGGAGCGCCTCGTCTTCCTCCTCGTCTGTGGAGTCGTACTGCAGTTCCCTGTTCTCGTCCAGCTGCTCCATCATGCTGGGCACCACGCGCCGGAGGAACTCGTTCAAACCTGGAACCGACAACCTGGTGTCTGGAGTTCTAAGTTCGACAACCGACGGCCTTGTAAGTAGCTTTAGGGAAGTCGGTCGCATAAGGTCGTGAGTACAAACCCTAACAATGACCTTCAGCTGCCGGTAAAGGAAAACATCGTGAGGAAACCAACGCTTTTTCAAGCTTACTGTTTGTGCCTATACACATGTCAGCTGTGGACAAATTATAAGCAGGAAACGTACCACACCATAAGGGTGCAGTAGAATGATGCGTTCCGCATCCTTATGAAAAAAGCACGTTACTGCAGCGCGTCGGGCATGTTCGCCGATGCACGGGTGCCGGACTTTTATGCCGTCATTAGATCCAGAGTAGCTTCCTCCTGGAATGGGTTGATACATTCGAAGAACGGCATATTGCAAGGCCTGAATGACTGTTTTAAAAGTCCCCTCTTTAATAAATGGAGGAAAGTGCACCAGAGTGCGAATCGTAAATAAACAAAAAAGAAACTGTGATATAATTTTAGGAATTTTTTTTTTTTTTTTTTTTAACGTTACTTAATTTTATATGGGATTATTGTTATGCCTAAATTAAAAGATTATTATTAAAATGATTATTATTATAACATAGCTGTAGGGTACTCTGTACTACTCGGTTAACTAGCTTGAAATTTTGTCGCCACAAACCTAACAGGTGTGTTCCATCAGCAGAGAGCTAATTCCATTTAAGGCTAGGTGCTTTAGTGCTTTATCATCTTCGACCACACTGTCATTTGAGATCAGATGAGCTGTAACGTGTTCTCTATGTGCCTTCTTGATAAGCTCAAAGTCGCACAACGAGCTATGGAGAGGGCTATGCTCGGAGTTTCCCTACGAGATCAAATCAGAAATGAAGAGGTCCTAGACGAATACGAAGACGAACTAAAGTAGCCGATATAGCCCAGCGAATTGGCAAGTAGAAGTGGCAGTGGGCAGGGCACATAGCACGCAGAACTGATGGCCGATGGGGCTGCAAAGTTCTGGAGTGGAGACCACGGACCGGCAAGCGCAGCGTAGGACGTCCACCCACAAGGTGGACAGACGACCTCATAGAGACCGCAGGAACGCGCTGGATGCGAGCCGTTTCCAACCGGTCTTTATGGAAGTCAATGGGGGAGGCCTATGTCCAGCAGTGAACGTCCTACGACTGAGATGATGATGATGATGATGAGCTGAAGTCAAACACCTAACTTGTGAAACAAAAAAGTCAACACGTCTTGAGGATGCCTCATGTAGAGGCGAAACACGTGTCATGTCATACCTGGTGGGGGGTATTCCCGTAGGATATCGTCCTGTGCGTTCAGCTCGTCCGGGGAGGCGGTGCTGCCTTGGTCTTGGGACAGATTCGTCTGGGAAAACACGCCCGTCTCGCTGAATTCCGTCGTTTGGGTCGAACTTGTTGTCTCAGACCTTTTTACAATTTAAAGAAAACTCATAATTGGTAAAATTAAAATTAGTTTTACATATGCGGGATCATCATCATCATCATCATCCACAGCCTTCTTTATCCCACTGCTGGGTATAGGCCTCTCTCTTATTATACCATCTGCCTCGGTCCTGAGCCAATCAGGTCCAGGTTCGACCCGCGACGGTGACAATATCGTCGACCCATCTTATGGCTGGACGATCAATGCGGGATTACTCAAGCTTATAATGGATACTTCGACGATTGTAACATCCGGTGGCCTTCTTCATGGAGACAAAGCTGAGTGCAACGCACGTGCGGCCTTGTCTTCGTACAGTGACCACAACTCCTCTTATGTTAAGAGATAGTGTGGTCGAAAATGGTAAACGCTTGGCTCTCAAATAAAGCTGCTGGAACACACCGTTAGGTGCTTGGCGGAAGAATTTCTATTCTCGTGTGGTAGCCATAGCCAATGGAGTACGAGAGAGTACCCTACCTGGTGGTAGGCTACTAGCTAGGTAGCTTTAGCTGCCAGTGAAGGAAAACATCGTGAGGAAACCATAGCGTGGTGGTAGGGTTAAGGGCAGTGGCGTAGCGTGCCTTGGGGCCCTGTCTCAAAATTAGTTGGGGGGCCCAAATGAAGGGCAGAGAAAGGGCCCTTCTACCAGACTTTCATTTCATAGCTCCACGGGGTAATGTTTATTATTCTTTCACAAACTTGTTAACGAACATATAATCAAACGAAGCCGTTGTTGTCGCGGCCTGAGGGCTTACGAACCTTTGCTTATACATATTGGGGCCCCAGTATTCCGGGGGCCCCGTATCATTGATACGGCGGTACTTCTCTAGTACTCGGCTGGCTAGCTACCAAGTTGAAAATCTGCCGCCAAACACCTAATGGTGTGTTCCGGCAGCTTTACTTGAGAGCCATTTCCATTCCAGGCTAGTTATGCATTACCATCTTCGACCACACCGCCATTTAACATCAGGTATGTGGTCAAACACCTAGCTTGTCAAACATAAAAAATGTTGGGATTGGAACCCCTTCGGTGTGTCAACTAACCGCGCCAAACATTGAGATCATCGTTACTACTATTTTCTTTGTAGCGATGATAGCTCAGTGGTTAGCGCGGTCGGTTCGCATGCCGAAGGGCGTGGGTTCAAACCTCAACAATGAGCTTGAGTTGCCGGTGAAGGAAAACATCGTGAGGAAACCATAGCGTGGTGGTAGGGTACTTTCTAGTACTCGGCTGGGTAGCTACCACCCTCAAGTTGAAAATCTGCCGCCAAGCATCTAACGGTGTGTTCCGGTAGCCTCACTTGAGAGCCAGTTCTATTCCAGGCTAGGTGTGCTTTACCATCTTCGACCACACCGTCACTTAACATCAGGTGAGTTGTGGTCAAACACCTAGCCTGTCAGTAATACAAATACAAATTTAAAAAAATGTGTTATCTGAAGAACTGACCTTTTGTTTAGAGAGATCGAATCGAATCCGACCACTTCGCTGTCATAGCCGCTCAAATTCGACATTTTACTTTTACTGCCCTAGAATATTTAAAAATATCAATAAACTAGAGAAATTAATTACTCTTAGCTTTTTTTAAATATATTTTAACAGATATTTACTTCAACAAATTGACTTGGCAGCGATATTTACTAACAGTCATTTGTTTGTCGTTGCTATGGTTTCCGAATTTTTTTAATTTGAGTGACGTTTGGTTGGAAAGGAGTTTTGTCGGGAACGCGGTTTTTTTTTTTTTTATACAGAATAGGTTCGCGTTTGACTACATCCTGCCTGATGTTAAGCAACGATGTGGCCTAGGATGGAACACGCTTACCTAGAAGGAACCTATTTGTATTATATAATATATATATAATCGCGTCGCCTCATTGTATTCTATCCAAAACTAGTGTTTTTTCGAGTGTTTACTCGTATGTATAAAAGTATGTTTTTTTCTCTTATAACTTTTCGTGTTGCTTTCAGAACTCCGTCTAAGATTTTAGTAACATCGCCACTACTTCATTAAGATACTAGCTGCGCCCCGTGGTTTTACCCGCGTGGTGATGGATGATGATGATGATGAAAAGTATCCTATGTTTTATTCCAGGGCCTAAAGTATATACACGCAAAATTTCATCCAGATCCGTTCAGTCGTTCTGGCGTGATTGAGTAACAAACATCCATCCACCCAAACTTTAACATTTATAATATCAGTGGGATGACTTGACCAACACTGGACTTTGACTGTAATTATATATGTTATAGATTGAAGACTTGAATTTCTAAAACCGAAGCTGTATTGCTTTAGCCTGCCCGATAGGTCAAATATATAGTTTTTTTTTTTAATTGTAGGAAAGTTTTGTTTGAAATATGTGCAAGGAGTTTTCGACTGTCCTGTTAGTTTATTTGGTAGAATATGTGCTTCCTGAGCTGTAGGACGTGAGTGCGATTCCTACCATGAAAAATATTTCAGCATTATCATCCACAGCCTTCTTTATCCCACTGCTGGGTAAAGGCCTCTTTCTTGTTGTGCCATCTGCCTCGGTCCTGTGCCAATCTGGTCCAGGTTCGACCCGCGACGGTGACAATATCGTCGATCCATCTTGCAGATGGACGACCAACTCCGCTTACCTTGCCTAGGCCACCACTCTGTTGCAACCTTACTTCATCTGTCATCACTTCGCCTAGCAACGTGTCCTGCCCATCTCCACTTGAGGTTCATAACTGCTGTGACGTTGCGATAGCGCAGTCACCAAAAGAAATAATAATATCCTACGGAACCAAAGTTGTACGCGGCGATCTCGCGGACGCCAGTTCGAAACCGGTTAGGACGTTCTCGAGTGCACTGTGCATTACTGACGCCGACCGCCACGCAGTCACAATCAAAGCTTGGAAGCGAGTAGTCGCTGGTCTACAAACTATTATAACATTAAGGATCCCTCTAGGGTAAGTTTCCAAATTACTTTACTTCCACCTGCCATGCTGCTGTGTTATGTTTCTAATATATTATGGCTATTCTGCGTCGACGGCTGACTGCAGGCTATTTATAGACTGTAGCACTACACCGGCCGATCGACCCTTGCCTCGCGCGACCGTGCGTGGACGATGCGGTCCGCAGGTGCACTTCTTCCTGGGAATGAGACTAACACCTATCTCATTCCCTCAGGATTCGTCTTTCTTCCTTCTCTTCGCCACTGTTAATCGGGAACGAGTTACGACGAGCGAGCGACGTGGTCTACCGCCCCGCTGCCTTCGCCTCCAGTCGGGCCTGTCGCGGAACGCGCGGTCTTGGAGTTTGATGCCGAGCATGGACCTCTCCATGGCTCTTTATGCGACTCTAATTTTGTGCACAGTTTCAACGTCTCGGCGCCAAATATTTATGTGACGATAAATGTTTGTTCTATCTGAGTGTTCTGTATGCATTATAAGTATTTATTTACAAAAAAATCGGCCAATTGCGAGTCGGACTCGCGCACCGAGGGTTCCGTACAAACCTGTAGATATACAAGTAAAAGTTATTTTTGTGGTAATTTATGGTTTTCGCAATGTTTCCTTCATCTGTGCTATAAGACGTTGCTTCGTACCTAATTTCAAGTTTCTGAGTTCACGGGAAGTACCCTGTAGGTTTTGATTCCCTTGCGAGTGCAAGATTTGCAGCATAAACGGCTGTATCTTTTGATTGCGTTGGCTTAGAAGTTTGATTTTGTTCACAGCTCCAAGGGACAGTAGACCTGAGTGTTTGATATGAATTTCAGCTTGATACCTCCACGCGTTCCTGAGAAAAAGGGTCTTGACAGACAGACAGACGGACAACAAAGTGATCCTATAAGGGTTCCGTTTTTTGCTTTTAAGGTACGGAATCCTAAAAATGAATATCACAATAATATTATAAAGGCGATGTTTTGTGAGTGTGTTTGTATGTTTTTTACTTCTTCACACTCAAACGGCTGGACCAATTTTGATGAAATTTGGAATGGAGATAGTTGACACCCTGTATTAACTCATAGGGTAACACCGCGGGGCTCAACTAGTTATATATAAATGTCTTTTGTACACTCGGATAAAATTAAAACGCAATTTTCAACAAAAATAAACTTATATTCAAGCATTATGAAACACACTCTTGGCCTTCTTCTCTCTTCTCTTCTTTTCTCTCCTACGTTTGGCCTTCTCGGTGCTGCGCAGAAGTTGTACTATCGCATCTTCTGTCGTGTCTTCCGTGCTTCCTTCTGTGGAAGGCTTCATCTTCTTCGCTGGCTCTGTTTCCTTCTCTGTATCTTCTTCTATCTTCTTTTTAGATTTTTCTCTGCAAATAGATATATATTTATTGAATAGTTATATATTTTATACTGTATCAATAATTTAGTATAGACCGGTGTTAAAGTACATAATTATGTAGTTTTTGTTTTCACTAAATAAATTAATCTTACGTTTTTCTTGTTAATTTTAGTTTTTTTTTTTTTATAGCTGACTGGCTTGGTGTTTGACCACAACTCACCTGAATTTAAATGACGGTGTGGTCGAAGATAGTAAAGCACACCTAGCCTGGAATGGAACTGGCTCTCAAGTGAGGCTGCCGGAACACACCGTTAGATGCTTGGCGGCAGATTTTCAACTCTCGTGTGGTAGCTAGCCAGCCGAGTACTAGAGAGTACTCTACCACCACGCTATGGTTTCCTCACGATGTTTTCCTTCACCGCTCGAGCTCATTGTTGGGGTTTGAACCCACGCCCTTCGGCATGCGAACCGACCGCGCTAACCACTGAGCTATCATCGCTATAAATGTTATAGTTCTGTGCAATAGTTAGGGAGTAGGGACATATGTTATCTCTTACCATCAAGAGAGAGTCTGGTTCGTAACATAGGTTTTTTTTTTAAATATACATATGAAAGCATGGAAATACTTGACAGGCAAATGGACACAGCGCGATGCTTAACAAAAGAAGATCTAAAAAGTTTCAAACACAATTTTTTTAATTGGCTTATTTCACCCAGAACATAATAAAGAATCGATTGACACCTCGACCAGCAAAATCGGATGAGTAGTTTCGATGCTACAGAAGAAAACACTTACACACAAATAGACAAACATAAACTAAAAACATAACCCTTCCTTTTGGCCTTACCACAGTCGGTTTGTCTGTCACTCACCCCACAGTTTCCATGGTATCGAATATCATGTCCAGGTCATCCCCTATTTCCACTTCCACCATTTCTTCTTCCTTAACGGCTTCTTCTTTGACTTCGGGAGCGTGTTGCAGAGGAGTTGAAGTTTCTGTTTGTGCTAAGACGCCCGTTAGTTTGGACGTTAAGTATTGCTGAAATATTAAAAAAAAAAAACTTTCTGATTTATATTTTTTACGAGTGTAGAACACTCAAAATCAAAAAGTCATTTATTCAGTTTAGGCCCTGGTAAGCCACTTATGAACGTTAAGTTACATGTTTGAATCTACCACCGGCTCGTAATTACACTTCAACTGAGAAGACTCCGGCAACAAACTCAGCAAGGCATTTTTTTGTGGATCTTTCTTTTCATATTAGGTTACAGTTTACAGTTATAGATATTAATACATTATGCTTACTACAATTGTCACTTAGCCAGGGGGATGCAAGTGCAGAGAGAAGCTACTACAACCATATATTCCTGTCTTCCACGTAATGAGCCACCTTATAGTAGGCTTTGTCAATTAACCTCTGCTTTATAAAATCTTTGAATTTATTATAGGACATTTTAGTTACCTCAAGTGGGATTTTATTATAGAATCTAACGCAATTCCCGAGAAAAGACTTGTTAGCTTTAGATAACCTGAATCTAGGTGTCACAATTTTATCTTTATTTTATATTCACTTTATGTATTACCTTTATAAAATAATAATTTTTCATATGTACTAAGAAAGGAACTAAAGCTAATTAAAAGACTGATTTAGTCATTAAGAAAGGGCGTTAAGGTAACAAGAATTAAAAAAAAATTACTAATAAAAATACCTAGGATTGATAATTGTCGATATGAATGAGTTTCAATGAGAATTTAAAGTATTAGTATTTAAAAAAACCATGAGACAAGCGGTGAACTTGTTCGACTTTTATCCTCTGAAATAAAGTGAGCTTCCTCTAAAATCTGCCGCGCCTAGGACGCTGCCGCCCCTAGGCCGCGGCCTATATGGCCTATTGACAAATCCAGGACTGTGAAGGGAAATTACAGCGCTGTTGAGACCAACCAGCGAAAGTCTAATGAGCGCCAAAGCAGCGACGCCCGATACCCTGGACTTTGTTTTGTTACAAAGTTCTGTGTGTCGCTGCAATGGTCATGGACAGGCGTTATCTCTTACCATCGGGAGAGTTTCGGTTGTTTCATTACTTTTACATTAAAAAGCAGTAGTGTGTTAACATTGCTGTAAAGAATACTGCAGCGTAATTACAGCGCTGTTGAGGCTAACCAGCGAAAGTGTAAAGAGCGCCAAGGCAGCGATGCCCTGGACTTTGTTTTGCTATTCAAAGCTCTGTGTATCGCTGCAATGGTCATGGATGGTCATGATTATCTCTTACAATCAGGAGAGCATCTTGTGCCACCAGCCTAAGTTGGTATCAACAAATTTACAGGTACTTCGTCTCACGATATTTATATATTTTATCAAAATTGATTCTGTAGTTGAATTATTTACATCACACGAATAATTCGTTTGATTTATCTGTCAGACTTTTTTACATGATTGAGCCCCAAATTAGTCAACACTTGTGCTATGGAAGCCGTATAACTGGTAAAACATTTAATGTAAACATTATAATAAACGTAATGTAATATAGATATATCTTTTTTTGTTTGCGTTGCGTTCGCGTCAATGTTTTTTAACTAGAAAAAATATGTCATCCAATTGAATGTGTCATTTCTATTTGTCACAAATGAAATGTTGTCTATTGTATATTGAAGGAAATTGCGTATTTTGCTTTCAATTGTGTTCACGGCCATTGGAATAGTCCCGATGAACTGCTTACCTTCCGGCTTCATCATCAGCTGATGGCACCGGATTAAAACAATGAAACCTACCCGTGTTTGGGCTTTTTTTTTTTTTTTAAATTAAGACTTTTTATAACACAATGCGAAATTTTTGTTTTACTTATGGGATTCATCATCATCGCCATCTCAGCCATAGGACGGCTATAGTCAGAGTTTCCGATAAAATTAAACTTGAGTAATCCTGCATAAGTAAAACAACAAGTCAAATTTAAAAAAAAAAAAACACGACTTCTTATTATTTACTCATGGATGTCATTGTCAGAACTGGACCAAATTGAAATAGAACCACACGGGAAGCACCAGCTTCAAATAAAAAAAAAACGAATCATTAAAATCGGTTCAAGTCGGAAAGTTATGAGGTAACAAATATTAAAAAAAAAAATACCAGTCGAATTGAGTCGAAATACCTCCTCCTTTTTTGAAGTTGGTTAAAAATGTGTCAAGTCAGTTTCCATAATAAAATACAATTCGAAATGATTTTATTTGTTACCGATATAAGTTTTTTTTAATACCTTATAGAGTATAGCCTTGGTGTCGAAGTGGTGAACTGTGAGATGGCGGTCGAGGCTGGTGCTGATGACCAGACGGTCGCGGGCCGCTGTCGCGATGTCGGTGATGGAACCCACGCAACCCTGGAAACAAGTTCCATTTTGGATGCTGGCTGCGGACGCGTTTTTCAGACTTTTAAATTGTATATACACCGAGCAAAGCTCCGTTGCACAGTGCGCCCAAAAGTCGAAAATAAAGTTTTGAGTTAGGGGTTTTTTGTCATCAGGTTGACTAAAAATGTCCCATACAGTTCCCATAAGTTTTGAAGGTGAAATGAAAAGAAGGGGACTGATTCTCCGTGAGACGGTAGTAGTGGGATTTACTGTGTACTTCTCTGGAGACAAACCGACAGACGAAGAAGCGGCCCCCCTATAGTCATTTGATTATTAATAATTAGGGTTTCCGTTGCTGTTTGATCCATGGACAATAGTCAAATATAATAGTAAAATTATGGAGGGGATTGAAGGCAAGAGACTACTATGAACATTTTTCGTCTCCTATGGGACTTTTTTTTTATGCCGTGGTGGTGCCGGCGCAAGAATTGTACACACCAGATCCGGAGTTACCATTTTTTCCAAAAACTTGATAGTGAAGCCCCCTCCACCTCCCCCAAGTTTCCTGCGTTCAAATAGTTTTAAAAAGTCACAATATGTATAATATGTGATATTGTAACCAGGAGAATCACATCACACACACATCATCAGCCATAGGACGTCCACTGCTGGACACAGGCCTCCTCCTGGGGGGGTTTTGCCAATACTCGCCACGCTTGGCAGGCGGGTTGGCGAGCGTTAGGTGTGATTGTTCAAGGAAGACGCTGCTGCCCATCTTCCGGATTACATCCCTTAGCCGACTCTTACGGCGACCACGGGTGGAGAGGGTGGGGTACTATTCCTATGCCGGTACCACCACGGCAATCTGGTGTGAACCACATACAAAATACCACCTAAGTACTCAAAATACATTACAAAATATAACTTGAGATGTGTACAGTCACGACTCACCTTGAACCCTTTATCTGGGCGTCCGACCCTGAGGTCTACTTGATGCAGTTGTCCTCGACCGAAGCCCACAAGGAAATGACTGGAATGCAGTAAAATAATACATATACTAGCCAAAAGCTGAGCTTTGTGCTCGTGTTGTTTTTCTAACGGGTAATAATTTTTAAGGCAGTTTTTTTTAAAATTGATTTTAGTTCTGTTGCAGCGATGTTAACTCTTTGGTTTTCTAACAGATGGCGTTAGTAGTACAATAACACTCTATCCAATGAATACAAAATTGTTAATGTTAATTTTTTTTTTATGGTTTTTTTTTACATATAACACATCTAGATATGAAGTTAAATTACTATGTTAAAGCACAAATCTAAAGGAGTGATAGTTTTTCAGTAAAGTGTACCACAAAAATGCTCAGGTTGTTGGCCACGCGTTGCTGTGGCCAAATTGAACACACGCGTGTAACGTGAAATAAATTGTAGCGCATATGAAACGTTTGGACTTTTAAAGTAGCGCCATCTATTGGATACTTACACAAACCAGTTAATAAATTACCTTACACCGCCATCTATTAGAATTTTATGGAACTCACAGATAATTATACCTCTTTGTCGTATAATAAACAATTTGCAATAAAAATATATAGCGATTATAAATTGAGATATAAACTATCCTATCTCTCAAGTTGGATCAAACTGCACACAGTGTGCAAGATTTGGTTAAAATCGGTTCAGCAGTTGAGGAGTTCAACGTGAGACGAATTTTTTTTACTAGTCAAAGTTATGTGTATCGCTGCAATGCTCATAGACAGGCATTAGAAAATTTTAATTAAATTATTTCTTACTATCATGAGAAATTCGTTCGGTCTCATTACTTTTAAATAAAAAGCAGTAGTGTGTATATTTTTGTGATGAGTACTGTACAAGGTTGTCGAGACTAACCATCGAAAGTCTCAAAGTCAGCGTTGCCCTGGACTTTGTTTCGTTACTCAAAGTTCTGTGTATCGCTGCAATGGTCATGGACATGTATTATCTCTTACCATTAGCTATGATTGCCATTATGCAATTATTATAGAACAATATTTTAAGCATTAAGTGTTTTTTTTTTTGGCACAAAGCTTTTATAATGTTACTAGCTGCAAAGTCATGCAAAGTCTCAGCCCGATCGGTTTAAAATTGACAAAGTTTCATACAAACTTTCATCCTCTATTTTATCCCCTTGGGGGTAGAATTAATCAAAATCCTTTCTTAGCGGATGCCTACGTCATAACATCTACCTGCATGCCAAATTTCAGCCCGATCCGTCCAGTGGTTTGGGCTGTGCGTTGATAGATTACTATGTCAGTCAGTCAGTCACCTATGAGTTATATATATTTAGAAGATTTATTTACTTCTTACCGTTCGTCGAAACTTGGTTCTATGCAAGTGGCGGCCATATTTGGAAATTCCACGTTAAGGACGGGCCGCCGTTGCGTTCGTGTATCGTACAACCTGTAAGGAGATATTTTTTTTAAGCCACAGGTGGCAATCAAGCTGGTTAGTTGCTTGATGGTACTATTTGCTATCGTGGTTTTTCTTTCGTGGTGGTAGGGTACTTTCTAGTACTCGGCTGGCTAGCTACCACCCTCAAGTTGAAAATCTGCCGCCAAGCATCTAAGGGTGTTCCGGCAGCCTCACTTGAGAGCCAGTTCCATTCCAGGCTAGGTGTGCTTTACCATCTTCGACCACGCCGTCACTTAATATCAGATGAGAAAAATGTACGGATTGGCATAAACTGTCAATATGTCACATATGCCAATCCTATACAATTAATTTGCGTACACTTTCATTGTATGAACCGCTAAGCAATGGAATTTGTTGCCCGAGTAGGTGTTCTCCGATAGATACAATTTGGGTGCAATAATGCGGGTACTTTCTAGTACTTGGGTGGCTAGCACCCTCAAGTTGAACATCTCACTTGAGAGCTAAGTGTGTTTACCATCTTCGACCACACCGTCGCTTAGCATCAGGTGAGCTGTAGACTGTCAATCGAAAAAAAAATTACTCACAATACATAAAACACCAATTAATTAAAACTTAAGGAATACTACATGTGTTGCTTATTAAAGGAAGCACAACATTTAATTATTAAATTCAGGATAATAAATTAAAAAACAACATAAATAAATAAAATATAAAGCAAATGTTTGCCGTGGTGGTGCCGGCGTAAGAATAGTACCCCACCCTCTCTACCCGTGGTCGCCGTAAGAGTCGGCTGAGGGATGTAATCCGGAAGATGGGCAGCAGCGTCTTCCTTGAACAATCACACCTAACTGCGCTCGCCAACCCGCCTGCCAAGCGTGGCGAGTATTGGCAAAACCCCCCCATGAGGAGGCCTATGTCCAGCAGTGGACGTCCCATGGCTGATGATGTGATGTGTGTTTTATAGGTATATTTTTATCTGTAGGACAGCGTACCTGACGTATCCATGCCTGGAGCAAACAGCGAGGAGTTTGCCCCCCTCCCCGCGAGTGATGGCCACCCCTGCGACCCACACGGGCCGTCGCAGCTGAAGCCAGTCGTGAGGCAGGTTCTTCCCCACGAACACTGGTTCCGGGGAGCCGATACTCCATAACTTCACGTCATTCTCTTCCCCACCTATGGTGAGTAACAAAAAGCTTTACTTGCTACGTCTCTATTGCAGGAGGCATTTATAACATTGACTAGTAAGTAATTATAATTGTTTTGACATTTTATTGTATTGACAATATTTTTATATTAAAACTATTTTATACTGACATATATTTACATTGACATTCTTTTATATTGACATATTTTATATTAACATTATTTTATATTGGCATATTTTTATATTAACATAATTTGCATTTAACAAATAATTCTGCGTGGTGGTAGGGTACTTTCTAGTACTCGGCTGGCTAGCTACCACCCTCAAGTTGAAAATCTGCGGCCAAGCATCTAACGGTGTGTTCCGGCAGCCTCACTTGAGAGCCAGTTCTATTCCAGGCTAGGTGTGCTTTACCATCTTCGACCACACCGTCACTTAACATCAGGTGAGTTGTGGCCAAAAAACTAGCCAGTCAGCCATAAAAAAAAAAAAAAAAATATTGACATTGTTTTATATTGACAATATTTATATATTGATATACTTTATATTGAGATATTCTTATATTAACATACTTTATATTGACATTATTTTATCTAGAGATTATTTTATATTGACATATTTTTATGTTGACAATATTTTTATATTGACATACTTTATATTGACATTATTTTTATATTGTTGTTTAATACTTAAATAAGTTGAGTATAGTAATGTGACATGGACATTAGGTACAATGTGATACATTAATTCTACTTATATACTATACTAAGTAACCTAAGGTAAGGTTTCAATATGTTTTAATGATTTTAACAATTAATTAATTACTGCACTTATTATAAATTTTGATTTTAATTTATTGATCTTGAAATAAAATGTTCTGTACTTCCAATTTTTTGCTATACATTAATGGGGTCATATATCTATTAGGTCTAGAAATGGTATATTATATGTCCTCCACCTGAAAAACAATTGTCTTGTTACTCACCAGTCGCAAACAATTGTGGGTCATCATCACAGACCCTCATCACATCTAGCTTCCCTCCAGTGTTCACCAGCTCTTCCCCTTTCTTGCTCCAAATCCTGACGACCCCTGATGAGGTGGCTGCAATAAGTTTCCGCTTACAACGACCGAGACCAACTATGTGGCCGGGGGCGAAGTCCCCCGTATGAGTTGTGAAGGTTTGCTTCTCCGTGGAGTATACTTGGATCTATGGATATTATGAATAGATATAAATTATATTGAGACAAAAGTTCTTGGCTTAAAAAAATTTAATAATGAAGTCCGTCGCATGGCAAGATCTGGTGTGTAGTGCGTAGGACTCTCTACCCATATTGTTGTATTCTAATCATATTCATTAGAATCAATACTTCCATATCATTCCATCCATACTTCCGTACCTATCCATCCATACTTCCATACTATCCATATCCATAGTCATATTATACATATGAAAGTAACTCTGTTACGTTTTCATGCCTAAACTGCTGAACCAATTTTGATAGAATAGATCTAGATAGAAATAGATTCTTGGAGAAGGACACAGGCTACTTTTCTGCGAAAATAAATCTTAGAGGGGGTGAAATAGGGAATGAAAGTTTGTATGGGGAACCATTAACTTTTTAAGTGAGAGATATAAAATATCATTAGGTAAATCTTTACTTTTGGTAGGAAATAGAGATTGTTTCCGCGTTTTTCACTAATCAAGGTAAAATAGAAATAGATCCTTGGAGAAGGACATAGGCTACTTTTTTGCGAAAATAAATGTCGGAGGGCTGAAATAGGGGATGAAAGTTTGTATGGGGAACCAATAATTTTTCAAGTGAGAGATATAAAAAACCATTAGATCTTTACTTTTGGTAAGAAATAAAGATTGTTTCTCCGTGTTTGACTAATCAAGACAAAATAGGGGTGATTTAATTTTGTCTTGATGTCCTTACTTACCTACCTTGATGGTACAAACCCAGCGTAGCGGGCGGGTAACAGCTCGAACAACAATATAAGTCAAATACATATAGCTTTTACACCCACGCTCACACACAGACTGACACACACACGCTTGCACACACATACACTGAAACACGATCTTCACATGAGACAAATCCTTGTTAACATGTGTATGTTCTCCTGCGATATAAGCCTTAGGTTATTCTTATTATTCTTATTCGGGAAGGGGGCGATAAGTCCTGCACTGACGTCCCGCTTGGGGTGTATTGTGCATTTCCCCCTACCAGCGTCTACCCGAGCCAGCCCAGCTCCTTGAAGTATCGGAGCGAAGCTCTGGGTCGCTGGCATAGTAGCTCCAGAAAGCCTTAGGTTAGTGCAGGGTGCTGTAAATTTTTGTGCTTATGCATTATGATCATTAAAGTTTTATATAAATGAGCAACGGAACAAGACACTACACTTCACAGCTCAGGTTTCCTTAGTGTGAAGTTTAGGTTACTCCCCCAACAACGTAATGCAAATCACATCTTCAGCCATAGGAAGTCCACTGCTGGACAAAGGCCTCCTCCTGGGGGCTTTTGCCAATACTCGCCACGATTGGCAGGCGGGTTAGCAAGCGCAGTTAGGTGTGATTGTTCAAGGAAGACGCTGCTGCTCATCTTTCGAATTACATCCCTTAGCCGACTCTTACGGCGACCACGGGTAGAGAGGGTGGGGTACTATTCTTACGCCGGCACCACCACGGCAAATCATCATGCTTAAAATATTATGATATATTATGAAACTGTAGAGCATGTGCTTTTGCTTTGCAAAGCCACAGAAGCCACTAGAACAGCTACTAGGCTGCATGAAGCTGCTTCGCTATCACTCATGTCGCCGCAACACCTCGCTTGTTCCTCGTCATCAACGTCATCAAATTTTCCACCTAACTCACTGGAGCTACTATGCCAGCGCCCTAGAGCCTCGCTCCGATACTTCAAGGAGCTAGGTTGGCTCGGGTAGATGCTGGTAGGGGGAAATGCACAAAACACCCCAAGCGGGACGTCAGTGCAGGACTTATTGCCCCCACTTTGAATAAGAATATTATGATATGATAGTGTACAATAGATCTTTATTCATATAATTATATCGGTTTATATAATAAATAAATAAAATTTATTATAATACTGTAAATAAATATCTTATAACAATTACAATAATAAATAACCTGTGAGTTTTTTCTTCCGATGAGTATCTCTGTTTGTTCAGCGTTCCCCCATCGCATGCATGTGATGCTGTCATCCTTCTGCAGCGACTTGATCTCCACCAGATTCTCAATACATTTCTTATTATTTTTACTTGAATCTGTATAGTATTTTATATCTGAAAAATATTAACTACAAGTCACTGCCACAGATCTTAAAGTGTATTTTTTTTTATGGCTAACAGGCTAGGTGTTTGACCACAACTCACGTGATGTTAAGTGAAGGTGTGGTCGAAGCTGGTAAACACACATAGCCTGGAATGGAACTGGCTCTCAAGTGAGCTGCCGGAACACACCGTTAGATGCTTGGCGGCAGATTTTCAACTTAAGGGTGGTGGCTAGCCAGCCGAGTACTAGAAACTGCCCTACCACCACACTATGGTTTCCTCACAATGTTTTCCTTCACCGGCAGCTCAAGCTCATTGTTGGGGTTTGGATCCACGCCCTACGGCATGCGAGCCGACCGCGCTAACCACTAAGCTATCATCGCTACAAATGTATGGATCATGTGGTGAATATGAAAATGGATGAGATTTCTTTGGTCCTACAATTTCACTATTGAAATGCAAACAAAGATTTACAGTTGATATAAACTACAGACAACAAGCTTAATTAAGAAAATTATAAAAATGAATGTCCACTAATACATTAAGTGTTTTCTAAAAACTTATAGCCAGTGTCATTCTAGATGATGTAAGGATTCTAACGATTACATACATTCATATGTGATCAGGCATTTATAAGTTATGGTGTTATAAACAAACTCATATACAAAAATCAACTACAAACGAAGCTCTTCAAGAATGCGAAAAAAATAATTGGTTTTTGCAAGTAGGGTGCCAGGTTCACGCAGGTAAAACCATGGAACCATTACATATTTTCCAGTGGTTGTGTAAAAAAATTAACAAGTTGTAGAAATGTAACAAAATAGATTTTAACTAAATTATTTAAATGATATTGCGATAGCCGATAGAGCAATCTCAGATTAAAATATATCCAAGAGTTTAGTACACAATTATAATACATTATATATGCTTTATGGATATATCATACAACTATATAGTTAATTAAACATCTTACTATCAAAATAATGAATTCCAAACGCTTAAAGGATCGCTTTTGGCAAAAAGGCTATCAATTATTACACTAGCAAGTATATTTTTTTTAGTGTGAACACTAAAAAGTTTATTAAAGCCCAATTAATTGCTGTCACAATAGTTTTAACCAAAATTTGAAGACATTTATTTAAAACTTAAGTACTATCTCTTTACATTCACTTTAGTATGAAAAATTTTACTTTTTGTAAGTCTTTAGGCAAATTAATATTGTAGAAAAAATTAAATATTGAAATTTCCTATATAGGGTACTATTACTTACTTGGTTTAAAAGATTTCCTCCGTACATAAACTGTCATGCCACACATACTTGCCTTTCGAAGAAGGTAAACATATCTAACTCGAACTAGCAACTGACTCTAAAGCGAGGCAGATGAAACATACTTTTGGATATGTTTAATACCTCTACTAATTTTTATTATGTGTTAGCTAGCCTGTAGAGGACTAGAAAGTATTGACCACGCTCTGATCATCAGGGTACTTTTGCTAGGTACCTAGCAACGGTTTGAACCCACGCTTGTATACAAAGGTGTCTTTATAACATAACCAAATTCCTATGACACAGGTCTAACAAAACAAAAGTTTATATGAAATACATACAGTAAGTTTCACTTGATTTAATACTTCTCAAGTTCTTGCATAAAGAAATAATAAAATATAGTAAAACCAATTAATTTCACCAATAAATCAAAGAAACAATATTCGTGGTTTAAAATTCTCACTCACGTTTAAAAGATCCGATTTTGCTGGCGACAAACAAGTCGATTTCTTTATTTTGGTTGATTATCATGATTTCCCACTAAATTTATATATTAATTTCAACAATTCAATTATTATAATTTGCAAACATTAACGATATAAACACGCACCGCACGCACGTGAAAATAACTGTCACTGTCAGAAAACTACAAAAAAAATTGATAGCAATGCTTTTTCTTTATTTCTTTTTGGTATCGCACGTTGTATATTTTGCAAAGTATTTCTTTATTTTTAAGTACTTCATAATAAATCAAGTAAATTAAGGATAAGTTTTCATTAAAAGTAATATGAAAACATTTATATATAACGCGGCAACGGAGTCAGCGTTTTGGGAACTGTTCCCATTAATACCTTTTAGATTAGTTTATTTATAATTGTTTTACTGTATTGTTTGTATGTCACATATAATTTGTAAATAGTTTTATTTCCTTCTTAGTGTTAAATTACAATAAATACCTGTAAACATTATAACTCTTTTTTATACTCGTAATCAAATCCCACATTATTATATAATTTCTAATTTGAGGCAACATAATTCCTCCGCGAAGCCGTCAAAACTGTCAAATAATTTTATATTATCATGTGTCATCAGCTATCAAATGTCAACATGATTTGTGCTGTAAGAAATGTCATACCTATATGCATAAACAAAAACAAGTTTGTTTTGTATCTTCGCAAAGGCCATTTATCAAGAATTGAATTGAATTGAACAAGTTTGTGATCACTGAATTATATATGAAAATTATTATTGCTATTTTATTGAATTTATAAGTAGTCAAAATAAAAAATACATATAAATTATATCTGTAATTAAGTGTATTGTTTATTTTATTTAATACATTGAATCTATTAGAGCAAAGTGATGTTATTGCATTCCCATCGTTATATAGCCAGCCCTAAAATATGGATTTTACTTCAGTCTGTCGAACATGTCTGAGTACGAAATACTTGGGCCCGATTTTTAAGCAGGGAGACGACCACCAAATCTTTTCGTCCACTATTTTTATTACTACAGGATTAAAGGTAAATTACAGTATTATAATCATAAGCTATTTTTCTTGCATATTTCCTGGAACGATGAATGTTATACAAGTATACCACCATATATTTTTTTTTGGTTAACAGCCTAGATATTTAATCACAGCTCACCTGTATATTGATGATGTGGATGAAGAAAGTAAACACAAAACAGAGTTTCAAAAATCTACAACCCGACTGCAATATAATAGCTATAATTAAGGAAAAAATTTTTTTTAAACAAATTTATTATTCCTAATTCAATTTAAACATATAACTTATATATACATGTATTTATCGACCGTAGCAATTAACATTGTCGGATCTACATTTTTGCTATTTTCATTTTATTGCATTAAAAGTCTTAGAATATGTCTAAAAATGCCTCCGCAAATTATTAAATTCAATTAAAAAACTTAACTGTTTTACCATTAAGTTGATTTTTTGTGTTGTTAAATGACAATGTTAATTGCTACGGTCGTTATGTAATACCCTTGTAATTTCCTTTATTTTATTAGTGTACAATAGGTTTTGGTAATTTTTTTTAATTATCTAAATATATATAACTCAAAGGTGACTGACTGACTGACATAGTGATCTATCAACGCACAGCCCAAACCACTGGACGGATCGGGCTGAAATTTGGCTTGCAGGTAGATGTTATGACGTAGGCATCCGCTAAGAAAGGATTTTGCTTAATTCTACCCCCAAGAGGATAAAATAGGGGATGAAAGTTTGTATGAAACTTTGTGAATTTTAAACCGATCGGGCTGAGACTTTGCATGCATAAAGCTACTATTACGCAGGCATCTAGCGCGGGTGAAACCGCGGAGCACAGCTAGTCGTATTATATTGCGCGCCTAAAATCTGCTATTTTATTTTTAAACACCTACCTAAGAACACTTGTGTTTTTAAGACAAATATAAGGAAGAAGAGAAGGGAGGAAGAAGGAAGAGATAGCTCTTAGCGATAAGGCCGCCAATTGTTCCACTAGTGTTAAGTTTATGTTGTAACTATTGTTTGTAATTGGTGTGAATAATAAAGAGTTATATTATTATTATTATAACAATACCTTAACTGTCGGAATCGTTCCAGCCGTTTGGAGGATATGAGGTAATAAAGAAATTTACATACATACATACAAGAGACGCGTGAAAACCATAAACCCTTCCTTGGCAGTCAGATAAAAATATTTGGATTACTTATGAAAATGTAAGAGAAATTTGAATTTCACCATTTCCAATTTGTCTATTTTTCAGGTTGAAATTAACGATAGCCTTCCACAGCATATTTGTAGAAACTGTATGAAATTCATACAAGATGTCATTAGATTCAGACAAAGGTGTAAAGATGCTGAAAAACAACTCTTAAATATTAAAAACATTCAAGATGATTTAGAACCAGAAATAGGAAACACAATACAAAAACCTAACTGCGGCAGAAAAAAAACTAAAGGTATTAAAAATGACAGCACATCAATTAACATCAAGATTGAACCTGAATTTGAAATTGAAGATGACGTACCATTATTACAACAAAAATTAAATTTTACTAAAACTTATTCCAAGCATGATAATGTCAAAAAAGAAACAGAATTTGTAAAAATTGACGTAATTAATCTGGAGACTGATAGTGAATGCATCAAAGATGAAGAAATTGATAATATAACAGTAATAAATCGTGTTGATCAAAATAGTGTTGGAAATGAACAAAAAAATATGATTGAATTAGTCAATAATCAAAAAAGAAAGAACAATGAAAAAATTGATAAAAAAGTTCACACCAAAGAGATAATTGACGAATGTAAAGCAAAAATCGGAATTAAATTTGGTGATTGTGTTAGAACTAGTGCAGAATTTCTAGAATCAGAAGCTAATATGTCAGATGAATCTAAATATGAAGTAGAATTTCTAGATTTCGAAATTGAGTCAGTTACAGATGAACTAAATAAAGATATGGAGATTCAGTACAACACAACAATCCCCAAAAATGATATAGAACTATCTAAATATGACATGAAAACTCTAAATAAACCCGAAATTCATGAACACATTCCAAAGTTTACCAATACAATACAAGAAAATACAAAGAAAAGGAAACATAAAAGCAAAACAGACAAGATAGAAGTGACATCTGTAAAAGATTCAAACAATACAGCTTCAATAAAAACAGAAAATACACAAATTGACACAGAAAATGAACCTTTTAACATAGAAGTAATAGTAAACTCACAAGTTGACATAGAAGATAAGCATTTTATAAAATATGATTCAAAACGAGTAACATGTAAGTTATGCCAAAAGAATTTGTCAAGAAGAAGTATGTATTCACATATTGCCAAGAGCCACCCGGATGCAGACGATAGAAAAATTAAATGTGAAATATGTAATACATATGTGCCAAAAGCAAGACTGAATGATCATATGGTTGCTATGCATGATCGGGGCTGCTTTAAATGTAAGGTAAGCATTGTTTCGGAATTAAATATCCAAATATAAATATATACAAAATATCGATAGGAATAGATAGGACCTACATATCCGTGAGTTTATAAATAAAAAGTTCTTGAAGATGTGTGAGATCTGCAAATCCAAACACACCAGCGTGGTGGACTATTTACCCTTCTCACAATGAGAAAAAACCATTCCAACACAGGACAGGTTATAAAAACAGGGCTAATTTGGAAACATTGTTTTATAAATGGACTTTGTTAGAATAATTTTAGCCACAGATTAGTATAGATATGCCCAAGGATTAGATATAGGTTTCTAGTAATGTCACTACATGCAATAAATTGAATTCAGCTTTAAATGTACTCGATGAGTGGGTGATCTAGTGTTTTGGAGAAAGGGGAACAGAACGGTAGTTCGCTGATGTTGTAGGCCTCCCGGAGCATACTCGGTGACCCAAGGATTTTACCAAAGTAAGTAAAATATCAATAAGTAGAACACATTCGCGATAAATAGGCGACACGAGTGGGAAGAGGCGGCGCGGCGGGGGCGGGGGACGCTTGCCGGCGATCACTACGTGAGTGCTGGCCGAGCAGGCGGGGCTAGCACGTCTATGTCATTGTTTTCTGTTGTGTAGGCAGGTGTTCATGTTCTAATTTAAAAGGTTAGTGACTTTTTGATAAAAAGCTATTAAAATGTGTCAGAAGTTTATAGATTTGATGTTAGCGAAGCTACGAACATAAAAGATCGATGGAAGATTTGTTCGTGGATGCGATGTCGACATCCCTGCACGCGCCGCGCGCTAAACCTGCGTGAATCAACGCTAGTAGGGAAGATTTCTACTTACATGGGGCCGCGCTCCAACTACTTTGACTTTGCACAAAAGATTTTAGCAATAAACTCAATATAAACAATATTTGAAATTTTTAAACTTCAGTACTGCAAGACAGAATATGAGAACGAAGGGCTTTTGTCGGACCATGAATCGACATGTCCTGCAAAGGCGAAGAGACTGCAAGGAACTCCTGTAAAGGTAAACCTTTATTATCCTGGAACACTACACTTTATATAAGTTATATATATTATAATATTTTATTATTGACATTTAATCATATTGACATATTTTATATTTGACATAAGTAGTATGTTGACATATGTTATGATTTTGATATTTTTAAATATAAATGGAATAATGACTTGTAACTTTGGTGTGATCAATAGAAGATTTGTATTTGGACTAGCTTGCGCCCGCGACTTCATCTGCGTCGAATTCAGAGATGATATTTATAGCGATGATAGCTCAGTGGTTAGCGTGGTCGGTTCGCATGCCGAAGGGCGTGGGTTCAAACCCCAACAATAAGCTTGAGCTGCCGGTGAAGGAAAACGTGAGGAAACCATAGCGTGGTGGTAGAGTACTTACCAGTACTCTGCTAGCTAGCTACCACCCTTAAGTTGGAAATCTGCCGCCAAGCATCTAACGGTGTGAAACGGCAGCCTCACTTGAGAGCCAGTTCCATTCCAGGCTAGGTGTGCTTTACCATCTTTGAACACACCGTCACTTAACATCAGGTGAGTTGTGGACAAACACCTAGCCTGTCAACCATTAAAAAAAAAAAAATACGATACACTAAGTTCAACAAGTACTAAACATTTTACTTATTTGTTTGTGTTTCAGAGAAGGAAGCGAATAATTAAGTGTGATATTTGTCACAAGTCCATGCAAAGAGGTAGTTTAAAACTACACAAAGACATCCAACACGCTGGGATGGGGCCCGTCTGCGAAGTAAGTACATCTGTACAAACTGCTCCAAGACGAAATCATCATAATCATCATCATCAGCCGTATGACGTCCACTGCTGGACATAGGCCTCTCCCATTGACTTCCATAAAGACCGGTTGGAAGCGGCTCGCATCCAGCGCGTTCCTGCGGTCTTTATGAGGTCGTCTGTCCACCTTGTGGGTGGACGTCCTACAGCGCTTGCCGGTCCGTGGTCTCCACTCCAGAACCTTGCAGCCCCATCGGCCATCAGTTCCGCGTGCTATGTGCCCTGCCCACTGCCACTTCAACTTGCTAATCCGTTGTGCTATGTCGGCTACTTTAGTTCGTCTACGGATCTCCTCATTTCTTTTTCGATCTCGTAGGGAAACTCCGAGCATGGCCCTCTCCATAGCTCGTTGTGCGACTTTGAGCTTACTAAGAAGGCACATAGTCAGAGACCACCCAAGACGAAATGCAGGATTAAAGAAATGGGTCACGTGGTATGGGTACATCCCCTAAGGCTAGCTACAGTATTTTAATTTCCAGCACTGCGGACATCGCTTCGGAAACAAGCTTCGTTTGGACGAGCATTTGCGTGCGAAACACGGGTACGAGAAGTTCAAGTGCAGTATGTGCGACTTTCTTAGCGCGACCAGCATGGCTATAAGAGTGAGTGCTACCGTTTTCGTTCAACACTATGTTGACGGCCCTGTTGGTTCATTGGGAGTATGTCTGCCTGAGCTGTAGGGCGTGGGTTCGATTCCCGCCAAGGACAAATGTTTGTTTGGTATAAACAAATGTTTGTTCTGTGTCTGGGTGTTCTGTATGTATTATAAGTATGTATTTACAAAAAAAAAAGTATTTATGTATCCTATCAGTTATCTGACTTCCATCACACAAGCTCTGCTTAGTTTGGGGTCAGATGGCGCTGTGAGTAATGTGTCCTACAATATATGTATATATATATATATATAATGTTTTTGGCATCTTGTTTTTTTTTTATTTTTTTTTTTTAAATCATTATCAAAAAGTCATTTATTCAGTTTAATCCCTGGTAAGGCACTCATGAACGATAAGTTACATGTTTGAATCTACCACCGGCTCATAATTACACTTCAACTGAGAAGACTCCGGCAACAAACTCAGCAAGGGATTTTTTTGTGGATCTTTCTTTTCATATTAGGTTACAGTTTACAGTTATAAATACATTATGCTTACTACAATTGTCACTTAGCCAGGGGGATGCAAGTGCAGAGAGAAGCTACTACAACCATATATTCCTGTCTTCCACGTAATGAGCCACCTTATAGTAGGCTTTGTCAATTAACCTCTGCCTTATAAAATCTTTGAATTTACTATAGGACATTTTAGTTACCTCAAGCTTGTTGTTGCTAGTTGAAAAGCTAGTTGTTGACAGCTTGTTAAGTGACAGTGTGATCGAAGATGGTAAAGCAAACTTAACCTGGAATAATACTGGCTCTCAAGTGAGGCTGCCGGAACACACCGTTAGATGCTTGGCGGCAGATTTTCAACTTGAGGGTGGTAGCTAGCCAGCCGAGTACTAGAGAGTACTCTACCACCACGCTATGGTTTCCTTCACCGGCAGCTCAAGCTCATTGTTGGGGTTTGAACCCACGTTCTTCGGCATGCGAACCGACCGCGCTAACCACTGAGCTATCATCGCTACATGACGTGTTTGTAGAACCATGAGCGGCGGCACCGCGGGGAGAAGCCCTACGTATGCGAGCAGTGCGGGGCGAAGTTCCACGCGGCGCACCTACTGGCGCAGCACAGGCAAACACACCGCACAGAGAAGAGCATTAAGGTTTGTGTCTCAATACCAGTCCATACTAGTCAATTTTATAGCGATGATAGCTCAGTGATTAGCGCGGTCGGTTCGCATGCCGAAGGGCGTGGGTTCAAACCCCAACAATGAGCTTGAGCTGCCGGTGAAGGAAAACATCGTGAGGAAACTATAGTGTGGTGGTAGGGTACTTTCTAGCACTCGGCTGGCTAGCTACCACCCTCAAGTTGAAAATCTGCCGCCAAGCATCTAACGGTGTGTTCCGGCAGCCTCACTTGAGAGCCAGTTCCATTGCAGGCTAGGTGTGCTTTACCGTCTACGAACACACCGTCACTTAACATCAGGTGAGTTGTGGTCAAACACCTAGCCTGTCAGAGATAAAAAAAAAACTCAAGTTCATCGTATACGAACCTACGCTTTTTTGCGTGTGAACCGACAGTGCTAACTACTGAGCTATCATCGCTACAAAATCTTATCTTTTCGCAATGTTCGGAGCTTGCATAGCTCTCGTGAGAATAAGATTATTGAATTACTAGTAAAAATTATATTGTTTTTATTATTGACATATTTTATATTTGACATATTGTTACATTGACTTTTTTATTATATTGACATATGTAATGATTTTGATATTTTTAAATATGAATGTAATAATGAACTGTAACTTTGGTGTTATCAATAATAGATTTGTTTTTGTGATGAATCTAAATATATATAGCTCAAAGGTGACTGACTGACATATCATCAACGCACAGCCCAAACCACTGGACGGATCGGGCTGAAATTTGGCATGCAGGTAGATGTTATGACGTAGGCATCCGCTAAGAAAAGATTTTGATTAATTCTACCCCCAAGGGGATAAAATAGGGGATGAAAGTTTGTATGAAACTTTGTCAATTTTAAACCAATCGGGCTGAGACTTTGCATGCATAAAGCTACTATGACGTAGGCATCTAGCGCGGGTGAAACCGCGGGGCACAGCTAGTTTTTAAATATGAATGGAATAATGACCTGTAACTTTGGTGTTATCAATAATTAATAAATAAATATTGTAGGACACATTAAACACAGCACCATCTGACCCCAAACTAAGCAGAGCTTGTGTGATGGAAGTCAGATAACTGATAGGATACATAAATACTTTTTTTTTGTAAATACATACTTATAATACATACAGAACACCCAGACACAGAAAAAACATTTCTTTATACCAAACAAACATTTGTCCTTGGCGGGAATCGAACCCACGCCCTACAGCTCAGGCAGACATACTCCCAATGAGCCAACAGGGCTGAATAATAGATTTGTTTTTGTGATGAATGAACTATATATACCTACCTATAAGTTTTTACACTTGGTCGGGTTTTTAATGCGATTTTTCTTCGTTTCTTAGTGCGATCAATGTCCGGCTGCGTTTAAAGTTAACAATGCTCTTCACATGCACAAGATGGTCTGCCACAATAATAACACGTACCAGGTGAGCAGAGAGCGCGTACTATAGAACTTTTTCTTTTCATTTTGGCATCGCACTTCGTACATTTGCCTGTGTCAAGTATTTTGCTTACCTAAAAAAGGTGGTTCTGTGCGTTCTTAACAAGCTCAAAGTAGCACAACGAGCTATGGAGAGGGCTATGCTCGGAGTTTCCCTACGAGATCGAATCAGAAATGAAATCCGTAGACGAACTAAAGTAGCCGACATAGCCCAGCGGATTAGCAAGTTGAAGTGGCAGTGGGCAGGGCACATAGCACGCAGAACTGATGGCCGATGGGGCTGCAAAGTTCTGGAGTGGAGACCACGGACCGGCAAGCGCTGTAGGACGTTCACCCACAAGGTGGACAGACGACCTCATAAAGACCGCAGGAACGCGCTGGATGCGAGCCGCTTCCAACCGGTCTTTATGGAAATCAATGGGAGAGGCCTATGTCCAGCAGTGGACGTCATACGGCTGATGATGATAATGATGAGGACTTACAAAAGAAGTATAATGTTTTTAGGTTTCAGGTGTTTTTTTTTTTAATATTGTTTAGGTTCGCGTTTGACCACATCATGCCTGATTTTAAACAACGATGTGGTTTAGGATGGAACATGCTTACTTAGAAGGAACCTTTACTTGGTGGTAGATTTCCTTAGCAGGAGGTCGTCTAGGTAGGTACCGCCGCAGTACCAGATATTCTGCCGCCAAGCAGTAGTGTGCAAACATTACTGTGTTCCGGTTTGAAGGGTACTGCAGCTAGCGAAATTACAGGGTTATTGAGACTAACCATCTAGTCTCAAAGTAATGAGCGCCAAGCGATGCCCTGGACTTTGTTTTACTACTCAATGTTCTGTGTATCGCTGCAATGGTCATGGACAGGCGTTATCTCTTAACATCAGGAGAGCGATACGTTCGTCTCAATACTGTTACATAAAAAAAAAAAAACCTGTTTACTCTTGACTTGAAAACACTCATATTGTAGTTTTCGGGAAACACAGACTCCGGCAAAGAGTTCCACATCCTCGCCGTGTGAATAAAGAATGTGGATTGGAAGCGCTTAGTGTGCACATGAAGAAACGTCCGCCATGTGCACCTGCTTTGGTCGTGTGTGTCTGGCCGTCCGGTAGTGAAAAGGGGCGGGATAGAGATAACGCCTGTCCATGACCATTGCACAGAACTTTGAGTAGCAAAACAAAATCCAGGGCATCGCTGCTTTGGCGCTCATTACTTTGAGACTTTCGATAGTTAGTCTCAACAGCCCTGTAATTTCGGTATCTGTACCCTTCAAATCGGAATACAGTAATGTTCACACACTACTGCTTGGCGGCAGAATATACGCAGATACACTAAATGAGACAACGGGGCAAACGAATGAACTACCGCAAAGTAACGCCTTAATCAAACAAGATTTAGTAGTTTGATTATTAAGACAATTAACTAAATTTAGCCGTGTTTGGGCTTCAGTGGCATGGACTGGTTTTTCTTTTACCCGACTGCCAACTAAACTTAATGTGGTTATTTAACTTAAATTTTTAAGCACATAATTAGGGAATTCAATCTCGACTAGAAATCTCAGATAGTTTTTATTTTATTTTTTTATAGCTGACATGGCTTGGTGATTGACCACAACTCATCTGATATTAAGTGACGGTCGAAGATGGTAAATCACACCTAGCCTGGAATGGAACTGTCTCTCAAGTGAGGCTGCCGGAACACACCGTTAGATGCTTGGCGGCAGATTTTCAACTTGAGGGTGGTAGCTAGCCAGCCGAATACTAGAAAGTACCCTACCACCACGCTATGGTTTCGCTGCGAACCAAACGCGCTAACCACTGAGCTATCATCGCTATAAAAAAAATATATTGATTAATTCTGATGATTAAAAAGCGATGAAAACTGCTTGATTATGTACTTGTGATTATGAGGTTTAACCCTTTGACGACCACGGGGACAAATGCATCCAAATATTTCCAAAAAAAAAAAACATAAAAATTAAATTAAAAAAACCCAAAGAATCGTTCTAAATAGCTAAACTGAATAGTCTAGAAAAAAGTCTTCTGGTCCTGAAAGGGTTAAAATAAAATATTAATACCTACCGGTTTGTACGGGACCTTCGGTGCGCGAGTCCGACTCGCAATTGGCCGGTTTTTTTAATTGTAAAATTTATTAGTTTTTTTTTTCTAGTGTCCAATGTGTCCGCGCACTTACCGCGCGAGGCTCTACGCCGTAAAGCATCTTCGAACCGTGCACCGGCACACAGGCGCCGTCAGAGACATCATCGTGAGGCCGAACGAGCCTCACGCAGAGGACACGAGCACGTGAACTGAAGCACGTGGTGTCACTGATAAACTATTATTATTGTCAGCCTGTATTGTCCCACTCTGCAGAGCAAAGACCTCCCCTCCTTCCATCTTTTTGCAACTCTTTTAGAGTCCCTCCATCTCCGTCCGGACCGTCCAGGCGGTCGTTTGTCAAACTAATTACGAACTCTCTTAATTCTGGTATAAATTGAGAGCAATCATAATAAATTACAAATGTCATGAGGCTGGAATAGGTCACGTTACGGTGTGAAGTACATCAGTGATCTGGATTTATAATAATGGTTCGGTAGATTTGTAAGGTCGAAAAAGCCTCACGTAACGTTGTCAAATAAGAGTGAATCACGTGGCATTGCTGGCGAGATTTGAATTACACAAACGTGTGGATTTCAAATTGTAGATCGGTAGATCATGAGGTCAAAAAAGCCTCACGTAACGGTGTCAAGTAAGAGTGAATCACGTGGCATTACTGGCGAGATTTGAACTACACAAACGTGTAGATTTCAAATTATGGGTCGGTATAGCATGAGGTCGAAAAAGCCTCACGTAACGGTGTCAAGTAAGAGTGAATCACGTGGCATTACTGGCGAGATTTGAACTACACAAACGTGTAGATTTCAAATTATGGGTCGGTATATCATGAGGTCGAAAAAGCCTCACGTAACGGTGTCAAGTAAGAGTGAATCACGTGGTATTACTGGCGAGATTGAACTACACAAACGTGGATTTCAAATTATGGGTCGGTATATCATGAGGTCGAAAAAGCCTCACAACCCGCCAGTTACGACACGTTAGTAGTTCGTACTTGACTCTGTTGCCTGAGGCTTTTTCGACCTCATGCTCTACCGACCCATTATTTGAAATCCACACGTTTGTACAATTCACATTTATTAAAACGAAAATAAAAACAAATTTATACAAAATATATATTTTTTTTATTTATATCTTTGTACATATATTCCTCGTCCTATACATCTGAGTAAGAAAAGAAAATGATTCGCCTGATGGTAAGTAGTAAAATAGTAAATAAATATAAGTTACTTTTTTACGATTTAACTGTTGAAAGGTTTTGAATTGAATTTAGAAAACTTTGTCTCCATGAAAAAGTAAAACAAAAAATTTGAATACATATAGCTTTTTTGTTGAGTGTCACTCAACAGGCTAGGTGTGTGACTGCAGCGCACTTGATGTTAAACGACAGTGTGGTCGAAGATGGGGAAACAGTTTTATTAAAAGATTTCTATAAGGTTGCGCTAAGTGTTTTGCTAAAAGACGCGAGATTATTATCCCTAGGGTCGTAGAGTTCCGAAAGTAGCCGGTATATGTACGAGGGAGAACTGCCACCTCTGAAATAATAAAAAAAATACATATATACACATATAATTTCAGCTACTTTTTGTAGCGATGATAGCTCAGTGGTTGGCGCGGTTGGTTCGCATGCCGAAGGGCGTGGGTTCAAACCCCAACAATAAGATTGAGCTGCTGGTGATGGAAAACATCGTGAAGAAACCATAGCGTGGTGGTAGGGTACTTTATAGTACTCGGCTGGCTACCACACGAGAGTTGAAAATCTTCCGCCAAGCATCTAACGGTGTGTTCCGGCAGCCTTGTGAGCCAGTTCTATTCCAGGCTAGGTGTGCTTTACCATCTTCGACCACACCGTGACTTAACATCAGGTGAGTTGTAGTCAAACACCTAGCCTGTCAGCCTTAAAAAAAGCTAAAGTTTTCTTTTAAAGACTGGACTTATAGACCAGGGATTCCCAAAGTGGTCGATATTAGCCCACGTCGACGTAAACGAAAACTGATTTTGGGGTACGACGAGGTCTAAAAATCGATCCCTATTAATTAACACAAGTTCTTATTTGAATCTTTCAAGATACTGTATAAGTTGTGTTGTGTACCAACTTGTTATAAGAATGACTAATATTTTAATAATATACTTATTACTTACATAACCAACCACAAAGTTTTTAAATTGGTAAGTATTTTTATTTCATAGGAAAAAACTAGATATATAGTATTTTTAAAGTAATTTGGCTGTGGCGGTCTGACGTAATGGTTGATTTTGGAAAAGGGGTCTCTTGACCAAAATAGTTTGGGAATCCCTGTTTTAGACAAAACTCGAGTCGTTTTCTATTAGGACTAGATCTCGACTGGGACTAGTCCTAAAAATTCAAAAGGACTCGAACTCTAGTTTTTTCCTGTAAGGACTCAAAATTCGAAATGACGAACTCAAGTATCTTCCTATTAGGACCCAGAAGGACTAGATCTCGACTGGGACTAGTCCTAAAAATTCAAAAGGACTCGAACTCTTAGTTTTTTTCCTGTAAGGACTCAAAATTCGAAATGACGAACTCAAGTATCTTCCTATTAGGACCCAGAAGGACTAGATCTCGACTGGGACTAGTCCTAAAAATTCTAAAGGACTCGAACTCTTAGTTTTTTTCCTGTAAGGACTCAAAATTCGAAATGACGAACTCAAGTATCTTCCTATTAGGACCCAGAAGGACTAGATCTCAACTCGGACTAGTCCTAAAAATTCAAAAGGACTCGAACTCTATTTTTTTTCTATAAGGACTCAGAATTCAAAATGACGAGCTCGAATATGTAACTATTAGGACTCAGAAGGAGTAGATTTTGACTCGGACTAGTCCTAAAAATTTTAAAAACTCCTAACTCTAGTCCATTCCTATAAGGACTCAAATCTTATTGTTATAAGACTTATACTAGTAGAACTCTTTACAACAGCATCTTCACTGTTTGTGTTTCCAGCACAGCCAAACCAAATAAAGATTAAAAAACATAATCTTAAAAAAGTTGAGACAACTTTTTCTAAAGATAGAATTATAAGAAGTTGTGTGATGTAACTCACAGGTTGGTGATGAAGAGGGTGATGTGGTCCGGGGTGATGAAGTCGTGCAGAGGCGCGAACACGTGGTTCTGCTGGGTGTCTCCGTGTCTGTGACAAAATACTACTTTAGCAAGCGGGACAAACATATCCACCATTAGCAGAGAGAAAGACTTTTCTCACACTCGTGCGGTGACTCAGCACTTAATCTAGGTTTTTTTTTATGTCAAAGTAATGAGACGAACAAGACGCTCTGCTAATGGTAAGAGATTCTGTATTTATTACATACTTTTTTTTTAGTTTCGTTCCATAGCCTCATCCGTGACCTTTGTCAACTTTTTAAATACTATTTTTTTAATTTTATATACAATACAAAAAGAGGGTAGTTAGTTAAGTTAATCTTAATCTAGGGTTAAAGTATTAGTTTGTTTATATACCGCGAGCAGAGCAGCGACCCGCAAGCAGCACCCAAGCACGAGTATTATATTGACATGTGTTATGATTTTGACTTTTGACTATATTGGCCCCAAATTGTGACACATGTGGAGTTGAAGATGTGTACCACCTCTTGGTGGACTGTATTCGCCTCCAGCGGGAGAGACGGGCGCTTGAGGTGACTTACCATCTGAACAGACTGGATGTTGGTAGCTACAACAGGCTGCTGTCCGAACCCTGTTCTGAAGCAGCCAGGGCGCTTTTCATTTATGTGAGTCGCCTCAAGTGACCTTGATTTTTTAGTGTGTATGCAGAGGAGTGAATGTGTGTATGAGATAGTGTGTATAAGTATGTGTTGTGTCTAGGTATTATTTTATTAATTTTTACTTATAAAAAAATCTTTAGGAAATACGATGGGACTGCCATGTGCATGTCACAAAAGTCACTTAAATAACTTGGAATAAAAAAAAGACTATATTGGCATGTGTTATGAATTTGACTTTTGACTATATTGGCATGTGTTATGAATTTGACTTTTGACTATATTGGCATGTGTTATGAATTTGACTTTTGACTATATTGGCATGTGTTATGAATTTGACTTTTGACTATATTGGCATGTGTTATGAATTTGACTTTTGACTATATTGGCATGTGTTATGAATTTGACTTTTGACTATATTGGCATGTGTTATAATTTTGAATTTATTTGCATTACATTATGTTTACTTGTGTTATGATTTTGAATTTATTGACATTTCATTATGTGACGTGTATTATAATTTTTACATTTCATTATATTGACATGCGTTATGATATTGACTATATTGGCATGTGTTATGATTTTTAATTTATTGACTAACTTGAAATATGTCGCGTCCTGTTGCCACTGGCCCTGGATAGATGTCGCTGTACGTCCGAAGAGTGTACTTACTCGTATGTGTGCGTGAGGAGCGGGTCAGCGAGCGCCGTATACTGCGGGTCGGCCGCGTGCAGTGGAACCAGTTTGTACAACGGAGTCAGAGCGAGCACCTGTCGGGAAATATAACAAACTTAAATCATAAACTAGCTTACGCCCGCGACTTCGTCCTGGTTCACTTTAGGATTAGGTTCAGAGATGAAACATGACTGTGTAAGAGACAAGGAAGCTTTTTTTTTTTTATGTAACAGTAATGAGACGAACGAGACGCTCTCCTGATGTTAAGAGATAACACCTGACCATGACCATTGCAGCGATACACAGAACTTTGAGTAGTAAAACAAAGTCCAGGGCATCGCTGCCTTGGCGCTCATTACTTTGAGACTAGATGGTTAGTCTCAATAGACCTGTAATTTCGCTAGCTGCAGTACCCTTCAAACCGGAACACAGTAATGTTTGCACACTACTGCTTGGCAGCAGAATATCTGGTACTGCGTTGGTACCTACCTAGACGACCTCCTGCTAAGGAAATCTACCACCAAGTAAAAATACAAACAAACAAATAATATAGCAAACTTAAATCATAAACTAGCTTACGCTCGCGACTTCGTTCTCGTTCACTTTAAGATTAGGTTCAGAGATGGAACATGTGTAAGTCAAAAATAAGCCATGAAAGCCATGTGCTAATCCAGGGTGTCAGCTACCTTCATACCAAATTTCATCAAAATTGGTCCAGCCGTTTGAGCGTGAAGAAGTAACAAACATACAAACACACTAAAACTTTCGCCTTTATAATATTATAGTGTGACAGTAGAATGCGAAAGTTTATCTGTTAGTGTTTTATTATAAAAATTATAAAAAAAAAAAAAAAAAAAAACTTCACATAATAATTTTACTCTGTATACAGTGTGATTGGTGTTAGAACAATTATTGTATTGTATGTCTAGGATGTAGCGAGGTGTCAGTACGGGGCGAACGACTAACTGGTTGAGCTAGTTCAGTATACTTACAGGTACGTTGTACATTTTGGCGGCGCTTGTGAGCAGGAGAGATCCCGGAGCGGCTAGTACTGCGCCCCCGCCTATAGCCGCGCGAACGCTTATCACCACCTGACATTACATTTATATTAATATATTTAAGGCCGTGGTGGCGCCGGCGTAAGAATAGTACCCCACCCTCTCTACCCGTGGTTGCCGTAAGAGTCGGCTAAGGGATGTAATCCGGAAGATGGGCAGCAGCGTCTTCCTTGAACAATCACACCTAACTGCGCTCGCCAACCCGCCTGCCGAGCGTGGCGAGTATTGGCAAACCCCCCAGGAGGAGGCCTATGTCCAGCAGTGGACGTTCTATGGTTTAAAACACGCTTTAGGTCAGCGGAGGCCGCCCACGAACTATATGTATATGTTACCGGAAATATACGAAACATAGGAATTGTATACAATTCCTAGGTAACGATGATAGCTCAGTGGTTAACGCGGTCGGTTCGCACGCCGAAGGGCCTGGGTTCAAACCCCAACAATGAGCTTGACCTGCCGGTGAAGGAAAACATCGCGAGGAAACCATAGCGTGGTGGTAGGGTACTCTCTAGTACTCGGCTGGCTAGCTACCACACGAGAGTTGGAAATCTGTCGCCAAGCATCTAACGGTGTGTTCCGGAAGCCCAGCTTGAGAGCCAGTTCCATTCCAGTTTACCTAATTATAAATTTTAATTAAAAATAATTTTACCTAATTAAAAATTAATCTTGTGTATTTTTTTCTTTTCTGTGTTTTTTTATGTGTTTAATTCTATAATAATGACGAATTACATACATTTCCGATAACATATATGTACATACATGTATGTAGGTCGTTTTGTATGGCCAAACGTTTATAGGAGATGTCACATGAAATAAATATACACTTATAATAATATTTTACCTTGTTGACTCGCGGCATGACAGCGAAAATGGCAACGTTACTAATTACAGTCACGTTGGCGCCCGCCGCGCTCAGCCGAGCCGCCAGCGCGTGACTCTACAAAACAATTCACAAAACTACGTACTAACTCCTAGTACCACCACTACAAGTCTTGGACTGGACTTGACTGGACTGTGACTTACTTTATACAACCTTGATTATGACCAAATATCTTCTAGTACCACCACTACAATAAGTCTTGGACTGGACTGGACTGTAACTTACTTTATACAACTTTGATTGTGAGAAAATATAATTTTATCTGTTTTAACGTTTCAGTCACTACTATATTAGATCATGGACTTGACTGGACTATGACTTACTTTATACAAACTTTAATTGTAAATTTGAATCATTTTATGTTTTAACATTTCAGTCACTACTATACTAAGTCATTGGCTGAACTGTGACTTACTTTATACAACTTTGATTGTGACTGAAAATAATTTTATCTGTTTCAACATTTCAGTCACTACTAGGTCATGGACAGGACTGTGATTTACTTTAACCAGCTTAGATTGTGACAATGGCTCAGTTTATATGTTCTTATGTTATAGCATTTCACAGTCACTATACTAGATCATGGACTGGACTTGACTGTGACTTTGCAACTTTGATATTGACTAAGTAAAATACCTTATTTTACTTGGTTTTTCTTTAACATTTCAAACAGCAGTATCTAGCCCCAAACTAACTCAATAACTGCTATAAGTTATACTATACTTTTTTTGCTAACATTATTTATATACTGTTTGTACTGTGTCACTTAAATGTTTTTCATTCCTTACCTCTCTCCGAGCGTGTCCTTCAGCCACAATAAGGCGAATACGCGTGGCACGTGCCGCGGCCCGCAGGAAGGCCTCGGCGAGGGCGCAGCCCCCGCACAGCAGCACCACCTCGTCCGTATCGATATGCGAGCACGCCTGCCCACTTATACTCGTCTCAGTTGACTCCAGCTCAGCTCGGAGCTATAGATATCAAACTGTATAGTACTAAAATTACGAAAACTAACGTGTTTTATGATGTTGGTGCTAGATGGCGCCACTCCTTGTGCATGTTTTGCGGTATATTGTCTACATGTAGGCCACTATGTAGTAGTGTGGCGTTAAATCCATAGATGGCGTTATTTTACATGTATTTTCGTCGCTTTGAATAATCCAACAAGCTATTTTTAGCAAACTTCAAATAGAAGTTCCAAGAATAGTGGGTTTTTTAGTTAAAAAATTGTTTATAAAAATTGTGGGTTTTTATTCAAAAAATGTTGAAAGACAACCTTGTTGGCTCAGTGTTAGTATATCTGCTTTAAGACCTGTAGAGCGTGGGTTTGATTTTCACCCAGGACAAACATTTTGTGTGTCATAAACAAATATTTGTCTGAGTGTTTTGTATTTTTTTTTTAAAGTATTTATGTATCCTATCAGTTATCTGACTTCCATAGCACAAGCTTTGCTTAGTTTGGGGTCAGATGGCGCTGTGTGTAATATCCAATGATATTTATTTATTTCTTCTTTTGCACAAGTGTGTTCAACAGTACGATGTGATGAAACATGACTTTTCGTGTTGCTTCCAATACTGCGTCAGTTTCTAGTAAATTTTGCTACTACTTGAAGTCATGACTGGACTTAACCCTTTTTTATGACTACGACTTATTATTTTTATATGAACATGTTTAAATTGTTCTGTTGACTAGTTTATTTGATTTATTAAAAATTAATTGAAATGAAAATAAAAGTGATGTAGGAAATTAGTTTTAATTTAATAATTTCCTGTTGTAAAATATGTGACGTCACACCAGAGAGGGGGGGGAATCACACATAGAGAGGGGGGGAGGGGTCAAAAAATCATAAAATTCGTGTGACATAATTTGTGGGTTGCCCCTAACAAGGAAGATGAACAGAGTACCCACCTCGGCAATTTGATCTCTAATTGGTTCCCTAAGGTCCTGCTCTGCAGGGCCCAGGGTGGCGCGGCGGCTTGGAGCACCCAGCACCAACCTTTGCAAGGATTCACCGACCACTTCCGTACTCTGTAAAGAACAGTCAAGATTTATGGCATCGTACACTTTGTTACAAATCTTAATGGAGAAATTATTTGTTGTTGTTGACAATAAAAACCGGCCAAGTTCGAGTCGGACTCGCATACGAAGAGTTCTGTACCATTTTATCAATGAAAAAGGCAAAAAAAACAAGTTTGTTGTATGGGAGTAAATACTTATTTTATTTTGTTTTTAGTATTTGTTGTTATAGCGGCAACAGAAATACATAATTTGTGAAAATTTCATCTGTCTAGCTATCGCGGTTCTTGAGCTACAGCCTGGTGACAGACAGACGGACGGACAGACAACGAAGTCTTAGCAATAGGGTCCCGTTTTTACCTTTTGGGTATGGAACCCTAAAAAGTAATTTCACATTGCATTGCAAGGACTGGAGCCAGTGCAGTGCCAAGGTCTTGCAACCCAGGTGTGTGACTTGGGGCTCCGTTACATATGAACCCAGCTCGAATGAACTCATCGAACTTACTGGAGCTACTATGCCAGCGCCCTCGAGCCTCGCTCCGATACTACAAGGAGCTGGGCTGGCTCGGGTAGACGCTGTTAGGGGGAAATGTACAAAACACCCCAGACGAGATGTCAGTGCAGGACTTATCGCCCCCACTTTGAATAAGAATAAGACATGTGAACCCAGGGCTTCATTAGGCATTCATTAATTATGAGCCGATTGTAACTTAGACCTCCCATCTTAGTGAAATTGAAGGTTTTGACTTTTTTTTTATAGCTATGAAATTGTTTTCAGTGGGACATTCCAACAATATTTATTTAATCTGAATCTGTTTATACATATAAGTATATTACACTAGCTATGCCCCGCGGTTTTACCCGCGTGGTGATGGATGATGATGATGATGATGATGAAAAGTAACCTATGTTTTATTCCAGAGTCTAAAGTATCTACATGCAAAATTTCATCAAGATCCGTTCAGCCGTTCTGGCGTGATTGAGTAACAAACATCTATCCATCCAAACTTTCACATTTATAATATTAGTGGGATAAGATTAAAGGTTGCCATGAGATTTTCAATAGCAGCCCTCTCAATTTAAATGAGATTTGATGGGATTTTATTGGATACCCTTCCTTTATTTTGAACTTATGTAACCCCTTCTAACTAATCACATCACATCATCAGCCATAAGACGTCCACTGCTGGATATAGGCCTCCTCCTGGGGGGGTTTTGCCAATACTCGCCGCGCTTGGCAGGCGGGTTGGCGAGCGCAGTTAGGTGTGATTGTTCAAGGAAGACGCTGCTGCCCATCTTCCAGATTACATCCCTTAGCCGACTCTTACGGCAACCACGGCACTCCTAACTAATCATCGATGATAAATAGTTTTCAGACATAGTTTTATAACTAAAAGTTCTATTAATTGCTGCTATGGCCATGGACATATGTTATTATGGTATCTCTTACCAAGCTACTCTTACTAAGTTCTGGAAGCTGCTGCAATCGACATCAACATTGTGCTATGTTGGTCTCATTATTATTACATGAAAAAAATTGAACTTAAAACATATTTATCACTTAAATTATATGTCATAAGTAGGGATTGCAATCCCGCGGGATTGATATGCGGGATTACTCACTCCCGCATATCAATCTTCTATTAGCGTTAGAGTAGAATAGGGATAAATAGTAAGGGTAAAATTAAACAGACCTATTTAACTATGCCAAACATAAAGTCAACTGAGACATTTGAAAATTAGGTATTTCACCAAGCTATTTCTGTCGCGCCGCACGCAGCACCCGAACATACTGAGCGAAAGGGACAACTGCACCTCGGGCTCATTAACCCGAAATAAAATGAGCAAAATCGAGGTTTCGTATTCCTCTGTTTCCTCTTCCAAATTTAGACCGATTTTAGTATTTCTTTTAACAAGCAAATAAGAAGGATGTGTTCTTTGCCTGTGCGTTTTATTTTTTTAAGATTATGTCTATGAGATTGGGAATTTGGACGTTGAAACACAGCGTTGAATCTAGGTAAATTTTAAGTATTTTGAAGATTCCTAGCTCTTATAAAAAAAACATAAATCAAAAAATCAAAACAGAGGGGCATGAAACTAGCAAGTATCTACTTCCTATCTAAAAATTATTGCTCTAGTATTAAAATCCTGGAAGGAAAATGGGGAAAACGTTTGTATGAAGAAAATGACGACTTGTTTCCTCTTAAAGATGAATCTAAGGAATCAGATTACTAATTACTTATACTTAATTAATAGAAAAGAAATGATTTCTGTTGCATAATTTAAGAAATGTTTAATAAAAGTAGATTTTTATACAATAACATAATTATTATTATTGATTTTATAACATAATTTCAAAGATGCGGATCCGCGGATCCGCGCTTTAAAGGTGCTGGATCCAGCAGATTAATAAAAGCAGTGGGATCCCGCGGGATTGCGTGATCCAGTTTTGCGGGATTGCAATCCCTAGTCATAAGGCTTTGATATGCGAGTACTAAGAACATAATACAAAAATACCTGATTCGCTTGTGCCCTGCTTTCATCGCGGACGGCTCTGAGCACTCTCCTCACTATATTGACAGCGACAAAGTCATTCGGCAGCATCTGGCTGATGTGCTTGCCAACTACATGCAACGTCGCACATAATTCACTAAAATGAAAACACAATATATAATGATCAACATTTTTTTACATCAATAACAAACGATTTCTTTATGATCCTACTAAACCCGCTTTCGGATAGTCTTACGAGCAAAAATTGTATACATTTTTTTTATTGTTGACAAGCTAAGTATTTGACCACAGCTCACCTGATAATAAATGTTGTAAAAATTGTTGTTAAAGATGGTAAAGCACACCTAGCCTGGAATGGAACTGGCTCCCTAGTAAGGCAGCCGTACGATATATACGATTTTCAACTTGAGGGTAGTAGCTAGCCAGCAGAGTACTAAAAAAGACCCTACCACCATGCTAGGGTTTCCTCAGGTTTACCTTTACTGACAGCTCAATCTCATAGATGAACCGACCACACTAACCACTGAGCTATCATTGCTACATACATAATTATGTTTTTAGTAAGCCAAGATCTTTTTACTTGGTGGTAGATTTCCTTAGCAGGAGGTTGTCTAGGTAGGTACCACCGCAGTACCTGATATTTTAAGTAGATTATAGGCATTTTGCTGGAATTCTTCTCGCTCCTACATGCAAATTAACCAAGAAACCATTTATGGTCAACTCATTTGCAGGGTCATTATATCTATTAAGTTTTGACAGCCCTGTTGGCTTATTGGTAGTATATCTGCTTTAAGAGCTGTACAAACATTTTGTGGTATAAACAAATGTTTGTTCTGTGTCTGGATGTTCTGTATGTATTATAAGTATGTATTTACAACAAAAAAAGTATGTAAGTATTTTATCAATTATCTGACTACGATCGTACAAGCTTTACTTAGTTTGGGGTCAGATGGCTATATGGTAATGTAAGATAGCGAGAAAGATAAAGAATTAATAAGCAATTAATATGTTTGAAAGAGCGAAAGGATATGTAGCTGTGAATGGAACGTAACGTCAATATGAAAGTGATGCCTAGATGTGAGATAGTTGTAAGTATGAAAGAGAAAGCTAATTTTTGATAAAAGTGTGAAAGGGATAGTGTTAATAGTTTAGTTAGGTGTGCAAGAGAAACTGACAATAAAGCAAATAGAAGGACGACGACTTTCTATTCGTCAAACCCTTACAGTAAGCTCTACAATATGAGAAGAGTATATATATCTGGCCTAGGACATAATAAAAAACATCGGATAAGCCCTGTGTTGGGGTCCTGTTGGGTCTTCAATAAAACTCCTTTCCTCTTCGAGTGGACTGTATTTGTGTATAGTTAAAGGTAACAAGGTGAGAAGTAGACTGAACATCGTAGCCACTTTTGCTCCTACTTATAAATAAAATTGCGCTCGTTCCCCTCGTACAGGGTGGAGCGAGTGTGTCGTTCATTTTATTCTTAAGTCTATTTACATTATTACTACAATATTACAATGCGATATCTTTGCTAATAACAATCATAATCAAGATCGACTGGTCGAGGTCTTCGTCCGTAACACCCTGAATGGATGCAAAATTTGATATTTGATACATTTATTGTATCTAGTTATAATATTCAAAAGTTTCTGTTGATTTATTATAATTGTTTAAGTAGACAAACATACATTCACACAGACAAGAGAGCAATATTAACATAAGCGTGAATTACATTTTATCTTGAGGAAAATATAGTTATTTTAGCACTTAATAGCCTACTTATATTACTAACTTAATATTGCACAATAACTTACTATGCTGTAGCATTTTGTGACTCGCTGATGATTTGTTCCAAGATAGAGATCGTTGTTAAGGCAATTTTCAACGCATCTTGCAGTTTTCTGTAAATTTTTAATTAGCTGATGCAATATCACGTATGCATTTTTAAGTTTTGTTTGAAACCAAATAATAGAGTCACATAGATTTAAAACTTTGAGAAACTAAGCAAATTGTAATGAAATACAAACGTTGAGTACAAGATATTGTATTCAACATATTTCATTCAAAATATACTTAAATTTAAATTTATATTCAATAACTTTCATGTACCCATTGCGTATGTCCGACACCAATTTCCCAAGTAATTCTACATGTTTTTCTTCTAATTCCTTAACAGGCTGTTCCGATGAAGTCATTTTTACCATCAGCAATTATTTTAAATATTAATTAATATAAAGGAGATCTTCCAATAAAACAAGTTTTGCAAAACATAACCTTAAATTATTCAGTTTGGTTTTTTTTTTATTTTTAAAAGTAGGTAGTTGTCAAAGTCTATTTCTTGTAAAGCGACTTTTTTTATCACGCTTAGCGATAAATTTTGGCGTCTCACGTCTTCTATATTCGCCAATATGAAGCAATTTTACTTTACAGCGGACTTTATGATAGAAAGTATTATAATCTTTTGTATTATGTAACATAAGTGCCACTAACAAATTTATTTAAGATTTATATTCAAGTGGCACTAACAGTTTTTAGGAGCCAATGCTTTGAAAACGTGAATCGGACATTGATCCCAATGTTGTATGAAATGTACAGATAGGTTTTCACAGACATGAAATTAAAACACAATATTTATAGATACTTACAAAATATATTCTAAGATTATAGTACAAAATCTGTTCGTACGTAGCTTTTTACTTTAAAAGTTTAAAAACGGGCTTAGATCTATCCTCAAATGACTATCGAGTGATGCTTCACTAGTATCTCATTGTGAATTAAACGTTTCACATATCATGGGATGGAAGTTTTCTCCAGATTTCCCTAGATTAAAATTAATTATGATGATAACAAGATGTTTTTTTTTTTAAATCCACTTATACATTTGTACTCGCCGTGGAACAAACGTACAATCGTATATGAAATTATTCCCATATGATATGCCGAAATACCCTACATTAATGATGGAATGATTCCGCAATGTTGGTAGAAGATTGATTTTTCAAAAAAAAAATGTGTGCGCAAGTATTTGCAAATTGCGAAATTCTTTCATCATGACATTATTATTTTTTTATCTAGTAAATTATGGGCCAGCTTGTGTCAATGGTTATTAGGTTGGTTTTCTTTATTGTTCCAAATAGGTGCAGCGGTGGATTGCAGCACGTTCCATAGGGCTTCACTATCACCTTCAGGCACCTCGAATGGCTGGAGCAGCATACGGGAGTCGGATTTTATATCTGTACACGATGTTAAGGAGTTTAAAAAAACTTGTATGAATATTGTCATGAGTGTAAGTATAATTGTAAAGCCGCTGAAATAATATACTTCTATGCGACAAAACAAAACAGCACTTGGTTTAAAAAGGATACATCCCTTAGCAATGTTTGGTGGTGCGCTGAAGTCGAAACGGATGCCAGTTAGATCCTTGCCAATCTGGTACATTTCTCTGAAACATGAACATTATAAATACAACAGTTTATTGTAAATGCAACTTATACCTTGAATAATCATGCATTCTATTCAGAAAATTATGTATGTTAAAATATAAGATGGAAAAATAAAACCTACTTTCTAGAACAGTGCCATTTTTTAAAAATAAAGTATAATTAAGAACAAATCGCACATTTTAGGGTTTTTTGGCGGGAAAGCGGAAAGTTTTGTTTTTCCAAAACTGGGCTTTTGGAGTGCTTATGTATAAAATTAGTGGTGTTTTATTCCGAAGTGCCCAATTACAAGCTCGTGTGTGGGAAATGTGGTAAAACATGACTTTTTATGTTGCTTCCAAAACTCCATCGATGCTTATAGTAAAGTCGCCACTACTTTACTAAGGCATGACTGGATTTGACTGGCACAAACTGAACTTGAGTGTGTTTACCATCTTTGACCACACCATTACTTAACATAAGCTGTGGTGATATTAAACAAAAAACACTGGTATTTTGAACATTTATGTTGAAAATCTGCCACCAAGCACCTAACGGTGTGTTTCAAGAGCCAGTTCCAGTCCTGGCTAAGTGTGTTCACCCTCTTCGACCACACCGTCACTTAACATCGAGTGTGCTGTGGTCAAACACCTAGGTTAGGTGTTTATCAACAAGTAAAAAACAAAAACAAGGTATATGTTTAGTTTATTTTCGCTTAACAGTAATGAGTATCTGAAACGATGGAAATTAACGGAAATGAACTAAATATATACCTTGAATGTTCAAAGTTAACTTCCCCAAAGTAATGCCTGAATCAATCAAATTTATTTTTTTTATTATTATAATAGTTGTTTTTTTATTACAATTTCACTCATAATAATAAAATTACTACCCTCTTTTTTTGTGTAGTTGGCTAATAACTGTATCATTGCCCTGGTGGGACGTTTATCTCTTTATTTTAATGAGTAAGGAATGTTACAGCCCTTACTTGGCAGTTTCTAATCTCTTCTTATCATTGTCTGAGATGGTTCTTGGTATGGAACATAGTCGGTCCAGCTCTTTGCTTCGTCGTGTCAACTCTGCAAGTTGTTCTGTCAGCTCAGCCTAGAAGAATAAACAATTATGTATTTTACACTGTAATGATGGGTATTAGCCTAATCTCAAAAGCTTAATCAGACTTTAATGAACTTCTACATACAGAACAGCTGCTATAAATAAATATAAAAGGACATTTTACAGCGCCATCTAGCCCCAAACTTAGTAAAGCTTGTACTATGGGAACTTAATGACTAATAGAATACATGTATGCTTTTTTTTGTAAATACATTCTTATAATAATATCAACACAACACCCAAACACATAAATGAAGTAGCATTGATAGTCCAGTGGTTAGCGCAATCGGTTCACATGCAGGAGGGTGTGGGTTCAAACCCCAACAATGACCTTGAGCTGTTGGTGAAGGAAAACATCATGTGGAAACCATAGTGCGGTGGTAGTATACTCTCTAGTACTTGGCTGGCTAGCTACCCTCAAATAAAAAAATCTGTCGCTACCTAAAGGTGCGTTTTGGCAGCCCCATCTGAGAGCCAATTCTATTCCAGTCTAGGTGTTTACCATCTTCAACCACATCATCACTTAACATGGTCAAACCCTGTCATCCATTAAAAAAAAACCTTGTCACATATCGTGTAATTTCAGTGGACATTCCACCCAGTCCAATGTAGTCAACTCAAAGTAATTTTTGGTCAACTTAGTCATAAGGTCATTCTATATCTATATGTTCGTCCTGGATGTGAATCATGCCTGCACCCAAGTTACAAGTTCTCAAAGCTGAACTATACTAATAACAGAGCTATATTACAAGCCCTCTATATATATTTATATTCCGACCTCAGTCAATAGAACAAATATGAACAATTATACAAAAAACTTACATTGAGCTTCCGTTCTATTGCTAACTTTGAAGCCAGTTCAGTTTTCTTCTTACAAGCTTCTTGTTGCTCTCGTTCTTTCCTTTTCGCATCTGTAAACTCATCGAACATTAAGCTGTAGACACGGTAAGAACAGATTCAGAATTCAATGTATGGAATTGAAAATATTTACGCAATGATTCCTACCTTCGAGACATTTGTTAAAATCATCGAACACATCCAATTCAGGGATGGAACATGATGGATGTTGAGATTTATCTGGTTTTTCACTCATTTTAATCACTTTATATGAATTATTTCAGTATTTTTAGACACAAATCCACTGAATATCAAAATAGATAGAACTAAAACAAACTGATTTTTCAAATTTCGAACAGCAAAAAGAAAACAATTGTGATGACCAGTAAGAAAGAAGTACAGATAAAACTAACCACAGATAATCAAGTTAGTGTTTCTCAAATATAACATAATGTTATCGACTTAAATGTTTTGCCTTTGACTACCGTTGTAGAGCTCACTGTCTGCGTATCCGAACACAAAACGAAACAAGCGGCAGTGGCGCCACACTCCGGCCACAATAAGAACTACAGTTAATCGCCATTTTTGTGATGGCGGCCGATATTTATAGATTGTAGGGGTGTTGTTTTTCAATAAATAAATGCATTAGAAATGGAGGAAACTAAAGTAATTTACTACATAGACGATGAGGAGACGCCGTATTTAGTGAAAATCCCCATATCTCCTGAAAAAGTGACGTTGTTAGACTTTAAAAATCAGCTGAACAGGCCAAACTACAAGTTTTTCTTCAAATCTATGGACGATGATTTTGGTGTTGTGAAAGAAGAGATAGTAGACGATAACGCGCATTTACCGTGTTTTAACGGGCGTGTGGTGTCATGGTTGGTGTCCGCTGAGGGCTCTAATCCTTCCGACGGCGCTTCACAATGCACAGACAGCAACCCTGGAAAAGCGAAGCAGGCACCCGCAGGGGCTCCGCCGGCGCCTCTGACCCGCGATACATGCACCGACACAGACAGCACTATATCCTCCCGACCGGGCCACAGAGCCTCCTGTGACAAATACAAGTACAGAGGCCTGAGAATCAATGGACACTCTAAATACGGAAACCACGGTCTCGAATACGAGACGGCCTCTGTCCTTAGCTCTGACTTAGATTCGACCAGTCTCTTCGACAGTCAATCTGAGATAACCACGACCACCGGAAGACACACGAATGCCTCAGTAGACAGAGCTTTGACGGAATGTAGTAGTGTTTCACATTTGCAAGTGAGCAATAGGAAAAGGCCTCAAAGGAGGCGCAAGAGGCCCCAAGTTATGTCACGTACATCATCGTATTCCTCTATAACAGACTCGACAATGTCCATGCATATTATTACAGTGACTTTAAATATGGATACTGTGAATTTCCTTGGCATTTCAATAGTAGGGCAGTCTAATAAAGGTGGAGACGGTGGCATTTATGTGGGCAGTATAATGAAAGGTGGTGCTGTAGCATTGGATGGCAGAATAGAACCTGGCGATATGATTTTACAGGTATGTATGTTATCAAGTTAGTCCTTATATTGGTGTTTTAACATACTGAGCTTGCAGCAGCTTAGTTGGGAGATTATCAGACTTCCAACCTGGAGGTCCTGGATCGAACCCCACTGTACTCACCCCTATCTTTTCTAAGTTCTGACTTTAAACGACTTTGAAAAACGAAATGACTTCAGTAAATCCACAGGATTATTTGGTACCTATGTATCAGCGTTGCCAGACATCCCGATTTTTTAATCAAAATTAAATGTCCCACGCGGGACAGGCTCAGTCCCGCTTTTCGGGAATAACTGGACCGTGCGTGCAGCGTGCTGAGGAAGCGCGGGCGGGTGGCACAGACAAGTGTGGACTGACCGCCCGTCCGGCGCGTAATGAAGATGAGCGCGCGGGAGAGAGGGGTCACGATAGGGTAAATCTGATTTACAATATCATATTTTGATTAAAATACATTTTCTATGGCTATTTCTGCTATCTATTGTCACGTAAAAGATAAATATTTAAAAACTTCTGATTATATATGTTTTTTTACTATGTCCCGCTTTTGACGAAAGATTCCTGCTTTTTTCACTCAAAAAGGTCCAAAATCCTGACTTGGCAAAAAAAAAAACTGGCAACGCTGCTATGTATGTTTATTGATCGTTAATGTTTTTTCATTCAGTGTACAATAACATTGTATTACGTTATATAAAACTATAGAACAATATAATGACACTTTATTACCACTTCTACAGATAGCCACAAAAGGTTGAATTTATTGCTTAAAACAATCTTAGGATCATTATTTATTTATGTACATACTTCCTACTTTTAAAAATGTCATCTCTTCGTTTAACATTGTACTAATTATGTATGTTAATTATATTTTTCTGTATATTTTAAGTTCAAAATATAACAGGTTATATAGTTTTCTATTATATGTATATAAATTAAAACAAGTTATATATTTGTACAGATTGAATTTCGAGACAGCATACAATGTAATGAACAATTATTCAAGAGATAAAATAAAAAATATCTTAGAACATTACACACAGCGCCCTCAGACCTCAAACTAAACAGAGCTTGTGTGATGGAAGGCAGATAATTGATAGAATACTCGAATACTTTTTCTTTGTAAATACATACTTAATACATATAGAACACCCAGACACAGAACGTTTATTTATACCACAAAATTCTTGTCCTGGGTGGTAATTGAACCCAAAGTTGCTCTTAAAGCAGATATACTTTCTTTTCTAATTAATCTAGTCTTAATACTATAAATTATTATAGTATTAAGACGAACAATACATTCTCCTGATGGTAAGAGATAATGCATGCCCATGACCATTGCAACAATACACAACTTTGAGTAACAAAACAAAGTTAGGGACATCGCTGCTTTGGCGCTCATTACTTTGGGACTTTTGTTGGTTAAGTCTCAACAGTCCAATAAATTTGTTAGCTGCAGTCTTCAAACCGGAACACCATAATTGTTTACACACTACTGCCTGGGGGCAGAATATCTGGTACTGTGGTGGTATCTACCTAGACAATCTCCTGCTAAATGGACATAACTCCTGCATTTAAGTGCAGTGAAATGTAATGAGATTATAAAAGGTTTAATTTGTACTGTAAAAATGTGAAATATTGTTTATAATTTAAGTCCCAAGAGTTCTTTAGTTCCTATGGTTTTTTTTTTACAAATTTTTATTTATCTTCTGCGTTAACCACTGAGCTATCATCGCTACAAAATGTTGTATTTCCACATTTACCCAGGTTAATATAAATAGTAACATTAAATACTTTGTCTAATAATGTATCTTGAATACAATTGCAGGTCAACGATGTTAATTTCGAGGATATGACTAACGATGAAGCAGTGAGAGTGCTTAGAGAAGTCGTCCAGAAGCCGGGACCAATCAAGCTGGTGGTGGCCAAGTGCTGGGATCCAAACCCCAAGGGATATTTCACCATACCTCGCACGGAACCTGTCAGACCTATAGACCCAGGTGAGCAAATATATATTAATGATGTTAATTGAATTGATTAATATTGTAATAAGTAATTATGGAATTTTGATTAATCTTCTTTATTTGTTAAGTTTGGTTTTATCATGTTTTTTATTAATCTAATCACAATCCAATGTCTCAACAATACATACACATAAGTATATTAGTGCTATATATAAAGAAGGTGACAATTTTTACTGCACTAAGCCCTGATTAGGGAAGTCAATCTATGTCTAAAGCTTTTTCCATAGCTTGCTTACTTGTGACTTTGAACGTACGGACCATTCCCGCTGTCTGTCCATGTTTCAGCTTCGTAGGTCATCACAGGTAGAATGCACTGATTGAACACTTTTGTCTCGAGACTTTGCAGGATGAATGACGTAGATTTCCGAATGCTGCCCAGCCCAACTGTATTTTTCTGTTGGCTTCGCTTTCTAAATTGTTTTTACCTAGTTCGAGCATCTGCCCTAAGTAAATATATGTTTGTACAATGTCTGTAGTGAAACCATTCATAACAACCGGCCCCTGAACAATGCACTCGTTGAACATGATCTTGGTTTTATCCAAGTTCATCCGGAAACTGGTGCGTTGAGAAGAATCAGTGAGGCTGGTCAGCATCCATTTAAAGTCCTCTAATGATTCAGCCATTATGACTTGATTTTTTATTTTTTTATAGTTGACATGCTTGGTGTTTGACCACCACGTTTGATGTTAAGTGACGGTGTGGTCGAAGATGGTAAAGCACACCTAGCCTGGAATGGAACTCTCTCTCAAGTGGGACTGCCGGAACACACCGTTAGATGCTTGGCGGCAGATTTTCAACTCGAGGGTGGTAGCTAGCCAGCCGAGTACTAGAAAGTACTCTACCACCATGCTATGGTTTCCTCACGATGTTTTCCTTCACCGGCAGCTCAAGCTCATTGTTGGAGTTTAAACCCACGCCCTTCGGCATGCGAACCGACCACGATAACCACTGAGCTATCGCTATAAAATGATGTCATCAGCAAAACGAAGGTGTGAGATGTATTCGCCATTAACGTTGATGCCTCGACCTGCCCAGTCCAGCGTCATTACGTATCGTCTATTACATTTGAGAACAATTTCGGTAACATCCCCTTGCCTCACGCCTCGACGAAGGTGGAAATGTTTTGTTGGCTGAATCTAAAAATCAAAAAATCATTTATTCAGGTTAGGCCCTGGTAAAGCACTTATGAACGTTAAGTTACATGTTTGAATCTACCACCGGCTCGTAATTACACTTCAACTGAGAAGACTCCGGCAACAAACTCAGCAAGGCATTTTTTTTTGTGGATCTTTCTTTTCATATTAGGTTACAGTCTACAGTTATAGATATTAATACATTATGCTTACTACAATTGTCACTTAGCCAGGGGGATGCGAGTGCAGAGAGAAGCTACAACAACCATATATTCCTGTCTTCCACGTAATGAGCCACCTTATAGTGGGCTTTGTCAATTGACCTCTGCTTTATAAACTTGCTTTTTCTGAACTTGAACAGTCATCGTTGCGGCGTCATACAGACTATAATTGTTAAATCATATGTTGTGATGTGACAGGTGCGTGGGTGGCGCACACGCAGGCCTTGCGAGAGGCTTACCCGCCGCCTCCGCCCTCGCTGTCGGCGCTGCCCGTGCCCTCGGTGTGCGAGCGCGCCAGCGACGCCAGCACGCTGCCCGCGGGCTCGCCGCCGCTCTCTGTCCACATGGACATGGCGCTCGTGTGCCGCCGCATGCTACGCCCCGACTCTGGTTAGTGGCTTTACCTTTTTCAATTGACCAGGTATTTCGGTATGTAAAGATTTTTTTTGGTATTTATTTTATATTTTTTTCTGATAGTAAACATTATTTTATGAAACTAATTTGAATATTTTGGCGTTTTATGCGGTAGTTGATTTTTAATACGTTTTCAAACTTTTGATAGCGATGACGTCATAACGTTGGCTGAATATCCATAGTAGGCCTTTGCCATTAAAACAAAAAAGAATATTTTGACACATTTGATTGACATGAAGTTAAGATTTTTTTTATCAAAGCTTCTCAATGCTTGCTAATCTATTACTTTTTTGTATGGATTAGTACGCTATTACGCCACTGGCAAATCTATTAAGATTTAAAAAAATAGATGGATCTATTACAGCCTTTGCACAGAAACATTGGAACTGGCAGAATGCACAGAGTATGATGCCAAAAAGAAAGAGGAAAAAACCCAATGAACTTTTTTTTTACGTGGTTTGGCAATGCACGGTTGTCATATTTACTTATTTTGGTATTTTATAAGTGAAGTAACGAAATTATAGTATTTTTCCGTACTATCCTTAGATATGGATAGTATCTAGTACGGAGCATGAAACAGTAGTACAAATACTATAAATAAAGTACGAAATCCAACGCTGCGTTGACTTGACATTGACAGCTTTTATTTAGGTTCGCCATTGCTTTTGCACAGCGAACTACATGACGTCATTAAGGGATTCATTGAAAGTCAAGTTTATTATATGTATTTTATTGAAATATACCCCATCTCATAGTTTAGAGAGTTTTAAACGTCAAAATAATGTACAGGAATGTAATATTTCGAAATGGTTTTGGAATCAGCAAAGTATTTTTTTTCTTTACATACCGAATTCTGTTACACCCATACAAACATATATTTCAACGCAGGAGTGTCCACAGTACGTTAGATCTTCGCGGAAATAACGGATATACCTACTCTTATATCTATAACAAAATATCCAAACTTTTCGTATTCCAGGTTTAGAGATCCGTGACCGTATGTGGTTGAAAATCACCATTCCTTGCGCGTTTATCGGTGCTGACGTCGTCGATTGGATACTGCAACACGTGGCGGGGATAGCAGACAGGCGGGACGCGAGGAAATACGCCTCGCATATGCTCAAGGTAAATCTATAATGTTGTTAAGTTAAATATTCCCCCTTTTTTTTAAGGAACCGGGGTCTTCTCGATTGGGAACCGCCCGATTTCCCATCTGAGCTATTATAACCTAGTAGAAGGTGGCGAAATTTACCTTCGTATTCTTATGATATTATAGAAGTTTTTCATTGCCTGAAAACACGGATAAAACGACGTTTTCTTAAAATGAAACCTAGCTAGATCGATTTATGGCCCCCGAAACCACCTGCATACTAAATTTCATGAAAATCGTTGGAGCCGTTTCTAAGATTCAGATTATATATATATATATATACAAGAATTGCTCGTTTAAAGGTATTATAGATATAGAAAATTTGGGATTAAACGCCACCGCATTGTTTCCTCACGATGTTTTCCTTCACCGGCAGCTCAAGTTCATTGTTGGGGTTTGAACCCACGCTCTTCGGCGTGCGAACCGTCCGCGCCACTGAGATATCATCGCTACAAAAGTAATCGTTACTTAATTTATACTAATTGGTGATATTCTGTCCCCGCAGGCCGGTTTTATCCGCCACACAGTGAACAAGATAACGTTCTCCGAGCAGTGCTACTACGTGGCGGGCGAGCTGTGCGCGGACCTCGCCGCGCTGCGGCTGCGGAGCGCCGACACGGACAGCCTCGCCAGCGACGCGCTACCACAGCTCCCCAACCCCAAGTAACACACACACACACACATACATACACTTTATTTATTTTTGTGGTAGATTTCCTTAGCATGAGGTCGTAGGCATCTCCGCTGTATTAGATATTCTGCCTCCAAGCAGTAGTGTGTAAACATAGCTGTGATGAGTACTGCAGCGACATTACTTGGCTGTTGAGACTAACAATTGCAAATCTCAAAGTAATGAACGCTAAAACAACGATGCCCCGGGCTTTGTTTTGCTTCTCAAAGTTCTGTGTATCGCTGCAACGGTGATGGACATGCGTTGTCTCTTACCATCAGGAGAGCTTCTCGCTCGTCTCATTACTTTTACATATAAAAAAAAAGTAAAACCGACTTCAAGAAAAAAAACATCAGCACTAAAAACACTAAAAATAAACTTTAAAAAGTATTATTATAGCTGCTAGGTACCTACTGATCTGTTTGAAGTCGGTGCTTAGCCTAGCCTAAGTGCCGGTGTTGGCACCGACTTCAAACAGATCAGTAGGTACCTAGCAGCTATAATAATACTTTGTAAAGTATAATATATATTTTTGAGTTTTTTTTACTTCTGATCCACTGCTGTCAATTGAAACACATGAGTCGGATAATTGAAACATATATGTACTTAAAATAATTTAAATATGAGTCAAACAATTGAAACATACAGGTCAAGCAATTGAAACATATTATTCGAATCAAAACCTACAGGGTACTTCCCGTGAACTCAGAATCTTGAAATTTGGTACGAAGCAACGTCTTATAGCACAGACAAAGGAAAAATTGCGAAAAGCATAAATTACCATTAAAAATACCATAACTTTTACTTGTATACCTACAGATTTGTACGGAATCCTCGGTGTGCGAGTCCGACTCGCACTTGGCCGTTTTTATAAATAATTATTCGTGTTTTTTTTTTCAGCATGATGGGTCCCAATTATATGCCATACGCGGGTTCGTACGGCTACCAGCCTATACCATTCAAGTACGCTTCCTGTGTCAACAGCGAACATACAGTTTACGGGTAAGTAACTATAAATTGTTTTTTCAAACTTTACTCAGGTTTGTTAATTCACGAAAAAAAAGTAAAAACGTCACTCTATGTCTATATCAATGTCAAAGTGACAGTTCAGGTGTAATAGACATTTTTAGCCTTTGAATTGTTTTTATTCAATAATATTAATTTTATATACTACATACTTGAAGCTTAATCAAGACAATACACACATGGGCGTGTGTGTATTTTCCAAATAATATAGGATAAAAAAAAAAGTTTTCTTGTGTCACGCGGGATGATGTAAGGATACTAACGATACCCCATACATCAAAATCGGTAATTTTTACTTGGTGGTAGATTTCCTTAGCAGGAGGTCGTCTAGGTAGGTACCACCGCAGTACCAAATATTCTGCCGCCAAGCAGTAGTGTGTAAACATTACTGTGTTCCGGTTTGAAGGGTACTGCAGCGAAATTACAGTGCTGTTGAGACTAACCATCTAGTCTCAAAGTAATGAGCGCCAAGGCAGCGATGCCCTGGACTTTGTTTTGCTACTCAAAGTTCTGTGTATCGCTGCAATGGTCATGGACAGGCGTTATCTCTTAACATCAGGAGCGTCTCGTTCGTCACATTACTGTTACATAAAAAAAAGCATTTAAAAGTTATGGTGGAATAAACAAACTCATATACAAACATACATACATGAACCCTGAAAACACCCCTTTTTTGGGCAGTTGTGTAATAGATGTGTTTTTCACTCTACTATATCAAAAAAAAAAATAGTTATTATGGCTGCCGTTGACTTGACATTGACAGATTTTATTTTTCACTTGCTTTTTTAGGAACTAACAGTAGCCCTGCATAGCCTACTATGTGACGTCATTAGCGGCCATTTGAATGTCAAGTTTATTTTATGTATTTAACAAAACTAAATAGTTTATAGTTTTAAACGTGAAAATAATGTACAGGTATGTAACATTTCGAAATGGTTTTGAAATCAGTTTTTTAGCAAAAGCACGTTTCTGAAATATCGCGTAAATTTTTTGTTTGTGAACCGATTTTTTTTTAACTCTGCCAAGCTAGGTTTTTGACCACAACTCACTTGATGTTAAGTGACGGTGTGGTCGAAGATGGTAAGCACACCTAGCCTGGAATACAACTGGCTCTCAAGTGAGGCTGCCGGAATACACCGTTAGATGCTTGGCGGCAGATTTTCAACTCTCGTGTGGTAGCTAGCCAGCCGAGTACTAGAGAGTACCCTACCACCACGCTATGATTGGAATACAACAAACGCTAAATTTACTAAACTCGCCACAGTATATCAGTGAAAACCGTGTTCAAATCGGTTCAGCCGTTTCTGAGATTAGCGTGCACAAACGCACAGACAAACAGACAAAAATTCTAAAAACTATATTTTTGACCACTGTTACATAAAAACAAAGTGTACAAATTGTTTTTTTTTTTTTATATTTATAGTACAGACACGACTCGGTTACGATTTTATTATATTTATGGATGAAAAGAAATATGTATAATTATCTGAATGAATTTTTATATTCCAGGTACAATCGCGAAGAATCTGTCGTGTCAGGTAGCGGGGGCTCGAGCGGCGGCTCGGAGCGCGGCAAGGAGCCCGCAGAGCGCAAGTCCACCAGCTCGGGCTCCAATTCGGCCGAGCGCCCGCCCAGCCACGGTAGCGGGTCCGCCAAGCAGCGCCCCGTGCTCTTCCTATAGTGCAGGTATACTGAATAAGCTTTCAATTGACAAATATAATGGTTTTAAATGTCCCCTTTGTAGTAGCGATGATAAATCTCTTTGTTTAACCCCCGACGCAAAAAGAGGGGTGTTATAAGTTTGACGTCGATGTCTGTGTCTATCTGCCTATTCTGTCTGTCTGTGGTATCGTAGCTCTCAAACGAATGGACCGATTTCGATGTGTTTTTTATTTTAAATTTGAAAGCCAGTTTCCTTGCGGTGGTTCTGCGTTGGGTTTTTTTTTTAATTTTAATTGTTTGTTTGACAAGCTGGGTGTTTACCCTCAGCTCACTCGATGTTAAGTGACGGTGCATATGGTAAACACACAGAGGAACTGGCTCGCAAGTGAGACAGCCGGAAGACACCGCTAGGTGCTTTGCGGCAGATTTTCGCTAGCCAGCCGAGTACTAGAAAGTACCTTACCACCACGCTATGGTTTCCTTACGATGTTTTCCTTCATCAGCAGTTCAAGATGTTGTTGGGTTCGAACCTACGCCCTTCGGCATGCATACTGACCGCGCAAACTAGTGAGCTGTCATCGCTACCGATTCGGTTTCGTACCTTTATAACAATCTTAAATATAATTATTACTTCTACACTATGTAATACAAGAACGGATTTTTGTAGCGATGATAGTTCAGTTGTTAGCGCTGTCGGTTCGCAACCGAAGGGCGTGTGTTCAAACTCCAACAATGGGCTTGAGCTGCCGGTGAAGGAAAACATCTAGTACTCGGCTGGCTAGCTACCACCCTCAAATTGAAAATCTGCCGCCAAGCATTTAACGGTGTGCTCAGACAGCCTCACTTGAGAGCCAGTATCACTCCAGGCTAGGTGTCCTTTACCATCTTCGACCATACCGTCACTTAGCATCAGGTGAGCTGTGGTCAAACACCTAGCCTGTCAACCATAAAAAAAGGATAACATTTGGAATGCAGATAGATGCTGGAGAATGGTTAAACACAGTATTTTTTATTAAATATATTATGTATTAATAATAACATATTTTATATTGACATTTTCATATGATATTTTTAAATGTGAATGGAAAATAACCTGTAACATTGGCGTTCGCGTGCCAGTATTAATTAAAAATACAAAACCAATGTGTTTGTTAATTTTTGTGTTTCTCCTTTCAGGACTGAGCTGTAAAGCTCATATTCGCAGAGCACATTTTTATAAAATACTGCCAAATACAATAGGACTTTAATAAGTTAAGTGTCATTTATATTATTATACATGTATTATTAATATTAACTATATAACTATAGCACTCGTAGTGTACAAGATTTTATAAACCAGTGTCATATAACGTTGATGTCATAGAAAATTATAATTTTATATATATTTTTCTTTTACATGTTTGGAAATTCTTTCTTTACTCTGGTATTATTTTTCTATAAGGCATAAATAATTGATTGAAATTTAACTAAGGTATTATTTGTGATAAATAACTGAAACACAATTACGGAAATAATAGAATGTTTCATATAATTGAAACACATGATTATAAATAATTGAAACATACAATTGAAATCATTCAAACGGCACGATTCAATTGAAATGAATCATAAATATAAATCTATCATACATTTATTTAGTTACTGTTACTCGTGCATTATTTATGAACAAATTATGTTAAGGTTAAATATGATTGTTGATTTTGGTGTATCCTTTTCTAAAATTTAGACTTCAATTATCATACTACACACAGTACCATCTAAACTAAGTAAAGTTTGTACTTTGGGAACCATTGCTAATGTAACTTACTTTTATATTAATAAAATATAAATAAATATCTTAAGATATTACAAACAGCGCCATCTGACCCCAAACTAAGCAAAGCTATGAATACCTAAATACTTTTTGTAAATACTTACAGAACACCCAGACACAGAACAAACATTTGATTATACCACAAAATGTTTGTCCTAGGTGGGAATCGAACCCACGCCCTACAGCTCTTAAAGCAGATACCAATAAGCCAACAGGGCTGTTGAGGGCACTAAGTCTAGGTCATCTCTGCTTTGGGCCTCATTACTTTGATGGAGAGACAATTGAGTCAAGTAATTGAATCTCATCAGTTCTGTGAATTCAATTATTTTATTAAAGCAATTGAAATGACATAACTAATGAGAATTTTTGACTGCCTTTATTTAGAAAACGAAACAAACAAAATTTAATTTAAATCATGTTTTATTTCATATTATGAACAATGGAACTTATTTTAATAACTTAAGTGTCATTTCCATATAAACATTATTTTCATGCTTTTTTCAGAAATTTCCAAAAAAAATTGGAGTTTTACAGGTCATGTACATATATTGTAGTAAATAGAAATTAGTTTTATGACGTATATTTATAATAATCCAATATAAAATTATAAAATAGCGTATAATAATGAATCAGTCTTTATTATGTAGGGTTAAACGGAAAAGGTATGCTAGACACAAAGGGGTCGCTATTCTGATATTGAATCGCGAAAAATTTGTTTAAAACATGTAAAGTTTCAGTGTCTTTTTTAATAAAAATAAGTTCATAATTTTTCATTATTTCAAAGTTAGTAGTTTTGTAAAAGTTTGTTTAAAGATATTCACACAGTGTAAACCCATTTCAGATGGACACTCTTTTCCGTTAACCCTGCCATTATTTATTATTATACGTGCCTATATAAATTTATTAAATCATGTAGATTATTTTTGTGCCATTTATTTTAAAATCAAAAATTTTATTGAAAATGGGTCTCACTTAAAAATGCCTCTTAAAGTTAAGTGATGTTAGTAAGTATTGTGGGATTAATATTTTGTAATATGCTTACCCTTTACAGCATATCTTGTACGCCAAACCTTACAAAAAGCAAATACAGCTATCGAAGTTGTTCGATACATAAATTTCAAAAAAATATTCATTGTTCACTTCCTAAAGCAAGTTTTTCATTTTAAATATTTGTTGTCAAGTATTGACATCGTTGGCATACAAAGCCAGCAATCGCTTGACAAATATTGACTTCTTTAGCGTACAGGACTTGTTTACGCTTGTCAAGTACTGACATCGTTAGCATACGAGGCCCGCTATTGCTTGTCAAGTATTTAGATGGTTAGCATACGAGGCCCGCTATTGCTTGTCAAGTATTTAGATGGTTAGCATACGAGGCCCGCTATTGCTTGCGAAGGATTGACACGGTTGGAGTACGAAGCCCGCTATCGCTTGTCAAGTATTGACATGACTGGCATACGGAGCCCGCTACAGCTTACCAAGTATTGACATCATTAGAATATGGAGCCTGTTATAGCTTGCCAAGTATTGACATCGTTAGAATACGGAGCCTGTTATAGCTTGCCCAGTATTGACATCGTAAGAATACGGAGCCTGTTATAGCTTGCCAAGTATTGACATCGTTAGAATACGGAGCCTGTTATAGCTTGCCAAGTATTGACATCTTTAAAATACGGAGCCTGCTTATCGCTTGTCAAGTATTGACGTCGTTGGCGTACAGGGTTCGTTATCACTTGTCAAGTATTGGCGAATATAGGTTAATTGATGTCTATTATTAATTTTAAGAGGCATATATAAATAAGGCTAAATAAACATTTTTAATCATGATACTATATTTATATCACTATAATTTTTTTGTACTCTATTATTATACAATTTAAGTAATTTTATTTTTGTATTTTATTTTTTAAAGTTTAATGTACAATAAATTATAACGCCAACTAGTAATAATTCCGCCATATTTAAAAAAAAAAACGAGTCTGTATATTTTTATTTAATAAGTGTAAATATTTTTATTTTTTGTTGTGCCATTTTGAAATTGACAATTTTAAATTAGAAATCGATGTTTGCCGGAAACCTAAATCATTGGCATAGAAGGAGATTTTTGTATGGAATCTGGAATAAAGGTACTTTGCTATTTTAAGGCAAAAAAAATAATTGCGCATGGCATTTTAGATTCCAGATGCAATCTCTACATAGTTTAAATCAAAGTCGCTTCCCGTTCTGTACGCTTAGATCTTTTAAACTACGCAACGGATTTTAATGCGGTTTCCATCAACAGACAGAGTGGTTCAAGAGGAAGGTTTATATATATAACACATGCATATTATAGAGAAAATCCGACAATTTTAAAGATTTACAATGTGATGTCGAAAAACATGTTTTGCGCGCTTGCATTGCTATCGCTGACTAAACCTTACAAGATAGATCAACATAATGTATAACATTATCTACGTTGCACCCGTGCGAAGCCGGGGCGGGTCGCTAGTATAATATAAAATAATATAAACATAAAATAACCTACAGTTTAAAATATTAAGTACCTATAAAGTAAAAAAATAAGTTTTTTTTTTGTAACGACAGCTAAAAAGTTGTCGGTTTCAAAATATCACAACATTAATTCTAGACTATAAGGCCAAGTGCGTATTGCGCTTATATTAATAAAAAATCATACCCATTGAAATTATACGTAAATGTAGAAAGAATTCAGTCGAAAAGGCTGAAGAAAAAAACTGCTCTTAAAACGGACGCTGAATGGTGAATATAGGTAAATCTGTATTCAACTTCTTAAACCCATTTCTAGCGCCCGAATATGCGAAAAAATACACAAGCTAAATTATTGCACTGTTTTTTTTTAAACGATACCTTTATTCAAAACTTAAAACATCAGGACTTAATTGTTTGTAGAGATGCGACGAATTCGTTTGGTATTCGGTATTCGGCATCTTTTCCACTATTTGTATTCGGCCGGATTATTCGGTTTTGTTGCCGAATATATTCGGTTCAAGCGTTTCTATTTTCTTGGCTACATGACATGGAACTAAAAGACAAAACTTCTTATGTAAGATTTATGTTATATTATAAGTCAAAGAAAACATATTTATTTCTTAACCTATAGTTAGAAAAGTCAACATTTATTTTAAACCTCAAAACAATATTTATTTTTAAACCTCTTAACAATATTTTTTTTTTAAACTTTCAATCAACATTTATTTGTAAACTTAAACATTTTATTTTAAACCTCAATCAAATCCACATTTCTTTTTAAAACTTATATCAAACCTCAAATCAACATTTTAAATTTTTGATGAACACACTCAAGTAGCAAATTGACAATAATAATAATAAATATCTAATGGTAAACTGAATAATTCGGCCGAATATTCGGTTCGGTAAAAGTTAAGCCGAATAATATTTGGTATTCGGTGAAACCACTATTCGGCGCATCTCTAATTGTTTGGCACAATTTTGAAAATTATATAATACAATTTTTTACTAATAATCTAGCTAGGGCTATCACTGCTCAGACCGACACTTGTCCTATTTTTTTTTAAATGCTTGACAGGCTAGGTATTTGACCATAGCTCAGCTGATGTTAAGTGAAGATGTGGTCCAAGGTAAAGCACACATAGCCTGGAATGGTACTGGCTCTCAAGTGAGGCTGCCGGAACACACCGTTAGATGCTTGGCGGCAGATTTTTAACTCCTATGGTAGCTAGCCAGCCGAGTACTAGAGAGTACCCTACCACCACGCTATGGTTTCCTCACGATGTTTTCCTTCACCGGCAGCTCAAGCTCATTGTTGGGGTTTGAACCCACGCCCTTTGGCGTGTGTATCGACCGCGTTACTGAACTAAAACATTAGTAATAAAGTTGGTTATCAAACTTCTGCCCCGGTTAGCTAGTTTATGGATAATTTCATATAAAAAATTTGTAATCATTTTAATCGAACAATTTAGTGAGTTTCAATTGTACATATGCAAATTGTTGAAAATACAAATTTCAATTACGAGTTTTAATTTGATTTAATAAATAAAAGTTTGTTATGGTAACATTTAATATCGGTTTTAGTTAAAAGTGAAATTTCCATCAATGGAATGGTACAACCAATTATTTAAAAATAAAAATTGAATTAAAATATGTTCATGAGATGGTTTAAGTATTTGAATAAAGGTTTTAAGTTTTTTTGGCCTTTTGCTGTAGGCCAAAAATATGCAAAAATACTGGGTTAGACGGAACAGCTATGCATAGTTTATAGGAGTCGTGATCAACATCGAGAACAATGAAAATATAACTTTTTGTCTTATTAGCAAAAATCGATCGTGTCAAATTACATACCCTTTCCGTCTAACCCAAAATCGTAGGGCACATTAAAAAATGTATACGTAGAGATCTATTAATTGAGAATTAATTTATAAAATGAGGGTAAATGATAAATGTAATTTATTGAATTGATCAAGTATTTATGTGTAGGAAATATAATTATCACGAAGATTTTTTTTTTAATAATTTGGATTTTAAAACAACATATACCTTCTTTATACTGGACGCGGAGAAAACAAGGTGGTTATTCATACCTTTTTTTTAACAGACTAGGTGTTTGACCACAGCTCACCTGTTGTTAAGTGACGGCGTTGTCGTAGATGGTAAACACATGTAGACTGGAATGGAACAAATTGGAAGAATTTTTTTTTGTATATTTTTTTTAATGGAAAGCTAATGTGACGAAAGAGGCGCTCTCCTGATGTTAAGAGATAACGCCTGTCCATGACCATTGCAGCGATACACAGAACTTTGAGAAGCAAAACAAAGTCCAGGGCATCGCTGCTTTGACGCTCATTGCTTTGAGACTAGATGGTTAGTCTCAACAGCCTTCGAATTTCGCTGCAGTACCCTTCAAACCGGAACACAGTAATGTTTACACACTACTGCTTAGCGACAGAATATATACGTGCAAACCGAGCTTTGAGTTCTTAAAATACTATTGTTTTTATGAAAACAAAATGCTTTAAAACTTTTTTTAGGTTTTCAATGTGTTTTAATCAACCTAACCTGGACAGGCGTTATCTATTTACCATCAGGAGAACGTCTCGTTCGTCTCATTCATTTGGATTTATTTTTCTTTATCACCTGACACTAGATGTCAACGGGCAACCGTTATTTGACATTCAATGTCAGTTTTTTTTAACTTATCATTAAATTTATTCTCTGTCTAGGTTTTCATCGTTCGCATCTCTTTAAGTTTCAAATTGAACAGAAGTCTCTCCTAAATTCATAATTTTTTTATGCATCAATGTTTGAATTCAAAGATATTCCGACGGTGAACGAATTAAATCATTTTAAATATATTATTATTATTATTAAATTTGATAAATGCGCTGATAAATACAAATTTGAATTTATAAACAAATATTTTAAAATGAAAATTATTTAGTAGAATTCTTTACATATCATTCGCTTAATTGTGTTGTTTTGCTAGGTGTTATAAATAACCTGTCACAAAATTTACAAAATTATTCCGAAAAAGTCAGAAATTAACTAAAATTTAAACTAGATGATGCAAGCCAAAAATTACAAAAGTCGTAATACGCCGCGTAATAAGCGGTGGAACTGAACGAAATGCTTTTACCCATTTTTGGCTGTACGAAACTGGTATGCCCTGCCGGATTTATATTTTTTACGAGTGTAGGCCACTTCCGCCGCCCCAAATAATAATAAAAATACCTAAGATTGATAACTTTCGATACGAATGATTTTCCACGAGAATTTAACATATTAGTTTAAGAAACCATGAGGCAACCGGTGAACTTTTTTGACTTTTATCCTTTGAAATTACGTGAGCTTCCTCTAAAATCTGCCGCCCCTAGGACGAGGCCTATATGGCCTATTGACAAATCCAGGACTGCGGTGTGGGTGTTCCCTATAGATACAGTCTGGTTGTTTTCAAATCGCGAGTGAATCGGTTGCTTCTACGCAAGCGTGCTCCTTCGTAGACCACATATTCGCCTAACATTACACGAAAAGGCGGCGATGCAAACCTTGGAATATAATAAAATAGTTTCAAGATATTTACCATCTGCTACCGCGGCTACGTAGGCAAAATTAGCCACGGCTTTAGCCGCATTCTGCGTTTCTTTGGGTTTTGCAATACAGCAATTGAAAGGCTCACAACCTGTTGATTAAAATGCGGTCTTATTTCAATATAAACAAACAATCTATTATAAAACAACTTTGATAAACTTTATATGCGACTGTCTTTTTCGTTCATTAATGGTTAAAACATTGATTTTTGTTTTTATCCAATTTTCCATATTTTTTTCTAATATTTATGTAAATATCGCAAATTGATATTAGCCAGTCTGTACGGAAGGTTTTTTTTATTGTAACAGAAATTAATTGTAAATTATATTATTTAAAACTAATCAATACTCAAATGTTTAATATTTTATCGTGTTTCAAAGCATTTAGTTATATAATGGATATTTAAAATGTTTAGTGTATTTTTTTATTATATTTCAAAATCTTTAAAACTAATATTAATTTTGCTGTTTTATAGGTTTATACATATAATTGAGACACTTTTGCCAACTATGTAATTAATTTGTATCAACTGGGCCGTTCAAGTATTACATAAGCAGAATTAAAGTAATTATTAAACGCTCCCTGCCAATATTTGCCAATACTCGCCACGCTTGGCAGGCGGGTTGGCGAGCGCAGTTAGGTGTGATTGTTCAAGGAAGACGCTGCTGCCCATCTTCCGGATTACATCCCTTAGCCGACTCTTACGGCGACCACGGGTGGAGAGGGTGGGGTACTATTCTTACGCCGGCACCCATGCCAACGATTACGGTGTGCGTATTTATTTCATGATAAAAATACAAATTGATATATATAACTCAAAGGTGACTGACTGACTGACATAGTGATCTATCAACGCACAGCCCAAACCACTGGACGGATCGGGCTGAAATTTAGCATGCAGGTAGATGTTATGACGTAGGCATCCGCTAAGAAAGGATTTTGATTAATTCTACCCCCAAGGGGATAAAATAGGGGATGAAAGTTTGTATGGAACTTTGTCAATTTTAAACCGATCGGGCTGAGACTTTGCATGCATAAAGCTACTATGACGTAGCCATCTAGCGCGGCTGAAACCGCGGGGCACAGCTAGTCTATACATAAAAATAACATATAGTACATACGTCCAATTATTACATTAAAATTTGTCGAAATTTATTTATAACCCATCCGTAAACATGTAGACGACACGACATGCTATTTAGGATCAAATCAACATCATAGAAGAACAACGAATGAATATATACGTCTGTTGGAAAGTGTGGTTTTACTTTGAGAGCCAGGTCTTATTCCAGTGGTTTTTTTACGTTAAAAACAACCTAGTATAATACACTAAACAGCTTTACTTGGTGGTAGATTTCCTTAGCAGGAGGTCGTCTAGGTAGGTACCACCGCAGTACCAGATATTCTGCCGCTAAGCAGTAGTGTGTAAACATTACTGTGTTCCGGTTTAAAGGGTACTGCAGCTAGCGAAATTACAGGGCTGTTGAGACTAACCATCTAGTCTCAAAGTAATGAGCGCCAAGGCAACGATGCCCTGGACTTTGTTTTACTACTCAAAGTTCTGTGTATCGCTGCAATGGTCATGGACAGGCGTTATCTCTTAACATCAGGAGAGCGTCTCGTTCGTCTCAAACAGTTACATAAAAATAAAAAAACTAAACATTTTAAATATTTATGATGCAGTTGTGATAAGTGCAGCTTGTAAGTTATGTAATTTAATTTTTGTACATTGTGTCTATGTGTTAGTAGATATATTTAATTGAGAAGCGCTAAGCAATGTTTATATGTGTAATTTTTATTAAACAATAGCATTTTTTAATTAATATTGTAGTTTTTGTTTTTACCCGATTGCCAAGGAAGGGTTATGTTTTTTCATATCTTGTATTTATGTTAATTTCTTTATTACCTCGTATCTTCCAAACGATCGAATGGATTACGACAATTAAGGTATCGTTAGATTCGTCTCAATAACCCAAGTGTACTTAGAGGGTAGTTTAAAAAAAATCAAGGTGGTGGTTTTTGGCGCGAAATATTAATACGTTAATAAAAAACAAAATAAGTAGGGTATTTAAATAAAGGAAATTAAAAGGGGATTACAAAAATATATATTTTATGTTTTTTTTTTTGTCTCTGACAGACTAGTTGCTTGACCACAACTCACCTGATGTGAAGTGACGATGTGTTCTAAGATGGTAAAGCACACCTAGCCTGGAATGGAACTGGCTTTCAAGAGGTTTAAATTTAATTTGGAATAATTAAATTTAATTGTTTAAAAATATTTTTTCTTTAATTTTAGCTATTTTAATCGTAGTCGGTACTCTAGCTTTTTACAACGGATAAGTCCGCGTTTGACCACCAACTCTCTTGATGGTAAGCGATGATGCGGTCGAAGATAATTCACTCTGGCCTTGAAAAAATTTTGATTATATATCTCAGGAAACAAGGAAGCAGCTTGTTCCATTCCTCGGCCGTACGGATGAGAAACGTAGTGTCAAAACGTTTGGTACGTGCCCAAATAAATTCCACTATGTGTAGTAGTGGGCCGTCTTTCTACTTGTTCTGTAGTAAAAAGGGGATGGAAGTACAGCTATTACATATTAAGTTATATTACACTTGGTGGAAGGGTACTGCGGCTAGCGAAATAACCAGGCTGTTGAGTCTAACCTTTGATTCCACCTTCGGACGAACCGCTAGACAATGGAATTTACTAGCCGTGTGGGTGTTCCCTGATGGATACAATCTGGGTGCCTTCAAGTCGAGAGTGAATCGGTTTCTTCTAGGCGAGCGTGCTCCATTGTAGACCACATGTTCGCTTAATTCACCATTCGACGGAAAACAGGCAACAACTGGCTGCCTTATCGTTTATAGCGATCTCTTCCAGGCAACCCTAATTGACATGGTAGATCTGCTGAGCAGGAAGTCATTTAGGTACCACCGCAGTACAGGATTTTTTGAATATAAATTAAAAAATAAACAAACTTTAAAATAAAAAAGTAAAACCGACTTTAAGAAAAAAACATCAGCATAAAAAAGCGAAAAATAAACTTACTTTACAAAGTATTATTATAACTGCTAGGTACCTACTGATCTGTTTGAAGTCGGTGCTTAGCCTAGCCTAGGTGCCGGTGCTTGGCACCGACTTCAAACAGATCAGTAGGTACCTAGCAGCTATAATAATACTTTGTAAAGTAAGTTTATTTTTCGCTTTGTTATGCTGATGTTTTTTTTTTTGAAGTCGGTTTACTTTTTTTTTCAAAGATTATACATTAAAACGTCGGAACAGTTGCTCGCATTGTACCAAGCATAAGTTCGTTCGTTCATGGAGTAGGTACTTACTGCTCGCACCTTTGGGATGCATCTGCAAAATACCAGCTAGAGGCGTTGGAGTCTATTGAGAAGCGTGCCAAGAGGCTCATCTGCGACGACTCCATTGTTCAGCTTAAATTACAAAGCCTAGAACATCGTCACAAAGTTGATAGTTTATCGGATTCATTTCGGAGAGTGTGCTTCAGAACTACACGGTCTAATCCCCTCATGCCCATTTTTCTATCGGACAGCCAGAATCTCAAAAAAAGCGACATAGTTTCATGGTAGATGTTCCAAAAACTCGAACGAAACGATTTGATTCCACGTTCATTGTGTGGACTGCTAGACAGTGGAATGCGCTGCCTGAGTGGGTATTCTCCGATGGATATAATCTGGGTGTCTTCAAGTCGAGAGTGAATCGGTATCTTCTAGGCAAGCGTGCTCCATCTTAGACCGCATTAATAAATGAGATGGCGGTCAAACGTAAGTCTATTTCTTTTTTTAATTTACTTAGGATTGAGTAGGGCTTGTTCTTGGTAAGTAGAAAAAAATTAAAATACTTCATTTTAGCATAAAATATATTTTCTTTAAAACTAGCACCGAGTACGAAAAATACATTTTAACGGTCAAAAAATGTCGACATTCGGAATGAATTAAGATAAGTCTGTATCCAAACCAAATAAAAGTGTTTTCCTTCAGCGTTGAAAATTATGAGCAATACACACATAGCTTAAAAAAAGTCAGAGGTGCGTGTCGTGGGATTCGAACCCATGACCTCCGGATTGGAAGCTAAACGATCTCCCAACTACTGCCGAAACTTCGGTAGCACCACAGTACATTAAGAACAGTAGGTGAGCTTCCTAGAAATTGTCCGTTGCCGGTTTGAATGTGTGCGTGCGTACCGGGCGCCGTGTGCGTACACACTGCCGCGCATTAGCATAATCTCGGGGAGACTCGGGTGCCGGCAGTCCGGGCCTTGCCGCGAGTTTGGTCGCGCGCGTTCCAGTACGCTGCACGCCCGCTCGCATTCGCCTGCTCTCACCGGACACTTTATTATTAACACTTTACCGGCCATTTTGTTTAGCGCAGTTTTATAGTGCTGCTCATAATATGCAAATAATATTTAACTAAAAAATAAAAGTGACAACCGTAAGCGTCAACGCAAGAGTAGGCCACTCGCCGACCGGTCTAAGATGAACTACTTTTCTCAGTGTACTTTGGTAGTAGTTGGTAGTACCTAGTAAATGCTGACCCCATATTAAAAAGTTATTCATAATGCCGAGAACAATGTTCCTTCCAGCTCAGCAATACCGTTACAAGTACAGTTTTAAAGATACTTAACTTAAAAAAAACTTAATATAACATTTAATAATACTTTTTAAGCATTCCATAACGATTATACAAAATAAGTAAATAATAAATTTACAATAGCAATATAAATTTTCTTAAAAAATAAATGCAAATTTAATTGAATATAAAAAAAAAAAAATTATTCATTATTATAAATCTTAGTATGAAAATTAAAAGTCGACCAGTTTTTAGCACATCCAGACTGACATAATGGAATGACTTATACGATTACACGGAAAGGTTGTTAAGTTAAATCTAAAGGCAAAGTAAGTAACATATCTATAAGTAGAACATCTCCGCGATAAATAGGCGACACGAGTGGGAAGAGGCGGCGCGGCGGGGGCGGGGGACGCTTGCCGGCGATCACTACGCGAGTGCCGGCCGAGCGGGCAGGGTTAGCACGTCAATGTCATTGTTTTCTGTTGTGTAGGTAGGTTAAAATTTAGTAGGTTAGTAAATTTTTATTAAATTTTTTGAAGTTTAAGCGTGTTATAGCTTTGATGTTTGCGAACCTACGAACAAAAAAGTTCGATGGAAGATTTGTTCGTAGATGCGATGTCGACATCCCTGCACGCGCCAAGATGTTCTACTTACTCGGGGCCGCGCGCTGCGAGTACTTTTCATAATTCAAGAAGGAGGAAGTTTGTAGCGATGATAGCTCAGTGATTAGCGCAGTCGGTTCGCACGCTTGTGACAACTTCCCAACAATGAGCTTGAGCTGCCGGTGAAGGAAAACATCGTGAGGAAATCATAGCGTAGTGGTCGGTTATTCTCTAGTACGCAACTGGCTAACCAATATTAACTCAATTGTTCACACCAAAACTAACAAACAACATGAACACGGCCGAGTGTACACAAACACGTGTACATGTTTGAACACTAAGATCCTATATTTCAACCTCACTGGATATAACCAGTTCTTCGCTTCTCCCAAACTGTATCCCCCGAGATTGTTATCAGCTAAGCCGTTTTTTCCGCTAAGCAGTAGTGTGTAAACATTACTGTGTTCCGGTTTGAAGGGTACTGCAGCTAGCGAAATTACAGGGCTATTGAGACTAACCATCTAGTCTCAAAGTAATGAGCGCCAAGGCAGCGATGCCCTGGACTTTAACTTTGTTTTACTACTAAAAGTTCTGTGTATCGCTGCAATGGTCATGGACAGGCGTTATCTCTTAACATCAGGAGAGCGTCTCGTTCGTCTCAATACGGTTACATAAAAAAAACAGGATTTTTATTAGTCACCTCCCGCTATGGCTAATTTAAACATCAAAGACAATAAAGTTACAAAAACTTTCTTTAAAAAAAAACTTGCTGTGTACATAAGTTACCAGACTTGCTCAACCATGTGAAAAGTGTCGGCTTGTCACTTTCGCTTGCCTACACGCAATCTTTCCACGTGTATTCCTTTGTGCTAAAAACCGGTCAAGTATAGTACTAAAAAATACTTTTACGCCTTACATAACTAAGTTAACATATTTTACACACTTTGTTATGCAGCTCCGGACCAAGGGGGGCAAACTGCCTGGCAGCTTCAGGGGGGCGCCAAAATCATAATATAGGTTCCTAATATACTTCAAATAAAAAGCTTGTTTCACAAAGCGCCTAGCGTACGTTATTCTATCGATTATTCATTTGATTCTAAAACGCCTAGCTGGTTTTGAAACATAGTTATGAAAGTATCCTGATTGCCGGGGGAATCGCCGCCACATCTAGAACTAGGGGCTCTACGGGCTGGATTAACATGGGGGTTTTTGAGGGTGAAAAATCGATCAAGTTTCAATTTTATACACACCGAGCAAAGCTCACTCGCTCAGATACTAAAGGACCATTCAAGTATGTATTACGTAAGCAGAATTTTAGTAATTATTAACCCCTCCCTCCCCCTTGTCAGCAAAAGGAAGCAAAGCTCTTACTTCCCTCTCCTATACTTAAGTAAATATTGGTTTAATTAGCAGCCATTTCGCTAAAACGTGGTGTGTCGATAACAAGGAAAACAAACAATCAGCGTAATTTATACGACTTTGCTGATATTATCACCATTCAGATCGCCTCTTCCCCAATGCCGTCAAAAATAAGCAAAGTATGGAAAAAGTCCTCCGCGTTGCAGGGATGAGGGCTCGCGCAGTAAATAGGACTTGCTACCCAGGGAAATGTTTAAGAGGTCAAACATATGCAGCAACGCTTACCTTCATTGCCCGTGCTCCCATCCCAGTCTAACCAGATATTTCTTTTAATCATTTTAAAATGCTTAAAAACAAAGTGTCTGTAGATCATTGATGATTCCTGTACGACTTGGCCACGGAACTTGAAAGGGCCACTTCGGAAACTATTTTTTAAATCTTAACCCCCTATTCTGCCTAGTGTGTATTTAAGACCACACAGCTTAGCCATGTGTCCGCAATACTAGTAAATATAATACGATTACAAAACTGTACACTTGCACTAGTACCAATCAGGAGCTGTCGTATAATTACTCCCCGCCCCCTCTCATCCCCTCCCCATTTACCCCACTGCCCTAGCGTGTAACTAACGCATAATACAAAATATATGTATGTATATTGGGGAGAAAGAGGGCACTGGAGTATATTTCTTCCCTCCCTCCCCCCATTATAAAAAGGAGGCAAAAAACTATCACTTAAATTAAAACTAGCAACTAGCTTTGTGAGGGCTCGCGTAGTTTTTCTAACGGGTAATAATTTTTGACAGTTGTTATTTTACAACCTGATTCTAGTGGTGTCATCTAGTATTAAGTAGATTAACTACAATGTATTTGAGTATTGAGTTTAGTTCTGTTGCAGCTATGTTAACTCTTTGATTTTCTAACAGGTGGCGTTAGTAGTACAATAACACTCTATCCAATGATAGAATATACATTTTTTTTGTTATAAAATTATATTTTTTTGACAGATAACACATCTAGATGTGAGGTTAAATTACTATATTAAAGCACAAATCTATAGGCGTGATAGTTTTTCAGTAAAGTGTACCACAAAAATGCTCAGGTTGTGGAATAGTGTAATCGAGGGGGAGAATTTGGGATATGTTGGGCATCTTTGCGAATTTCACTATCTACGCTTAATATTTTTTAACTATTCGTACAAAAGTAGCCTTAAATGTAATCGAGCGATGACGAGACGCGTTGGATGCGGCGTACATGACCTGCAACAAAAAAAAAATATATCAGTACATAGACAATCTACCGTGTGCCGTGGTGGTGCCGGCGTAAGAATAGTACCCCACCCTCTCTACCCGTGGTTGCCGTAAGAGTCGGCTAAGGGATGTAATCCGGAAGATGGGCAGCAGCGTCTTCCTTGAACAATCACACCTAACTGCGCTCGCCAACCCGCCTGCCAAGCGTGGCGAGTATTGGCAAAACCCCCCCATGATGAGGCCCATGTCCAGCAGTGGACGACCTATGGCTGATTATGTGATGTGTGTGAGACAATCTACACGGTATGAGAATATTGCCCCTTTGTACTACCAACCGGAAACATTGTGATGTGGATAAGATATATAAAAAGGATTTTTGTATTGGATATCTATATTGCATATTGACAAAATGAATTGTTTTTCTCCTTGCTTGGCAGTCTAGTTGTTTGATTACAGCTCACTTGATGTTAAGTGGCGGTGTGGAATGGAACTGGCTTTCAAATGAGTCACGCCGTTAGGTGCTTGACGGCAGATTTTCAACTAGAAGGTGGTAGCTAACTAGCCAAGTACTAGAAGATACCCTACCACCATGCTACGGTTTCGTCACGATAGATTCCTTTACCGGCAGCTCAAGCTGATGGGGTTTGAACCCACGCCCTTCGGCGTGTGAAGCGACCGCGCTAACCACTGAGCTATCATCGCTACAAAATCGTTATCTCTACATAGTATAAAACAAAGTCGCTTCCCGCCGTCTGTACGCTTAGATCTTTTAAACTACGCAACGGATTTTAATGCGGTTTCCATCAATAGACAGAGTGATTCAAGAGGAAGGTTTATATGTATAATACATGCATATACTCGTACACCATCATACCCGTGCCAAGCCAGGGCTGGTAGCTCGTCTTAAATAAAACAAAACAACTGTCTGCGTGTTTAGGCTCTCCGCACACGATGCGTAGCGTTTCAAACGGGTTTAATGAAGGAGTAACTTAGGTCACTCACATCTGCGTTTAGTCGACGCGACGCCCTAAGGGCGATGTCCTGAATCAAATTAAAATGTCCGCCATTTTGTATATCGAAACCCACGACCATGGGAGCAGAAAACCGATGCAGGAATTCGTTTGTTCGAGCTTAAATTTTACACTACTGTCCAAAAAAGGTTGTAATTGGTAGGATATTTTCTAGTACTCGACTGGCTAGCTACCATCTTTCCAGGTGGTCAAAATCTGCCGTCAAGCATCTAACGGTGTGTTCCGGCTGTGTCACTTGAGAGGCAGTTTCATTCCAGGCTAGGTGTGCTTTACCATCTTCGACCACACTGTCACTTAACATCAGGTGAGCTGTGGTCAAACACCTAGCTTGTAAACCATAAAAAAGTGTCAATTGCTAATAATAAGATAATCAAAATCAAAAGTCATTTATTCAGTGTAGGCCCTGGTAAGGCACTTATGAACGTTAAGTTACATGTTTGAATCTACCGCCGGCTCGTAATTACACTTCAACTGAGAAGACTCCGGCGAGAAACTCAGCAAGGCATTTTTTTTTGTGGATCTTTCTTCAATTCAATTTCAATTTTTTTTTTATAAATATTGGTACATAAATGTACACTTATTTACGTCAACAACAAGAACAATTATTTAATATTTTTAAAATGTCAAGTAATAAAGAATGTCAGAAATCATAATACAAATGTAAAAAAATATAAATATCATTGGTGATTAATATAAAATTAAATAATTAAAATAAAATGTCAAATAATATTAAAATAACTTAAGTAAAGTTGGCCAATTAATTATCTTTACAGTCTATAGATAATTTGCGCAAAGAAGACTTGTCACTAATAAACTCAGCAATACTGTAATACGCCTTTTCAATTAAAAAATGTTTAAGAATTCTTTTAAATGTCGTCTCATTCTTATTTAAGAGACTATTAGGCAATAGGTTATAGAAGGTAATGCTATTCCTACAAACGAGCTGCCAGTTTTAGCTAACCTAATATTCGGTAGAACAAGTTTGGACTTGAACCGTGTATTACAGTCATACATATCACTTTTTTTATTATATTTATTAATATTTTTACGTACATGCATAATGTTTAATAAAATGTACAAACTCGGCAATGTCAAGATTTTAACTTGTGCAAAAACTTCTCTTAGAGATTCTCTATATCCTTATCTTTTCATATTAGGTTACAGTTTACAGTTATAAATATTAATACATACATTATGCTTACTACAATTGTCACTTAGCCAGGGGGATGCAAGTGCAGAGAGAAGCTACTACAACCATATATTCCTGTCTTCCACGTAATGAGCCACCTTATAGTAGGCTTTGTCAATTAACCTCTGCTTTATAAAATCTTTGAATTTATTATAGGACATTTTAGTTACCTCAAGTGGGATTTTATTATAAAATCTAACGCAATTCCCGAGAAAAGACTAGCTTTAGATAACCTGAATCTAGGTGTCACAATTTTATCTTTATTTCTTGTATTTAAGTTATGGCGGCTAAGTTATATAAGATTGGCGTATTATTTTATAGCCGTAAACGTCATTGAACATTTGTTGCGTAAAATTTATCTACAAGCGACAGGAAGTAACAAATATTAATATAGCTTGCAATACTCACTTATTAAAGATAATAACAAACACACTAATGGTATTTGCCGACCGTTATCTACTTTTTAATTGAATTAATTTGTAATAATGTTGTAATAATCTAATCGTGATTCGCGGAAACAGATTAAAACATGCCTTAATAAATAAATGTAGTACCTAATCATTGCATGCGTGTATTAAGCTATTTAAAGAAAAACAATTTCTTCCTGATTCCAAAACCATTTCGAAATATTACATTCTTGTGCATTATTTTTATGTTTAAAACTTTTTAAACTATGAGATGGGATTTGTTTTAATAAAATACATAAAACTAGCAAAATGCTGAGTTTTGTGAGGGCTTTGTGAGCTAGTTTTTCTAACGGGTAATAATTTTTAAGACAGTTGTTATTTTACAACCTGATTCTAGTGGTGTCATCTAGTATTAAATAGATTAACTACGATGTATTTGAGTGTTGAATTTAGTTCTGTTGCAGCGATGTTAACTCTATGGTTTTCTAACAGATGGCGTTAGTAGTACAATAACATTCTGTCTAATGAATGTTATTTTTTTTTAATGGTTATAAAATTATTATTTTTTTGACAGATAACACATTTAGATATGAAGTTAAATTACTATGTTAAAGCACAAATCTATAGGCGTGATAGTTTTTCAGTAAAGTGTACCACAAAAACGCCTAGGTTGTGGGATAGTGTTAGGTTGATAAACTTGGCTTTCAATTTAACTCTAATGGCGCCACATGTGCGCACATGGGGAACGTCCACCATGTACGGGTGACGCTTTGGTCGCGTTTGTCTGGCCGTCCGGTAGTAAAAAGGGGCGGGGGGAACCAAGTCGTGCAACTCCAAGGCACTCCAATGCATCTTAGTATCACATCACACATCATCAGCCATAAGACGTCCACTGCTGGACATAGGCCTCCTCCTGGTTTTACCAATACTCGCCACGCTTGGCAGGCGGGTTGGCGAGCGCAGTTAGGTGTGATTGTTCAAGGAAGACGCTGCTGCCCATCTTCCGGATTACATCCCTTAGCCGACTCTTACGGCAACCACGGGTAGAGAGGGTGGGGTACTATTCTTACGCCGGCGATGCATCTTAGTGTGATGATCAAATAAAGCTTGTGTGGCCGCGTGCGCCTCACATCGTCATATTTGAAAGGTTATGAGGTCACACAACGCGTGTGACCTCACGTTCTCATCAAGGTCTCTCACGAATCGATGGAGGACCTTCGCTTTTGTTTTCCTGTACCATCTACATTTTACTAACACTTTTTCACCCGACTGCCAAGGAAGGATTATGTTTTTCGCGCAAAATTTGTATGTATGTAAATTTCTTTATTACCTCGTATCTTCCAAACGGCCGGATGGATTTCGACAAATAAGGTATCGTTATATTCGTCTTAAAACCCTAAGTGTTACTTCGTAGGTTTTTGAAAAAAAAAAAATGTCGGATTATTGGCGCGAAATGTAATAGGTAAGTTAAAAAAAACCTATCGAGTAGGTTATCTAAATAAAGGCAATTAAAAGAGGATTACAAATATATAATATATATAAGGTATATGTTTAAATTTAATTAGGAATAATGAATTTGTTTAATAAGTTTTTTTTTCCTTTTATTATAGTTATTTTAATCATAGTCGGTTTATAGATTTTTTAAACTCTTTATTACTTGGTAACGTCTAGCCAGGCAAATATTCTGCCGCCAAGCAGTAGTGTACACATTTCTGTGTTATATTTTAAGGATATGATCAAACGCAAACTTAAGATTTTTTTATATTTGTTTTAATGTGAACGTAATAAAACGAACGAAACGCTCTCCTGATGGTAAGAGATAACGCCTGTCCATGACCATTGCAGCGATACACAGAACTTTGAGTAACAAAACAAAGTCCAGGGCATCGCTGCCTTGGCACTCATTACTTTGAGACTTTCGATGGTTAGTCTCAAAAGCCTTGAAATACCGCTGCACTACCCTTCACAGTAATGTTTACACACTACTGCTTGGCGGCGGAATATCTAGTATTGCAGTGGTAGCTACCTAGACGACCTCCGGCAAAGGAGGTCTACCACCAAATAAAATTACTTTTCAACATCGTAAATCTATCAATTGCAGACCTTTATCAATTGCCTATTCCAATTACCAATTGGATCCAATTAACATAAGTAACCTAATGCCTATTGGATGTTTTGGCGTACAACTGTGTCAAGGGTGACCATTTGATAAAAACAATGTGTTAATTGACGTTGACGTTGCACAGATGTCTATAAAACAATTGACAGACTAAATAAACAATTGACAATTAGCAGCTGTTCGTTATTCATGTAAAATAAAATAAAATAAATAAAATTGTAGCTATGATAGCTCAGTCGTTAGTGCGGTCGGTTCACACACCGAAGGGTGTCGGTTGAAACCTCACTTGAGAGCCAGTTTGAGTCCAGGCTAGGTGTGCTTTATCATCTTCGACCACACCGTTGCCTAACATCAGATGAGCTGTCGTCAAAAACCTAGAGCGTCAGCAATAAATAATATTTAATTAATTTATTTGCGGGCCATTATATTTTCAAAATAATCATAAAAAGTCGCTTTAGGCGATAAGGTACAATCGCCGACTCGTCAATGCATTTAATGTTTTTTGACGTAAATAAGTACGTGTTCAAATTAGTTTTCATAGCGGGAGGTAATTCAAAAAACTGCTGATCACTATCTCGGGGGGATACAGTTTGATGATGAGGTTACAGCACGCAATACCTGGAGGAGCGAAGAACTAGTTACATCGATCGATGTACACGTGTTCATGCGTGTGTACATGAACACGAATTTTTCATTTTAATACACAATATGTATTTGGTGTACCGTAAAGTTATATTCTACTAGCTTACGCCCGCGATTTCGTCCACGTTGAGCTAAGAATTGTCCCTAATCACCTTAGATAAACAATTTTTTGTAGCGATGATAGCTCAGTGGTTAGCGCGGTCGGTTCGCATGCCGAAGGGCGTGGGTTCAAACCCTAACAGTGAGCTTGAGCTGCCGGTGAAGGAAAACATCGTAAGGAAACCATAGCGTGGTGGTAGAGTACTTTGTAGTACTCGGCTGGCTAGCTACCACCCTCAAGTTGTAAATTTGCCGGCAAGCATCTAACGGTGTGTTCCGGCAGCCTCACTTAAAGCCAGTACAATTCCAGGCTATGCGTGCTTTACCATCTTCGACCACACCGTCACTTAACACCAGGTGAGCTAAAACACCTAGCCTGTCAACAATTAAAAAAAAAAACTGAATGCCATTTTTTTATTCGGATATAAGATATTTAACCAATAAGGTCCCAGTTCGGAGCGAAACTAGTAAAGGTCCATTACAAAAAAAAAATGTTTAGGTACAAACTTGGGCATTTGCAATTTAATTATTACTAGCGACCCACCCCCGCTTCGCACGGGTGCAATGTAGATATTCATGTGGTGCATATGCATGTATTATACATATAAACCTTCCTCTTCAATCACTCTATCTATTAATAAACCGCATCAAAATCCGTTGCGTAGTTTTAAAGATTTAAGCATACATAGGGATATAGGGACAGAGAAAGCGACTTTGTTTTATACTATGTAGTGAAGTGATTATTAACACTATTAATATTATTCAGCCATAGGTCGTCCACTGCTGGACATAGGCCTCCTCCTGGGTTTGGGTTTGCCAATACTCGCCACGCTTGGCAGGCGGGTTGGCGAGCGCAGTTAGGTGTGATTGTTCAAGGAAGACGCTGCTGCCCATCTTCCGGATTACATCCCTTAGCCGACTCTTACGGCAACCACGGGTAGAGAGGGTGGGGTACTATTCTTACGCCGGCACCACCACGTCAGATCGGACTATTAATAATTATTATGTAATTGTAATGATTAAATAACACAGATTGGGTACAAGCGTGATGTATTAAAACAAACAATGCTTTTCCTTTCTCCGCATAAAGTCAATAAACACACGAGAAGATAAACAGGCGAGATAGTCTGGTTTAAACTTCGTTTATTTCCATCCGTTAGTACCTGTTAGTTAGTATCCATCAATAAAGTAGAACACCTTACCGTAAACTAATGACGTCATTCGCGAAATGTTACGCCATCACACGTTGTATAACCACGCCGCCAAGCAGTAGTGTGTAAACATTATTGGAGCTAACGAAAGGATGTTGAGATAATGAACGCCAAAGCAGCGATGCTTTGGATTTTGTTTTTGCTACTGAAAGTTCTGTGTGTCGCTGCATATCTTACCATCAGGAGAACGCCTCGTTCGTTTCATTAAAAAAACAATAGTAAATCAGACTCACCCAACGAGGGTTCCGTACAGTAGGAATGATAAATTATTAAAATTAAAAGCTTTTGCTTTTTTTTATGTAACAGTATTGAGACGAACGAGACGCTCTCCTGATGTTAAGAGATAACGCCTGTCCATGACCATTGCAGCGATACACATAACTTTGAGTAGTAAAACAAAGTCCAGGGCATTGCTGCCTTGGCGCTCATTACTTTGAGACTAGATGGTTAGTCTCAATAGCCCTGTAATTTCGCTAGCTGCAGTACCCTTCAAACCGGAACACAGTAATGTGTACACACTATTGCTTGGCGGCAGAATATCTGGTACTGCGGTGGTACCTACCTAGACGACCTCCTACTAAGGAAATCTACCACCAAGTAAAAACTTTTGCTAATAAAGCTTTTTCATAATATGATACCCCACATGATGTGGTTAACTTACTTTAATATTTGGACCCTTATTCCTTGTTCGATGTCACTGACCTATGACATATTGTACTCTTTAGAATATTTTAATTGGACATTGTATCTAGATTTTAACATTATATTTGTATTTGACATTGCATTTTAAATTTTAATTTGACTTATTTGAACCTGACATTTAATTTCTATTTTACATTGTTATCAAGTTTGACATAATATTTGAATTTGACATTTTTATTTTGAACTTGACATGTTAATGTTTTCTCATTAATTAATGTATAATATCTGTGACATAAATTTAACTGAGTAACCCTTTCTTGTCAATAAATAATTTGAATTTGCATGAAGACCCTATTTATTTTGTGATTAAATTAAAAATTTACAGTTTTTGAATTGTTTCCTTTGCGTGTAATATAAGACAATGCTTCTTCCCAAATGTCATTGTTCTAGCTCAACGGGAAGTACCCTATAGGTTTTGATTCACTTGCGAGTGTCGAAATATGCGGTTGTTTGTGACTTAAACGACCGTAACTTTTTTTTAACAATAACTCAATAGTTTGATTTAGTCACCGCTATAATGGATTGTAGATGTGCGTATATGGTTTTAATTTCAACTCGATATCTCCCGACGTTCCCGAGATAGCAAGGTTTGACAGACGGACAACAAAGTGATCCTATAGAGGTTCCGTTTGTTTTCTTCAAATCAAATCAAATACCTAATTTATTTACAAGAATACATGTAGGTATATACAGGTCTTATAATTTTTTTTGTAGTGTCACAATGTATTCAGTCTGCATGCAGACGTGCAAATGTTAACAGTAGATACATTAATTTAATTAGTGCATATTACATTATTAATAATTATTATTTATAAGAAAAATTCATGAACTCCTTAACGCTGTAGAAACAGTTGTTAAGAAGCCAATCAGTCAAACATTTTTTTAATTTATTTCCATTTAGAACTTTTATGTCATTTGGTAAATTATTATAAATTACAAGTATTACAATAAATTACAATTCGGTATGTAAAGAAAAAAAATACTTTGCTGATTCCGAAACCATTTCGAAATATTACAGTCCTGTACATTATTTTGACGTTTAAAACTCTCTAAACTATGAGATGGGGTATATTTCAATAAAATACACAAGATAAACTTGACTTTCAATGAGTCCCATAATGACGTCATGTAGTTCGCTGTGCAAAAGCAATGGCGAACCTAAACAAAAACTGTCAATGTCAAGTCAACGCAGCGTTGGATTTCGTACTATAATTACAGTATTTGAACAACTATTTCATGCTCCGTACTAGATACTATCCATATCTAAGGATAGTACGGAAAAATACTATAATTTCGTTACTTCACTTATAAAATACCAAAATAGGTAAATATAACATTCGGGCATTGCCAAATCACGTAAAAAAAAGTTCATTGGGTTTGTCCTTTTTCTTTTTGGCATCATACTCTGTGCATTCTGTCAGTTCTAATGTTTCTGTAAAACAGCTGTAATAGATCCATCTATTTTTTTAAATCTTAATAGATTTGCCAGCGGCGTAATAGCGTAATAATCCATACAAAAAAGTAATAGATTAGCAACATTAAGAAGCTTTGATAAACAAAATTCTTTACTTCATATCAGTTGTCAAAGTCAATCAAATGTGTCAAAATATTATTTTTTGTTTTACATGGCAAAGGCCTACTATGGATATTCAGCCAACCTCATGACGTCATCGCTATCAAAAGTTTGAAAACGTATTAAAAATCAACTACCGCATAAAAAGCCAAAATATTCAAATTAGTTTCATGAAATAAAGTTTACTATCAGAAAAAAATATAAAATAAATACCAAAAAAAAACTTTACATACCGAATTATTTCCTTCACAGGTGCGGAACCCTAAAAACAAGAACTAGTGTGAAGAACCAGGCCAAGAACCGTCAAAATATTCCAACAGATCAGCCGTGTAAAAATAAAGAACACTTTTTCTAAAATGACCTTTTTTAATTTGGCAACGCGAGCGAAATCGTGGGTAAAAACTAGTTACTTATAATGCTCTCTACATTCCCCCATACCGCCTCTCTGTCAGATAAAGTATAAAAGTAGTTTTTCTATATGTGTTTCGTGGAAGTTCTTAATAACACAATTATGACTCATAAAGCATGTTTGGCATATGTTGAAAGAATTAAGGAAGTGGTTAGCTACCATAAAGTTGAATATCCTTTAATATGTCAGTCCACAAATTGAAACTCTGATTGAGTTTCAATTTGTGGAAAATTCCATGTTTGCGAGTTTGGGTCCCGTGACGAATGAGACCAAGCCGTTTATCACGACAATAGTTTGACAGCCCTGTTGGCTCATTGGTAATATGTCTGCCTGAGCTGTAGGGCGTGGGTTCGATTCCCACCAAGGGCAAACATTTTATGGTATAAACAAATGTTTGTTCTGTGTCTGGGTGTTCTGTATGTATAATAAGTATGTATTTACAACAAAAAAAAGTGTTTATGTATCCTATCAGTTATCTGACTTCCATCACACAAGCTCTGCTTAGTTTGGGGTCAGATGGCGCTGTGAGTAATGTGTCCAAAAAAACGTGATATCTGTATATATCTTGAACCAGTCCTGTTCATATAAATAAACGCTGGGCGACGGCTTATTCTCATTGTGAGAATTTATTATTCCTAATTAAATTATATACCTATATTATATTTCTGTAATACTCTTTTAATTGCCTTTATTTAGATACTTGATAGGTTTTTTTTGAAATTAACGTATTACTATTCCGCGTCAAAAATCCACCATTTTTCTAAGGACGCTTAGGTTATTGAGACGAATCTAACGATACCTCTCAATTGTCGTAATCCATTCGGCCGTTTGGAAGAGATAAGAGGTTATAAAGAAATTTACATACATACAAGATATGCGCGAAAAACATAACCCTTATTTAGTAGTCGGGTAATAATCTATCAATTTGTATTACCAAAGAGAAATTAACAATTGTAAGATATATTTATTTAAACCGGTTTATTAACCGGTTCAAATACACTAATGACATTTCTATGTATTATTGTAATCGGCAAAAAATTGTACCAGAGAAGTAACGGAACTTATTTATCTATATATAATATATATCTCGTGTCACTGTGTCTGTCGTAGCAATATGAAAAGGCTCGACCGATTAATTTTTTTTTTGTATATTTGGTAGTTATGAGCTAATTCTTACTTTTTCTTATAATCGACAGGCTAAGTTTTGACAACAGCTCACCTCATGTTAAGTGACGGTGTGGTCGAAGATAGTAAACACACCTAGCCTAGAATGGAACAAGCTCTCAAGTGGGGTTGCCGAAACACACTGTGATGTTTAACTTGAGGGTGGTAGCTAGCCAGCCGAGTAGTAAAAAGTACCCTACCACCACGCTATGGTTTCCTCACGATGTTTTCCTTCACCGGCAGCTCAAGCTCATTGTTGGGGTGTGAACCAACCGCACAAACCAGTAAGCTAGCATCGCTACAAACAAACAGTTCATAACGACAAGTGCAACCAGGGGCGGATCTAGGCGGATTTAAAGGGCCCCCATTGAAAACAAAATGCAGTGAAATTTTTATACTAATTTATAAAATGAAACTTGTTGAGGTTATTAAAAATAAATTATTGTTAAAATATCTTAAAATGTTTTTAATGTTGCCACTACCTGTGCAGAGCGACCTTTTTCCAGGATGTCATATATAGGACAACAATGTCAAACTCAACAGCTTTTTTATAAGAGCATGCAGGTGCTACGATAATCTCACGAGAATTATCTAAATTTTGAACTACTAATGGCTTAGTAGTATACAAATTTAAAAAAACCCCCTACGCAATCAATCAAACATAGCTAAGAACCACCGCAAGGAAACTGGCTTTCAAATGAAAAAAAAAACCGCATCGAAATCGGTCCATCCGCTTGCGTGCTACGATGCCACAGACAGACACACACAACGTCGACGTCAAACTTATAAAACCCCTGTTTTTGCGTCGGGGGCAAATAATATTTTTAACGACTTTTCTATTTAAGTGTATTATTCCAGATGTTGTGTGAATCCGTCTCCTACCCTATTCTTCTTTATTTAGGTACTTGTGAAAACTTTTAATTGGACTTCCATTCTGATTTATTATATTTGACTGTGAACCTAGCTGTAAGTATTTCAAATATAATAAAAATAAAATAATTATCGACTGAGTCATTTAGGGTCAATGTTGGTAAATGTAAACAGAGGTAAATGGTAACGATGCTTATTACTTAATAATTATCGACTGAGTCATTTAGGTACTCATTGATCAGTTGTTTTCGTAAATTGTGATTCAACAAAACACTTACAATGTACAATAGGCATAAGTACTAAATAAATAAACTATTTGATTACTTTTTTTCCTAAGCCGTGTAAGTACCTAGTACACATTATCGAAAACAGGTTTTTGGCAAAATGGCAATTGGTTGATTATTTAGGCGGGGCCCTAAGTAGAATTAGCCCACAAACTCTTAGTCCGCCCCTGAGTAAAAATCTTTTTAGCTCAATACACCCAAAGCTTATATTTTTTTTTATAGCTGACAGGCTAGGTGTTTGACCACAGCTCACCTGATGTTACGTGACGGTGTGGTCGAAGATGGTAAAGCACACCTAGCCTGGAATGGAACTGGCTCTCAAGTGAGGATGCCGTGAACACACCGTTAGATGCTTGGCGGCAGATTTTCAACTTGAGGGTAGCTAGCCAGCCGAGTACTAGAAAGTACCATACCACCACGCTATGGTTTCCTTCACCGGCAGCTCAAGCTCATTGTTGGAGTTTGAACCCACGCCCTTCGGCATGCGAACCTACCGCGCTAACCACTGAACCATCATCGCTACAAAAATATATAAGTCTATAATTTTATTTAAACAGGTGCCGTTGCTAAACTAAAAATAAACAAACAATCTTATTTAAAAGTGGCTAGACGGCAGAACTACAATTTACAAAAGCACTCGTAATCAATTTAGCCTAGATATTGCGTCAGTAGCTCCCTCATTCAAGTCAATTAAAACTGCTGTATCTGGAACGCCTTGAAATACCTAGTTTGTACGTCAATACCTTTTATAATCGTATTATTTGTTGATAGTTATGTTCACTACGTGATTTTGATAGGAAGTGGTGCTAATTCAAACATCCAACTAAATCATTCGACTTCAAAATGGAGGAGGTTCTCAATTTGATTGGTGTTTTTTTTGTGTATGTACACCGATTACTGAGATTTATGATTTACGTGATTCTTTTAGTTTGATGCGGAATAGTTGCCATTTGGTCCCATAAAAATTTAACATAGTTTGGCCCGGTTGTTTTCATTTTATGAGCATTTTTTACGAAAATTTTTGTTTACGTGGACGATGTAATTGTCTTTGGCAAGACGTCTTTGAATCTTATCGAGACTAGCTAGACTCATACTGTTCAAGTGTTTCTTGGCGTGAACATAAAATAACTAAAAATTTAAAAAATTAACAAACTTTAAAAAATAGTTAAAACCGACTTCAAGAAAAAAACAGCACTAAAAAGCGAATAATAAACTTACTTTACAAAGTATTATTATACCTGCTAGGTACCTACTGATCTGTTTGAAGTCGGTGCCAAGCACCGGCACAGTTAGGCTAAGCACCGACTTCAAGCAAATCTAAAAGATGTTTTTTTCTTGAAGTCGGTTTTTTTACAAGCTTTTATTTAACTTCAATGTATGTATGAATGTATATGTATGTGCGTATGTAACTATGGTTGTTCGGATGGAATCTTGCCAGTTAAATTTGACCCACTTCCCGATGTCCGATTGAATTCAAAATTGGTGAACTTATCTTCGGTGACAATACTATGATACGGTACCATGGAGCTGGTCTGATGATGGAGACGGAAGATGGCCATAGGAACTTCTGAACTAAACAAGATCGAATCGAATTTGGGTTCGATTGATTCGTCTTGAGACGCAATCTTTAAAATACTTATCTACTAAAAACATAAAAATAAATTAGAAGTAGTCAAATATTTTTAAAAACAAGTTTTTATTTGTGACAGTGAACTAAAAACTTAAAAATAAATTCTAGTAAGTATAGCAAGTACCTACCTACTTAACCTGTAACGGATAGTGCTTCAATACTTCTATTAGTTATCTGACTTCCATAGTTTTTTTTTTTATGGCTGACAGTCTTGGTGTTTGACCACAACTCACCTGATGTTAAGTGACGGTGTGGTCGAAGATGGTTAAGCACACCTAGCCTGGAATGGAACTGGCTCTCAAGTGAGGCTGCCAGAACACACCGTTAGATGCCTGGCGGCAGATTTTCAACTTGAGGGTGGTAGCTAGCCATTCGAGTACTAGAAAGTGCCCTACCAGCACGCTATGGTTTTCTCACGATGTTTTCCTTCACCGGCAGCTCAAGCTCATTGTTGGGGTTTGAACCCACGCCCTACGGCATGCGATCTGACCGCGCTAACCACTGAGCTTGGCTTAGTTTGGGCTCAGATGGATATAATGTGCTACGATATTTAACTATAAGGGTACCCGACAATTAGTTTTTCTTGTTAGTGATTAGGTATATATTTATGACAAGTTGTAATAAAATTAAGATAAACATTTTATGAGATTATAATATTAAACGCTTTCTTTTGAACATTTTTTCTTGTTTGATAATAAATGTACTTACTAGGAAATGTTAGTACGATAGTCGGTGCATTTAGATGTGGTCGGTTCACACGTTGAAGGACATGCGTTCAAATCCTAACAATATGCTGGAATATCGTGGGGAAATTATAGTGTACCTTGTACTAGCGTATCTAGTACTCGGCTGGCTACCTACCACCCTCAAGTTGAAAATCTGCCGTCAAGCATGTAACGGTGTTTCAACAATCTCATTTGTCAGCCAGTTCCATTCTAGGGTAGATACGTTTACCATCTTCGACTACACCGTCACCTAACATCAGATGAGCACAATACCTAACCTCTCAAAATAAAAAAATTAAAATCCCACTAATATTCTAAATTTGAAAGTTTGGATGGATGAATGTTTGTTCCCCAATCACGCCAGAACGGCTGAACGGATCTGGATGAAATTTTGCATGTAGATACTTTAGGCCCTGGAATAAAACATAGGATACTTTTCGTCATCATCATCCATCACCACGCGGGTAAAACCGCGTATTTTTATTGTTTTACTAGCTGTGCCCCACCCGCTACATTTTTTCGCGATAAAAAGTAGCCTATGCGTTAATCCAGGGTATCAGCTACCTCTAAACCAAATTTCATCAAAATTGGTCCAGCCGTATGAGTGTGAAGAAGTAACAAACATACAAACACACTCACAAACTTTCGCCTTTATTATATTAATGTAATTTCCATACAATAATTGAATTGTAACTTTGACGTTATTAATAAAACTAGCGACCCGCCCCGGCTTCGCACGGGGCTTTTGATCTATCCTTAAAGGGATTAGGCAGCGTTTTCGATGAAAGCTGGGTTGGCTTGACTTTTTCCGACACTTCCAACAACATCATAAATCATCCAAATTACACAAAACCTTGACAAATTATACACCTAAACCTTCCTCATGAATCACTCTATCTATTGGTGAAACTCGCATCAATCCGATCAGTCAAAATCAAAATCAAAATCAAAAAGTAATTTATTCAGTTTAGGCCCTGGTAAGGCACTTATGAACGTTAAGTTACATGTTTGAATCTACCGCCGGCTCGTAATTACACTTCAACTGAGGAGACTCCGGCAAGAAACTCAGCAAGGCATTTTTTTTGTGGATCTTTCTTTTCATAACTTTATCGATAATAAACAAACAGATAGACGCGACGGACGACTTTGTTTTATAATATGTATGTATTGATATTGTATTTATTAGATACCTAATTTATTTCCACAGATGGGAAACAATCGATCGCAATGAATACAAATAATGTACTTATTTATAAATTGAGTAGAACGAATTGGCCAGAACATCTTGTCCATTATTTTAAATGCCTGTTAACCTCATATCATTTTTGTTCCTAGTACGATCTAGGTTAAGCACAACGAGCTATGGAGAGGGCTATGCTCGGAGTTTCCCTACGAGATCGAATCAGAAATGAGGAGATCCGTAGACGAACTAAAGTAGCGGACATAGTCCAACGGATTAGCAAGTTGAAGTGGCAGTGGGCAGGGCACATAGCACGCGGAACTGATGGCCGATGGGGCTGTACAGTTCTGGAGTGGAGACCACGGACCGGCAAGCGCAGCGTAGGACGTCCATCCACAAGGTGAACAGACAACGTAATAAAGACCGCAGGAACAACCGGTCTTTATGGAATAAATGGGGGAGGCCTATGTCCAGCAGTGGACATCATACGGCTGATGGTGATGATGAAAGTTTTTTTTTTCTTTACATACCGAATTGTATCCGATTATGTCCCATTGATATAAGTACAATAGGTACATAATTATAATAATTATTTTTATCTCAAAAATGTTTGGGTTGGGAATTTAGGTTATAAAATCCGATATAATGAATTTACAGTCGATTCACGCGTTACTTATCAACATAATGTAGAACGTTCATGGGAACACATGTGTACATACTTTAGAGCAGGTGTGGGCAACCTTTGGCTAGTTGCGTGCCAAACTTACTATATTAATGCAGTCGCGGGCCATAACACAAAATAAAAAAGCCAATTTCATTAGGTTATTGGTGAAGTAAGTTTACGTGTAACGGTTAATGTGATATTTGTGTTTGAACTTCAGAAACAAGTTTGTTCAAAATCCCCTTGAACAGAGGCGTAACGAGTTTTCCTGATTTCCATCTGTGACTCTCTTACGGCATTTCGACTTATTAGACTTCATCATCGAGAAAAATTGTTCGCATTTATAAGTACTTCCAAAAACGCAAACAATTCTTCTCGTGAACTCTCTCAGTTGATTGTATTTCTCTTCGCGCGAAATTTCAAAATGTCTCGCGAGCCGGGTCAAAGGCCGAGGCGGGCCGGTTGTTGCCCATAATTATATGCTTTAGACCAAGGCTGACCAATTGATTTTTTAGGGGAACAATTTTTTTTAAATCTGTGGCAGTGTCGGGTTCCTTCAGATACATTTCGGAGAGTGTGCCTTAGAATTGCATAATTTGGTTCCACCTGCCCCTTTTTATTACCGGACGGCGAGGCAGACGCGGCCAAAGCGCCATCCTTACATGGTGGATATTCCCCACGTACGGACTAAACGCTTCGATTCCACATTCTTAATACGTACAGCAAAATGTGGAAATCTGCCTGCGCATGTTTTCCCTGCGAAGTACAACTTGGGCGTCTTAAAATCCAGAGAAACAGGTGTTTTATGGGTAAGCGAGCTTCATCTTAGACTAACATCCTGCTTAACAACAGGCAGGGCGTTACCTTACTACTAAAATTATAGACAAAGAAAAAAATCATATTTAATTTATTTATAATATACTAAACATCAGATTTAAAACCAATATCACAATTAATGTGATTTATGAAGAGGTTTTACTGATACTAATTTATCGATATTTGCTTTTAAATCTGTTGTTGACAATAAACTGTAATCTGAAATGTGTTTAACAGTGAGTCATGGACGGTGTTTTTTTTAATGTAGACAGACAACGTCGCAGACAATTTGTATGATACCGTTTTTTACAAACACTCAGAGATTTGATTTATGGCAAAGGCTAATTGACAACTTGTTTAATCTAGTGACTTGTAACACACGCACACATCATCAGCCATAGGACGTCCACTGCTGGACATAGGCCTCCTCCTGGGGGGGTTTTGCCAATACTCGCCACGCTTGGCAGGCGGGTTGGCGAGTGCAGTTAGGTGTGATTGTTGAAGGAAGACGCTGCTGCCCATCTACCGGATTACACCCCTTAGCCGACTCTTACGACAACCACGGGTAGAGAGGGAATCATAAGGGCATATCATAAAGTGAATGAATGAATTGAACTAGTGAAAGTGACTATCATAAAACACAGGTCAGACTTTATTCTAGCAATTGGGTACCTATCAAGACTTAAAAGGAGAGTAAATTTCGTGCTTAGGTCCTTCTCAAGTATTTAAAATATTCAAGTGCTTAGTAAAAAACAACATTTAAACTAATGAAATACAAAACAATAGTTTAAAACTTTTATATACAATAAGTATGAATACTTCAATTTGGAGCGTCATTTTGTAGGCAGCGTTTGAATTGCCCATAAAATGTGACAAGGCAATTTAACAATTTATCTTCGGCATATTTTAAAATTGCGAGTGTTTTTAAACGAAAGACGCCGTTTGTAAAAAGCAGAATCATACAAATTGTCTGCGACATCTACATGATATAGTTAATAGTATTTACTGCTCAAAATGTGCTTTATTAATTACCAGTACCAGATATTCTGCGGCCAAGCAGTAGTGCGTAGACATTGCTGTATTCCGGTTTTAAGGGTATTGCAACTAGCGAAAATACAGGGCTGTTGAGACTAAACATCTCATGTGTCAAAGTAATGAGCGCCAAAGCAGTGATGCCCCGGACTTTGTTTCGCTGCTCAAAGTACTGTGTATCGCTGCAATGGTCATGGACAGGCGTTATCTCTTACCATCAGGAGAGCGTCTTGTTCATCTCATTACTTTTACGTTGAAAAAAAATACCTACACTTTATTTAGAATAATAATATAGGTCATTTATAAAATATATATATTTATTCGGGTAAAATTATATTTTACGTATTATTGTATGAAAATTATATTTTTTATTATTATTATATGAGTATTGGGCCTTGGTATCCCGTAGCTATAAATTTATATACCTAATTTCAGCAACCCAAATTGCTTTGGAAAGTGAAAATTTAAATTTGTCATCAAAATATGCAAATTTTTAGCACGCAAAAACTGATAAGTAAATTTAGATGTTTCAGAATGTCGTAAAATTGTTTTTATGTCTTCTTCAAATTAATAAGATTCAATTCCCACTGTACAATACAAGTACTACATGTACATGTACTATACAAGCGCTTGTGTTTTAACTCGGTACTCGTTTAATTTCATCCAAATCCGTTTAGCCGTTTTTACGTGATTGAATAACAAACTTTCACATATATAATATTAGTGTGATGGACATATTGTTTTGTAGCGATGATAGCTCAGTGGTTAGCTCGATCGCTTTGCACGCCGAAGGGCGTGGGACAAGCCCACGTGATTGGATTGAGCTGTGGGTGAAGGAAAACACCATGAGGAAACCATAACATGGTGGTAAGGTATTTTGTAGTACTCGACTGGCCACCTACCAATCTCAAGTCGAAGAAGTTCTCACCTAACAGTATGTTCCGGCGGCCTCATTTGAGAGTCAATTCGGTTCCAGGCTAGGTGTGCTTTACCATCTTCGACCACACCGTCGCTTAACATTAGGTAGTTAAGGCTTAGCTTGTCAACAATTTAAAAAAAAAGACTAAAAAATCTAGACTATATCTAATTTAGTGAATAACAAAAACATGTTAAAAATACTCACAAATACTAGGGCATAGTTTGGGACCCTTGTGCTCTAATGCTGTCTTTCCTAGAAACCCTTTTGCCAATTGTCTGCACGTGGAAGCCGATCCGCTGCAGGGCATCATGATCCAATATCTTCCTTCCATCAAATATGTACGCTGGCTTCATCATCACTTCATAGATCTTTTTAAAATCAAGTGCAGTAAACTCATTCCACTCGGTGCATAAAACTATAGCATGAGCTCTCGTGACTGCAGAGTAAGCTGTCTCATGAATAATTACATTTTTCCGAGTCAATACTTGTTCAGATTCGACGTATGTGTTTGTCAGTTCATAGAAAATCTGTTCAGTTTCTACTTTTGGATCGTAAATGTGCAATCTGGCTCCCTCATCCAGTAAAGTCTTCGAGACATGTATAGCGGGTGATTCCCTCGTATCTCCTGTGTTCTTCTTAAACGCAAAGCCTAATATAGCAATATTTTTGTTAGCTACTGTGTTGAATAAGGATTCTATTACTTTTCGCGTGAAGCGAGCTTTCTGCCAGTCATTTAAAGTTATAACTTGCTGCCAGTATGCGGATACTTCGGGTAGGTTGAGACATTCACTCAGATAAATAAGGTTTAGTATGTCTTTTTGGAAGCAACTTCCACCAAAACCAATTGACGCTTCTAAGAATTTCGGACCGATACGAGAGTCTCTACCAACTGCACGAGCTACCTCAGACACATCTGCTCCAGTAGCTTCACAGACAGCGGACAGAGAGTTAATACTGGATATTCTCTGAGCTAGGAATGCATTCGCCGCAAGTTTAGACAACTCTGAACTCCATGTGTTTGTTGTTATAATATTTTTAGCTGGTATCCAATGCTCGTAAACCCAGCAAAGTTCTTGTATGGCTTTCTGCCCTTCCGGTGTCTCTTCACCACCAATTAAGACCCTATCAGCTTCAACCAAATCCACCACAGCTGTCCCTTCGGCTAAAAATTCCGGGTTGGAAAGGATTTGATACTCAACTCCGGGTTTCGTGTTAGCACGTAGAATTGTCATGATGATTTCTGCAGCTTTGACAGGAACAGTGCTTTTCTCGACAACTATTTTGTTATTTGGAGCCAACTCGGCTATCATTCTAGCTGCACTCTCTATGTATGTCAAGTCTGCTGCTCTGCCTTTTCCATTACCATGAGCTTTAGTTGGTGTATTGACAGAAATGAATATTAAATCAGCTTCGCGGATACCTTTAGCGATATCTGTCGAGAAAAATAGATTTTTACCTCTACACTGGCGTACCACGTCGTCCAAGCCAGGCTCATAAATCGGCAATTTTTCCGAATTCCAAGCCCTTATTCTATCTTCACTCTTGTCGCATACTGTCACTTTGATATCAGGGCATTTTAGGGCGATAACGCTGCAAGTAGGTCCTCCTACGTATCCAGCACCCAGGCAGCATATCCTTTCGATAACCATTTTTTATACACGTCCAAACACTGACACAATGCAACTAAAACTTTAATGAGCGATAATCACGAAGTTTTAATTAAAAATTGTGTTTTATGTGGACGATAAGTGATCGGAGATGGTAACGGGTGATAGTAAGCTTTTTAATTAATTTTGTGGTGACGCGTGGATGGTTTCGATACCAGAGAAGATGAGCGCACGGCGCGGGCCGAGGCGGACAGTCGACGGGGACACGGTTTGTTCACTTATATAGCGAAGCGCATTCATTAATTTGTAAGACGCGAAATGTTCCGCGAAGTGAACGCACCGAGCGCAAGGCGTAAAGTCATTGACATAATGACATTTGTTTATTTTTTTTTAGCTTAGATAGAATAATGGTTTGTCAAGCTTTGGTGAGATAATAAACATGAATAGAGGAACAAAATTCTAATAAGAAACTTTTTTGAAAGAATTATTTCCAATTAAATCAATTATTTATAAGATTAAGTCTTCTTAATTGTAGTCGTGGCTTTTGGAATATTATTTCTCGTCGTCGTGGCAAATATTTTCTTAACTTGCGCTCCTTTTACAAAATAAATCTTACTTGTTTACTACAGCGTAATATACGTTAAAGGCAGTTGCCTAAAAAATTGGTAACAGGAGACAATTCTGTCACAAAATGTCAGAAAGTGGTCCGAATGTCGGAAATACACCTAGCTCTCGTAAGAAAACCCACACGGCACAATTTTTTTTACTTGACTTTTGTGCAAGAATCGCTTTTTTTTAACTTTAGGGAACTATAACTTTTAGCGTCTTTTTAGTCGAATTAGCATACTCTACAAAGCTTTACTCATTTCTTCTCATCATCAGCCGTATGACGTCCACTGCTTGGCATAGGCCTCACCTATTGATTTCCATATATTGGTTTGAAGCGGCTCGATCCAGCGCGGCCATCTGTATGAGGTCGTCCGTGCACCTTGTGGGAGGCTCCAGAACTTTGCAGTTCCATCGGCCATCAGTTCTGCGTGCTATGTGCCCTGCCCACTGCCACTTCAACTTGCTAATCCGCTGGGCTATGTCGGCTACTTTAGTTATAGGCTTTAAAAACACCCAAATTGTAGTTAATAAGTAACAAAAACTTTTGATTTGAAACTATTACAATATCTGTACCGCAGCCGTTTTGACGACGGCAAGACAGACAATTGACTTCATAATAGTGCTTCGTGCCATTGTAATAATGTTAAATATTGTTAATTATCAATAATACAATGGGCGTATTTCGGACCATACTTTATAGCTTACGACTATTGTTGCCCGTCAGAGATACAACTCTATTGTTGCCCGTCAGAGTATAATATTCTTGGTAGTTTTTGATCTGAGATTCTTTGATACAAATTTCATGTACAGTGCTACCAAGTTATCTGTGAATTGAAGAGCGTCGCTCCGATCGCTTCGGTGTTGCCGTTCTATGAATAATGGTTAATTAAGAGGAATATTTAATCAGACATCGTTGTAAAGTACGAACAGTCACAGCCTGTAGTGGCAATCAAATTATATTGCAATGATTACTGAAAGAATGGAAAATAATATGACCGCCGATATAATAAAACTCGAGAACATTTCAAGAATCAAAATGTATATTTAAATCTTTTCGTTATAACACTTATATTGAAGTCATTGACAACAATAAAACCAGTAGTACTACGCTGTCTCGATTTTCCAGGCGTTCTTACTTTGGCACCGGTTTTTTCTGTTTCCTTTCCTTCTTTGACTATTTTCGACACCTAAAAAGAAAATATTCTTTCATATATTTCCATTATAACACCTGTTTACTACATTCGAAAGGTTAATAAAAAAAAATGTTTTTGGGAAAAAATTATGGGATAACTGGTCACACTCACCTGTAGCGGCAGAAACTCGTTTATATATTTGATTAAATGGAATAATCGGAGCTTGTTGGCGAGATCCCTCTTCAAAAAAGGCTTTTACCTTTAGAATAATATTCCGGGCATCACTTTTAATTGCTTTCGGCATGATTGAAAGAGAAAATTTGCAATATCCAGAAACAAACAGAAAATAACCAAACTATAACATGTAGTAACTGAGAGTCGAATGAAGTTTTCAACATGGCGGCTGTAGTTCCATTTTCTGCCACTGCACAGATAAGTTGGTAGCACTGTAGATTGTAAATTATGTATAATATCTGTCATACAATCTCTTATGTCAATTTGATGTCACTCATATGTCATTAATGTAAAGAAAATAGAAATTATTTGATGATACGGTTCGAATTGTGGATTGAATAGTTTTTCTCCGAAAAAAATATGAAATTACGTGCATGTCGAACTTGTCTGTCTAAATATGACTTGTGCCCTTTATTTGATTCGGAATTTAATAGCGATCAACTTTTCTTGGCAACTGGTGTTCTGGTATATAGATAACGTTTGATATTTCTGATAAAATTTTATTAATATTAATATAATTATATTAATAAACCGAAACCCAGTTCCAGCGCTCAAAGTAGTTGCTAGTGGGATGTCTGGAAAAATTGTGTAAAACAAAAATCTTCGCGTACGATTTAAAGGGAATTTTTGTCATAGAAAGAGCGACAACGGCAAATTTAAACGTTTCGCCTGATGGTAAGCTCATCATTGGCTATAGGTTCCTACAACATTAGGGATGTTGTCCATGTATTGCCAACCCAGTGAGATATAAATTTATAGATGCCCTTTTTAATATGTCTATTAAAACTGTGACTCCGGTATATTAATGTTAAATGTTAGGATTGTTAAGATCTTCATGGTCCAATGATTCAATCCGATATGGTGTTCTTTTTCTTTTAAACCTAGATAAGGTTCAAGTTTCGTGTCAGTATTTCTGGCGTGTCAAGTGTGACTCCTTTGTTTTCTTTAAAATATCTCTTCTTTTTATCTTAAATATAAACTTACCAACGTTACGACTAATATTTACATGAAAAAAATATCTACAAATTAATGCACATCAATTAACAAATATAGAAATATTTTTCATTGCCTTGTTAGTAACTGCTTCTTAACCTGTAGGATAGTTCACTTTCCACTCGCAAGAAACATTTATGTGACTAACTGAATAAACATAAATAGGCATGATTGAATAACAAACATGCAAACTTTCACACTTATAAATAATAATATTTCATAATAATAATCTCTTTCTTAATAATCAACTATTATTTTTTTTTTTGCCATTTTCAGATTACACAAGAAGATGGCCTACCACAAACTGCCTGCAAATCTTGTAAAAAAACTATAAGAGAATCATTACACTTGCGAGAATTGAGTTCGAAGGCTGATCAGTTTTTCAAAACATTTGCTGAACATTATGATATAAAAACTGAACAAAATCATGTAAATATCGAACATATGACTGATAACATAATAGACCCTATTTCAAAAATAAATGATCATAATTATCATCACTGTATCTCACAAAATGAACAAATAAATGATGTGAATAAATCACATGAAGCAAATGAAGAATATGGTAAAGATGAATCATTTTCAAATGAAGATACTAAACCTATTGTAGAAAACAATGAATTAAATGATGTAGTAAAAGATGATTTTGACAGTGATGATCAACATCTAAATGAAACTGAATTTGTGAATATTGAAACTAAGCTAGAATATGAATATGAAAAGGACAAAAAAAATCAATCTAGAAATTGTTTGAAACTATCAAAAGATGCCCAAATAATGTTATACCCTACAAAAAATGTCTTAAAGAACAGTATGTCAACAATAACTAAGGAATGTCTTGAAAATTTACACCAAATGCCTGCTATTGTATTTTGCCAATCACTGGAAGCTAACAAACCTGCAAAAGTAACTATAACAACAAATGAACAATATGGAATTAAATGTAATGCAAATAACATATACAAATATAAAAGTAACAAACTCGAAGAAAAAACTGATGATGCGCTTGGCCAACCAGCTAAAGTATCTGACCAACTAGATATAGTATCTGGTCAGCTAGATAAAGTAACTGGCCAACTAGATAAAGTATCCACTCTGAAATCTCCTGTATCTTGTCAGATGTCTAGTGCACCTGATCAAATTTTACCAATGAACATAGAAGAGTTTGTTTCGAGCAAAGAGTTAAATGATCTTTTTATTGACGCTTACAAGTTTGGTAATAAATTGAATAGTCAAAGAGCAAAAATATCTGGCCTAACAGCAAATATATCTGATGAAACAGCTATTGTATCTGGACAAACATCTAATGTCTGCAATAAAGAAATTGGCAGATCTAATCAGATAGAAAATAGAAAAAGCAAAGATTCTAAATCAGAAAAAGAATTTAACAAGAGATTAAAAAATTGTAAACAATTTAAATGTGATAATATGACATCGATAAGAAAAATCAAAGTTACCGATTCTGCACATCCAAAAATACTTGAAGATTTCAAAATACCAGCGGACCAAGATCACGAAAATCTATTTGCAAAATTAATGGCAAATCTTAAAGAAAAACTTAGCAAATATGTTCCGAAAGATACTCAAGAGTGCAATGTCATAAAACAGAAATCTAACATTATAAAACCAATTAAGGCAAGCATTACTGCTAATAAATAAGTACCTACCTGTATGTTTATTCATTTCTAAAGGTTTATTTGTAGATGATGATGGTTTACTGCAGTCAATCATCAGTGTACCGAGTCAGCTCTGTTTATATATACTGGCCCACCGCTGGTGCACCAAGGGGCACCAACACCGCGGGGCGCAGCTAGTATTCTATTCTTGCATGGTTCGAAAAATACCGTTTTTTATGGGGTTCAAACAACGCGTTACAAGTTTATTACGACAAATTTGAAACCATTTTAACATATTTTAAACTCAAGCAAATGTTTATTACATGTATGATTGTGTATTAACCTTTTGAGCGCCACAAACGCATTCCCGAGTCCTGTACACCGAGGCCCAAAGTAAACAAATTGCTTGAATAAGAATCCATGTTGTTTATTTCAATATTTCTCAGTACTTGTGTCTCTAGAGACTTGTTTCTTTATACTCATATGTTGCTGAGATATTCTATTTTGAGGAATGTTGGATTAGAATACCAGTAATCATTTTTCAATATTTTTATTTCGTATTATTGTGGGCCGGGTTTATTATCGCCTGTAGACGTCGTTAGCGCACAGGTCCCGCAAGTGTATATAAGACTTTGGCGCTCAAAAGGTTAAATAACAATATACGAATGTAATGCAAGTTACAAATTATTTATTTATTATTACCACAAATGCGTTTAAGACAATAACAAAGGTATTTTAGCGACTTTCCAATACTTTGCGTAACATAATTGTGACGTTTTGGTATACTTAGGTGTTACGTAACGTTTAGGGAGGGGAAGGGATGACAGAGTAACGTTACGGCGCGTTACATGGGAGGGTAGGTTTAAAAAATTACTTTACGTAATATTTAAACGCCCCCCTAATGCTTACGTAAGCATAGGTGAGGGGGGGGGTAATTATTTTAATTACTTACGTAATACTTGAACGGCCCCAAAAGGATGGGTGAAATGCATTTGCTAACTTTCTTAAAATGATCCTTTGATATTTATTTTTAGATGGATTTGAATAGAAGGAAACACTTTCAAGAGAAAAATAAAAAATTGATGAGTCTCGCAATAACACCATACAACGACGACGGACCGATAGAATGCAATATATGCCACGACGTCACACAAAACAAGCGGAATTTTAGAAATCACGCCTTGAAACATTTTGAAAAACAGCATATATGTCAAGTAAGTTGTTTTTTTTTGGGTTTTGTCATCATTATCTCAGCCGCAGGGTGTCCACTGCTGGACATAGGCCTCCCACATAGATTTTCATAAAGACCGGTTGGAAGCGGCTTGAATCCAGCGCGTTCCTGCGGTTTTTATTAGGTCGTCTGTTCACCTTGTGGGTGGACGTCCTACAGCGCTTGCCGATCCGTGGTCTACACTCCAGAACTTTGCAGCCCCATCGGCCATCAGTTCTGCGTGCTATGTGCCCTGCCCACTGCCACTTCAACTTGCTAATCCGCTGGGCTATGTTGGTTACTTTAGTTCGTCTACGGATCTTCTCATTTCTCGTAGGGAAACTCCGAGCTAAGCCCTCTCCATAGCTCGTTGTGCTACTTTGAGCTTACTAAGAAGGCACATAGTCAGAGACCACGTTTCGGCGCCATAAGTCATCATTGGTAACACACACTGGTCGAAGACTTTCGACTTGAGGCACTGAGGTAATTCAACGAGAAAGCGCTGCGCAGTTTTCAAACATGAATATGATGCCCTGTGACATTGCTATCCGTGGCAGGAAAAGTAATGAGCGCCAAAGCAGCGATACCCTGGACTTTGTTTTATTACTCAAAGTTCTGTGTATCGCTGCAATGGTCATGGACAGGCGTTATGTCTTACCATCAGTAGAGCGTCTTGTTCATCAAGGCGCTTGACTCGTTTACGATTTTATTACATGTACAAAAAAAACTTTTTTTTTTTAAATATTGACAGGCTAAGTGTTCTAGTACAGCTCACCTGATATTGACAGTGTGATCGCAGATGGTAAACACACCTAGCCTGGAATGAAACTGGCTCTCAAGTGAGGCTGGAACACACCGTTAGATGCTTGGCGGCAGATTTTCAACTTGAGGGTGGTAGCTACCCAGCCGAGTACTAGAAAGTACCCCACCATTCTATGGTTTCCTTCACCGGCAGCTCAAGCTCATTGTTGGGGTTTGAACGCACGCCCTTCGGCGTGTGAACCGACCCCGCTAACCACTGAGCTATCATCACTACAAAATCTATCTATCTATCTATAATCTAAATCCGTTAGTTCGCAGGTTGTGGAAAAAAGTTTGTCCACCGCGGGCAGCTATCGCGGCATCAACAATGCATGCACGGGGTCGAGAAACGGTTCTATTGCGCCGAGTGCGGGTTCAGGGCCGCCGACAGGCCCACCATGAAGGTATAAATATAACCACTTGATAGTAGATCACCTTTGCAGGAGGTCTTCTAGGTAGGCTCAACTGTAGTACCAGATATTCTGCCGCCAAGCAGTAGTGTGTAAACATTACTGTGAAAAGCAGAGCAATAAGATTACTGGGCTGTTGAGACTAACCATCTAGTCTCAAAGTAATGAGCGTCAAGGCAGCGATGCCTTGGACTTTGTTTTCCTACTCAAAGTTCTGTGTATCGCTGCAATGGTCATGGACAGGCGTTATCTCTTAACATCAGGAAAGCGTCTTGTTCGTATCATAAAACTCGGTTTTCCTGTCATGAGACTTGGGGCCATTCAATTATTAGGTAAGCAGTCTCTTAGCTTCACTTATTTTATTCTGGATTCTAGCAATATTTATTTATGAATTTTTGATAATAACGCTTATGCGTAAGCATACATGGGTTGAAAATTAAATTAATGTTATGCTTACGTAATATTTGATCGCCCTCACTAGCTATAATTGCAAAGTTCTGGCGGGAACGTGGAAAGAGTCGTGTAACCCCATTGTATTCTTTTCCAAAACTAGTGTTTTTTGAGTGTTTATCTATCTAACACCTTTAAACGAGCAATTCTTGTGTGTACTAATCTGAATCTCGGAAACGGCTCCAACGATTTTCATGAAATTTAGTATGCAGGGGGTTTCGGGGGCGATAAATCGATCTAGCTAGGTTTCATTTTTAGAAAACGTCGTTTTATCCGTGTGTTCAGCCGAAAAAAGCTTGTTCATCCAGGTACTGTACATAAATAGTGTTGTTTTATTCATAAAGTGCCGGATTACAAGCGCGAGTGTGGGAAAGTGATATAATGTGGTGAAACATGACTTTTCGTGTTGCTTCCAAAACTCCATTGAAGCTTATAGTAAAGTCGCCACTACTTTACTAAAGCATGACTAGATTTGACTGGCACGGACTGAATTTGACCTAGACTGGACTTTGATAAAGAAGCTGAAAATTTAAGACTGTTGTAGCGATGATGGCTCAGTGATTAGCGCGGTAAGTTCGCATGCCGAAGGGCGTGGGTTCAAACCCCAACAATGAGCTTGAGCTGCCGGTGAAGGAAAACATCGTGAGGAAACGTGGTGCGTGGTAGCGTGGTGGTTGGGTACTTTCTAGTGCTCGTCTGGCTAGCTACCACCCTCAAGATGAAAATCTGCCGCCAAGCATCTAACGGTGTGTTCCGGCAGCCTCACTTGAGAGCCAGTTCCAGGCTAGGTGTGTACTGTCTTTACCATCTTCGACCACACCGCCACTTAACATCAGGTGAGCTGTGGTCAAACATCTAGCCTGTCAGCCATAAAAAAAAGACTGCACACAAAATATAGATACATTGAAACTGGCAGAATGCACAGTGTGATGCCAAGAAGAAAGAGAAAAAAAATTGATTGCAACCTACATTGCAACAAACCCAACTGTATCCCTCGGGTTTGTAATCATCAGTTTTCCGAATTGCAAACGACAAACACGTGTTCAAGTTAAAAAAAAAAACTCGTTCTATACAGAATCACATCCGAGCAGAACACACGGGAGAGAAGCCGTACGAATGCAACGAGTGCGGGGCCAGATTCCGCATGAGAAACAATATAATACAACATATCAGCCAAGTGCACTTCAGGCCTAACAAGAACTTACAGGTACTTCGTGAGTTCTAGTCAGTCTAGTCTAACACTATTCCACAAAAAAATGCCTTGCCGAGTTTGTTGCCGGAGTCTTCTCAGTTGAAGTGTAATTACGAGCCGGTGGTAGATTCAAACATGTAACTTAACGTTTTAAGTGCCTTACCAGGGCCTAAACTGAATAAATGACTTTTTGATTTTGATTTTGATTTTGAACCTAAGCATTTTTGTAATATACTTTGTTGAAAAGGTATCACGCCTATACGCCTCTTGGATATCTCTAGTGGCGCCGCGTTGTGGCAGATTTAGGCAACACGCGGACGTCAGAGTGCCGTCAGCTATACAGTTTACGTTATTTACAGTTAACTGAGACATTTGAAAATTAGGTATTTCACCAAGCTATTTCTGTCGCGCCGCACGCAGCACCCGAACATACTGAGCGAAAGGGACAACTGCACCTCGGGCTCATTAACCCGAAATAAAATGCGCAAAATCGAGGTTTCGTATTCCTCTGTTTCCGCCTCCAAATTTAGACCGATTTTAGTATTTCTTTTAACAAGTAAATAAGAAGGATGTGTTCTTTGCCTGTGCGTTTTATTTTTTAGGATTATGTTTATGAGAATGGGAATTTGGACGTTGAAACACAGCGTTGAAACTAGGTCAATTTAAAGATTTTTGAAGATTCCTAGCTCTTATAAAAAAAAACATATATCAAAAAATCTAAACAGAGGGGCATGAAACTAGCAAGTATCTACTTCCTATCTAAAAAATATTGCTCTAGTATTAAAATCCTGGAAGGAAAACGGGGAAAACTTTTGTATGAAGAAAATGACGCCTTGTTTCCTCTTGAAAACGTTACGTTCAGTTAAAAAAGTACTCTAAAAACAATAAATAAGTGGTATATAAACAATAAACAATCAATTCCTATTGAAAAAAAAACAGTAATATATATATATATATTTATTTTTTATTTTTTAATTAGACCAAACGGCAATCGCCAATTACAGTAGTCTTAAAATTATAATATACAGTTTATCTAGAAATATTAGAATTACAAATACAAACAGAATTACAATTATCTTAATCAATCAAAAAATGAATAACACGATAATAACAATAACAATCGGCAAATGTTAAATAAAATTATAATAATTAAAATTGTAAAAAAATAATAAAAATGTCAAAACGAAAAGAAATACAAAAATTGAGAAAATTATAGTAATAACAATAATAATAATTTACCAAAAGTCAAAGTCAATATCGAGAAAACACACAAAAAATGTACACAAACATGTATACCTACACATACTAAAACCAGCACAAATATAATACATATCGTAATAAACATGCAGAATGTTAATCATGTTTAATTTTAAATCTTTTCAGTGTGAATACTGCCCATCTCGTTTTCAATGCCGACGAGATTTGTGGATGCATCAGGATAAAATTCACTTTTATAATTACACATACTACTGCTATCTCTGCCCTAACGTGTAAGTCACCCTAATTACTAAAATACTCACTTAAGGCCGACACTAAAATCAGTGGCGATATCGGGGGAGTGGTGGGGAAGACCGTCGTATCATAAATCGCTTCGTGTATAGGCAAATCGTAACCCGAATTTTATTGATTACCCTAACTCTAAAATCGCTTCGGCGAGCTCACGATTTAGGGACGATTGTCATCTAGGGAGCGTTGTCGGCACGTGTGTAGCGAAATCGGCAGTATAAGCCAGTGATAGGGCTCCGAATGTTTCTGAAGACGTCGCGGTGTTGGAATATTCCTGACATCGTAGAGGAGGACTCCGGTGAGGAAGAGTTCCCGCACTACCCGCCCCCACCCCCGCGCCCGCGCATCAACCGCTGTCTTCACGTGCGAGGCGTGCGGCGGCCCGCAGTGCGAAGCAAGACGAGGCCGCGCGCGCGTTGTCTCAGCTTTGTCCCCATGATGAAGGCCACCGGATGTGGCCGAAACTATAGTAGTTTCCGATAAAATTAAATGTGAGTAATCTCGCATAAATAAAACAACGAGCAATTCTTGTATATATATATTATGAATCTCGGAAACGGCTCCAACGATTTTCATGAAATTTTGTATCCAGGGGGTTTCGGGGGCGAAAAATCGATCTAGCTAGGTTTCATTTTCAGAAAACGTCATTTTATCCATGTTTTCAGCCGAGCAATGCTCGGTCAACCAGGTACTAAAACAAATATGTGATACGGTTATTCTGTTTGTTTCGCGCGAAAACATGGCGAAGGTGAAGCGAGAAGCGTGGAAAGCTATTGAATTCTTTAATCAATAGCTTCAGCAATCAGCTGTTTCTAAATGTCTCATCACGTTCATGTGGCTTAGTTCATGACGTTTCATCGACCAGTTTTTAACCCAGGTCTTCCTTACTAACCTCTGCAATTCAATACCCTAGTTTACAATCATATTAATTAAATTTTTGTTTTACAATAAAATTTTATTTTTATTTTTTGTGTTCTATCGTCATTCCATCTATTGGTGAAACTCACATGATAATCAGTTCAGTAGTATTTAAGTTTATCGCGAACAGACAGACAGAATAACACCAAATAAAACATCAAGTTTTTACCAAAAGTATTAAGAATAAAAAATTATTATACCTAAATTTCAAACCTACTATGGTAAACATACTTAACAATATTTAATCCCTCATTTGATTAATAACTTGCCGTGCGACATCCGCGATAAAATCAAGCCAAACAATCTGAAAAGTAATTTACAAAAATATTACATCAATAATATGGAGCAGCCTTTATAATGTTGTCAAGAACTGAGCGACCGACCGAGCGCCCGGCATGCGTTGTTGCAATTTGGTGCCTACCTACCTACAGCCTCAGGTTACAGATGTGGGTAGTCGGGCCGCTTGCGGGCGCTCGCCGCTCGCTCGCTTCTGTCACGATGATTGACGAGGACCCGACACCGAGACAAACCTCGGCGAGGTTTAATGGTGTGTGTTTTATTAAGAAAAAATTGTAACAAAATATTAAATAAATTAAAAAAAAGAATGTCGCGGCAGACGACCGTTATATTTGAATACCTAAATACTTGTTACAGGTATAAAAGCGTGTGTTCTGCAAGGAAACATATTTTAAAGGTGCATGGGGTATCTAAAGAGCAGCAGCTGAAACTTCGACGCGACAAAATCAGGAAGTGAGTCCACTAACACTTTTCACTAAAAGTCACCATTCAACACTCACAAGTCAAATTAACAGATCGTTTAAGGAACACGATACTACCACAGTACACTAAGAACAGTGGGTCTGAATGTGTGTGTACGTACACACTGCCGCGCATTAGCATAATCTCGGGGGGACTCGGGTGCCGGCAGTCAGGGCCTTGCCTTGAGTTTGGTCGCGCGCGTTCCAGTACGCTGCACGCCCGCTCGCATCCGCCTGCTCTCACCGGACACTTTATTATTAACACTTTACCGGCCATTTTATTTAGCGCAGTTTTATAGTGCTGCTCATAATACGCAAATAATATTTAACTAAAATAAAAGTGACAACCCTAAGCGTCAACGTAAGAGTAGGCTATTAACTCGCCGACCTGCCTAAGATGAACTACTTTTCTCAGTGTACTTTGATCTATGTGTTCCGGCAGCCTCACTTGAAAGCCATTATAAGTCAGCTGTGTCATCTTCGACCACTGTCACAACATAAAGGGAGCTGTAGTCAAATGCCTACAATTTATTTTAGCTAATTCACGTTTCGTATCCAATAGGTACAGAAGCCTAACTTTTTTTTTTCAGACTCGACGCACCGAACTCCTCTAACCTCAAACCGATAGTCTCCAATACTCCCAGATAGATCAATTGACGCTACCATATTTCGGATGGTAAACTACCAATCGGTTCTAGCGAACGGAAAATCAAGTGGAATCAATTTGATAAATTCACCAACACATGGATGTTGGTTGTTTTTTGTGTCATAAGTGGTAAACAAGCATGACAATTCCCGGAAAAAATGTTGACAAAGATATGTCAATGTCAAAGTGACAGTTTTTTTCTCTTTCTTCTTGGCATCGCACTGTGCATTCTGCAAGTTTCAATGTTTCTATATTTTGTGAGTAGTCTTAATTTTTCAGCTTCTTTATCAACTATAGTTATAGTCAAAGTCTAGTCTTGATCAAGTCCAGTCGGTCCCAGTCAAATCAAGTCATGCCTTAGTAAAGTAATGGCGACTTTACTATAAGCTTCTGGATGGAGTTTTGGAAGCAACACGAAAAGTCATGTTCAACCACATTATATCATTCTCCCACACTCGCGCTTGTAATTCGGCACTTTATTAATAAAACACCACTATTTTTATGCATAAAAACTCGGAAAAACACTAGTTTTGAAAAAAAAAACAATGGGGCGACACGACGCTCACCGCGTACCCGCCAAAACTTGAGTGACAGTTCAGGTGTAATAAATGTTTGAATTTAATAAAATTTAAGTTTTACTACTGTAAGGGAGAATTTTATTACCTTTTGCTATCTAAGCGTTTGAAAACGACTGGTTTACTTGATGGCAGATTCCCTTAGCAGGTCGTCTAAATAGGCACCACCGCAGTACCAGATATTCTGCCGCCAAGTAGTAGTGTGTAAACATTACTGTGAAGGGCAGTGCAGCAACATTACTGGGCTGTTGAGACTAACCATCTAGTCTCAAAGTAATGAGCGCCAACGCAGCGATGTCCTGGACTTTGTTTTACTACTCAAAGTTCTGTGTATCGCTACAATGGTCATGGACAGACATTATATTTTACTATCAGGATAGCCTTTCGTTCATGTCATTACTATTACAAAAACAAAAAGTTGAAATATAGGTATGTTCTGAAATAAAAACAACATGTTTTTCATTCAATTTCTTTATTGTAACATTATTTATTTATTTATAAATAAATGCACTTGTATAAATTAACCTTTTGAGCGCCAAAGTCACCTACACGTGACTAGCACTTGCGGGCCCTGTGCGCCAACGACGTCTACAGGCGACAATAAACCCGGACCACAATAATACGAAATAAAAATATTGAAAAATGATTACTGGTATTCTAATCCAACATTCCTCAAAATAGAATATCTCAGCAACACATGAGTATAAAGAAACAAGTCTCTAGAGACACAATTACTGAGAAATATTGAAATAAACAACATGGATTCTTATTCAAGCAATTTGTTTACTTTGGGCCTTGGCGTACAGGACATGGGAATGCGTTTGTGGCGCTCAAAAGGTTAATACATTCATTCCATTATAATTATTGATACATTTATAAGACTTACTTGGTGGCTAACTACCGCCCGTCAAGTTGTTAATCTGCCGCCAAGATAACGGTGTGCTCCGGCAGCCTCATCCCATTCCAGACAAGGTGTTTTCCATCTTTCACCACGCCATCACTTATCAGAGGCTGTTTTTTTTTTAGGCTGGCTAGGTGTTTGACCACAACTCACCTGATGTTAATTGACGGTGTGGTCGAAGATGGTAAAGCACACCTAGCCTGGAATGGAACTGGCTCTCAAGTGAGGCTGCCGGAACACACCGTTAGATGCTTGGCGGCAGATTTACAACTTGAGGGTGGTAGCTAGCCAGCCGAGTACTAGAAAGTACCCTACCACCACGCTATGGTTTCCTCACGATGTTTTCCTTCACCAGCAGCTCAAGCTCATTATTGGGGTTTGAACCCACGCCCTTCGGCAGGCGAACCGACCGCGCTAACCACTGAGCTATCATCGCTGAAAGTAGCCCTATAGAGCCTACTATGTGGCGTCATTAGAGGACAATTGAAAGTCAAGTTTATTTTAATTAAAATAAACCCCATCTCATAGTTTAGAGTTTTAAACGTAAAAATAATGTACAGTAATGTAATATTTCGAAATGGTTTTGGAATCAGTAAAGTATTTCTTTCTTTACATACAGAAAACTGTGTTAAGTTGTTTTAGTGAAAATAATTAAATTATAATTTTTCAATCTTATTTAGTTTAATCGTTACCTAAGTAAGTAGATCTGAACAAATTGCTCCCAGAGCATGAGTAATACATAATAAATAATAAAATCAAGAATATATAAATTATTCAGACTTAGCTACCTATCCAAGTTATGACAAACATCCATATTTTGACAAACAATCTTCCGCATTTATTTATATTGGTGTAGAGCAGGTGTGGGCAACCTTTGGCTAGTTGCGTGCCAAACTTACTATATTAATGCAGTCGCGGGCCATAACACAAAAATAAAAAAGCCATTTCATTAGGTTATTGGTGAAGTAAGTTTACGTGTAACGGTTAATGTGATATTTGTGTTTGAACTTCAGAAACAAGTTTGTTCAAAATCCACTTGTACAGAGGCGTAACGAGTTTTCCAGATTTTCATCTGTGACTCTCTTACGGCATTTCGACTTATTAGTCTTCATCATCGAGAAAAATTGTTCGCATTTATATGTACTTCCAAAAACGCAAACAATTCTTCTCGCGAACTCTCTCAGTTGATTGTATGTCTCTTCGCGCGAAATTTCAATATGTCTCGCGGGCCGGGTCAAATGTCTCGCGGGCCGGGTCAAATGCCGAGGCGGGCCGGTTGTTGCCCATATATGGTGTAGAGTTATGAGATTCTGGTTTGAGATCTTTTTAAAACAATTTTAACTTAATTTATAATAGTTTAGGGGTTTTACTTATAATCATTGCTTATATGCCTGTCTCATTCCAGGTTGTATCGGCGAGAAGTTGAGAACTTTAAGTTTTAACAACGTTTGTAAATAAGACCCTTTTTTTTAATGCCATATAACGAGACGAGAATTTCGCTCGTCTTATGGTAAGCGCCTATTATTCAGCCCCGTACTGTGAGGTTTTCATTAAATAAATAATAAAATATTGTAGGACACATTACACACAGCGCCATCTGACCCCAAACTAAGCAGAGCTTGTGTGATGGAAGTCAGATAACTGATAGAATACATAAATACTTTTTTTTAATAAATACATACTTATAATACATACAGAACACCCAGACACAGAACAAACATTTGTTTATACCAAACAAACATTTGTCCTTGGCGGGAATCGAACCCACGCCCAGGCAGGCATACTCCCAATGAGCCAATAGGGCTGTCAATCTTTTTTAATGTTAAAATAATGAGAAACTTCTGCTGGAAAGAGATAACGTCTGTCCATGACCATTGCAAATAAATAAAAATAAATATCGTAGGACATTACACACAGCGCCATCCGACCCCAAACTAAGCAAAGCTTGTGCTATGGAAGTCATAATTGATGTAATACTTAATACTTTTTTTTTGTACTTACAGAACACAGAACAAACATTTGGTATAAATACCACATAATTTTTGTCCTGGGTGAGAATCGAACCCACGCCCTACAGTCCAATGAGCCATCAGGGCTGTCAAATGTTAATTGTTTTTATCGCTGGCGTATCGCGGACTCATGTAACCCTAGCCTTTCGGCGTAACCCTGTATTATTATAATTTTGTAGCGATGATAGCTCAGTGGTTAGCGCGGTCGGTTCGCATGCCGAAGGGCGTGGGTTCAAACCCCAATAATAAGCTTGACCTGCCGCTGAAGGAAAACATCGTGAGGAAACCATAGCGTGGTGGTAGGGTACTCTCTAGTACTCGGCTGACTAGCTACCACCCTCAAGTTTTAAATCTGCCGCCAAGCATCTAACGGTGTGTTCCGGAAGCCTCACCTGAGAGCCAGTTCCATTCCAGGCTAGGTGTGCTTTACCATCTTCAATCTTTACCGTCACTTAACATCAGGTGAGTTGTGGTCAAACACCAAGCCTGTCAGTCATAAAAAAAAAATCGAGATATGAAGCTGTCTATATTTTTTTAATGTCTATATCGCGTATTGTCTATGATTTTAATAACATTATCGTTTTGTGTTTTTATTTATTTACATAATTTTTTTTTTTTATTGTTGACAATTCATTAATTATTTTTTTTTGTTTGATAGAAGCATTCCTGTTGTGTAGGTTTTTCAAATACATTTATAACTATACATATGTATATTTTTTAATTCAAGTTTCCATTTTTAACTCGATTCCTCTAACACACTTAAAAGCAAGTGCTAGAAACGTATATTTAAATTAATTAACAGCCAAACATCATTAGATACACATTATCATACAAATCCATTACCTGTTGATCGTTACCCATCATGTATTCAGTGAAAACAATCTTTATTTATCCTAGGCCACAGCGTGAGCCAGAGGCCTTGCCATGCTGTACACAGCAAGCCAGAGGCTTTATCTCTTTCTAACCTGATATATCCTAGGCTACAACGCGAGTCAGAGGCCCTACCTCCCTCTAACCTGATATATCCTAGGCTACAGAGCAAGCTAAAGGCCCTACCTCCGTCTAACCTGATGTATCCTGGGCTACAGCGCGAGTCAGAGGCCCTACCTCCCTCTAGCCTGATATATCGCTACAACGCGAGTCAAAGGCCCTACGTACCTCTAACCAGATATATTGCTACAGCGCGAGTCAGAGGCCCTACCTCCCTCTAACCTGATATATCCTAGGCTACAGCATGAGTCAGAGGCCTTACATTCCTCTGACTTGAGCTATCATAGGCTACAGCGTGCGCCAGAGGTCCTACCTCCCTCTAACCTGATATATCCTAAGCTAGAGCGCGAGTCAGAGGCCCTACCTCCCTCTAACCTGATATATCCTAGGCTACAGCGCGAATCAGGGGCCCTACCTCCCTCTAACCTGATATATCCTAGGCTACAGCGCGAATCAGGGGCCCTACCTCCCTCTAACCTGATATATCCTAGGCTACAGCGCGAGTCAGAGGCCCTACCTCCCTCTAACCTGATATATCCTAGGCTACAGCGCGAGTCAGAGGCCCTACCTCCCTCTAACCTGATATATCCTAGGCTACAGCGCGAATCAGAGGCCCTACCTCCCTCTAACCTGATATATCCTAGGCTACAGCGCGAACCAGAGGCCCTACCTCCCTCTAACCTGATATATCCTAGGCTACAGCGCGAGCCAGAGGCCCTACCTCCCTCTAACCTGATATATCCTAGGCTACAGCGCGAGCCAGAGGCCCTTAACCTGAACTGTCCTACGCTACAGTGTGAGCTAGAAAGGCGCAGCTTCGTCAAGCGTGTGCAGCCAGTTGAATATCATCATGTTCCGTTCGTACTTGGACAGGGGGCGTCCCCGCTCGCGCTCCAAGTCTGCTGCGGTCAGAGCCAACTCGGCTGCTTCTGGAATTAATAAATTAACAAATTATTGACAAAGTAAGTAAAATATCTATAAGTAGAACATCTTCGCGATAAATAGGCGACGCAAGTGGGAAGAGGCGGCGCGGCGGGGGCGGGGGACGCTTGCCGGCGATCACTACGCGAGTGCCGGCCGAGCGGGCGGGGCTAGCACGTCAATGTCATTGTTTTCTGTTGTGTAGGTAGGTAGTTCATGTTTTTTTTTTTTCAAATTTAATAGGTTAGTGACTTTTTAATAAAAATGTATTAAGAAGTTTACGTGTGTCTTATAGATTTGATGTTAGCGAATCTACGAACAGAAAAGTTCGATGTTAGATTTGTTCGTAGATGCGATGTCGACATCCCTGCACGCGCCGCGCACTGAACCTGCGTGAATGAACTGTTCTAGTTACTCGGGGCCGCGCGCTCCAACTACTTTGGTATTAATTTGACGCTTCCACTACTATCTTCTATCAGATGAGCTGATGAGTCAAACACCTAAAAAAAAACCGGCCAAGTGCGAGTCGAACTCGCGCACGAAAGGTTCCGTGCCATTATCAATGAAAACGGCAAAAAAATCATGTCTGTTATTGTGGAGCCTCCTTAAATATTTATTTTATTCTGTTTTTTAGTATTTGTTGTTATAGCGGCAACAGAAATACATCATCTGTGACAATTTCAACTGTCTAACTATCACAGTTCATGAGATACAGCCTGGCTACAGACGTACAGACAGACAGACGGACGGACAGCGGAGTCTTAGTAATACCATTTGAGTAAAAATTAATTAATTAATAAAAAAATGTAGCGGTGATAGCTCAGTGGTTAGCGCGGTCGGTTAGCATGCCGAAGGGCGTGGGTTCAAACCCCAATAATGAGCTTGAGCTGCCGGTGAAGGAAAACATCGTGAGGAAACCATAGCGTGGTGGTAGGGTACTTTCTAGTACTCGGCTGGCTAGCTACCACTCTCAAGTTGAAAATCTGCCGCCAAGCATCTAACGGTTTGTTCCGGCAGCCTCACTTGAGAGCCATTTCCATTCCAGGCAGGTGAGCTGTGGTCAAACACAGCCTGTCAGCCATTTAAAAAAAAAGATTACGGAACCCTATTTAGAAAAAAAAAACAGTGAAAATCGCGAGACGTGAAGCATTGAAACTTTATCGGAAAGTAGGTACCTGGATGCACGAATTTGGAATGTGGTTGTTTTGGATGCGGCACCGCCAGTGTGGTCGGTCCGGGGCCAGCTACCGCTCCGGATACCGCCGACACGGCCGCCGCCTGCAGACGAACACTCACTGTGACTGTTACTTCTTCGACAGCCATGTTGGCACATTGGTGGTATACAGTAAAACCTAGGGTTGGCATATTTAAAACATTGTTTTAAACAGTCTTTAAAAAACAATGTTTTTTATTAAGTGTTTAAAACACAGTTAAAACATGATTTAAACAATGTTTTAAACTTGTTTAAAACAAAGTTTAAATACTATTTTAACTGTGCTAAATGATATTTAATCAATATTTTGGGCACATTACTTCAAATAATTAAAAGAGAATTAATCTAAAATTAATTATCTAATCACTGTAACTACCTACAATGTCTTAAATAAAAAAATATTTGGACTTTTCTTATTAACACGTCCATTTATTTACTACGATTCATTTAAGTATTTATTTTCAATCAAACAAAACCAATTTCGCGATATGAAAAAAACCGCGCTTATTCTTATACTCCCTGTTGGTAAAACACCGCCGGTAACGTTCCCAATATGGGATAGTCCCTTTTTACCGCACGCCGAAACGCGCTCGAGAAAGTACACACCTAACTCAAATACAAATATTTTATTGATAACACCAATGTTACAAGTCAATTCCGTAATATCATTACATTGAGATTTAGAACACTGATTACATGTCAATGGAATAAAAACAAAATGTCAATGTATATAAACATGTCAATATAAGAATATTGTCAATATAATAATACTGCCAATATAAAATATGTCAATATAAAAATACGTCGGCATAAAAATATGCCAATATAAAAAAATATTGTCCATATAATAAAATGTCCAGAAATTACTTACTAGTAATTTAATAATCTTTTAACTTGAAATATTCATCAATGTCATAAAACATTGTCTCTAGCAGCACAAAACTCTCCTTGCACTCTGCCATTGCGGAAATTCCCCTAATTTTAACATGGTATGGTACAAAATATCGTAGGTATTTTACCCTATCTCACGCACAAACACAAGCAAAAGGGAATTCCCCGTGATTACTGTAGTTTCTCCTACTAAAAAACTAAGCATTTTAACCTAAATTGTGTAATAAATCAATCATTAATGGTCAATTAAAACTAGTCTATAAGATTTTAGTAAACGTTTTAACATGACAATATTAAGACGGCTTAAAAACTATTTGAACAGGGCCTATTTGGTTGAAGTTTATGGAAAATTACTGAAAATAGAAAAAAAAAAACAATTAACATTTTGAACTGTTTTTGTGAAATAAAAAAAAAAACGTGTTTTTTTTCCAACCCTGGTAAAACCTGTTTAAGACGATTTCGCAGGGACCCAACATAAAACGCATCTTAAGCGAGAAAGCGTATTATACGGGATAGGGAAACGTACTTCTATTACTCAAGTAGTAGTACAACAAGTAGTACCTGGAAGACCGAGCTTCGCTCGTCTGAAAACACGGATAAAACGACGTTTTCTAAAAATGAAACCTAGCTAGATCGATTTATCGCCCCCGAAACCTCCTGCATACTAAATTTCATGAAAATCGTTGGAGCCGTTTCCGAGATTCATAATATATATATACATATATACAAGAATTGCTCGTTTAAAGATATTAGATTAGTACCAAATTTCAAGATTCTGAGTTCACGGGAAGTACCCTGTAGGTTTTGATTCCCTTGCGAGTGTCGAAAATTTGCAGCATAAACGGCTGTATCTTTTGATTGCGTTGACTTAGAAGTTTGATATTTTCACAGCTGCAAGGGACAGTAGACCTGAGTATTTGATATGAATTACAGCTTGATACCTCCACGTGTTCCTGAGAAAAAGGGTCTCGACAGACAGACAGACGGACAACAAAGTGATCCTATAAGGGTTCCTAAGAATCATTTAATAGTTTTTTAATCAAATTAAGTTTACGAGTGTGGGAAAGTGACACAATATGGCTGAACGTGTATTTTTATAATCTAAACATACCTCTAATCGATCCAGATTAAAATCTGACTGGGACATTCTCTCCAAGGCTCGATACGTTGTCAGCAAACGACGTTTTATATAATTTTGACGAACCTGAGAACAAAACAACAACAATTATTATGGTATAAGAGATAACGCATGACCATGACCATTGCAGCGATACACAGAGCTTTGAGTAACAAAACAAAGTCCAGGGCATCGTTGCTTTTAGCCTTACCCTAAATGTTTACCTTTTTATTATCGTTTGGAGCGGATCTGTGTAATGGTTGAGATACTTGAGATCGCTGCGGGGAAGGCAATTGGGATCCACCAACTGAAAACAGTAAAAACAAATACAATATATGCCTTTTGGCCGTGGTGGTGCCGGAGTAAGAATAGTACCCCACCCTCTCTACCCGTGGTTGCCGGAAGAGTCGGCTAAGGGATGTAATCCGGAAGATGGGCAGCAGCGTCTTCCTTGAACAATCACACCTAACTGCGCTCGCCAACCCGCCTGCCAAGCGCGGCGAGGATTGGCAAAACCCCCCCAGGAGGTGGCCTATGTCCAGCAGTGGACGTTCTATGGTTAATGATGATGATGCCTTTTGGCCGGAACGCGGAAAAATCATATTGTGATTTTATATTATTATCCAAAACTTGTTTTTATATACAATATTAGATATAATAAATACATACTTATAATACACACAGAACAAACATTTATCGTCACATAAATGTTTGTTCTGGTGGGAATCGAACCCACACCCTACAGCTCTTAAAGCAGATATACTACCAATGAGCCAACAGGGCTGACAAAACAGACAACCACAAATATAAAAATGTACAGAAAACAGAACTTTATGAGCTAGAGTCACAAGCAGCCTTATCGCAAAAATTTTCTTTTTAAAATTAGGTTTTGTAGCGATGTTAGCTTAGTGGTAAGCGGTGTCGGTTCACACGCGAAAGCTGCCGGTGAAGGAAAATATCGCGAGGAAACCATAGTGTAGTGGTAAGGTATAGTTTATAAAAACAGGCTTCCGGAATCATTAATGCCAATACCTGCCACCCAAGTGCTGCAAGACCTTGAAGTAGCACTGAGGGTTAGGGCTTCAAGCGCTGCACACAGGCCTACTTCAGACGTAGCGCTGAAACAATTAGTAAAGTTCCACATGTATTACAAAATTTAAAAAGAAAACATTAATTCTTTTTAAGAAATACATTACAACTGCCAAAACTACTGTGTGCCTGCGTGTATGTTAGCATTATTAAAATAATTATTTCAATCTCATTATTGAAATCATTTTCTGAGACTCATTATCGAAATTAATATCTGGAAGTCATTATTGAAATCATTGCCTCAATCTCACTATTCAAATAATTTATATTGAATTGAAATAGTAATAATTTATTGGAGCTCATTTTTAAAATCATTTTCTGAAAGCCAATACAAAAAAAAAAAATTCAAACTCATTATTGAAATTATTGTCTCAATCTCATTATTGAAATATTTTTGGAACTCATCATTGAAATCATTGTCTCAATCTCATTATTGAAATCATTTTGTGAATAATATCATTGAAATCATTGATGCTTGATGTCTTCAGGGTCAGGTGCTGGAATAATTATTAAGATGAATTAAGTGTTTAGTGTACCTTCTCATATGGTGTTGTGGTGTGGGGCGCGCGACGTCCGAAGCGCTGAAGGACCGGCGGAGTCCCAGCTGCGCGCACAGGGCTCCGCAGCCAGCCAGCAGCAGGCGGCAACTGTCAGCACCATGCAGCGGTAATGTTGATGACGGTCTTCTGAATAATACAGTATACAGTCAGAGAATTTGCACAATCTGTATATTGACTTGATCACAGCTCGCCTAACATTATGTAACTAGTTTTTCTTTTTTTTATGGCTTGCAAGCTAGGTGTTTGGCTACAGCTCACCTGATGTTAAATGACGGTGTGGTCGAAGATGGTAAACACACCTAGCCTGGAATAGAACTGGCTCTCAAGTGAGGCTGCCGGAACACACCGTTAGATGCTTGGCGGCAAATTTTCAACTTGAGGGTGTTAGCTAGCCAGCCGAGTACTAGAAAGTACTCTACCACCACGCTATGGTTTCCTCACGATGTGTTCCTTCACCGGCAGCTCAAGCTCATTGTTGGGGTTTGAACCCACGCCCATCGGCATGCGAACCGACCACGCTAACCACTGAGCTATCATCGCTACAAAAGTTAGTAGTATGACTTGTGACTAAATTGTAGGGTAAAAGTATTGAAGGGTGTATTTGGAGTTAATAAGCATATCCAGTGGTCTAATTTTCAATTGTTCATAAGATTTTGAATGTGATTAAATTTCGTATGCGTAAAAAAAGGGCGTATAGTTCTGAAATAGAGCTACTAGACTAAAAAAAGTAACCTAGCTTTTTAATCTTCCGTTGACGGTGCACACTGTTATACAAAATATACAAATACAAATAATCTTTATTCTTGAATTAATTAATTAGTTTACATGGGTTCGGCCTCTCCTGTTAAGTTTGGTTTGGTTTTATATGTTTGGTGTCAGATTTTCAGCTCTCGTTAGCCAGTCAAGTTCTAGAGAATACCCAAATATCATCCTATAGTTACCTTACGATATTTTCCTATACTGTTCGATCAAGCTTTTGGAATTTGAACCCACGCCTCAGCCACGCCGAGCTAACTACAGAGCTGTCATCTCTATGATATTAATACTTACTTCAAATGTTTACTATCTGGGTTCGGACTGGCAACCCTAAGTGTTGGGTCGGGTCCTTGGCCAGCCTGTAAGTAAAAATGAGGATAAATATGCTAGGTTTTGACCACAGGTCGCCTAATGTTAAGTGATGGTGTGGTCTAAGATGGTAAAGCATCTAGCATGGAATAGAACTGGCTCTTAAGAGAGTCTGGCGGAACACACCAATATGCGGCAGATTTTCAACTTGAGGGTGGTAGCTAGCTAGCCAGTAGAGTACCAGAAAGTATTCTTTCACTGTTTCCTTCACCAGCAGTTCAAGCTCATTGTTGGGGTTTAAAACCAGCGTTGCCAGACGTCCCGTTTTGGCGGGACGTCCCGATTTTTAAATCAAAATTAAATGTCCCGCTTTTCGGGAATAACTCGACCGTGCGTGCAGCGTGCTGAGGAAGCGCGGGCGGGGGCACAGACAAGTGTGGACTGGCCGCCCGCCCGGCGCGTCATGAAGATGAGCGCGCGGGAGAGAGAGAGGTTCGTCACGATAGGGTGAATCTGATTAAAAACATCATATTTTTATTAAAATACATTTTCTATGGCTATTTTTGCTATCTATTGTCACGTAAACGTAATTTGAATTAAAATAAAAAGATAAATATTTAAAAACTTCTGATTGTATACGTTTTTTTACTATGTCCCGCTTTCGAAGAAAGAATCCCGCTCTTTTCACTCAAAAAGTTCCAAAATCCCGACTTGGCAAAAAAAAAATCTGGCAACGCTGTTGAAAACCCACGCCCTTGGGAGTGTGAACCGGCCACACTAAGACAACTGATCTATTATCGCTACAAAAGTCCTAGCAAATGTACAGTGCCAATGACAAAGAAGAGAGTAAAGTAAGCGTGGGTAGTAAGGTAAGCGTGTTCCATCCTAGGCCACATCGTTGCTTGACATCAGGCAGGATGTGGTCAAACGCGAACCTATTCTGTATTTTAAAAAAAAGAGAGGGACCCACCTTGCAGGCAAGGGCCCGTAGCACCCTGGCGTCGCTGGCGGCCGAGGAAACGCTGAACAGTGACAGTTCCGTGGTGACAGATTCGTGCGACGGGGAGCGAGCGACACCTCCGCGCCATACCTCACCCCCGCACATCTCCACTGGACACAAAATAAAATAAATAATAATAATAAATAAATATCATAGGACACATTACACACAGCGCCATCTGACCCCAAACTAAGCAGAGCTTGTGTGATGGAAGTCAGATAACTGATAGAATACATAAATACTTTTTTTTTCTAAATACATACTTATAATACATACAGAACACCCAGACACAGAACAAACAGTTCTATTCCAGGCTAGGTGTGCTTTACCATCTTCGACCACACTGTCACTTAACATCAGGTGAGTTGTGGTCAAATACCTAGCCTGTAAGCCATAAGCCCTAAGCCATGTAATTTCTTTTGTGTAATGTTTGTGTGAAAATATAGTTATCTTATCTTTCGAGATCCTGTATGTATGTCAATCCAGGTAATAAACTATATCTGTGCCAAATTTCATACAAATCTCGTCGGCTGTTTTTGAAGAACAAACATTTACTTGGTGGTAGATCTCCTTCACAGGTCATCTAGATAGGTACCACTGCAGTACCAGATATTCTACCACCAAGCAGTAGTGTGTAAACATTACTGTGTTCCGGTTTGAAGGATATTGTGAAGACTAACCATGCAAAGTCTTTAAGTAATAAACTCTAAAGCAGCAATGCCGTGCACTGTTTTGCTACTCAAAGTTCTGTGTATCACTTTAATGATCATGGACAGGTGTTAACTCTTACCATCAGGAGAGTGTCTCGCTCGTCTCATTATTGTCACGTAAAAATAACACAAACTTTCACATTTATAATATTAGTAGGATATATTATTCTAGGATCCTTTTTATTCTATATAATAAATATTATATATAGGAACAAACTAAACATATAAACTATACATCAAACTAATAAATAAAATTAAACTAAATATCTTTAGAGACAAAATAAGACTCACAGATGTTACTTACTGCATTAAAAAACTAAAATGGAGGTGGGCAGGTCATATGGCTAGGAGTAAAAAAGACAAATGGTCTAAAGATTTAACAGAGTGGTGTCCTACACAGTACAAAAGGACAAAAGGAAGACAGCTTCGTAGATGGGAGGACGACATCAAGAGAACTGCGGGCACCGCTTGGGGTAGAAAAGCACAGAACCGGGTTTCTTGGCAAGCTCTTGGGGAGGCCTATGCTGAAAAGCAAAACAATCTTCGCGTACTAGTGTCAGATAACTAAATTGTAAAATATAAGTAAATTATTATGTAAGATTATTAAATAAAGGCAATTATTATTATTATTATTATAGGTACAAAAGGTCAATAAAGGTGTTTGTTGTCATTATGTTTACAAGGGATTTGAGTGAAATTCAAAATAGAGATTATTCCCTAAATTAATACATCGCTAAAATTTTATTCCGGAAACTTATACTGCTTATAGTTGGAAAGGGGATGGAATAACAAGTAGGTTTAATTTCTGTTTAAGATTTCTATTCTATTCTTCTAAATGTATTTTAGTTTTGATGGCAGTGCTATTAAATACTGTCATTTTATCGCTATGTTAAAACTAAGTCAAATTAAATGAATTAATGAAGTGTATTTAGTACGATAAAATATTTTTGCGTAGGTTTTAACTACGCAGAATTTCAGATGGGAATTAATATATAAGTGCAGACTATACATTGATAAAATCCAAACTTTTATAGCTAATTACGTTATATTTTAACAGTAAAAACGTTTTATTACAAGCAGTTACGATTAAATACAGAAATTAAAAAACCAAAACATGCCGGACGCGACAATGTTTTCTTAATTTATAACGAAACAAAGTGTCGTACCATTCACGTTGGGCTCCACGGCGAAAATATTTTCACAGCCGTCCAAGAAAAACAGTTAATAATATCCGCTTGTTGTATAAATGAAGATTAATTTTATAAAAACATTGAAGAATGAAAAATTTCTTTATCAATCAATGGCCCGGTGAACCACGTAGTGTTGCCAGCTTGCCGGCTAGCAAAGCTAACAATTGGAGAGTTCAAAGTCAAACCGTAACTTACAGTACTTATTTACACAATAACTCTTTTATAGACCAAGATTAAAGTAATTAAAATTTTTATTTAATGAATTGCAATGAAAATGTTAGCAAAATTTCCAATTAATTTAAATATGTCAACTGTAGCCTTCGAAATTGATCTTATTGATACAATTCTGAAAAACCGCCGTCTATAGATCTATTGTTGCGATATATCACCATGTTAGTGTTTGGTTCGTCATACATACTTTATGTACGCATGTATTATGTATAATTATTAATAATACAAAAGAAGCGATTAGAAAGTGCTTTTGCCTTCTTACAAAAAATATTTTATAAAAAGTTTAATTAAATTTTAAAGATGTTAAAGAAAAATGATATCTCTGTGTCACAAACCGGCCTTAACTCAGCATATGCTGACTATACCCAGCCTGCGTTGGTCTTTTGATTTTTTTTAGTAGAATCATTTAAATATTACGCAGCTCACACAGAGAAGCAACGACGTGTATACATAGTATAGGTACGCGTGTGCATACACTCGCGCGAATCGAAAGAAGTGGCGTAAAGGGCCATGACGGCATTACAGAGCATCACGCCATTTGCCATCACGGTATATGAGTCGGTTTTACTGCCAAAACACGCTAATAGATATTTCACATCAAGTATTAAATAAATTTAAAAAGCACAAATTTTAATCCAATAGATAGGTATAGTTAGGTAAAACGATTAATTATTTGTGCAGAAAACAGTTATGTTTGTAAATCATTTTAATAACAACACCATAAAATACCAACGATATCCAAAATACCGTCTGCTAGCTAGCTAATAATCGAAATAACTACTGGCAATCTAAGAAAAAATCCTAGGTAAACATTGTTTTATTAAAACAATGTTTTATAGACTGGCAGCACAGTTTGCACGTCAAATAAGTTTCATTCTGAAAAGTTGTGAAATTAAATATAATTATTAGATTATTTTTTTGTTCAAAATTCAAAGAGTTTCGATATACTAAAAGTCAAGTACAAAATATAAATCAGATGAGGCTTTTTATGAAGAGAAAACTTCTTTAGTTCTGTTGAGAGATTATTTGTTCGCAGCTAAAGTTATGGGTTTACGTGATCACCATGCTAATGAAACGTGTTTTAAGTTTTTACTACTGTCAATGCTCACGGCTGCCTTTTTATTTATATATCTTTGTAACAATTTTGGTGACACATAAAAAAAAATGCTAGTTTCAGAATGCACTATTTATTCTATTTCAAAGCGCTCTCTATTGAAATTAGGTATCACTACAGTTCACTACACATTGAACTGTTATCACAGAAAGCTAATAGATGTCACCGCTGCCATTGTGGGCAATTATTTAATTGAATGAATTCCTGATAATTATGTATATTACAAAGTATTAATGATGTAAATAATAAAGCTGGGTAATTAAAAATAGCCCGAGCGTAGATTGGATTACAATTGTATTGTTCAACTCAATTAAATTCTTGGCTAATGACTTTTTCAAAAATTGCATTGTTTCTTATTTCTTCGTTTTTGTCTTCGCACTTTGTATATATGCCAGTGAGTGCGTTTTTTTTTTAAATCTAATGAAATAAATCTATTAGACAGTCGAAGTAAATCAAGATCTAGTACGGTCATTGTACTAAAAAAGTAGTGATGATTTTATTACAAAAAGAGTTTTGGAAGCAACACGAAAACTCATGTCTCATTTGTCAATAAAACATTACTATTTCATACATCAAAAGAAAAAGTTTTTGAAAATAATCTAGAACGGGAGCACGACTATTCCACGTTCCCGCTAAAACTCTTATTAATGATAAATCAACAATCAATTAATATACAATTAATTAGTTAAAAAATCTTATTTCCAAAACTTTAACATAACCTTCTAATTATGTATAAATGACACAAGTAAGATTTACATACAGTACGTTCTAAGGTTTACTACAATAATCTATGACATAGCTAAAATATAACAGAAAACCTTCTTGGATTTAGCAAATATGAGAAAAAACTTTTTTTTTCCTTTGCGGGCTTGTGAGTTTTGGCGGGAATGCGGAAAGAGTCTGTTCGTGTATTTTTGTATACATAATTTGTATGTTTGTCCAAAAGTAGTGTTTTTTCGAGTGTTTATGTATAAAAATACTGAATTTTTATTCATGAAGTGCCGAATTACGAGCACGAGTGTGCGAAAGTGATAGGTATGTGGTGAAAAATTACTTTTCGAGTTGCTTCTAAAACTCCATCTAAGCTTATTGTAAAGTCGCCACTACTTTGCTGAGGACCAAGACTGGACTTTGTCTGTAACTAGATGTTAGTGAATTTTTACATGAATTGCAGGAACCGAAGACGAGGCAGCATGGCTTTATAGCTGTAGCCATGGAAGTAATAATTACCTTATTACTTCCATGGCTGTAGCGTACACGACGGGGCAAATCATTTAAAAAAAAAATGGTTTTTTTTTTTACTAGTAGGCGTGCGTTTGACCTCCATCTCGCCTGGTGTTAAGCGAAGATGCAGTCACGATAAAGCACGCTTGCCTTAAAGAAACCTTTTGACTACAGCTCACTTGATGATAGGTAAGTGACGGTGTAGTCAAAGATGGTAAACACACTTACCCTGGAATGAGATTAGCATTAATTGAGGCTTGCGTGTGGCGGGCCCGTTGCGACTTACTACGTGCTCCAGAATCAAGTTGAGCTTGACTACAAGAGACCTTGTTTTATTGATAGTACCTGGTTGACCGAGCATTGCTCGGCTGAAAACACGGATAAAACGACGTTTTCTGAAAATGAAACCTAGCTAGATCGATTTTTCGCCCCCGAAATCCCCTGGATACAAAATTTCATGAAAATCGTTGGAGCCGTTTCAGAGATTCAGAATTAATTGCTCGTTTAAAGATATAGATAAATATATTGTATGCCTGTAAAAGGTCAAACTGTTTTTGCTTTACACATATAATAATTTTAAGGTCCTAATGTTTCACGGATTACAATAAATGTTTTTGATTTTTAGATTATGTCTTTCACGCATTTTTTAAACTAGTAAATTATTCTTAAATTACTAGTAAAAAATTATCATTGAGGATTTAATAGGATTATGTACGCCCCACAGGGCAATTCAGTTTCAAGTGGAATCAAACTCTCATAATCTGGATTTTTTCAAGGTCAGAGTGAATAGGTATCTTCTAAGTCTGCATGCTTCATTTTCGACCATCATCGCTTACCATCAGGAGACTTGGTGGTTAAACGTGGACATATCCGTATAAAAAAACTTGTAACATTACTGTAAACAATATAGTATTATTTCGATGATAGCTCAGTGGTTAGCGCGGTTGGTTCGCATGCTGAAGGGCGTGGGTTCAAACCCCAACAATGAGCTTGAGCTGTCGGTAAAGGAAAACATCGTGAGGAAACCATTGCATGGTGGTAGAGTACTTTCTAGTACTTGGCTGGCTAGCTACCACTCTCAAGTTGAAAATCTGCCGCCAAGCATCTAACGGTGGGTTCCGGCAGCCTCACTTCAGAGCCAGTTCCATTCCGGGCTAGGCGTGCTTTACCATCTTCGACCACACCGTCACTTAACATCGGGTGAGTTGTGGTCAAACAACAATCCTTTCAGCTATAAAAAAAGATATATTGCATTGTAATGAAAAAACCCAGTAAAAAGTATTATTTTTGTCTTTGTATTTACGCTAATATGTGTTATAAATTTGTTTTACAAACGGTATTTAAGTAATTTTATAAGCGGTAAGCGTGCTCCATCTTAGACCGCATTACTGCTTAACATCAGGCAGAGTGTAGTCAAACGCGAACCTATTACGAATAAAAAAAAAAAGGAAAGAGTTTGATAAAACCGAATTCGTCTATTGTTAAGTTTCAAAATCCTTCATTTATTCACTCAATAAGTAATTATTTTTTGTTGAGTACTGAAAAATGTGTACTCTGCTCTGCAGTTGGCTTGAACCAAGTGAGTTTACGAATTATGTCAACTTTGACACGCAAATTATTAAATAGTACAGCGCCATCTAGCCTCAAACTAACAAAAATTGTATAATGACTTATAGTTTTATGTGTACCCATACTTTTAATACATACGAAACACCCAGAATGAATATTCTGTTTTCGTTAAAAAAATGTACACACATCAATTTCTGATATTTTTTTATACTAAAACTAGCTGTGCCCCGCGGTTTCACCCGCGCTAGATGAGCGCGGGATCTGCGTCATAGTAGCTTTATGCAAACAAAGTCTCAGCCCGATCGGTTTAAAATTGACAAAATTTCATACAAACTTTTATCCCTTTGGGGGTAGAATTAATCAAAATCCTTTCTTAGCGGATGCCTACGTCATAACATCTATCTGCATGCCAAATTTCAGCCCGATCCGTCCAGTGGTTTAGGCTGTGCGTTGATAGATCACTATGTCAGTCAGTCAGTCACCTTTGAGTTATATATATTTAGATTTAAAAAGAAATCCTTCTTATTTTTTTGCGCTATACAAGCTACTTAACGTTCGGTACGATTTTAAAATTAAAAACTTCGCCTTATTCGTGTGAGTGCTTGCGCTAGTGTGAGGTCGTTTACATAATGTATAAGTCACGTGTACTTATTATACACGAGGATGTGTGCGTTATCTGTAAGGAAGTGTGAGATAGTGACAGGTAAGTATGGATACGACATTCAGAATTATGATTTTTGAAGAGAATTAGATAATTTTTCTAAACATTTTTTTAAAATATTTTAATGTCATGAACGAGACGTTCTCTCGATGTCAAGAGAGAACGCCTGTCCAAAACCTTTGAGCAGTAGAACTAAGTCCAGCATTAATATTAATGTTTTTAGCATCGTACATTGTATTTGCATTTTGCGAATGTCAAGATAGATAGATAGATAGATAGATTCTTTATTATCATAAAAATAAATCTATTACTATCGTTCATGTACTCGTCCGGTTATACAAAAATTTTGGCGTAGAAATGCAGTGTTACTCAGAATTGTATTGTGAATCTTACCAACAAAGTAATATTTTTCATTATAGTTTATTATTATTTATATTATTATCTCAAGTATTTCATGATAAAATCAAATACGATAAGTATTAGTCACAGACACATTCAAATCTAATGCCTTAGCAAAATAGTAACTTTACTGGAAGCTTTTTTTTTTTTTTAAGTCTGATAGGTTAGGTTTTTGGCCACAACTCACCTGATGTTAAGTGACGGTGTGGTCGAAGATGGTGAAGCACACTTAGCCTGGAATAGAACTGGCTCTCAAGTGAGGCTGCCGGAACACACCGTTAGATGCTTGGCGGCAGATTTTCAACTTGAGTGTGGTAGCTAGCCAGTCGAGTACCAGAGATTATCCTACCACCACATGGTTTCCTCACGATGTTTTCCTTCACAGCTCAAGCTCATTGTTGGGGTTTGAACCCACGCCCTTCGGCATGCAAACCGACCACGCTAACCACTGAGCTATCATCGCTACAAAAGGTATCCTTTAATAAAAATAGTGTAGCTAGCCAGCCGAGTACTAGAAAGTACACTACCACCACGCTATGATTTCCTCCCGATGTTTTCTTTCACTGGCAGCTCAAGCTCATTGTTGGGGTTTCAACCTACGCCCTTTGGCATGCGAACCGACCACGCTAACCACTGAGCTATCATCGCTACAAAAAAGCTTCTACAGAGTTTTGATAAGAAAACAAAACGACGTGTTTCCCCACATTGCAGAAACATCATACTAATAATTCGGAACTTTAAGATTACAATACAAACAAACACTAAAAAATACACAAGTTTTGAGAAATAATACAATACAGCAACACGATTTCTCCAAGATCCTGTTAAAAGGCCACAATTTGTCTTTGCTGAAGAATTACTTGGTGGTAGATTTCTTAAGCAGGTTGTCGAACTAGGCACCATCGCAATATTCTGCCGCCAAGCAGCAGTGCGTAAACATTACTGTATTCCGATTTAAAGGATACTACAGCTAACGAAATTACAGGGCTATTGAGGCTAACCAGTCGAAAGTCTTGAAGTAATCAGCGCCAAAGTAGCGATATCCTGGCCTTTTTTTGTTACTCAAAGTTCTCTCTTACCATCAAGAGAACGTTTTGTTTGTCTTATTACTTTTAGATTTAAAAAAGTTTTATACTGTATAGATTTATGGAGAATTTTATTTACAAAAACTAATTAAAATTATAACTTAAATAACAACTTCAAAAAATACCTAAGAATTAATAAGTACTACTTACACTGTATACAAATTTATATAATAAAAGCAACCAAACCTAAAAGTCCATCAGAGGACGGAAACGTGTCCAGAACGCTGGATGGCAATGCTAAGATTCTGCCTCCTCTAAGCGTTTGGCCAGGTCCCTATCTCTTAACTATATAATGTTATAAATGCGACAGTAAGTTTGTTTTTTTGTTACGCCTTCACGCGTAAACTACTCAAAGGATCTGGGTGAAATTTTGCATGTAGGTACTTTAGACCCTGGAATAAGACATAGAATACTTTTCATCATCACGATCCATCACCACGCGGGTAAAACCACGCAGATAACTAATAGATATATGAACTGTCAGCCTCATTTGAAAGCCAGTCTAGGCGTCTTTACTACCAACTTAAGCCACATGGACACTCAAAATCAAGTGAGCTGGGGTCAAAACCAAGCTCGTAAAACTTAAAAAAATATATAACTGTGCCCGAAGCGTTGTTTCCCTGGGCCATGTCCACACTTGCCGCACCGTGTCTCGGGTATTGTACGTTGATTGTGGCGCGCATGTCGGCGCTTGGAATGCAAACTAAACCGCGCAGGGGTGTCGCTAAAAGACAAGATATTATTGTTATTAATACATCACTACATAATAAAAAACAAACTCGTAACTTAAAAAACAATTGAATTATCATGCGAGTTTCACCAATAGATAGAGTGATTCATGGGGAAGTTATAGGTATAAAATTTGTCAAGGTTTTGTGTAAATTGGTTGAAATATGATGATAATTGTTGGAAATGTCGGAAAAAGTCAAGCCACCTGGGAGCTTTCTTCGAAAACGCTGCCTAATCCCTTTGAGAATCAAAAGCCCCGTGTAAGCCCGTGCGGGTCGCTAATATAATTATAATAAATCTTATATTTTAAAAAAATTGTAATTATTTTTGTATTTTCATCTACATAATTAGTTTATCATGAATGAACATTGAATTATTTACTTTTTTTTATTTTGAATTAATATTATTTTATATTACGAGTACTTAATTTAATTTAATGGGGTGGGTTATTTCCTTAATGAAATATGATTGTTATTTTAATTTGACTGTTATAAAATAATTTTAATGTTTAAATATTATTAACATTTTTATGTGTGTACAACTAAATTATGACATTTAAAAATACACTTGACATATTTACTGATTACGTAACATTGACATTTCTAAACTTAATAATAATTGTTAACTGTATATTTTTATGCCGTGTTATGTTTTTTCGTGTTGCGTTTTATGTTTTTTTTTTATTTGACGTGGTGGTGCCGGCGTAAGAATAGTACCCCACCCTCTCTGCCCGTGGTTGCCGTAAGAGTCAGCTAAGGGATGTAATCCGGAAGATGGGCAGCAGCGTCTTCCTTGAATAATCACACCTAACTGCGCTCGCCAACCCGCCTGCCAAGCTTGGCGAGTATTGGTAAAACCCCCCTCAGGAGGAGGCCTATGTCCAGCAGTGGATCCCACTTAGGACAAGCATTTTGTGGTATAATCATAAATGTTTGTTCTGTGTCTAGGTGTTCTGTATATAATATAGGTATATATTTACAAAAAAAAATATTTAAGTATTCTATCAACTATCTGACTTTCATGGTACAAGCTTTGCTTAGTTTGGGTCAGATGGCGCTATGTGTAATGTCCTATATTTATTTATTTTATTTTAATTAATCGCGAGTAATCTCGCATACGTAAAACCAAAATATGTTAAAACCACGTCAGTTTCTGTTAAAAAAAGTAATTAATAACTTTTAAAAATGTGCAATTATATTAATTTATTTCCGTCTTTCACAAAGATGGTCGGAACGAAATCTTTGTAATATTTTAATCCTATGTCATATAGATCTCTTAACACATACTAAATCTTTTTATAAACTACAAATAAAACTAATAAAGTGATAATAAAACTTAAAACGAATAATCATTAAAATATATATGTGTAAGTAACATCCCTAACGTTATATCATTGCACACATACAAGCGCATATCTATAAGTAGTCCCGCACACAAGTACACCTTACGAATTAGGGTCGGCTCTAGTTGGATTTCAAACAAAAACGGCATAACTTACAAATTTAGATTTTTAAAAGATTATATTTATTTTGTTTAAAAATTATTTCCAAACTAGCTGCGCCCCATGGTGATACCTACTAGATTTTTTCGGGATAAAAATTTGCTTATGTGTTAACCAGGGTGTCAGCTACCTCTCCAAATTTCATCACAGTTGGTCAAGCCGTTTGAGCGTGAAGAGAGGATACTCTGACTATAGTCGGAATATCGGACATAAAGCCAGAGTATCCGACGTAATTAAATGTGATTTAATCAGCTTAAGTAAAACAAAAATAATCAATATAATAATATGTTTATCATCGGGTCTTTATCGCTCACAAAATACTATGAAATTAGTTTTGTGTATTTACCTCAACGTTTCGGCCATGTTGGAATAGCCATGGTCACAAGTCGACGTCATCTCATGACCACTAATTTCATAGTATTTTGTGTAAGATTAAGACCCGGTGATAAATATAATTGTATTCCTTGTTTTATGACATTGACGAGTATTTCAAACTAAAAGCTTATTAAATTACTACTAAGTGATTATGTTTTCTTTTTATATTGACATATTTTATATTAAAATAATTTTAATATGAAATATCTAATCAGTGTTTTAATACTCTTTTAATTATATATTTACATATGTATATAGATGGTAAGCGTTCCCCATGTGCGTACTAAGTGCTTTGAATCCACATTCTTTATTCGCAGAGCGAGGATGTGGAACTCTTTGCCGGAGTCTGTGTTTTCCGAAAAGTATAATTAGAGTGTCTTTAAATCAAGAGTAAACAGGTTCCTTAGAAGCAAGCGTGTTCCATTCTGGACCAAATCATTGCTTAACATCAGGCATGATGTGGTCAAACGCAAACCTATACAGTATTAAAAAATAAAACATATATTACGGAATTGATTCGTAACATTGGTGTTATCTATAAAATATATGTATTTGTATTAGTTCAAATTGATAAAGTGCCGGCGTAAGAGTAGTACCCCACCCTCTCTACCCGTGGTTGCCGTAAGAGTCGGCTAAGGGATGTAATCCGGAAGATGGGCAGCAGCGTCTTCCTTGAACAATCACACCTAACTGCGATCGCCAACCCGCCTGCCAAGCGTGGCGAGTATTGGCAAAACCCCCTCAGGAGGAGGCCTATGCCCAGCAGTGGACGTCCTATGGCTGATGATGTGATGATATGAAGTTGATAAAGTTTAAAAACTAAATAAAACAAAAATATTGCGTTTCTTACTTATTGCGTTTTCACATACGACGCCATCCGTTTTTTTATCATGCTTACTCCGTAGGTGTCCTTATGTCGCGACTTCGTATTGTTTAGACAATTTGTGTTTAAATTTACAAAAATGTATAAAAATCATGGATTTAGTTCAAACGATATATACTCGTATCGTTTGAACTGAATCCATGATTCCATCTACAGATAGCGATCTAATACTCTACATAGCAGATATCAACGGAATGTCGTCTAAGTACTACAAATCAGATATTTAGTCGACAAGCAGTAGTGTGTACCTGTTAGCTTATTTGGTAGAATATCTGCTTCAAGAGCTGTAGGGCATAGGTTCAATTCCTAACAGAAAAAACAAGTGACGAAATTTTTATTTTTTATTGTTATCGCTGACAGGCTAGGTGCTTGACCACAACTCACCTGATGTTAAGTGACGGTGTGGTCGAAGATGGTAAAGCACACCTAGCCTGGAATGGAACTGGCTTTTTCTGGGTGCTCTGAATGTATTTGCAAAAAAGGTATTTAAGTATTCTATCAGTTATTTGGTTACCATAGTACAAGCTTTGCTTAGTTTGGAGCTAGATGGCGCTGTGAGAAATGGCCCACGATTTTTTTTTACTGTCCAGCATTTAGAATGTGAAGAATTAACAACATAGCATACTCACAAACTTTCGTCTTTTTAATATGTTTTATATTAAATAGATCTATGTTAGCCACCAACTCACCTGATGGAAAACGACAGTGCGGCCTAGGATGGATCACGCTGATCTAGAAGAAATCTACCCAATCTATTCTATATTATAGCGTGTTTAGCTTAAGCATGCGTTACCTTTAGAATTAGGTTTAGAGAGAAATGAGACATTTCTATAAGTAACAAATATACAACAGACATTTTTTATCCCGAAAAATTGTAATTGTTTGATGTATAAGTGTTTTGCAAACATTTGTTTTCCAAGTCAAGACTTAACAAACTAAGTACAAATGTTATTAACAACTCAACTCAACAAGTTTATTAAGTCCTGATTTGTGAGCATATATTCATGAAATACCTACGCACTATTTTTACCCGACTGTCAAGGAAGAGTTATGTTTTTCGCGCGTATCTTGTATGTATGTATATTTCTTTATTACCTCGTATCTTCCAAACGGCCGAATGGATTACGACTATTAATATATCGTTAAATTCGTCTCAATAACATAAGTGTCCTTAGAGGGTGGTTTTTTTTAAATAAAAAAATCTAGATGGTAGATTTTTGGCGCAATTAAGCAAACCTATTATAAGTAGGGTATCTAAATAAAGGTAATTAAAAGAGAATTACAAAAATATATTTCAGTTATATGTTTAAATTTAATTAGGAATAATAAATTGGTTTAAAAAGATTTTTTTCCTTTAATTATAGTAATTTTAATCACAGTTAGGTAGATTTTTTTAACTGTTCAGCTTGTTACTTTACTATTTTAAACTAAAAGATTATTAAATTACTAGTAAGTAATTAAGATTATTTTTTAAATTGTATTATATGACAATATTTCTTTATTTTGACATGTTTTTATATTCATTGACATGTAATCAGTGTTTTAAAACTTCTTTAATTATATACAATATTTGAAATTATATTACGGAATTTGACTTGTTACATTGGGGTTATGAATAAAATATTTATATTTGATTAACGGTTTCAACTATGTTTAAATAAGTAAGTTTAAATAAGTATATCCCTATCACTATTCCACAACCTGAGCATTTTTGTGGTACACTTTACTGAGAAACTATCACGCTTATTGATTTCTGCTTTAACATAGTAATTTAACTTCATATCTCGATATGTTATCTGTGAAAAAAATAATAATTTTATAACCATAAAAAAAAAATAACATTAACAATTTTGTGTTCAAAAATTCAAAAATTATTACCCGTTAGAAAAACTACACAGAGCCCTCACAATGCTCTGCTTTTGGCTAGTTACTGTAATTAATATGTTAAATTTAAATTAATTCAAATTAAATGATCGTTATCAATAAGAATAGATAAAAAACACTGATCCCATTGTCTCGTTGTATAATACATAATAAATAAATAAAATAACTTTGAACTTATGTTAAAAATATATTTCAATAGACACAATTTAAGTATATTTTGTTTCTTCTGTTTAAAGGTAGGTAAATTAAATGATATTAAAAAAAATACTTGTTCGTTAAATTATCTTTGTCTCTGTTGTTGTCTGTGTTAGTGTGGAAGTGTGCGTGAGACCCTCTTGCGTTTATTAGTTTGTTGATCTGAAATTAAGGGTTGTCACAATTCAAGTATTAATATATTTTAGAAATTATTCATCTTTTCTTTTTTATGGCTGACACACTGGCTAGGTGTTTGACCATAGCTTACCTGATGTTAAGTGACGTTGTGGTCGAAGATGGTAAAGCACACCTAGCCTGGAATGAAACTGGCTCTCAAGTGAGGCTGCCGGAACACACCGTTAGAAGCTTGGCGGCAGATTTTCAACTTGAGGGTGGTAGCTAGCTAGCCGAGTACTAGAACATACCCTACCACCACGCTAGGGTTTCCTCACGATGTTTTCCTTCACCGGCAGCTCAAGCTCATTGTTGGGGTTTGAACCCACGCCCTTCGGCATGCGAACCGACCGCGCTAACCACTTAGCTATCATCGCTACAATAAATAAATACTTGCGCCCGCGACTCCGTCCGCGTTGACTTTAGATGTTCAGATGTTTGTTACTCAATCACACAAAAACGGCCGAATGGATTTGGATGAAATTTGGAAATGAAATTTGACTCAGGAAAATGTTAGGTTCCAAATAACTAACTACATTACGTATTCACTTGAAATTTGGTATAGATACCTCTTACAGCACATTATTCCAGAACGAACAGTATTCTTTATATTAATCTAGGACCTAGGTAATTAAGTAGCGCAAGTTTCGCAATAACTTTTTACTTGGTGGTAGATTTCCTTAGCAGGAGGTCGTCTAGGTAGGTACCACCGCAGTACCAGATATTCTGCCGCTAAGCAGTAGTGTGTAAACATTACTGTGTTCCGGTTTGAAGGGTACTGCAGCTAGCGAAATTACATGGCTATTGAGACTAACGATCTAGTCTCAAAGTAATGAGCGCCAAGGTAGCGATGCCCTGGACTTTGTTTTACTACTCAAAGTTCTGTGTATCGCTGCAATGGTCATGGACAGGCGTATCTCTTAACATCAGGAGAGCGTCTCGTTTGTCTCATTACTGTTATATAAAAATAAAAAAAAATAAAAACGATTTTTTACTTCTTAAATACTTTTAAATTATCTCTGAACCCAATTCTCAACTCAACGTGTGGACAAAGTAGTGGGCGCAAGCTAGTCTGTAATAAATATATGTAATAACGAAAACAATTGATTTCCTTGTCTAATACAATGCAAAAATAAGGTAGTTCAAATAATATAAAACATGTTTGTTTTGAATTTGATACAAAATAAATAAATTCAAGAAATATTTTGTATTTTAATTTAAAAGATCTTGTTTAGTCGGAGTCCGTAACGTAAATAAACAATGTGGCAGCCCTGACCCGCACGCACACAGCGCCGTACACGCACACATCCATGTAACGGATATATGAAACCGAATGCTTGTCAAACTAAATGGATACGGTAGATAGAGATGAGATTTTTTGTGAGATATCGATATGTTACATTTTATTTACTTATCTAATTTAATACCTTTAAGCAAAAAATTCTTGTATATATGTATATATATATGTATATATATATATATTTTTTTCTGAATCTCGGAAACGGCTCCAATGATTTTCATGAAATTTAGTACGCAGGGGTTTCGAGGGCGATAAATCGATCTAGCAAGGTTTCATTTTTGAAAAAACGTCTTTTTATCCTTGTTTTCTGGCAATGAAAAACCGAGCAAAGCTCGGTCATCCAGGTACTAATAATTGTTTTTGAAAACAGTAGTTGAGTACCGCGGTGCTACCCGCTACATTTATTCAAAATAAAAAGTAGCCTATGTGTTATCTAGGGTGCCAGCTACCTCCATACCAAATTTCATCAAAATTGGTCCAGCCGCTTGAGCCGCGCTCAGCTCACCTGATGTTAAGTGACGGGGTGGTCGAAGATGGCTAAGTACACCTAACCTGGAATAGAACTGAATTAGAACTTAATGTCAATCAGAAATTTATTTAATTTTTTTATTCTTTTCTGAAAATAAATATCAAATCTGCCTCTTACACTATTATTCAAATTCAAATAATTTATTTCAGACATGATGCAATACAAAAAATTACATTAAATAAAATAAGAAAAACAAAAAATACAAATAAAAATGTCAAAATAATTCACAAAAATAAAAATTTCACACAATTGAATTACAATTCCACTCCGCTTCTTTTTTCGAAAAAAAAATTATATAGCTCAAATTTCCATTTTATTGTTACTTTGTACAAGTTAACTGGTTTTTTTATATAATGTCAAAAAACGCTTACCTTATATGTAAAAACGAAGCAAATATTCGATCGATATCGATATTCAATAATCTTAAGAAGCACCCCACGCCTAGCGCTCCATGTACGTATTATTATTAGCAGAGATAAGGCACAGGGCACACCGCATGCATTTAGTGTGATTTCTAGTGATTCAGTTCGTAGGTTATCAGAAACATCGATGTTTTGTAATTTATCGATAAAATTTATTTTTTGTAAATGTTGCATCTTAATCATATACGAATTTATTATTATATTAATTTTAAATTCTATGTTTAGTCCTTCCTCATCTTAAATTCGAGTTGCCAGTTCTACTCCAGGCTAGGTATGCTTTACCGTCTTCGATCACATCGTCACGAAAGATCAGGTAAACTGTGGTCAAACATCTCTACATAGTATAAAATAAAGTCGCTTCCCGCCGTTTGTATGCTTAGATATTTTAAACTGCGCAACGGATTTTGATGCGGTTTCCATCAATAGACAGAGCGATTCAAGAGAAAGGGTAATGGGGTGCATATGCATGTATAATACATGCATATGCACCCCATTATTGTCTACATTGCATCCGTGTGAAGACGGGACGGGTCGCTAGTTAAAAAAATAAATTTTATGGTTGTCAAGCTAGGTGTTTGACGACAGCTCACCTGATGTTAAGTGACAGTGTGGTCGACGATGGTATATACACCTAACCTGGAATGGAACTGGCACTCAAGTGAGACTCCCGGAACACACCGTTAAGTGCTTAGCGACAGATTTTCAACTTGACCGGTTCGTTAAGGTAATACAAGAAAAAAAAATAAAAAATATATTGTGTGTCCTTGCCTTTTCCTGCGACCACAACACGAGCGAAGCCCAAGGACAATACATATAGGTACATACGTATATATAAAATATATATATTCTTATAAATATTATCATATTTGCCTACTTCAGCTCACTAATCTTTACGAATGTATTTAACTACTGAAAACAGAATATAGCTTTATTGAAAATTGAAAAAAAGTATTTTCTAAGTAACTACAAATTATTAAGATAATTATATCCAGGCCATATTTTCCTCTTCGTCTGACTTTTAGATTAGGTTTTTTGTGTAGTTAATAATTATTTTTAACTTTGTACATACTGGCTCAGTGGTTAGCGGGTTCGGACCCCAATAGGTTCAAATCCCAAACAATGTGCTTGAGCTCTAGATGAAGGAATAAATCATGAGGAAGCCATAGCATGGTGATAGGGTACTTTCTAGTACATGAGAGTAAAAAATCTGTTGTCAAGCACCTAACAATGTGTTCTGGCAGCCTCACTTGAGCCACCGACAGATGAACAGTGGTTAAACACCTAGTCAGTTAACCTAAGAAAACGGTCTAGTATGAAATTTACACAAATACGTACTTTAATACCCTTAAGTTAGTGACTCAAGACGCCATTCGGCCCAATCTTCGGCTTCCTATTCGATATCATGTCACTCCATGAAGTACAGGGCGTCCTACGCTACGTTTGGTAATGGCGGTCTCCACTCCAGAACACGGAACCCCAGCGGTTCTGTCCAGATAATGTCCAGACCATTGTCACTTCAGCTAATAGGAGATTTTTATTATAAGAAAAGCATATATGTAATTAAAAATTAATATCTAATTCATTCAACAGTTATTAGGTTACGATACAAGCTTGGCTTAGTTTACGATGGTGTTTTTTTATTCAAAAAATGGCCCTGTACTATTTGTACACGGAAAAAATATCGACAAAACCTTGAAGCTTAGGTAGTATAAAGAGTTTTGTTTCTGTGAATCTGACAGAGAATGAAATTTAAACATTTTCAAAGGTTTTAAAATAATAAGTATAACAAAAAGAGGCCTCGTGTTTGCATTTAGAATTATCGAGTTTCGACCGAGCTCTAGGAATAGAGTTTAAATAGTTTTAGACACGTCCAACTATAACGATATAACCAAAACACTTTGTTCCGGTTTGAAGGATTCTGCAACTAATCAAATAAGAGGGATGTTGAGACTAACCATCGAAAGTCTCAAAGGAATGCCAAATCAGCGATGCCCTGGACTTTGTTTTGTTACTCAATGTTCTGTGTATCGCCGCAGCTCGGAAAGAAAATAAATACTTATTGATTTTTATACATAAGTAATAAGTTAACCACATCCTGCCTGATGTTAAGCAATGATGTGATCTAGGATGGAACACGCTTACCTAAAAGGAACCTTTGTAGCGATGATAGCTCAGTGGTTAGCGCGGTCGGTTCGCATGCCGAAGGGCGTGGGTTCAAACCCCAGCAATGAGCTTGAGCTGCCGGTGAAGGAAAACATCGTGAGGAAACCATAGCGTGGTGGTAGGGTACTTTCTAGTACTCGGCTGGCAAGCTACCACCCTCAAGTTGAAAATCTGCCGCCAAGCATCTAACGGTGTGTTCCGGCAGCCTCACTTGAGAGCCAGTTCTATTCCAGGCTAGGTGTGCTTTACTATCTTCGACCACACTGTCACTTAACATCAGGTGAGTTGTGGTCAAACACCTAGACTGTCAGCGTTAAAAAAAAACCTGTTTACTCTTGATTTGAAGACACTCATATTGTAATTCGGGAAACACAGACTTCGGCAAAGAGTTCCACATCCTCGCTGTGCGAATAAAAAATGTGGATTGGAAGCGTTTAGTGCGCACATAGGGAACATCCACCATGTACGGGTGACGCCTTGGTCGCGTTTGTCTAGCAGTCTGGTAGTAAAAAGGGGCGGGGATTTGATTTCAAAACAATTTCGAAATATTACATTATTTTTACATTTAAACCTTTTTAAACTATGGGATGGGGTTTATTTTAATAAAATACATGAAACATAGTAGGCTGTATGGGCCACTTTAAGTGCCTAAAAAAAGCAATGGCAAACTAAAACAAAATCTGTCAATGTCAAGTCAACGGCCGCCATAATAACCTCTTCCATACACGTACGTCGAGTTGTTTCTCGCTTTATTGATACGAATATGTGGATTATTTTACTTTTAACGTTACTCGGACTCTGATATCGCTTTTATGAGGCTATGATATAAGATTTGTTTACTTCATGTCAATTGTTAAAGTCAATCAAATGTGTAAAAATAGCTATGTATACTTTTTTTTGCTTTACATGTCAAGGGCATACATATTCAGACTACTTTATAACGTCATCGCTATAAAGACTTTGATTTTTTTTTGCATAGAAAGCCAAAATATTCTAATAGGTTTTATAATAAACAATTTAATATTAGTACAAATATATAAAATAAATACAAAAAGAAACCTGTAGGCACATACCATTGTCATTTTTCTTACAATCAGGAGAGACTCCAGTAAGTCTCAATACATTTACATTTAAAAAAAAATTACATGAAATTGATTGATTCAGATTTTTGTTTAATTTCTTTTAGTTATTAAGTTTATGTCAAATTATAGTTTTTTTTTTTTAATTTTTGTCATGTTAGTGTTTAAATCCTCACTGTTAAACTAAATATATACCATGAACACTCATAATTTTTGTCATTTCTAAAACTTCATATATCTACATAGAACGCTTCCACGTTGAATAGCACTCACACACGCAGCCGCGTCTGTGTGCAACATAATCGTCGACGAGATAAGGTGACATCGATGAGTTAATAATAATAACAACGTGCTACAGTCTAGATAATAATAAGTAATGCTAATTATTATTTTTATTGATTGGCAACTTACAAAGTGTATTTCTATTATTTTGTCTATTCTTGGTTGCCTGGGAGAGCCTCTTAGCGATAAGCCATTTGTACACTAGAGCATAAGATTCTTTTGTTTTCTGCACACTGCTTAGTACAGTAAAAAAATTCTATCTATCTATTAACCGACTTAAAAAATGTGGAGTTTTTGTCGATCCTGTACATTTTTGACTGACATCAAAGAAGGAGGAGTTTCTCGATTCCAACGACCTAACCAAGCGTGGTATTTTGAAGACTCTCCTCCCCCCTCAGAACGGGTACAGGTTATTTAACTTACTAGTGATTTTATTTTACAATAAAATATTTTGAAGTGTTAAAATACAAGATTTCGCTTTTTTTTTGCTGCGTATAACATAAAACAGAACGAAACAAAACACTGAAGAACAGAAAAATACTTTGTTAAATAAAATAATTGTACAATAGGTCTTATCCATGTTAAACCTATCGGTAGTAATGACGTCACAAAACAATTTTTACCTTATCAAAGCTATTTCTCTTGCGATAATAAGTGGGTAAGAGTTATTTTATGTATATCTACATATATTAGTAGACAAACAAACATTTAATTTAACAAAATGTAGGTCAGAAAGCTAAGTTATAATTTCATTACTTTTTTTTTACAGGCTACGTTTTTGACCACAGCTCACTTGATGTTAAGTGACGGTGTGGTCGAAGATGGTAAAGCACACCTAGCCTGGAATAGAACTGGCTCTCAAATGAGTCTGCCGGAACACACCGTTAGATGCTTGGCGGCAGATTTTCAACTTGAGGGTGGTAGCTAGCCAGCCGAGTACTAGAAAGTACTCTACCACCACGCTATGGTTTCCTCACGATGCAAATTTTTTTTTACTAATCATATATCTAATCTTTTGATTATATCGAGCTGTACGCTTTGGGTGTACTCCGAATGGTGGTAATTGTACTCATTATTATAAATAACAAGGTACTACAGTGAAATTATACATCACATCACATCATCAGCCATAGAACGTCCACTGCTGGACATAGGCCTCCTCCTGGGGGGGTTTTGCCAATACTCGCCACGCTTAACAGGCGGGTTGGCGAGCGCAGTTAGGTGTGATTGTTCAAGGAAGACGCTGCTGCCCATCTTCCGGATAACATCCCTTAGCCGACTCTTACGGCAACCACGGGCAGAGAGGGTGGGGTACTATTCTTATGCCGGCACCACCACATTACAAGTGACATTACAAGGCTGTTGAATCTTACCATCGAATATCTCAAAGTAATGAACGCCAAAGCAGCGATGCCCTGGACTTCGTTTTACTCAAAGTTCTGTGTATCGCTGCAATGGTCATGGACAGTCGTTATCTCTTACCATCAGAAGAACGTCTCGCTCGTCTCATTATTATTACACAAACAAGCTGAAGAGTTTAAAAGTTTACAACCCGACTGCGATTAAAGTAGCTATAATCAAAGGAAAAAACTTTTTAAACAAATTTATTAACCCTAATTAAATTTAAACATATAACTTATACATATTTTTGTAATTGTTTTTTAATTGCCTTTATTTAGATACCCTACTTGATAGGTTTGGTCATATTTTTCTTATTAACGTATTACTATTTCGCGCCAATAATCCACTATCTTGATTTTATTTAAAACCACTTGGGTTATTGAGACGAATCTAACGATACCATAATTGTCGTAATCCATTCGGCCGTTTGGAAGATACGAGGTAATAAAGAAATTTACATACATACAAGATACGCGCGAAAAACATAAACCTTCCTCGGCAGTCGGGTAAAAAAGCCAAAATCTGAAATTAAAAAAAAACACCCGTTCTATACAATTGGTCAAAAGACGATGAACTATTTTAATGTAATAGTAATCAGACGAATGAGGCGCTATCTCGTTGATAAGAGATAACGCATGGCCATGACCATTGTAGCGGTACGCAGAAATTTGAGAAACACAGCAAAGTACATCGCAACTTTGGTGCCATTACTTTAGCTCCAATAGCACTGAAATTTCGCAAAGACCCTTTAAATCGGAATTCAATAATGTTTGCACACACTGATTGGTGGCAGAATATCCAAAATACTTAGTTTTATTTTAGAATAGCTATTTTTTTTAGATTTCTTAAATGGGTGTGTATTAAAAGTTGATAATAATGATCCCCTTTCAGGCTAGCATATAAACATTCCTAGATTTAAACGAATAAAGGCGAATTAAACATATTTAGGCGTATTTAATGTATCTTTCGTGTTTTTCTGACATTTCACAATCTCAGAATCTGTAACTGCCGCACTGAATTCTATTTTCAACTTTAAAAACTAGCTTTGACACGTTTTTGTTTAACTTATATTTAGTCGTTTAATTGTGTCGGATACTTTTACTATCCCTTCAGCTACATCAAGTCGTCTTCTTCAAGGAATCAAAGAAGAGTGCAACCAATAATAACTAATAATATAGGGCACATTACACACATCGCCATCTGACCCCAAACTAAGCAGAGCTTGTGTGATGGAAGTCAGATAACTGATAGAATAAAAAAATACTTTTTTTTTGTAAATACATACTTTTAATACATACAGAACACCCAGACACAGAAAAAACATTTGTTTATACCTAACAAACATTTGTCCTTGGCGGGAATCGACCCACGCCCTATAGCTCAGGTAGACATACTCCCAATGAGCCAACAGGGCTGTCAACGCGCGCTTTCGACTTGCTTCGCACTTCACGCAGCAAAACGAGTAGGTAAAATCGGTTAAGTAAAACAATAAATATTTGAAGGTGTAACAATAATTTTATGACGCAAAAGTTACATAATGTGGTCTGTCGTAAGTAAATACACAGCTATATCGTTTTAATTCTAAATAAATCCTTATCCATATTATTCTAGCTTTGTATGGGAAGACATTCCTGTTTTCGAACTTACCCACACAAACGCGGGTCACGCACACTATCGCACGCTTTGTATGTGTTGTGTTCTTCACCTCGAGGACTGCGTTCGAGCGAGTTTGATACTTGCTACATTGTAATAGAAGTGTGATGACACGTGTTCCAATTTTGCTATTTTGACGCTGTATTTAGTAAGTGATGTTTGTTAAAAATTATATTAAAGGTTTGACTCCAAAAATTAACAAACTTTATAAAAGAAGGAGATTATTTGCTCAACTATATTAATTAATTACCTTTTTATATAAGTTCACCGATTTCGCCGCCTGTCGAAGACAGATTTTGCAAGTTTTTTTTTGTATTTGTAAAACTAGCGGCCCGCTCCGGCTTCGCACGGGTATAAACCTCAAAAATAACAGTATTTCTCCACTATTTAATAGATGTTATTATACATATAAACCTTCCTCTTCAATCACTCTATCTATTAAAAAAACCGCATCAAAATCCGTTGCGTAGTTTTAAAGATTTAAGCATACATAGGGATATAGGGACAGAGAAAGCGACTTTGTTTTATACTATCTAGTGATAGTGATAGTGATGAAGTGATTGTCTCATTGTCACCAATTTGGGATCAACTCTTTCAAACGAAGTTGTTTAGTAATATTTTTAACTGACTTCTAAAAAGGAAGGAGGTTCTCTGTTCAACTAAATAAGTTATTTTCCTTTTTATATACGTTCACCGATTTCTCCGTCAATTGAAAACCGATTTTGAAAGTTGTTGTTTTTTTAAATTTGAAATGGTCTTATTGTCACCGAGTCAAGATCAACTCTTTTAAACGAAGTTGTTTAGTAATATGTTTAACTGACTTCATAAAAGAAGGAGGTTTTATTTACGACTAAATGTTTTTTTCTTTTAAATTTCGAAACTTATTTTATAAGTAACATTTTAGTTTAGAGATTTGCCTCATTTACTTTGTTCTAAAATAAAATGACTACGAACTATAAAGATTACAGCAGATGTAAAAAAAATATATGTATTTAACTATAACATACAAACTGACTTACAAATATATATATCCCACTAATATTATAAATGTGAATGTTTGGATGGATGGATGTTTGTTACTCAATCACGCCAGAACGGCTGAACGGATCTGGATGAAATTTTGCATGTAGATACTTTAGGCCCTGGAATAAAATATAGGATACTTTTCATCATCATCATCATCATCCATCACCACACGGGTAAAACCGTGGGGCGCAGCTAGTATATATATATATTTATAACTGAATAGTGTTACAACACTTCCCATTTGATCTTTATCAGTAACGTGTTTTACATTATTAGTGACCTGGAAGAGATCGCTTTTAGCGATAAGACCGCCATTTGTGACACTAACTCATGAAATTGTCTTATATATTGGGTGTAACTATAAAGAGTTTCTATCTAGAGTATATAACATTATTTTTAAAGTAAATGATATCAATTTTTTTTAGCAAACTTTATAGGGCATAACATTTAATCGTTGTTTAAGTTTAACCAATACTTAAAATGCTGTCTAATTCTCTCTGACGTGACACATGAATATGCGAGATGATCGATTATGATATAGGTAACAAAAAACAAAATAATTTATTATAAATAAAAGACAAAAATAGTTATTATTTGTAGAAAAAAAAATTCGGCATAATTAGACCTTGAGTAACGCCATAATCAAACCCCAGAGAGTGTCACACCATGTGACAAGGTATTGCTGTTGTTGACATTTTCGTTCGACGTGTGAAATACCTGTATGACATACAGGTATTTCACACGTCGTGACGTCATGAATGTCATAACCGGTTTCGTGATAAAATAGATTTTTGAAATCGCAAAATACGCAAAATACATTGGCTTTGTATGAAATTTAGCACACAAATAGTTTATGTAGGATAATTTTTATGCGGCAAACTGAACAACTGAACTTTTTGCTAAATTCCACGCGGACAAAGTCGCGGGTAACAGCTAGTCTATTATAAAAAAGTAGTTATATTTATACAAATAGACAAACTTTCACATATATATACTAGTGACCCGCCCCGGCTACGCACGGGTAGTAAGAACGGGTATAGTGAGCTATCCTTAAAAGGTAGATATTATAAGTATGCCATCGCGGACTTTTTTGTAGTTCTATAAAAGAGGAATATCCCACCATGCATTGTTTTGTTATATCTCAAAGGGATTAGGCAGCGTTTTCGATGAAAGCTCCCAGGTGGCTTGACTTTTTCCGACACTTCCAACAATTTTCATCATATTTCAACCAATTTACACAAAACCTTGACAAAGTATGTATATATCAAAACCTTCCATATGAATCACTCTATCTGTTAGTAAAACATGCATGATAATCCGTTCAGTAGTCTTAACAAAAGTAGTTTCAGTATTTTTTAGAAAATATTAACCCATTGCCAGCAATAATTGTAGATCCATGAATCTATTATGTTATAAGTTCAGGACTCCAAGGAAGCTCTACAACTGTGTGCCCATATACCTGGCACACACACACAGATTCGTAGCCTCCACACGTGTGTAGTGTGCGTATGTATTTAGAATATGCAATGCTGGCATAGACACAATATTGACCTGCCGATGTGGAAATTTTTAAGATTTGATACTTGTTCAAGTAATTCGGTATGAAAAGATTTTATATTTTTTACTGATAATAAACTGTATATTATAAAAAGCTGATTCGAATACTTTGGCTTCCTATGCGGTTGTTGATTTTTAATACGTTTTAAAGCGATGACGTCATAAAGTAGGCTGAATATGTATGCCATTGCCATGTAAGACGAAAAAGTATACATAGCTATTATGACACATTTGATTGACTTTGACAATTGATATGAAGTTAACAAATCTTATATCATAGCCTCATAAAAGCGATATCAGCGTCCAAGGAACGTTTAAAATAAAATAATCCAGATATTTGTATCAATGAAGCGAAAAACAACTCGACGTACGTGTATGGAAGAGGTTGTTATGGCTGCAGTTGACTTGACATTGACAGATTTTGCACTGCCATTGTTTTTTTAGGCATTATACAACGTACTATGTGACGTCATTAGAGGTCAATTGAAAGTCATTTTTTAAAATGTATTTTATTAAAATTAACCCCATAGCATAGTTTAAAGGATTTTAAACTTATAAATTATGTACAGTATTGTAATATTTCGAAGAGTTTTGGAATCAGTAAAGTATTTTTTTCTTTACATACAGAAAACTGTGTCAAGTTGTTTTTGTGAAAATAATTAAATTATAATTTTTCAATCTTATTTAGTTTAATCGTGTACCTAAGTAAGTAGATCTGAAAAAATTGCTCCCAGAGCATGAGTAATACATAATAAATAATAAAGTCAAGAATATATAAATAATTCAGACTTAGCTACCTATCCAAGTTAGTGCTAAATCTCTTCTGTTATAAAAATAAAACAGAACTCTCTGTCGGTGTCTCCCGCAAACAACTTGGGCGTCTTCAAATCCAGAGTAAACAGGTTTTTTTCTAGGTAAACGTGCTTCATCTTCGACTACATCCTGCTTAACAACAGGCAGGGCGTGGTTAAACGCAAATCTATGTAGTATTTAAAAAAAAAACAGGCATTTAATTTCGCTAGCTGTACCTCTCAAACCGGTACACGGTAATGTTTACACACTACTGCTTGGCAGCAGAATACCTGGTACTGCGATGGTAACTACCTAGATGACCTCCTGCTAAAGAAAATTTAAAAAAAGTTTGGAAAAAAAAATGATTCACAAGCAATATTTTGTACATCCAAGTATCAAAGCGCATCGAGCGGCGTACAGGCCGTTTTCCGATTTAGCACTAACTTGGATAGGTAGCTAAGTCTGAATTATTTATATATTCTTGATTTTATTATTTATTATGTATTACTCATGCTCTGGGAGCAATTTGTTCAGATCTACTTACTTAGGTTAACGATTAAACTAAATAAGATTGAAAAAATATAATTTAATTATTTTCACAAAAACAACTTAACACAGTTTTCTGTATGTAAAGAAAGAAATACTTTACTGATTCCAAAACCATTTCGAAATACTACATTCCTGTGCATTATTTTTACGTTTAAAACACTTTGAAATATGAGATGGGGTTTATATTAATAAAATATATAAAATAAACTTGAATTTCAATTGTCCTCTAATGATGTCACATAGTAGGCGGTATAGGGCTACGTTCAGTGCCAAAAAAAGCAATGGCAAACCAAAACAAAACTTACTGTGTTCCAGTTTGAAGGGTACTGCAGCGAAATTACAGGGCTATTGAGACTAACCATCTAGTCTCAAGGTAATGAGCGCCAAGGCAGCGATGCCCTGGACTTTGTTTTGCTACTCAAAGTTCTGTGTATCGCTGCAATGGTCATGGACAGGCGTTATCATTTACCAGCAGGAGAGCGTCTCATTATTTTTACCATCCAAATCTGTTCAGGAATTTAAGTTATAGTGGACTAGCTTACGCCTTCGACTTCATCCGCGTTAAATTTAGAATTAGGTTCAGAGAAAAATGAAACGTATGTAAGTCAAAAATAAGCAATAAATAAATAAATAAATATTGTAGGACACATTACACACAGCGCCATCTGGCCCTAAACTAAGCAGAGCTTGTGTGATGGAAGTCAGATAACTGGTAGAATACATAAATACTTTTTTTTTTTGGAAATACATACTTATAATACATACAGAACACCCAGACACAGAACAAACATTTGTTTATACCAACAAACATTTGTTCTTGGCGGGAATCGAACCCACGCCCTACAGCTCAGGCAGACATACTCCCAATGAGCCAACAGGTCAATAGTCATGAAACTTGTTCTATTTTATTATTAAATTAAGATAAAGGATACCTTTTATCCCGGAATAATGTTCCATAAGACGCGTCTATATACCAAATTTCAAGTGGATACCCAGGAGTTCGTTTTTTGATAATTCCACAGGAACCTAACATTTTTTTAACATAAAAAGTATCCTATATTTTAATACAAGTAATAAACTAAATGTATGCCAAATTTCATCCAAATTAGTTCAGCCGTTTTTTCATGATTGAGTAACAAACATCCGAACTTTCACATTTATAATATTATAAGAATTAAAGAAACTTACATACATATCTAATCTTATACCTTTAAACGAGCAATTCTTGTATATATATATATATATAATCTGAATCTCGGAAAGGGCTCCAACGATTTTCATGAAATTTAATATGGAGAAATTTAGTTTGTTTCGGGGCGATAAATCGATCTAGCTAGGTTTCATTTTTAGAAAACGTCGTTTTTTCCGAGTTTTCAGCCGAACAAAGCTCGGTCATCCAGGTTACTATACATGAATCCTGAAAACATTACAATTCTTTATTTGTACTGTCGTGTAATTGGTATAAAATCATGGTACGGGACCCTTGTCAAGCGGGAGTGACTTGCACTTGGCTGGTTTTACAAATTGCCTTCTCAATAACTCAAGGTACTTAGTTCAAATTTTATTAAATTCATGTGAAAACAGGGCGTGAAAGAGAAAGGTAAACAAATAAAGGGGGATGGCAACATCGCAACGCAAACAATGTGCGAGCGAGACGTTGCTATAGGAGGGTAAGAGAAGGAGATATAATTAAAAGTTTTGTCGCAACTGCCTTTTCTGGGGTGGTTGGACAGATAAATGTATGGAGACTTCTCGCAAACTCTCATAAAAACAAAATATTATTATTATTTCTAACGATTAATATTTAATAATCTAGTAAATAAACGATATTTATATGGATACTAACTGGTACTTATGTATATTTGTATATTATATACGTATATGTTAATATATTGTTAAAGGGTAAGCCAGAGAGACGCCATTTTGAATGTCTCACCGCTGGAAAACCTTTATAAGCGAGCGCTCGCCAGCGTCGTTCTCTCGACAGTCCGGTGACGCTGTAGAGGCCAACAGGCCAACAGCAAGAGTCTTTAAAAAAAAAAAAGCGTCGTTCTCTTTCTACTTTGCGACGGACGTCGAGTTGTGAACATCGCTCTATTCTCTGATTTTGTCGTAATTTACTTGCCTACATTAAGTTTTACGAGTTATCATTGTGCATATAAAAGTATTATTTGCGAGGAATTATATTTTTCAATATACCTAATTCTATTTGTTTTTTTTTTTAAATAAAATATCTTAGCGTTCGCTAATAATATATTAATATTGTAGCGTTGATAGCTCAGTGGTTAACGCGGTCGGTTCGCATGCCGAGGCTTGAGCTGCCGGTGAAGAAAAACATCGTGAGAAAACCATAGCGTGGTGGTAGGGTACTTTCTAGTACTCGGCTGGCTAACATCCTTAAGTTGAAAATCTACCGCCAAGCATCTAACGATGTGTTCCGGCAGCCTTACTTGAGAGCCTTTTCAATTCCAGGCTAGGTGTGTTTACCATCTTCGACCACACCGTCACTTAACATCAAGTGAGCTGTGGTCAAACATCTAACCTGTCAGCCATAAAAAATATATATAATTCTTCTGTACGTGTTTATCACCTAACTCCTCCTAAGCGGCTGGACCGATTTGGGTGAAATTTTGAGTGTATATTTCATAGGGTTCCTTCCTGGTTGCCACTGTTGCCAATACTCGCAACGCTTGGCAGGCGGGTTGGCGAGCGCAGTTAGGTGTGATTGTTCAAGGAAGACGCTGCTGCTCATCTTCCGGATTACATCCCTTAGCCGACTCTTACGGCAACCACGGGTAGAGAGGGTGGGGTACTATTCTTACGCCGGCACCACCACGGTAATTATCACCATTCAGCTTTATTATTCATATCAATTAGATTATTTTTTTTGTTAAAGAAAATCATTATTTTTGTTTGTAAATCTTTTTTTTTAGATTTACACAAAAAAATCTATTACCCTCTCCATAGTTTCTAGTTCCCGTATTTCTCAGAATATATTTTTCAATGGATTTCGTATGGCTCCACAAATCGGAGATGCGCTTTAATCTCATCTTAAATATCACGAGATTTCAAATTAAATTGTTTTGCTATATATAAAGTTATTTTATTTATTAACTCAACTTTGGTTTTTGAAACAATACTGTAGAAACCGGCTATGATGACGTTGAAGGGATAGTTAGGAATACGTTTACGTTTTAACCGACTTCAAAAAAGCAAAAAAGAGAGAGGTTCTCAATCAAAATCAAAAAGTAATTTATTCAGTTTAGGCCCTGGTAAGGCACTTATGAACGTTAAGTTACATGTTTGAATCTACCACCGGCTCGTAATTACACTTCAACTGAGAAGACTTCGGCGAGAAACTCGGCAAGGCATTTTTTTGTGGATCTTTCTTTTCATATTAGGTTACAGTTTACAGTTATAGATATTAATACATTATGCTTACTACAATTGTCACTTAGCCACGGGGATGCAAGTGCAGAGAGAAGCTACTACAACCATATATTCCTGTCTTCCACGTAATGAGCCACCTTATAGTAAGGCTTTGTCAATTAACCTCTGCTTTATAAAATCTTTGAATTTATTATAGGACATTTTAGTTACCTCAAGTGGGATTTTATCATAGAATCTAACGCGATTCCCGAGAAAAGACTTATTAGCTTTAGATAACCTGATTCTAGGTGTCACAATTTTATCTTTATTTTTTGTCTTTAAGTAGCAAATAAATGGTGTACAAGGGCGGCCTTATCGCCTAAAGCGATTTCTTCCAGACAACTTTAGCCGGCTTATATGTAGCAGGAGATCGTCTATGTAGGTACCAACGCAGTACCAGGTATTCTGCCGCCAAGCAGTAGTGTGTAAACATTACTGTGAAGGGTACTGCAGCGACATTACTAGTCTGTTAAGACAAACCATCGAAAGTCTCAAAGTAATGAGCAAAGCAGCGATGCCCTGGACTTTGTTTTGTTACTCAAAGTTCTATGTATCGCTGCAATGGTCATGGACAGGCGTTCTCTTACCATCAGTTACTTTTCTATAAAAAAAAAAAACAATATCAAAATAAAACTATCCCCCCGTGTGTAGCACTCCAAACACATTCATTTGGACGGAGCGAGTGCTGTTCGGGTCAGTGGGAACACACGGGGTGGTAATATAACAGATAATAACAATTTTTTTTTGCAAATTACACTGTTATTAAAAATGCTCAAGTTTTTCTATTTATATGTTTGATACTTCTTAACGCTGTAATTGCAAAACGGATTTGGATGACATTTGAAATACAGATAGATTATATCTAAACCCATTCTTTACCCGTGATGGTACTCTAACGATATACAGAACATCTCTATCTTCTCTACTAGTATAAAACAAAGTCGCTTCCTGCCGTCTGTACGCTTAGATCTTTTAAACCACGCAACAGATTTTAATTCGGCTTCCGTTAATAGACAGGGTGATTCAAGAGGAAGGTTTATACGTATAATACATGTATATGCACCACATTAGTACCTACATTGCACCCGTGCGAAGCCGTGGCGGTCGCTAGTCTCTATGTAGTATAAAACAAAGTCGCTTCCCGCCGTCTGTACGCCTAGATCTTTTAAGCTACGCAACGGATTTTAATGCGGCTTCCATCAATAGACAGACTGATTCAAGAGGAAGGTTTATATATATAATATACACGATATTAGAACCTACATTCCACCCGTGCGAAGCTGAGACGGGTCGCTAGTACTATAATAAATAAATAATTGAAATAGGTAAATTAAATCTCACCCCGTGTGAATGCACAACGTGTCGTATCCATTTTTGGTTGAAATTGCTGTTTAAGGCTGCGCACACACTGCGACATTATTACTATTATTATTTCAATATTTTAATTATTAAGGGTGAATAGGGTCCTTAAAGGTAGGCGATGCACTGACAATGACCCGGGTATTGTATTTTAGTTCCATTTCACAGTAATTGTATTTACTAATTTCGACCGCACTTTTACACACACACTACACACTTTACACACTTACACTCACACACTTTCACACACTTTTATGTATGCGGGATTACTCACGTTTCATTTTATCGCAAACTCCGACTAAAGTTATTAGATATAGTCAATGCGAAGCAAGACGAGGCTCAGCTTCGCCTCCATGATGAAGGCCACCGGATGTGACCGAAATTATAGTCGAAGTTAATATCATCAGTCATAGATCGTCCACTGCTGGACACAGGCCTCCACCTGGGGTGTTTTGCCAATACTCGCCACGCTTGGCAGGCGGGTTGGCGAGCGCAGTTAGGTGTGATTGTTCAAGGAAGACGCTGCCGCCCATCTTCCGGATTACATCCCTTAGCCGACTCTTACGGCAACCACGGGTAGAGAGGGTGGGGTACTATTCTTACGCCGGCACACGTAACTAATCCCGCATATAAGTAAAACAAAAATGTGTCAAAACCACGTCAGTTTTCATAGTATATAAAAATATATCCATGACCATTGCAGCGATACACAGAACTTTGAGTTGCAAAACAAAGTCCAGTCTTATTACTTTGAGACTTTCGATGGTTAGTCTCAACTAAACTGTAAACCGTAACAGTAATGATTACACACTACTGCTTGGCGGCTAAATATCTATTACTGCGGTGGTACCCACCTAGACGACCTCCTGCTAAGGTAAACAAGTAATTAAATTAAAAATATAAAAAACCCCTTACGCAATTAACCAAACAGCTAAAAACCACCGCAAGCAAACTGCCTTTCAAATGAACGCAACGAAATCGGTATATCCGTTTGAGAGCTACGATGCCACAGACAGACAGCCAGACATCGTCGTTAAACTTATAACACCCCTCTTTTTGCGTCGGGGGTTAAAAATATAACTTAGGAATCGAACCAACATATCAGGAAGGGCGAATCACCTTTCGACGTTAAATCTTAACTTTTAACACCGCGATTTTAAAATTCAATTACCTTCTTGTTTTACAAAATCCAAGTTACCCCATTTTTTTCTATGCCTGTCTATTTTATATGTATTATCATAAGAATGAAGCAAGTTCCAATTTTTAAACCTTATTTCCTTGCTGATAAGGCTCATAATAGTCTGAAAGAAGTCTTGCATAGGTAGGTGACAACAAGTTTAAATAATATTGAATTATCTACCGTATCGCCTAGTATTTAAGGTCAATATTTGTCTAATTAAAATTGTAAGGATTATTTTGAAAACGAATTGTGTTTGTGTGCGTCGGTTTGAATAGAACACACGGGGTGATATAATATATTGACGTTTTTAAATTATGTTTTAGTTCGGGTACTGAGGTTCTGACTTTTTAGTTAGGTATATTTTAGGTTGCCGATGTTTGGAGACCCCGACTATAGTTTCAGTTATATTTCTTGACCATTAGATGTGAATTCGTGTTTTTTTTTTATGGCTGACTGGTCGGGTGTTTGACCACAGCTCACCTGATGTTAAGTGACGGTGTGGTCGAAGATGTAGCACGCACATTTAGAGTCTTAGATCATATTCACTCTGGCCTTGAAAAGATCTAGATTATGTATCTCAGGAAACAACATTTAAGTTTTGTCGAGGAATAGGTAGTATACTAGCTAAGCTTTGTGAGGGCTCGCGTAGCTTTTCTAACGGGTAATCATTTTTAACAGCTTTTTTCTTCTTCTAAATTTAGTTTAGATCTGTTGGAGCGATGTTCGCTCTTTAGTTTTCTAACAGATGGCGTTAGTAGTACAATAACATTCTATCCAATGAATACAAAATTGTTAATGTTCATTTTTTAATGGTTATAAAATTATATTTTTTTGACAGATAACACATCTAGATATTAAGTTAAATTACTATGATAAAGCACAAATCTATAGGCGTGATAGTTTTTCAGTAAAATGTACCACAAAAATGCTCAGGTTGTGGGATAGTGATATTCTCTTCGCTCGCCCTGATTATATTTACAAAAAATAAAGAATTTTAGTATTCTGTCAGTTATCTGGTTCCTATAGTAAAAGCTTTGCTTAGTTTAGGGCTAGATGGCGCTGTGTGAAATATTCAACGATATCCTTTTTTTTATTTTAATTATTTACTTTTTTTAAAGATAGCTCTATAATCGTAAAAAAGCAGTTTTTCTATCATTATCAGCCATCATTTAAGACTAAGACATCCACTGCTGGACATAGGCCTCCTCCTGGGGGGTTTTGCCAATACTCACCACGCTTGGCAGGCGGGTTGGCGAGAGCAGTCAGGTGTGATTGTTCAAGGAAGACGCTGCTGCCCATCTTCCGGATTATATCCCTTAGCCGACTCTTACGGCAACCACGGGAAGATAGGGTGGGGTACTATTCTTACGCCGGCACCACCACGGCATGTCTATAGAAAAATAATAATTTGACCAAATTTTTTTACGATTTAATTGTTGTGCCAAATTAAAATTTGTCCGTAATTATGGCTACAGTGATTCCCTGTCGGCGTGGAACACTTGATGCGTATAACCCTGTACAATAGAATAAGTACATTAAATATATTTCCGTCGACCTATCAATGTCAATATCATTTCAATGCTAATATGTATGTATAAATCTAACTAATTAAGTGTTGTTTAAAAACGTTGCTTAAAATTAATAAACTTATATGCTACGGCAACATCTCGCTGATGTCAAATTTTATGAGTGAAAGATCATCATCATCAGCCATAGGACGTCCACTGCTGGACATAGGCCTCCTCCTGGGGGGGGTTTTGCCAATACTCGCCACGCTTGGCAGGCGGGTTGGCGAGCGCAGTTAGGTGTGATTGTTCAAGGAAGACGCTGCTGCCCATCTTCCGGAATACATCCCTTAGCCGACTCTTACGGCAACCACGGGTAGAGAGGGTGGGGTACTATTCTTACGCCGGCACCACAACAACAAGTGGCTTTCAGTAGGCTACTTTAATTATGGATTAAAATTAAGCAACATTTATAAGTAAGGCCCTGGGCATAAATAAGAAATGTAGGTTTGAATTTTTAAAAAAATGTATAAAAAGACGTGATGGACGGCCCCTAATTAGATACTTATTTAAATATGTAGTATCTGAATGAAAAAAATGGAAATAAAATATCATCTGGACTCAAACCGAGGTCTACTGGATTCGGGACCGCCCGATTTCCCACCTGAGCTATTATAACCTTGTAGAAGGTGGCGAAATTTACGTTCGTATTCTAATGATATTGTAGTAGTTTTTCATTGCCTGAAAACACGGATAAAACGACGTTTTCTAAAAATGAAACCTAGCTAGATCGATTTATCGCCCCCGAAACCCCCTGCATACTTTTTTTAAATTTTTTATTTTTATGTTATACAGGCTTGGTGTTTGACCACACCTCACCTGATGTTAAGTGACGGTGTGGTCGAAGATGGTAAAGCACACCTAGCGTGGAATGGAACTGGCTCTCAAGTGAGGCTGCCGGAACACACCGTTAGATGCTTGGCGGCAGATTTTCAACTTGAGGGTGGTAGCTAGCCAGCCGAGTACTAGAAAGTACCCTACCACCACGCTATGGTTTCCTCACGATGTTTTCCTTCACCGGCAGCTCAAGCTCGTTATTAGGGTTTGAACCCACGCCCTTCGGCATGCGAACCGACCGCGCTAACCACTGAGCTATCATCGCTACAAAACCATCATACTGAATTTCATGAAAATTTTTGGAGCCGTTTCCGAGATTCAGAGTATTATATATTACTTATACATATATACAAGAATTGTTCGTTTAAAGGTATTAGATAGATGTAGTTACAATAAATTTATTCTAAGTGTCTATGCTAAAATGACTTTGTCCATGACATTGATGCTATACGCAAAAAAACGCTGAAATAACTTTGACTAATACTTATATACATATTTTGGGTAGTTCTCTTCTTATTAAAGGCGTATAATATGCATTTATTGATTGCTATAGACATAGTTTTCTAACGACGATAGCTTAGTGGTTAGCGCGGTCGGTTCGCACGTCGAAGGGCGTGGGTTCGAACCCTAACAACGAGCTTGAACTGCCGGTGAAGGAAAACAGCATGAGGTAACCATAGCATGATAGTAGTACGCTCTAGTACTTGGCTGGCTAGCTACCACCTTAAGTTTAAAATCTATCCCCAAGCACCTTTTTTTATGTAAAAGTTATGAGACGAACGAGACGATCTCCTCCTGATGGTAAGAGATAACGCCTGTCCATGACCATTGCAGCGATACACAGAACTTTGAGCAAAACAAAGTTCAGGGCATCGCTGCTTTGGTGACTTTGAGACTTTCAATAGTTCGTCTCAAAAGCCGGTCTCATACTGTGGTCTCATGCCGTGGTGGTGCCGGCGTAAGAATAGTACCCCACCCTCTCTACCCGTGGTTGCCGTAAGAGTCGGCTATGGGATGTAATCCGCAAGATGGGCAGCAGCGTCTTCCTTGAACAATCACATCTAACTGCGCTCGCAAACCCGCCTGCCAAGCGTGGCGAGTATTGGCAAAATCCCCCCAGGAGGAGGCCTATGTCCAGCAGTGGACGTCCTATGGCTGATGATGTGATGTGTGATGAATAGCCGGTAATTTCAGCAAAAGTTCCTGACAGACAGACAACAAAGTGATCCAATAAGGATCCCGTATTTTCTATTCGAGGTACGGAACCATAAAAATTAAAAAGAATATCTGACGTTCTATCATAAGAAGCAAAACACAATCTCATTTATATTGGGTCTCATTAGTTAAAATTAAATTAATCTACTTCCCCGAGCGAAGCCTCAGAAATAAACTTGTATATCCAATATTAAAATTATTTAAATTGACCGCTATTTTATGTCTTGGTATGTTTAGGTGTTTGTTCTGCTTGAAATGCAAACAAAATATTTAATATTATAGTTGGTATAATTATCTATCATTAACAATCTGAATATTAATTTAAGTTTAAAATGCAACGAATATTTTTCATTTAGTTTTATGGTGAAGATTTGATCAAATATTCTTCTTCTTATGCACTTTTAGCAGAGTGGTCGTGATTAGGACAGACTTACAGCGTTCCCGCCAAAACTCCATAATGTTTTATGTTTTTTTTTTTTTTTTTAAATAGATTATGGCTCAATATTCAAATAATATATTTACTTTTAATATTCACATCATCAGCCATAGGACGTCCACTGCTGGACATAGGCCTCCTCCTGTTGGGGGTTTGCCAATACTCGCCACGCTTGGCAGGCGGGTTGGCGAGCGCAGTTAAACTCAAAACTCAAAGTGCTTTATTTCCTTTAGACCTTACAGGACTCTTGGACACGTCACACGTCACAAATTATAAACATACTTAAAACTAGGAAATAAAGTGATCACTTTGATCTTTCGTTCACTTCAATCTTTTTGAGGTAAAGTAAAGAAGCGAACAAGAAACCTTTACCTTGTTAGATTGTTAGTTTTCGAGTTGGAGCAAAACTCGTCCCAAGCTTTTTTATCGTCTAGATAATCTGATATTTTGTAGTAAGCTTTTTTACATAGGATATTTTTGACAATTTGTTTGAATTTATTTATTGATAATTTTTGCAACTCACTAGGAGTTTTGTTGTAGAAGCGTATACATTGCCCTTTAAAGGATACATTTATCTTGTTTAGCCTAGTTTTGGGCACAGCAAGTTTATTCTTATTTCTAGTATTTAAATTATGTATGTCGCTATTTTTAGGGACACGATTGATATTTTTATGAGTGTACAACAAGTTTTCATAAATGTATTGACATGGTACTGTCATTATGTGATTTTTTTTGAATTTATCACGTAGGGATTCTCTGGGACCCATATTATAGATTGCACGAACAGCCCTCTTCTGCAACACAAATACGGTGTTTATATCTGCAGCGTTCCCCCACAGCAGTATGCCATAAGACATAATACTATGGAAGTAGCTGAAATAGACTAGTCTAGAAGTATCAACGTCTGTAAGATGACGGATTTTTTTTACTGCATATGCTGCAGAACTAAGTCTCTTCGATAGCTTATCTATGTGTGGGCCTATCTAGGTGTGATTGTTCAAGGAAGACGCTGCTGCCCATCTTCCGGATTACATCCCTTAGCCGACTCTTACGGCGACCACGGGTAGAGAGGGTGGGGTACAATTCTTACGCCGGCACCACCACGGCACATTTTAATATTCAAATAGGTTTAAATGAAAAAAAAAAATAGTCGTGTTTTTTAATCATTTTAATTATTATATTTGTTTAAAGTATAAATGTACCTAAATTTAATATTTCGTTGTAAAAAAAAAGGACAAGTGCGATTTGGACTCACGCGTCGAGGGTTCCGTACAAACCTGTAGGTATATAAGTAAAAGTTATGGTATTTTTTTAATGGTAATTTATGCTTTTCGAATTTTTTCCTTTATCTGTGCTATAAGACGTTGCTTCGTACCAAATTTCATGATTCTGAGTTCACGGGAAGTACCCTGTAGGTTTTGATTCCCTTGCGAGTGGCGAAAATTTGCAACATAAACGGCTGTATCTTTTGATTGCGTTGGCTTAGAAGTTTGATTTTTTCACAGCTCCAAGGGACAGTAGACCTGAGTGTTTGATATGAATTTCAGCTCCACGCGCTCCTGAGATAGAGAGTCTTGACAGACAGACGGACGGACAACAAAATGATCCTATAAGGGTTCCGCTTTTGCCTTTTGAGGTACGGAACCCTAAAAAGATTAATCATTTACATTTTGAACGATGATAAAGCTAACTAAAATTTTAAAAATAGTTTATCCAATAAAACTTGTAATTAATTATCTGTTTTAGGTAAACGAACAATGTCAAGTTTTGGCGGGAACGACAAAAAGCGGTGTTGCCGCATTGTGCTATTTTCAAAAACATGTTTTTTCAAGTGTTTAAAGGTTATATACCTATATCTTTATATATTACTATGGCCTATGCACGCGATTTCGACCGCGTTAACTTTAAAATTAGGTTCAGAGAGAAATTAAACATGTAAAAGTAACTAATAATTGTATTTAAAACAAATAATTTGTAGCAATAATCATCATATTTAGACTAATTTACACAAAACCTTGACAAATTATATATCTAAACCTTCCTCATGAATCACTCTATCTATAAATTGATGTAACTCGCTTGATAATCCGTTCTATAGTTTTTAAGTTTATCGCGAACAAACAGATAGACGATGCGATATCGATTTTAGCGATGATGGTTCTATGGTTTTCGCGGTAGGTTCGCATGCCGAAGGGCGTGGGTTCAAACCCCAACAATGAGCTTGAGCTACCGGTGAAGGAAAACATCGTGAGGAAACCATAGCATGGTGGTAGGGTACTTTCTAGTACTCGGCTGGCTAGCTACCACCCTCAAGTTGAAAATCTGCCGCCTAGCATCTAACGGTGTGTTCCGGCAGCCTCACTTTAGAGCCAGTTCCATTCCAGGCTAGGTTTGCCTTACCATCTTCGACCACACCGTCGCTTAACATCAGGTGAGCTGTGGTCAAACACCTAGCCAGGCAGCCATAAAAAAAAAAAAAAAATAGACAGACAGACTCATCGGCAACATAGTGACGATAAACGTGAATAATTATGACGCTCTAGAATTCTAGATAATTATGCGGTTAGTTTTTATTATTAATCCGTATTTGCTAATAGATATTTGTTTACCTACTACATATATTTAATATCTTGGAACGTAACTTTATTGAAGGACACAATAACGTCTGCCAAATCTAAGGCGTATGACGATTTATTCCACTACATTTGAGATGTATTTAACCACATCTCAAATGCGTTAACTTACCTTCTGTTGTACCATTTACGGTCCACCCCTTTACCCCATACAGCAGTATCGATAAAATATAACACTTGACCATTCGCTATCTCAGCTTTAATTTAATGTTTTTTTTCCTCTTTCTTCTTGGCATCGCACTCTGTGCATTCTGCCAGTTTCAATGTTTCTATATTTTGTGAGTAGTATTCATTTCTCAGCTTCTTTATCATCTATAGTTACAGTTAAAGTCTAGTCTTGATCAAGTCCAGTCGGTCCCAGTCAAATCAAGTCATGACTTAGTAAAGTAGTGGCGACTTTACTATATAAGCTTCTGGGTGGAGTTTTGGAAGCAACACGAAAAGTCATGTTCAACCACATTATATCATTCTCCCACACTCGCGCTTGTAATTCGGCACTTTATAAATAAAACACCACTTATTTTATGCATCAAAACTCGAAAAAACACTAGTTTTAGAAAAAAATACAATGGGGCGACAAGATGCTCACCGCGTTCCCGCCAAAACCCTAATTTAATGTTTCTGTTATTGTATAAATAAGAATTAGAAATTGGTATCTACTTGAACGATTCCCAATCAGTTTTTATGTTAACGCTAAACTAAAAATAAATTAACTAACACACAGGTCATACTGTATCTACTCCGTGCAGTACACGAAAAAATCTCAGATAAGTAAATTTTGATATTTGCTTAAAATGGAATTGCTATCCAAAGCAACGATACGGTGTTTTCTTTTTATACTTTCTTCTTGGCATCGCACTCTGTGTATTCTGCCAGTTTCAATGTTTTTGTATTTAATGTACAGTCTTCAGTTTTCAGCTTCTTTATTTTTATAGTCAAAGTCCAGTCTTGGTCAAGTCCAGCCCGTGCCAGTCAAATGCAGTCATACTTCAAAGGCGACTTCACTATAAGCTTCGATGGAGTTTTGGAAGCAACACGAAAAGTCATGTTTCACCGCATAATATCCCTTTCCGACACTCGTGCTTGTAATTCGGCACTTTATGAATAAGACACCACTATTTTTATACATAAACACTCGAAAAAAACACTAGTTTTGGAAAAAATACAATGGGGCGACACGACTCTTTCCGTGTTCCCGCAAAAACTCCGACATGTCCTTGGACGATCCAATAGAAATTAGATGACCTCCCCCCGCACCCCGCCACGAATTGGCGATTTTGGTATCTGTATATTTTTTTTAACTTTTTTTTAAAATATAAGTAGACTTGCGTTCGGTCGCCATCTCGCCTAATATTAAGCGAAGATGAAGTCTACGGTGGAGTTTGCTCGCCTAGAAGAAACCGATTAACTCTTGACAAAATAAAAACAAAAACATAAATCGCGGTAAATGAACATTTATAACAAGTTTTATTTCTTTATAGCATGGGGATATTAATTTTATGACTAAAAAATAAAATAAACTTAGCTAAAAGGCCACTAATTAGGCTTTGTTTGTCCGCTATCTCACCTGATCTTAAGTTATGATGCGGTCTAAGATGGAGCACGACATGAGATGGACGGTAATGGACAGGCGTTATCTCTTACTACCAGGAGTTAGTTTCATTACTTTAACACAAAAAAAAGTCTACTGCGAAGCACCTAACGGTGTATTCTGTCTCATTTGAGAGCCAGTTCTATTATAATCCAAAGGGCTTAGACAAATTAAAGAAAAATTTACGGAACTGACATATGCTGTCCAAGTAACATATCGACAGCTTATGACAATTCCGTACGGGATTTTTGGACTTTTCTATTACCGTTACCGAATATATTATCGGTCGGTTATTATTAGAGAATACAATCCCGAGCATGTTTTTCAATCCCGGGCTTACGGGATTTTTGAAGCCTTTTCCCGGGATCCCGGGCCTATCCCGGGATTAGACTATGTGGTTTCTAATTGAGCTAAAATTTAAAAAAACGAGTAATAAAAAAAAATGTCTTTAATGTCTTTGCACAACACAAATCAGAACAATAATAAGAAAAGAAAAAACACAAACCAAAAAATACAATACTTTTGCAAGAAATTAAAAAACAGCACAAAATAACTATTTAGAATTTCGAAAATATAGTCGCAGAAATATCAAAGCATCCAATGTTTGACTTCCGAGCCTGCTTCGTAGTTTATTGCCAACATAAGCAGCAGCTGAAAACGCTCGTTCAGGTTCTACGCTGGTTGGAGGAATAGACAATAGATACTTATATGCTGTTTCTAAGTGATATCCACGAACTCCTCCATTTTCGAACAGGCTCATTTCACGTCTAATACTATTTGCCAACCCCAATTCATTTTGTACTTGTACTTCAGGATCTGGGGATTTCATACTCTTGTTAATTTCCAGCTGTAACTTTTCCTTTAATGTCAATTGGGGTTGGGAGGTTTCTGACCTTAGCTCATCATCTGTTTGTGATCCTGACCTTGCTTCTTCTTCCGTGTTATCTCGACTATTAAGTCTTTTAACAATACTCTTTATTTGCTTCCTCACTAAAGCCTGTGTCGGAACTCGAAATAAGTCGTGCCATTCCAAATCCGATAATAACTGATTTTCATCATCCATTTGTGGATTTTGTAAATAATTTAACACGCCAGTTAAATCATCACTTCGTCGTTGCTTTATACGTTCCACTAAGGATGTTTTAATTTTTTTGGCAAGTGCTGAGTTTTTGCTAGACAGTTGTTTTATAAGAAATTTCAGAGCGGCATCAGCTGTGCATAAATTAGCATCTCGCCGACAGATTGCTTCTACTGTCAATTTAATTGGGGTCAGCACATCAACAATTTTATTTACCAATTCAAAATCAACATCTTCTAAACGAATTGGATGATTGAGATCTATAAGAGCTTTTTGAATGCATGCTTTTAAAAGATAAAATCGCTCCAGCATTGTTAAAAGACTATTCCACCTGGTTTTACAGTCCAAAAGAAGTGACAGCTCTTTTCCATGTTCAATTTTCACATATTTTTGAAGTACTGTTTCATTTTTCAATGGAGATCTTTTGAAATACACTACAACTTTGCGGATTTTCTTTATCAGCTCATTAATATTTTCATATTGTGTTAACTCTGGTACGTGTTCTGGCGCAAGATCATTTTGTGACATTACGATTAAACCTGATTCTGGACAGTCTAAGTCTTCTAAATGGTGTTCATCATCGCTGTCGTCCATATAATCAACATTCACAGCTGGTTCATTTATACTATCATCTGAGGTAGGGCTATCTTGCAAATTATTATGTTTTTCATAAAGCACATCACAGACCGCCAAATTGATACCATGTGCGAGACACAGTTGTTGTTCAGTGCAAACAAGCCGCCCCACCTTTATCATAACATTCGGTCCATCGGTTACAATAGCCACGATGTCAGTTTCTAGGGAAATGTCAAATTTACTTAGACGCTCTTGCAATATACGAAGACAATTTTCAGCTGTCATACTTCCGTAAATAGGAACAAGTCCTAAGTTCCAAAATTTTTTATATGAATGAACGTTGACCGCCATGTATCGTTTATTGGAAGTTGAAGTCCACTCGTCGAAAGAAAGACTAAATCTTTCACCTGCACTTTTCAAATGTTGTAATTCTGCAGTTACTTGCTTTCTGATTTTTTCACTGTAATTCATAACACGTTTTCGAACAGTGACGGCTGACTTTGGTAAATCCGTGTATTTTGCTAAGAGCAATTTTCTCAAATCATCTGAGGTTATGAATACACTGAATGGAAATCCATCTAATGCAATCATTCTTGCCAAGATATCATCCAGGCTATCGTCGGCACTTTTAGTAAAATAATCATCTAACTTTCGCTTGGCTGGCGGCGGTGCTGTGTTCAGATTTTCAGAATCTTGACTTGTTGAAGCTGATATAACCTTGATATTATGTTTTGATAACAAATGTGTATGTAATCCCTTAGTTGATCCACCCAAAGTCTTGAGGATGGCTGGGCATCGCTTACATTTAGCACTATTCCCGTCCTTCGCAACTAAATAATAACTCCACACTGACGTCGTATCACTGTCTTTTTTATGTTTAACAAAGTCTCCCGCCATTTGAAATACTTAATTTCAGATAATTGACTTTTAAATTTTAATGGCGTAGCCTACGTAACCCGTCACTGACAGAACAATAAATGAAAAAAATAAAACCTGATTTGCATATTTATACTTTCGTACAGGGAATCCCCGACGGGAAATACCCGCAACAATATTATGATATGAGATGATCGGGTGATTCCCCTGTTGGTCCGTTGGGGAATTACCTTAAGAGTATTGTATTAAAGTATTCCGAGTGGGGAAGTCCCTTCTAAGTTCAACGACAAACATATTATTAGGACTGTACCTGTGTAGTAAATAGTGGGTACCTACCTACGTATTGTACGAGTTGCTTTTTGTCGTAATGTATTAAAATAATATAGGCAAGGTTATTTTCAAGACGCAACGGACTACGGAATACAAACTAGACTTGTTTGTGGCAATCCCGAAAATCCCGAGATTAGCCAAGTACAGTCCCGGGATTTTCGGGGCCAGAAAACGGTCGGGATCCCGGGATCCCGAGATTTGGGATCCCGGGATTGTATTCTCTAGTTATTATATTGGTCGGCTCGCATGCCGAAGGGCGTGGGTTCAAACCCCAACAATGAGCTTGAGCTGTTGGTGAAGGAAAACATCGTGAGGAAACCATAGCGTGGTGGTAGGGTACTTTCTAGTACTCGGCTGGCTAGCTACCACCCTCAAGTTGAAAATCTGCCGCCAAGCATCTAACGGTGTGTTCCGGCAGCCTCACTTGAGAGCCAGTTCCATTCCAGGCTAGGTGTGCTTTACCATCTTCGACGCCACCGTCACTTAACATCAGGTGAGTTGTGGTCAAACACCAAGCCTGCCAGCTATAAAAAAAAATAGAATGCGATTTTGTCTATGCCCTCAGTTATGTTTACTATATTCGACCACACCGTCATTTCACATTAAATGAGCTATAGTCAAATACCAAGCCAGTCAACTTAAAAAAAAAATGAAAGTTTTACGCTTAGATGATTATTTAGAAACCTCCCTGTTTTACATATAATTACATCATTTTAATCTCAACAATAGTGAAAGTATAAAATAAATGACACCTATAAAACTATAATTAATAAAAAAAACTATACACTATTACTAATTGCTGATAAACGATTTGCGACAATATTGTTAAACTTGTTAATTTCTTGTTTTGTCGTTGTACTGTGGCAATCATTATTTACGTAAAAAATTTTGTGTTCGGATACAGCTATGTGTGTGTGTGTGTGTCGAACGATGTTTGTGATCGTTCAGGGCCGTCTACCTTGAACAATTATTCTTTTAGCGTTAAGTTTTAATTATACTGCATTTGGTTTTTTACTATTAAATATAATCCTACTAATATTATAAATGTAGAAGTTTGGATGTTTGTTACTCAATCACATTATTGTTGTATTATTATTTGACATCTTGATTTGCATAATATTTTATTTTTCTTTGTTGTGTTTCTTCTTTAAATATATTGCTTTTTGTTTTAATTTTTATGTAATTGATTGTGTGATTCTAATGTTTAATGTGTTAAGGCTGGACCATTTTTTTATCTCAGTAAATAAAATTTAATTTAATTTATACACGCATAAACGGCTTAACATACATAATTATGTTTGTGTTTGGATGTTTGTTAATCACACGGATAACGGATATGTGTAAAATTTGGCACACGGATAGCTTATTACCTAGATTAATAGTTGGGATACGTTTTCCAAGCTGAAATATGCTGATTATAAAAACAAAATGGTATGTAATTTTTTTTAATGGCATTTTAATTATATTGTTAAGTTTCACGATATTTTTACATTTTAAATGTTATTTATATGGAATGGAACGTAAATTGTAACTTTGGTGTTTTCAATAAAGTATTTGTAATTGTTTCCCATTTTTTTTTAAATTAATTTTAAGAGAAAATGATATCCGAACTATAAGACGCATACACTTGATTTTTTTTATATATGCATCTAACGGAACATTATTATGAGATAGAAGGGTTTTTCCTAAGTATAAAAATTTTACATTTGTCATAACGGATAAAACTATGGCTTTTTTGTTACTTACATGTCTTTCATTTCTCTCTGGATCCTATTTTAAAGTCAACGCGGATATCGTCACGGGCAGAAGCTAATAACGATATAAAAAAGGACATATTTTTGAAATATTTAGTTTAAAGTACTTTTTAGAAACGTAATTATTATATAGCCATATTTAAATTATATCAATTTTTTTTCTTTTTATTTGAATTCGCATTTTTGTGTTTGTCAATGTCAAGTATTGCATTAATTATGAGTACCCATATAATGAAAAATCTAATTAAAAAATCTTAATTACGCAACGAAGTCATTATAGAGTCCAGTCATGCTATTAATTACTTTAGTTTATTAATCATTACTAATGATATTCTGTCACCTTTTTGGTTTATTTATTTTTAATTGTCTCCCATAATAGAAGCCAAAAAGACGGAAAAATACTAAAATGAAACAAAAAAAACCTATTTAAATTATTTATCCTACCTGGTGCAAATATGGACATATATATAAATTAAATAATTAGACAAAAATAATTTTAAAACTATGATAATGATTTTAAAGATTTTAGGGCCAACCCTAGTTGCCGTGCGAGTGGGTAAGAAATACAGAGCAACTCAACTTACACACACAAGCTCACAGACACGAGTTGGCCGCGCACCGGAATGGCTGCGTCCATGTTGTCTAAATGACTTTCCCGCGCGAGAATTTTGACTAATATTTTTATAATAGTACGCCATATTGCTTTGTTGTGTTCATATTTACCTAAAATAAATAAAAATTAAAATTAACCATGCAAGTTAACAGTGTCATTTAACCATTGTTGTGATAGTGCTATTAAAAGTATTTGTATAAATTTGTCCTATTGTTATCTATGCTATTTTAACTTTTTTTTTTTCGTAATTTCAATTATGAAATCAAATGAGGTTACATACCGTTGTTGTGTCTAGTATTAAGCGGAAACTATTTTATTTTTGGTGCAATGTCTAAGTTGATATTAATTTGAGGATCCATTGGCCATTGTTGTGAGAATCGACTGATAAAAATGGATTATGTGAACATTGTGAAGTGATAAAAGAATACCTATTTGGATTATACCTTTGGATTTCAACATGGAGAAACCTTCATTCAAGGTTAGTTTTTATACATCAAAAGCGCAACATCACTAAGATAGGTATATAAATAGATTTGATTGCGTGTCACAGCAAAGTAAATTTTTTCTAAAAGTAAATGTTAAAATTACGTGTTTTATCTACCTTTTATAAGTATGTATTTGTCAATGTGTGACGTCATCCATTGTTACGATTAAAGAAACCTGAAAACACGATGGTTTGGTCGCTTTCGCACCAAATTATTTCAAATTGACCGAACTAATTTTCTAAGCACTTATCGACAATTAATATTAGCTGTTTTCATCTTTTGAATTATTTATGGTTCATATAGTTAAATTAAAGAAACGAAATCACTTCCAACGTTATTATTACAAGATCAAACCAGACGGCCATATCAGCATAGCTAGTGATGTGGTAAAACATCCTAATTATCGAAATCGATAGTTTGACCTACTTATACTGCATTGTTAATCATGTCATATCATTAACACACAAATGTTATAAATGCAAAAGTTTGTTTATATGTATATACATATGTTGAATACGTCATCACGCTGTAACGGCTTGTTTGATTTTGATGTCATTTGAAATCCAGATAGTTTATAAATTGAATGAACACGTAGGTTAGTTTTATGTTTCGGAAAAGTTGGGTAAAACCGCAGGGCATAGCTAGTGCTACAAATGCGAAAGTAAGTTATGATTTAATTTGAAAAACAAATAGATTCATCACTGGATGACCCGTTGGCTCATTGGTAGTATATCTGCTTTAGGAGCTGTAGAGCGTGAGTTCGATTGCCACCCAGTATTTTGTGGTATAAACAAATGTTTGTTTTGTGTCTATTTATCTATGCATTGTATTTTGTCAGTTATCTGGTTTTCATAGTACAAGCTTTACTTAGTTTGGGGTCAGATGGCGCTGTGTGTAATGTCCTATGATATTAATTTATTTATTAACACATAGATAATTTAATATATCGAAAAATGCGGGCGCAACCGCGATGTTCATTTAGTCTCATTAAAATAATGACGTTAAGTACCTAATGGCATAAGTATGTCCATTATGGTTCGATAACATGATTATAATATAGATAATACATTATTTTTAATGTATACACATGTATGTAGGACATTTTTGTTAAAATATATATCGTTTTATTCCTTAACTAAATTACCGATTATATTTTACGATGTATAGTAACTAAACTTAGTACGATAAATTAATAACGTCTCATAAATAACTAATAATAAAAAATTAATGACTCACTTTATCAATTCATAGTCTTACAAGTTACTTACGCTACAAAAATTGTCTCTAATCACCTTACAGCCTACTCTCATTCCTAACAAGATACATTAAAAAAATTTATAAAAATCGGTCTAGCCGTTTCGGAGGAGTGCTACCACCAACACCGTTAATTTTTATATACGTATATAGATAACACATCAATATTGAATCGGAAAAACAAACACACTAACATTCGTCAATTTATTCAAATTAATAGTTATTTACGTGTTTATATATAGGTAGATCGAATCGATTACGTAATCAATAATTATAAACTATAAATTTGTCCGTAACTTGTACCATCAAGATTATTATAAATGCTCTGATTTGGTAGTTTTTTTTTTTTAAGAACTGTAGGGCGTCGGTTCGATTCCCACCGGAACAAATTTGTGACGATAAATGTTTGTTCTGTGTTTGGGAGTACCGTATGTATTATAAGTATGTACTTACAAAAAAAAAAAAATGTAAGTATTCTATCAGCTGACTTTCATTGTACAAGCTTCGCTTAGTTTGGGGTCAAATACAAATATTTTATTGATAACACCAAAATTACATTTGTCAATATAATGAAAATGTCAAATATATATATAATATGTCAATAAAAAATATTACTTAATTCAATGATCTTATATTTTTAAGTAATCTTCAAAGTCATAGAACAAGGTCTCTTGAAGCCAAGATCTTACTTTGCTTCTGAAGCACGCGATGGAAGGTGCATCCCGAATGGAAGCGGGTACGCGGTTGTAGACTAGTTGCAGATGGCACTGTGCGATATTTATTTATTCTAATAATTCGTACGGTTTGTGGTTAAGACTGTATATAAGATTACGCTTATCAATATTATATCTCGGGTTTTATAACGTAAGAATATAGAGATAGGTATAAGAGATAAGTATGTCTCTTTGATAGCTGATGACCCATAGAGTTGTCATTAATTTTGCAGGTATTAATAAGTAATAAATTAATATTAATAATATTATCAATGACGTGTTTTCTATTATTGGTTACCTGGAAGAGATAGTTTTTAGCGATAAGGCCGCCACTTGTAGCACTAACTTATAATTTCTTTGTTACTGTTTTTTTTCTGGTTTGCACGGTAAATAGTTACTTATCTATATAAATCGCCGATGCATCTTTGTAGTATAAGTGAGGAGACCGTCTGACTTCCAATTTGGAGGTCCTGAATTCGAATCCCACCTCTATCTTTTATAAGTAATGTGCCTATTGCTGATGACTTCAAACGATGAAGGAAAATATCGTGAGGAAACCTACATGTCCGACAGACACTAAAAAAAGTTCTCGTAGATAATTATGTGAAGTCCTATAACCCGCACTTGGTCAACATGGTGGACTGTGATCTTACCTATCTCGCAATGAGAAGAGGCCCAGCGGTGGGACAGCTTATAAAAATAGGGTTAATTCAGTATGTATACAAATAGTATGATATACATTTGAAGTAAGTCAAAGACGTACATGTAGTTTGTGTTTTGTGTATTATTGTTATTACTGCATGCTGTCTTCACCTGTAATCGTTGTGACATTTATCTGTGTACTTTTTTCCTTCTTGATGTTGTTTCAAAGTCGGTGTTCACAAAATAAATAAATTTAATTTGTGTTTACGATAATAATTTAAATTTACCTATATCGATAGTTTTTGCCCCATCCCAATAAAGTCGCGTAATGCATTGCCCGTTTGCTAAACCCGAGAAGCCATTTTGTATTTTTTGAGTTCCGTGGCAAACAATAAAAACCCAGATTAGTGATAATAAAATAATTTTATTTATAAATTAATAAAAATCGAAACAGTACACTAAGTACCTTATTAACAAATGTTGATAAAGGTAACCAATGTTTAAAATGGTTTGTCAACTTTTAATGGCACACGTGGAAATATAAAACCCGAAGAATTCTTCATTTCTGACTGATAAGTATTTAACTAAGTAAGCTAAATTTTTTTTTTTTTTTTTTTTATTGAGATGAGCTGTCGTTATGCTGCAATAGTATCGTCAGCAATAATAATTGGTTATTGCTGACGATACTACGAACCTGGTTGACCGAGCATTGCTCGGCTGAAAACACGGATAAAACGACGTTTTCTGAAAATGAAACCTAGCTAGATCGATTTTTCGCCACCGAACCCCCTGGATACAAAATTTCATGAAAATCGTTGGAGCCGTTTCCGAGATTCAGTTTCAGATATATATATATATATATACATATATACAAGAATCGCTCGTTTAAAGGTATTAGTACCTGGTTGACCGAGCATTGCTCGGCTGAAAACATGGATAAAACGACGTTTTCTAAAAATGAAACCTAGCTACATCGATTTTTCGCCACCGAAACCCCCTGGATACAAAATATCATGAAAATCGTTGGAGCCGTTTCCGAGATTCAGAATATATATATATATATATATATATATATATATATACAAGGATTGCTCGTTTAAAGGTATTAGATTAGATATAGATATACACAACTGTCATACTAATATTAAAAATGTGAAAGTTTGTATGTTTGGACGTTTGTTACCCAATCACGCAAAAACGGCTGAACGGATTTGGATGAAATTTAGCACGTATATAGTTTATGTATATGTTAGTTTATGTATGTTTACGCATATAATTATACTGGCTGTATTGAATTGAATTCGATTCTAATGTTGCCAACGCTTTGCTGATGTTGCTCGATCTCAAAGACAAATTAGTTATACAGAACCCACGAGCATATTAACACAACGAACTTAACCATTAATATTTTATTTTTAACTTAATTTAAATTTTTCTCGAGCTATAAAATGTATGCTGATGTTGAAGATAATTTTTTGCACAAGTACATTAAAAAAAACATTAAAGTAAAAATCCTTGGTTTCATATTAAAAGAGTTTCCCTCTGTCTATTTTTTAATATTACCATATATGTTTGTTAGATCTATTTTGATTTTTAGTTATCGTTTTTCCTTAAAAAAGGTTAAATTAATAATATGCCACATCCATTTTGTTCGTATGTCAAGTTCGAGTCGTATTCCTATGCCGCACTCGACTTACTAGAAACTATGTATTCAACTGTGCCACCGTGTAGTACAGTCGGCGACAAAAGCCTAAACACAACAAAAAATATATATAAGTACCTATTACCTATTCTATATACCTAGCAAGAAGCTGAGCTTTGTGAGGGCTCGCGTAGTTTTTCTAAGGTGTAATAATTTGTTATATTTTTAAATGTTTTTTTTTAATCCTGTGAATATACTTAATGTATACCACCAGCCCTGGGGCGGGCACAGTGGTTATGTGGGACTCTCCGTCCTAATGACTACTTTTAAAACTACAACAGAACTTTTGCTGTAAGAAAGGTACCCTTATGTCCTTTTAAATGATTGTCAAGTTAGTTAAATTTAAAACTTGACTGAAACCACTGTTAAGCGTAAATAAAAACTAAATATATACCTTGAACACTCAAAATTAATTTCCGCAAAGTAACTCCTGAATCAATCGATTATCTTATAACAATAAGTTCGTCATGTAAATATTTGTCGTGGGAATCGAACCCACGCCAGGCAGATCATGAAGACATACCGGGGCAGTCGACATTAGTATAAAGACAGAGAGTCAACATTAGTAGGCAGAGGTTAATTGACAAAGCCTACTATAAGGTGGCTCATTACGTGGAAGACAGGAATATTTGGTAGTAGTAGCTTCTCTCTGCACTTGCATCCCCCTGGCTAAGTGACAATTGTAGTAAGCATAATGCATTAATATCTATAACTATAAACTGTAACTTAAAAAGAAAAGAAAGATCCACAAAAAAAATGCCTTGCTGAGTTTGTTGCCGGAGTCTTCTCAGTTGAAGTGTAATTACGAGCCGGTGGTAGATTCAAACATGTAACTTAACGTTCATAAGTGCCTTACCAGGGTCTAAACTGGATAAATGACTTTTCAATTTTGATTTTTGACAATCAAAATTATGACAATATGTTTTTCGTTGTCCAATAAAAAACACGCAAAGTTATTTTGGAAATTTTGTAAAACATTTATGTTCGTAACTGTACTTAGGTATGATATACCTACTGATTTGTTATCGAGCGAAGACACGGAGCCAAGGTTAAAGCGAAGGTTGTTTTTTTTTAAAAAAAAACTGGCAATTAGAATTGAATGTCGCTAGTTCCGCGCCACGGTTTCACTTGCGAGTTTTTAGACATTTCCTAGTTGCGTATTTTTTTTAAACGACTGGCCAAAAAAAGATTGTTATGTTTTTACCCGACTGCCTAGGAAGGGTTATGTTTTTCGTGCGTATCTCGTATGTATCTATTTAAATTTCTTTATTACCTCGGTTGAATGGATTATGACAATTAAGGAATCGCCCTTAATCGGGTGGTTTTAAAACAAAAATCATAATGGTGGATTTTTTGGGCGAAATAGTAATTCGTTAATTAAAAAAATAACCGACCTATCAAGTAGGGTATCTAACAAGTAATTAAATTTAAAAAATAAAAAACTCCTACGCAATTAACCAAACATTAACATTAACAAAAACCGCATCGAAATCGGTCCATCTGTTTGAGAGCTACGATGCCACAGACAAACACACACACAGACAGACAGACAAACATCGAAGTCAAATATAATAACACTTTTTGCGTCGGGGGTTAAAAAAAGGCAATTAAAAGAGGATTACAAAAATATACATAAGTTATATGTTTAAACTAGCTGTGCTCCGCGGTTTCACCCGCGCTAGATGCCTACGTCATAGTAGCTTTATGCATGCTAAGTCTCAGCCCGATCGGTTTAAAATTGACAAAGTTTCATACAAACTTTCATCCCCTATTTTATCCCCTTGGGGGTAGAATTAATCAAAATCCTTTCTTAGCGGATGCTTACGTCATAACATCTACCTGCATGCCAAATTTCAGCCCGATCCGTCCAGTGGTTTGGGCTGTGCGTTGATAGATCACTATGTCAGTCAGTCGGTCACCTTTGAGTTATATATATTTAGATTTAATTAGGAATAATAGGTCGGTACCTAAATTTGTTTAAAAACTTTTTTCCTTTAATTATAGCTATTTTCATCGCAGTTGGGTTATAGATTTTTTAAACGTTTTAAAGAGTTTCAAAACTTCTTTTATTTTTAATATTAAGTAAAAACCCAAATTACAGTAAACATAATAATAAAATAATAAATATCATAGGACACATTACACACAGCGCCATCTGACCCCAAACTAAACAAAGCTGTGTGATGGAAGTCAGATAACTGATAGAATACATTTTATTTTTGTAAATACTTACTTATAATACATACAGAACACCCAGACACAGAACAAACATTTGTTTATACCATAAAATGTTTGTCCTGGGCGGGAATCGAACCCGCGATATACGGCAGATATACTACCAATGAGCCTACAGGGCTGTCTGGCATAGAAACATAGACATAATATCTCTATATCATCATCAGCCATCATTTAAGATGTCCACTGCTGGACATAGGCCTCCTCCTGGGGGGGTTTTGCCGATACTCGCCACGCTTGGCAGGCGGGTTGGCGAGCGCAGTTAGGTGTGATTGTTCAAGGAAGACGCTGCTGCCCATCTTCCGGATTACATCCCTCAGCCGACTCTTACGGCAACCACGGGTAGAGAGGGTGGGGTACTATTCTTACGCCGGCACCACCACGGCCAATCTCTATATAATCTATTCACTTTAGCATTAAAAACGTCCAAATTGTAGTTTTTAGCTAACAAAGAAGCCGGCAAGCCAGTTAAGTACTAATAAAAAGTGATCTACCACCACGCCATGGTTTCCTCCGATGTTTTCGTTCACCAGCACTTGGAGATCATTTTTGGGATTTTAACTCACGCCCTTCGATATGTGAACCGACCGCACAAACCACTGAGTTATCATACAAAAGATGTTTCTAGGTCAACAGGAAATTCCTTAAAGGTTTTGATTTATTTGCTCTCGGCACCTCCAAGGCTTTTCGGAACCTTCAGAAGGGCCTTAACTTATCAGTGAGAAGGTACCAAAAAGTTATATACTTTATTTTTTGATGAAAATAGTTTCTAAGTAAAACCTTATTTACAAGTCATATAAATTGATTAGTAACTATTCATATTGAGTTTTAACCAAGTCTCATTTTGTCACTATTATATAATTGATCAGACAAGGCGATGTACAGAACCAGGTGGAGAAAAATGAAGGCCTTTACTCTCCAAGGAGGGCCTTAGTAAATATGTTGCATGTAAAAAAAAAAAATTGAATTATCTAATACCTTTAAACGAGCAATTCTTGTATATATATTTTTTTCTGACAGGCTAGGTGTTTGACCACAACTCACCTGATGTTAAGTGACGGTGTGGTCGAAGATGGTAAAGCACACCTAGCCTGGAATGGAACTGGCTCTCAAGTGAGGCTGCCGGAACACACAGTTAGATGTTTGGCGGCAGATTTTCAACTTGAGGGTGGTAGCTAGCCAGCCGAGTACTAGAAAGTACCCTACCACCACGCTATGGTTTCCTCACGATGTTTTCCTTCACCGGCAGCTCAAGCTCATTGTTGGGGTTTGAACCCACGCCCTTCGGCATGCGAACCGATCGCGCTAACCACTGAGCTATCATCGCTACAATATACATATCTATTTTACCTTTAAACGAGCAATTCTTGTATATATATTTTTTTCTGACAGGCTAGGTGTTTGACCACAACTCACCTGATGTTAAGTGACGGTGTGGTCGAAGATGGTAAAGCACACCTAGCCTGGAATGGAACTGGCTCTCAAGTGAGGCTGCCGGAACACACAGTTAGATGTTTGGCGGCAGATTTTCAACTTGAGGGTGGTAGCTAGCCAGCCGAGTACTAGAAAGTACCCTACCACCACGCTATGGTTTCCTCACGATGTTTTCCTTCACCGGCAGCTCAAGCTCATTGTTGGGGTTTGAACCCACGCCCTTCGGCATGCGAACCGATCGCGCTAACCACTGAGCTATCATCGCTACAATATACATATCTATTTTACCTTTAAACGAGCAATTCTTGTATATATGTATATATATAATATCTGAATCTCGGAAACGGCTCCAACGATTTTCATGAAATTAGTATGCAGGGGGTTTCGGGGGCGATAAATCGATCTAGCTAGGTTTCATATTTAGAAAACGAAAAAATAAACAGGTCATCCAGGTTCTGTGTATAATAAAATTGATTATTGTTGTAATTTTATTATTATATAATTATCTCTCTCACTACGTATTAGTAAATTTTATAATTATGTCATTATTGAGCTATTTTTAAATTTAAATATGACGACCATTTTATATGTAAATGTGATAATGTGAAAATTCAAATTTTATTAAGGAATTAAACAAGGCTTTATTATTATTATCAGTTATTTATTTCTTTACTTAATTTAAATACATATATAAAACTAAATAATATAAAAAACTTAAAAACTAGGGTGCCGCCGGCAACGGGGCAGGACTCAAGCTGCCGGGGGGTTAGGGCTGCAGAGTGAGGAACCTCCTAACAATGCGCGCCGTGCCAAGGATCACTGCCTTTTGGATCTGACCCTTGACCCAACCGTCTAGCGAGAGTCTCCTAAGATGTTGGTCGAGACTCTTCGCTATAGGGCCGTTCACCGTGACGACTATCGGCACAATGACCGTCGAATCAACATCCCACATGGCGGTCATCTCGTGAGCCAAGTCAAAGTACTTGCTCATCTTATTATCAAATTATATTAATAAATTAATAAAATAAATAAATAACGTAGGACATTACACAAACGATTTCAACACCAAACTGTTCTCCCTGAGTTTGCTATTGCACCTCACGTCTAAACAGTCAGTGAAATACCGAACCCACTACATATTATGGTTCAAAAATTCTGCCATACACAAACCCCATTGGAGACACAACCCTAAATATATTGACATTAAATCACAAATAAATAAAAAAATGCTAATCGTAGGTGTGTAGGCCTTTTATATCGCTGTCTCAATCGCACGTGGCACGCTATCTCGTTCTAGCCGAGGGCTGTTTCAATTTTATACTTATCGATTCGGAGGTCGCGCGTGTTATAGTACCGATAGCAAAAAAATATATAATTATATTTATTTAAAGTCATACATACAACATTGATTCATTATAATGTTTTATTTATCTTGGTGGTAGATTTCCTTAGCAGGAGGTCGTCTAGGTAGGTACCACCGCAGTACCAGATATTCTGCCGCTAAGCAGTAGTGTGTAAACATTACTGTGTTCCGGTTTGAAGGGTACTGCAGCTAGCGAAATTACTGGGCTGTTGAGACTTACCATCTAGTCTCAAAGTAATGAGCGCCAAGGCAGCGGTGCTCTGGACTTTGTTTTACTACTCAAAGTTCTGTGTATCGCTGCAATGGTCATGGACAGGCGTTATCTCTTATCATCAGGAGAGCGTCTCGTTCGTCTCATTAATGTTACATAAAAAAAAAAAAAAAAAATTGTAGATTTCTTTAGCAGGAAGTCGTCTATTTTCGTTATTCAATAACTTTGTAAAAGTAGAAACGTAATGTAGAACCCATACACACTCCAGGGTTTTTAGTGGGTAGGCCATCATTAGGACTTAGAGTCCCAAATAACTACCCGGCCCGCCCCAGGTGGTGGTATTCACAAAGAATTTTCCCTGGACGAAAAAAAAAGGTGTACAATTTTTTTATTTTTTATTATTGAGTCGTAAAACAGTCCAACCCATTACATTAAAAACTCACAACAAATTACATAAAAATTAAAACTAAAAGCAAAATAAAATCAGAAAATTTATAAAAAGAAAAACAACAGAAATAAACAATGTCAAATATTAGTAATACAATAACAAAAAAATAATTACAAATGTCATGAAATTAAAAAAAATATTGCATCGGTCCCACTGGTCAGTTAAATTTTCACAATATATTTTGAAAGATGCAATAATTGACCTCCAGTTGTCAAGTTCAGTGTTGGCGGCGAGGGAGTGCATTGAGGTGGCGGCGGGTGAGAACTGAAGGCGACATAGAGGGCGCCACAGTGTGAAACAAGGGATGCGACCGACCGTTTACCGGGATCCCTGGTTTGTTAGCTACCTCCATACCAAATTTCATCAAAATTGGTCCAGCCGTTAGAGCGTGAAGCAGTAATAAACATACAAACTTTCGCCTTCATAATATTAGTGTGATTTTGACAACCTTACCTTCGTTCAATTATCCACGTTTCAAATTATGTTATGTTGCTGTCTGTACTGGAGAACTGTTTCTATCCGCTGTTTTGACTGTTGCTAACTCGTCCGAACTTTCTATCCGGCCAAGAACGGTGGCGGTGGTAATCTCTGACCGTTACCGCCACCGCGCCTGTTTGGGTTAACCTTTATTCATATAGGTATTTATTATTCACACTAGCTTAACAAGCTCTTGGTAGATCTCCTTAATAAGAGGTCGTCAATTTACCTAGGTTGCCGTGGTGGTGCCGGTGTAAGAATAGTACCCCACCCTCTCTACCCTCTATACCGTCTAAGATGGGCAGCAGCGTCTTTCTTGAACAATCACACCTAACTGCGCTCGCCAACCCGCCTGCCAAGCGTGGCGAGTATTAGCAAAACTCCCACAGGAGAAGGCCTATGTCCAACAGTGGCCGTTCTATGGCTGATGATGTGTCTAGGTACCAAGGCAGTACAAGATATTCTGTTGCCAAGCAGTAGTGTGTAAACATTACTGTGTTCCGGTTTGAAGGGACTAACCATCTAACTAGAAGAAAAACATCGTGAGGAAACCATCGCGTGGTGCTAGAGTACTTTCTTGTACTCGGCTGGCTAGCTACCACCTCAAGGCGACAGATTTTTAACTTGAGAGTTGTTGCTCGTCAGCCGAGTACTAGAAAGTACTCTACCACCACGCTATGGCTTCCTCACGATGTTTTCCTTAACCGGTAGCTCAAGCTCAATGTAGGGGTTTGAACCCACGGCGAAAGGTTACGCTTCTACTGAGCTGTCATCGCTAAACAAGTAACTTAAGCAACATTGGATCATATCATACATTTATGTAGTTATGATGAATGGAATACGGGCAGTAAAAATGAGCGTTGATGCGTATGTCAAGGCTCCCCTTAAACCAGGCATGGGCAACCTTTGGCTAGTTGCGTGCCAAACTTACTATATTAATACAGTCGCGGGCCATAACACAAAATAAAAAAGCCAATTTCATTAGGTTATTGGTGAAGTAAATTTACGTGTAACGGTTAATGTGATATTTGTGTTTGAACTTCAGAAACAAGTTTGTTCAAAATCCACTTGTACAGAGGCGTAACGAGTTTTCCAGATTTTCATCTGTGATTCTCTTACGGCATTTCGACTTATTAGTCTTCATCATCGAGAAAAATTGTTCGCATTTATAAGTACTTCCAAAAACGCAAACAATTCTGCCGCGAACTCTCTCAGTAGATTGTGTTTCTCTTCGCGCGAAATTTCAAAATGTCTTGCGGGCCGGGTCAAATGCCGAGGCGGGCCGGTTGTTGCCCATATATGTCTTAAACCTACACCTGGGTCCAAGTTCTAGGCATTGCACGGGCTCCAACGCGATGGATCTGCCAACCGCACGGTGCTATCATTCTATGCTAAGTTTCGTCGTTTTTCCAGCTGGTTGGTGCACCATGCGGCCAACACGGGCAGTACACGTTTTACAAGGCGTTGCGTCTGACTGGTCCCAAGGAGAAAATCCTCGCCATCGGGGACTTCTTCTTCGTCCGGATATGGCAGGACTCTGAGCTGGTTTCCATTGGTAAGACAAACTATTTTTGTTGACAAGGGGAAAATCTGCACAAGATACTGGAATGCGTTGGGGTACAGTAGAATTGTGTGGTATTGTATTTAATAAGCCTCCCGGATAGTTGTCGGGGAAGATTCTGTTGATGATTTCTCGCTGCCAATGCCATGTATAAAAACTCCCCCGTCTTTGTCATTAGTTGTCATAATAAAGTACATCGGCTGTCCCTCCACAAATATACCTGTTCCTTACAGAATTGTGACTAATTCTGACAATGACGCCCCGTCATTGTCAGCTTTTCAAGATGGCAGTAGGATTCGTCCACAAATATGACAGTGGAAGTCCCCCCCGAAACGTTACTACTTGTAAGAAAGACGAGGGAGTTTTTGAAGAAGATAGTGGGACTTCCACAAATATACCAGTGGAACCTCCTCCATAAATGACTACTTATGACAAAGACGAGGGAGTTTTTGATAAAAGCAGGGGTACCCCTCCACAAATATGCATCTAACTACTTTGATAAAGATGAAGAAGTTTTTGTAGATGGCTGTGTCTTAAACTTTTCAACTTAATAATACTTGAATTTTTTATGTAAAAATAATGTGATGGACGAAACCTTCCTTATGGTAAGAGATGACACCTGATCATGAATATGCAGCGATACACAGAACTTATGATGGTTTGGCACTAATCACTTAGAGACATTCGATGATTAGTCTCAATAGCCCTAAAATGTTCCTTCGCAGGGGAGCTCCAACTGCTGTGGACTGACCGCGTTTCAGACCAGACCCTCGTCAGCCTGCGTCTCTACTTCCTGCCAGAGAACACGCCAGACGGCAGGGGTTCACATGGCGAGGTGAGTATTCCTTCCTTATAGCACATCAAATCATCAGCCATAAACGTCCACTGCTGGACATAGGCCTCCTCCTGGGGGGGTTTTGCCATTACTCGCCACGCTTGGCAGGCGGGTTGGCGAGCACAGTTAGGTGTGATTGTTCAAGGAAGACGCTGCTGCCCATCTTGCGGATTACATCCCTTAGCCGACTCTTACGGCAACCATGGGTAGAGAGGGTGGGGTACTATTCTTACGCCGGCACCACCATGTAACTCCTTATAACATCATCAGCCAATCGAAGTTCACTGCTGGACATACGCTTCTTTCAAGACACACCCGATCTTCGGCTTTTCGCTTCCATTCACCGCTAGCTGTTCTACCTATATCGTCACTTCATCGAATGTCAGGGCGTCCTATGCTACGTTTGCCAATTCACAGTCTCCACTCAGGAACACGTGTATGTGTATGGGCACAGTAGTGAGACCAGCACAGTTTTTTTTTTTTTTTTTTTTTTTTTTATGGATCTTCTTGTTTTCCCACAACTCACCTGATGTTATATAATATGATGTGATGTAATATATAATATATATATATATATATTAATACTGTATAGGTTTGCGTTTGACCACGCCCTACCTGATGTTGAGCAGGATGTAGGATGAAGCACTTTTACCTAGAAAAAACCTATTTACTCTGAATTTGAGCTGCCGGTGAAGGAAAACATCGTGAGGAAACCATAGCGTGGTGGGATACTTTCTAGTACTCGGCTGGCTAGCTACCATCTTTAAGTTGAAAATCTATCGCCAAGCACCTCTAACATTGTGTTCGGCCAGCCTCACTTGCAAGCCAGTTCCTTTCCATGCTTGGTGTGTGAGCTGAGGTCAAAAATTAAGCCCACAAAAAAAAACTACTAATGTCTCATCATCAATACGTAGATTCGCTAAATATATCATAGCACGGAAATATGTTACAATTATAATTCACATTTATTACATATAAATATTTACATATCTGTATTTATAGCACAACATAAATGCTACAAAAATAGTTAAAACTTTAATGTCTATAAAATGTCAGACAAATAAAGATCACTATACCTATTTACTTAAAGAATTTAGACGTGACCAAAATGGTGGCCTTTATGCCGCGCAGGAAATAAGTCTTGCCATCCAACTGGACGGCACCGGCGTAGCAAGCCGTTACCCGTAACTTTGAGTAACAAAACAGAGTTCAGGGATTTTTTTTAAATGTAAAATCAATGAGACGTACTACTTTGCTGATGATAAGAGACAGTGCTGGATTACCCATTAGGCCGGACTAGGCCATGGCCTAGGGCCCCCGACGAACAGGGGCCACGAAAATCTGTTTTTTTTTTTTAGATGCAATTTTTAATTTCATGTTAATTTTTTTCTTGAAGATGAACTTCGTTTTCATATTTAAAAGAGATGTCCGAAGATTATTTTATAAATTATTATACCGTTAATTATGGAAAATCAAAAAATATATAATTTGTCAGAAAAAAACTATTTAGATTATTTTATTGTGTTTACAATCTTTAAATGATATGAATAAGCTGTTTAAATTCTATAAATGTATAAACGAAGATTAATTTTACAATTATAAAAAAAGGGGGCCCCAAAATTTGAATGGCATAGGCCCTCCATTTGGCTTAATCCGGCACTGGTAAGAGACAACGCCTGTCCATGACCATTACAGCGATACACAAAAATTTATATAGCAAAACGTCCAGAGCATTGCTGCTTTTTGACTCATTACTTTGAGATATTCTATGGTAAGTCAACAGCCCTGTAATTTCGCTAGCTGTAGTACCCTTCAAATCCGAACACGGCAATGTTTATACACTACTGCTTGGCGGCAGAATATCGGTGGTACTTACCTAAAGTAAGTAACCACCAAGTAAAAAGTCCAGAACATTGCTGCTTTTTGACTAATTACTTTGAGATATGGTTAGTCTCTACAGCCCTGTAATTCAACAATACCCTTCAATCCGGAACACGGTATTACTTGGGGGGTGTCCATTAATTATAATTAATTTATAGCGATGATAGCTCGTGGTCGGTTCGCATGCCGAAGGGCGTGGGTTCAAACCTCAACAATGAGCTTGAGCTGTCGGTGAAGGAAAACATCGTGAGGAAACCATAGCGTGGTGGTAGAGTACTTTCTAGTACTCGGCTGGCTAGCTACCACCCTCAAGTTGAAAATCTGCCGCCAAGCATCTAACGGTGTGTTCCGGCAGCCTCACTTGAGAGCCAGTTCCATTCCAGGCTAGGTGTGCTTTACCATCTTCGACCACACCGTCACATAACATCAGGTGAGATGTGGTCAAACACCAAGCCTGTCAGCTATATAAAAAAAAAAAAAAAAACGGATGGCGAGATGTATGATTTGTCGCTAATCCTCTCTCAATTTTACGTCACATTTTTCAAAATCTCAATTAGTGTAAATACTCTGTTTATTTACCTTGACGTTTTGGACAAAACTAAACTTAACACATCATCAATATTAAAAAAAAAACATTACTCATTATAATAAAAGCGGAAGAAAACTATGGTGGGTTCATCAAGAGGTTTTGACCAAAAAAAACATAGTATTTGTGCGCGATTTAGACCCGGCAATAAACATAATTATGGCTTAAAGTTGCAAAAGTTTAAAGATTACAATAAAAAACTAAAATCCCCCCAATGTTACGTAAGATTTTTCAAAATGTAAATACTTCATTGTGAATACGTTAATCTGTACTTTATTCCGTTGCATTTTTTATTGATACTAGTTACATCATCGTCATCAGCCATAGGACGTCCACTGCTGGGCATAGGCCTCCTCCTGGGGGGGTTTTGCCAATACTCGCCACGCTTGGCAGGCGGGTTGGCGAGCGCAGTTAGGTGTGATTGTTGAAGGAAGACGCTGCTGCCCATCTTCCGGATTACATCCCTTAGCCGACTCTTACGGCAACCACGGGTAGAGAGGGTGGGGTACTATTCTTACGCCGGCACCACCACGGCAACTATACACGGATACTAGTTATGACTGTACACTGTTTTTTTTACGAAAAATAACTACTACATGTTATTTTTGCCAAACCTCTCACGTGACATTACATATGATTCAGATAAAGCCCTCCCACGTCTGACAAAAAACGCTAATGGCCGCCCCTCGGCAGCAGAGTATCTGACACTGAAGTTACCTGGAATAGGTCGCTTTCAACGATAAGGCCGCCAATTGTTGCACTAGTTTTTAAGTTTATGAGACCATTCAAGTATAACGTAAGCAGAATTTTAGTAATTAATAACCCCTCCCTCCCCCTTGTCAGCAAAAGTAAGCAAAGCTCTTACTTCTCTCTCCTATGCTTAAGTAAATATTGGTTTAATTAGCAGCCATTTCGCTGAAACGTGGTGTGCCGATTACAAGGAAAACAAACAATCAGCATAATTTATACGACTTTGCTGATATTATCACCATTCAGATCGCCTCATCCCCAATGTCGTCAAAAATAAGCAAAGTAAAGACTCCCCCACCCCCTTTTGGTGCTTACGTAATACTTGAACGGCCCCCTATGTGTTAAATCCAGGGTGTCAGCTACCTCCATACCAAATTTTGGCATACAGAATATTTTTAATTATAGTTTTAATATTGTTTTTGATTATAGTTAAAATTTTGATTCTAATTTATTATTTTGAATTTAAAAGTTGCATGTTATTCTACCTTGAACACGCAACTCATTTAGCATTACTTAAGTTAATAATTGCTATTGTGCAACTTCGATAAAAAAAAAACACAATAATATGAATAATAATTTAATATGAAAAGAAAGATCCACAAAAAAAATGCCTTGCTGCGTTTCTTGCCGGAGTCTTCTCAGTTGAAGTGTAATTACGAGCCGGCGGTAGATTCAAACATGTAACTTAACGTTCATAAGTGCCTTACCAGGGCATAAACTGAATAAATGATTTTTGATTTTGATAAATAATTTTTAAAAAATACCAAATTTCATCAAAATTGGTCCAGCCGCTTGAGCGTGAAGAAGTAACAAACACACAAACTTTCGCCTTTATAATATTAGTATGATGTTTTTATTAGATATTATAGGTACATTATTTGGTATAAATAAAGAGTTTGTGATGCCCTGAGACTCGATGGAGTGACGATATACGTAGGACAGCTGGCGATGGATGGAAGCGAAAAGCCGGAGATCGGGCTGAGTGGCGTGTCTTGGGAGAGGCCTATGTCCAGCAGTGGACTTCGATAGGCAGATTATGATGATGATGAAAGAATTTGAAAGAAAAAAATATCTTGAGTAATCCCGCATAAGTTAAACAAAAAATGTGTCAATTTCTATATTTTAGATATCCAGACGAATTTGAAAGCGAGTAGGTACATTGTCATCATGAACGAAATTTTCTTGGATGACTAACGCCTTTCCATGTAGGCGTCGAACATGTCAACTTTAGTATCACAACAATAAAAATGATTTTTATATGAAAAATATCACATCAAAAACAAAACAGAACACTTCCGATCCAATATAAGCCGCGGAACTCCAAAAACCGTATATCCAAGGAAACCTCAAAAATCGAGAGCGCGTTCTACGAAGCAACATTCCGTTTCGCTCGCACGTAAAGCTTTGGATTCGCTCTCTCTCTCTAATCCCTATTTGGTAACGCCAACTATTTCATGGATGAAATTACTGTTGAGGGTTGTGTTAAAGGCATAGGAGGTAGCGGAGGCGATTTAATATTTTCTTATATTTATGTTTACAGTGGAGGGATACTTGTAAATAAAAACCGGTCAAGTGCGAGTCGGACTCGCGTGCCGAGGGTTCCGTACAAACATGTAGGTATATAAGTAAAAGTTATGTTTTTTTTATGGTAATTTATGCTTTTCGCAATTTTTCCTTTATCTGTGCTATAAGACGTTGCTTCGTACCAAATTTCATGATTCTGAGTTCACTGGAAGTACCCTGAAGGTTTTGATTCCCTTGCGAGTGTCGAAAATTTGCAGCATAAACGGATGTATCTATTGATTGCGTTGGCTTAGAAGTTTGGTTTTTTCACAGCTCTAAGGGACAGTAGACCTGAGTATTTGATATGAATTACAGCTTGATATCTCCACGCGTTCCTGAGAAAAAGCGTCTTGACAGACAGACGGACAACAAAGTGATCCCATAAGGATTCCGTTTTTTCTTTTTGAGGCACGGAACCCTAAAAATGTACCGTTGTCACAATCCACTGTCTTCCGTTTTAAATTTTTACATATAAATAGAGCTTTATTTTAGATTACATATTTATTCATTATTATTATTAAACATTTATATATTAATGTCAAAAAGAAACACACTGTCAAATCAAAACACACACACGTTACACATACATTGAATTTCTTTACAAACATTTCAATAAAAGCATGTGGTCAGGCTAGTATAATATGTATTATAGTAGTAATTTTTTTTAAATTCAAAGTAGTTTCGCGTTTGGCCATACTCTGCCTGATGTTAAATAGTAATACGGTCTAAGATGAAGCACGCTTACCTAGAAAAAACCTATTTACTCTAGAATTGAAGACACCCATATTGCCACCATAATACAGACTCCGGCAGAGTTCCACAACCTCGCTGTGTAACAACATTAAAAGTATACCGTATGGTAAGGTATAAAATATTAGTTTGTGTGTGTGTGTGTGAGTGAGTGTGTGCGTGCGCAATTGTGTGTCGGTGAAAGTATAGTAAATAAAAAATAAATATACACAGGATATTTATTCCGGCAAATAAATAAAAATTTAAAACGTCAGTAATAATATTACAATTACTTATTTAAAAACATCTTTCGCATTTCTCCTACATTTTACAACACGCTTTTAAAATTACATAAATTATTTTGTTATTTTTATACTTGAACCACACTCCAATATGTACTCCTTTAGATACTCCACGCGAAAATGAGTCTTATTCCCAGTCGATAACCGTGGGAATCCCTTGAGAGGGGAGCACAGTAATTTTGTAGATGTAGGATTCTGTACAACGTCTGCACTGTTTTGATCTTTTTGAATAAATTGAAAGTTTTTAAAAATTACTAAATATCTGGTTGTTATATAGGTGCATTATTTTTGTAGATTAACAACTCAAGCTCATTATTGGGGTTCGAACTCACGCTACATAAATATTGTGTCCGTATGTATGTACGTATTTTTATCATGGGTATTTACATATTTAACAAATAGACGTATTTTTATCTACCGCCAAACTATTTATTAACTATTTTTTTAAATTTTATTTTATGATTGATACATTCCAAGCTGTCCTCTAGATAATTCTACTATACAAGCAAATCCGGATAATGTCGGTAGTTTATCGAATATAGATACATGCGCCTCCTGATTGATTACATTTTATTATCGCAATATTGATAATGTAATAAAACGATAAACTTTATTAACACGTTTTTATGATAAATTTGATAAAACGCTTTATTAATTTAACTAGTTCCGATTCCGTTTCTGCTTGCAATATTTCGACGAATAAATATGATATTCCAGGCTAGGTCTGCTTTACCATCTTCGACCACACCGTCACATAACATCAGGTGAGTTGTGGTCAAACACCTAGCCTGTCAGCCATAAAAAAAAAAAAAAAAATATAATATTTTATACTGAAGTTCTACTTTTTTTCGAATATAATACTTACACAAAAAACAGTACATGAATGGAACTTGTTCTCAAAATGGAAATGTTACAAGAAAGTATTAAAAAGAAAAAAAAAGATAAAATTAAGCATTCAGTCACGTGTCCCAGAACAACAGATTACACGTCAAGCTGTGCGAAACGTCATTGCTGTTATTGAGCTGACATACAGATATAATTGTTTCGCATGGTGTGACGTCATTTAGACATTTAACAATAAATTTTAATTGGTGAAAATGCGAGACAAGAAATATATGTCAAAGTCAACAAGCTTTAATAGCATGACAAATTAACAACGTTAATCATATTTTCCGTCCATTATCTACTATTAAAAGTGTGCAACATGATCAAAAGACTAAACTATTAACTTAATTACGTTATAAGCAGTTCTTTATTTTTTCAAATTTAGGCAAACATCCTAAAATCATTGGCACATAGCCGTAAAAATAATCACTTAAGCCTTTTTTTATTACAACGGGCTAGGCATTATTTGGCCACGATCTCACCTGATGGAAAGCGACGATGTGGCTGAAGATGGAGCACGCTTGCCTAGGAAATACCTGTTCTCGTTTTTCTTGAACAACCCCGGGTTGTATTTAGTTTGGAACACAGACGCTGACAACGAGTTCCATACATTAGCAGTTCTTACTAGGAACGTGGCCTAGACAAGTTTTCATAAATTTTATGAAGAAAAAAAATTGTTAGAAATTAATAATAATAATAACATAAAGTTCAAGTATTAAAACCGTTCGAGTCTCGCGCACAATACATACTTCGCGTTGCCATGTGACGACTTTTTAACATAGAGTGCTGTGGAGTACGATTTGTACTAAAACTTTTCATTTCTAATATATGTTTTTAAACAAGTTTATTATCGATTCTAAAACTATGCAGACGTTTCGTATAGCGATTTTGAAAACTTTTGCTTAGTGCTAAATAAATACAATACCTAAATATTTTTACACAGTGCACACCAAAAATATATTAAAACCGGCCAAGTGCGGCAATAAAATCATGTCTGTTGTATGGGAGCCATAAATATTTTATTTTGTTTTTAGTATTTGTTGTTATAGCGACAACAGTTTTTTTTTTTTACAACGGACTAGTCATGCGTTTGGCCACGATCTCACCTGATGGAAAGTGATGATGTGGCCGAAGATGGAGCACGCTTGCCTAGGAAATACCTATTCACATATTTCTTGAACAAACCCGGGTAGTACTTAGTTGGAAACACAGACGCTGGCAACGAGTTCCACACCTCAGCAGTTCTTACAAGGAACGTGGTCTGGAAACGCTTAGTACGTTTGTAGGGAATTTCCACTGTAAGAGGGTGTTTTTTGGTTGAGCGTCTGGTCGTTTTGTTGTAAAACGGCGATGGCGTACCTACATAATTTGTGAAAATTTCAACTCTCTAGCTATCGCGGTTCTTGAGATACAGCCTGGTGACAGACAGACGGACGGACAGACAGACAGCGAAGTCTTAGTAGGTAATAGGGTCTCATTTTTACCCTTTAGGTACGGAACCTTAGAAAAGAGTACAGAAAACACGAGAATCTTATGAGCTAGTGCCACAAGTGGCGGCCTTATCGTTAAGAGCGATTTCGCTAGTTGCAGTACTCTTCACACTACTGCTTGGCGGCAGAATATCTGGTATCGCCGCGGTACCTACGTAGACGATCTCCTGTTAAGAAAATCTACCACCAAGTGAATTTTAATAATAATAATAATAATACATACATATTTATTTCAGGTTACTATGACCCATATGTAACTAAATACAAAAATTCAGTTTCTTACAATATTAATAATAATTAAAAACATGCAATTTAATGTCAAGAAAAAAAGAGTAATAATAAAAATAAAATTTAGGATTCGTCATACATGTCAATATAATTAAGTTAAGTTATTTTTTTTTTTATAATTATGTGCAGTAACGTATGCCGTCATATGTAAAGAAATCAGTTCATGTCAATAAAACAAATAAACAGTCTCCTACAATAATATACAGTCAATTAAATGTGTTACAATATTAATTACTAAAGTAATCATTACGTACTCCTTAAATCCAAATTAATTGGCCACAAAGTATTTTCTGAGTCAATAGTCAAGAAAGAGCTGTCATATCGTCCGTGGGCACTTCGTTATCTTATCTTAGAGTTCATTCTACACAAATAACTGATAAGAAATAACGGGCATGTATATGTCGCAGTCAAATAGTAGAATCCGCCGTATTACACGATGGCTAACTCTTGTAAAAAGTCGTAATTTGTATTACTGTAGGTCGATGTTTAACTGTAATTTTTATGTCGTTGACAGGCTAGGTGTTTGACCACAGCTCACCTGATGTTAAGTGACGATGTGGTCGAAGATGGTAAAGCACACCTAGCCTGGAATGGAACTGACTCAAGTGAGGCTGCCGGAACACACTGTTAGATGCTTGGCGGCAGATTTTCAACTTGAGGGTGGTAGCTAACCAGCCGAGTACTTGAAAGTACCCTACCACCACGCAAAATATACATACAATAAATACATATAATCCGTCTGAACATTAACATACCTTAATGCACAATGTCTCTGATTATTTATTTTTAATGGCAAGCCGTTATGTGATATGACATATTCTTGAATTTAGTTGCGACATATGTATAAACGAGGAGAAAAGTGTTTTTATTATAAATGTTATTTTATAGTTTATAAATATTTTATTGATAACTCCAAAGTCACAAGTCATGTTCCGTAATATATTAAAAAAACATCGATTAAATGGCAATGAAAAAATTAAATAAAGTATGTCAATATAATAAAATGTCAAAAAACAACAATTAATTAATTAAAGTACTGTAAGGGTTTGTGAATGGAAAGATGTTGTTCTTTCTAATTCCTTTTTTGTTCCCCTCTTTCACACATCTCTAAAACTATTTATACTATCCTTTTCACACGTTATCTAAATTAGCTTTCTCTTTCATACTTACAATTATCTCGTATCAAGGCATCTCTTTCATATTGACGTTACGTTCCATTCAAAGCTTCATATCCTTTCGCCATTTCAAACATATTAATTGCTCATTCATTCTTTCTCTTTCTCGCTACCTTACGTTACATTTCACGCAGTGCCTTATAGTTCAGTCTACAGTACAATATGTCTTAAATCAAGAGTAAACAGGTTCCTTCTAGGGCATGTTCCATTCTAGACCACATCGTTGCTTAACATCAGGCAGGATGTGATAAAACACGAAACAATTCTGTTTTAAAAAAAGTCGTCAATGTCATAAAACAAGGTCTCTGGCTGTCAAGATCTTACCTTGGTTCGGGTCCCAGAATGTATACCGACCTCTCTAACAGAAAGTTTTTCAAAATACACCAAAAAAACTTCTGTTATCGATTGTACTTGTAACAATAATATGTATTCCAAAGTGAATAGGTATTTTGGTATTTACGTTGATGACGGATCTACCACTGTTGGTTAATCTGTGTCGATATCATGTGTATCTCAAACTTTAGTGCCGTATCATGAATGTGTTTCAGGACTGTGGCATAGATTCTTTGCGATGCGAAGCTCTTTGGGTTAGCTAATTATATTATGTTTATCAAGATTTAATCGCTCAAGTAATATGCATATAATTATGTACAAATACATTTTTTTTTATATTCATAATAGGTTCGCGTTTGACCACACCCTGTCTGATGTTAAGCAGTAGTGTGCCTAAGATGGAGCACGCTTACCTAGAAGAAACCTATTTACTTAAATTTGAAGACACCCATATTGTACCAAATACAAATACAAATATCTAAGAGGGAACACAGTTTCTTAAATTAAAAGACACCCATATTATACCTAAGAGGGATCACAGTTTCTGGAGTTTTACAACCTCGCTGTGCGAATAAAAAATGTGCAATCAAAACGCTTAGTGAGCTTATTTTATTGATAACACCAATGTTACAAGTCAAATTCCGTAATATCATTTCAAATATATCATTAAAAGAGTTTCAAAACACTGATTACATTGTCATGAATAAAAAACAAAATGTTAAAATAAATTATGTCACCATAAAAACATCTCAATGTTATTTTATTGTGTTTATTTGTAGAAATAGCGAAAGTTTAAAAATTTGGTTGCATTGGTTATATCGCCTAGAGTAAGGGCGGTTAACTAATGGCACGCGACACAATGTTTTGGGTTGGGTGGCGTGGGTTCAAACCCCAACAATGAGCTTGAGCTGCCGGTGAAGGAAAACATCGTGAGGAAACTATAGCGTAGTTGTAGGGTACTTTCTAGTACTCGGCTGGCTAGCTACCACCCTCAAGTTAAAAATCTGCCGCCAAGCATCTAACGGTGTGTTCCGGCAGTCTCACTTGAGAGCCAGTTCCATTCCAGGCTAGGTGTGCTTTACCATCTTCGACCACAGCGTCACTTAACATCAGGTGAGCTGTGGTCAAACACCAAGCCTGTCAGCCATAAATAAGCCACTGAGCCATCATCGCTACAAAGTTAAAACTAGTTCTTTGTTCTTGAAAAAATAAATAAACAAAGTCGTCTCTACGGTTTTCCGACTTAGCAATTATTTACCAGTGACGCGACAGGGTTGCCAACCTGGCGTATTATATTTTTAACGATATGTACCTCCTTCCAAGCAACATTTGAATATAATAAAATCTCTTACGATTCCAGTACATTTATTTTTAAGTTAAATAAAAATGAGAAAATCTAAATTTAAAATATTTCTTAGTTTTTTTTTTTTTATTATTACAAAAAGGCTTGCGTTTGATCGCCATTTCGCCTAATGTTAAACGAAGATGCGGCTTATGGTGGAGCACGCTCGCCTAGAAGAAACCGATTCACTCGCGACTTGAAAGCACCCAGATTGTATCTATTAGACAACCAAAAATAAGAAGAAAATAAAAATACAAAGAATAAACATAGACAGCGATGATAGCTCAGTGGTTAGCGCGGTCGGTTCACATGCCGAAGGGCGTGGGTTCGAACCAACAATGAGCTTGAGCTGCCGGTGAAGGAAAACATCGCGAGGAAACCATAGCGTGGTGGTAGGGTACTTTCTAGTACTCGGCTGGCTAGCTACCACCCTCAAGTTGAAAATCTGCCGCCAAGCATCTAACGGTGTGTTCCGGCAGCCTCACTTGAGAGCCAGTACCATTCCAGGCTAGGTGTGCTTTACCATCTTCGACCACACCGTCACTTAACATCAGGTGAGTTGTGGTCAAACACCTAGCCTGCCAGCTATAAAAAAAAATGACATTCCCCGCGCTTTTGATTAAAAAGGATATAAAATTCATCTCATTGTTACGACAGAGTTAAGTTACTATGAGGATTTTTTTTTACCTATGTCATTCCAATCATTATAACGAATCAATTAGCCTATAAACAGAACAAACATTTATGTAACGATAAATGTTTGTTCTGTGTCTGGGTGTTCTCTATATATTATACAAGCGACCCGCCCGGGCTTTGCACGGGTAGTAGAGCATCATCTTCACTACATAGTATAAAACAAAGTCGCTTTCTCTGTCCCTATATCCCTATGTATGCTTAAATCTTTAAAACTACGCAACGGATTTAGATGCGGTTTTTTTAATAGATAGAGTGATTGAAGAGAAAGGTATTATATGTATAATAACATCCATTAAATAGTGGAAATACTGTTATTTTTGAGGTTTATACCCGTGCGAAGCCGGAGCGGGTAGTAGTAGATAAAAAGGAATATCCCACCATGCATTGTTTTGTTATATCTCAAAGGGATTAGGCGGCGTTTTCGATGAAAGCTCCCGGGTGGCTTGACTTTTTCCGACACTTCCAACAATTATCATCATATTTAAACTAATTTACACAAAACCTTGACAAATTATATATCTAAACCTTCCTCGTGAATCACTCTATCCATTGGTGATACTCGCATGATAATCCGTTCAGTAGTTTTTAAGTTTATCGCGAACAGACAAACAGACAGACGCGACGGACGAATTCTTTCAGTTGTCTAGTTCCCGTAGTACAAGCTTGGCTTAGTTTGGGGGTAGGTGGCGCTGTGCGAAATGTCCTACGATATATCTATTATGTGTTTTTTTATTGTAATTTTATATGATACTAGCTGTGCCCCGCGGTTTCACCCGCGCTAGAATGCTACGTCATAGTAGCTTTATGCATGCAAAGTCTCAGCCCGATCGGTTTAAAATTGACAAAGTTTCATACAAACTTTCATCCCCTATTTTATCCCCTTGGGGGTAGAATTAATCAAAATCCTTTCTTAGCGGATGCCTACGTCATAACATCTACCTGCATGCCAAATTTCAGCCCGATCCGTCCAGTGGTTTGGGCTGTGCGTTGATAGATCACTATGTCAGTCAGTCAGTCACCTTTGAGTTATATATATTTAGAAGAAAGATACTGAACAATAAAATTATCAGGTCTTTGATTATTATTATTAACATTGTTTTTGCTACCACTACAGAAGTACTTTCGTGTCGTCCCACGCCCCTACAGAATATTGGCACGGGAATCGAACAATATTTCCACAGATAATATAATACTAGTGCAGATGTTGTAGCGAAGATAGCTTAGTGGTTAGCTGGAGGGCGTGAGTTCAAATCCTAACGAGCTTGAGCTGTCGGTAAAGGAAACCATAAGGTACTCTCTAGTACTCGGCTGGCTACCTACCCTCAAGTTGAAAATCTGCCGCCAAGCATTTAACACAACGAAGGGTACAACTGGACCCTATTACTAAGACTCCGCTGTCCGTCTGTCTGTCTGTACGTCTGTCACCAGGCTGTATCTCATGAACCGTGATAGTTAGACAGTTGAAATTTACACAGATGATGTATTTCTGTTGCCGCTATAACAACAAATACAAAAAAACAGAATAAAATGAATATTTAAGGGGGCTTCCATACAACAAACGTGATTTTTAGCTCGTTTTTGGTCGATATTGATAACGGCAAGATGATAATATTTAGTTATTTATTCACTTTAAAAATAAATAATTTAATTAAAATAAAACAAATATTTAAGGGGGGGGGGGTCCCATACAACAAACGTGATTTTTTTGCCGTTTTTATAGATAATGTTTTTTATTATAGCTGACAGGCTTGGTGTTTGACCACAACTCACCTGATGTTAAGTGACGGTGTGGTCGAAGATGGTAAACACATCTAGCCTGGAATGGAACTAGCTCTCAAGTGAGGCTGCCGGAACACACCGTTAGATGCTTGGCGGCAGATTTTCAACTTGAGGGTGGTAGCTAGCCAGCCGAGTACTAGAAAGTACTCTACCACCACGCTATGGTTTCCTCACGATGTTTTCCTTCACCGACAGCTCAAGCTCATTGTTAGGGTTTGAACCCACGCCCTTCGGCATGCGAACCGACCACGCTAACCACTGAGCTATCATCGCTATAAACAAGACATCGCTATAAAATGGTACAGAACCCTTCGTGCGCGAGTTCGACTAGCACTTGACTGTTTTTTTTTTAAAATAAAAACGTCGCACGTATTGCTTCGTTCCAATGCCACCCTTGGCCCCGATGCATATTGTACAATACTGGTAAATGAATTCATCCATAGATTTACAAACTAGTATTTCGCGTGGTTGCGGGGGAGTCTACAGTGAGGGGGGCAGATCAGACAATTTTTATTGTTTAATTGTAACAATCTAACAAGGTAAAGGTTTCTTGTTCGCTTCTTTACTTTACCTCAAAAAGATTGAAGTGAACGAAAGATCAAAGTGATCACTTTATTTCCTAGTTTTAAGTATGTTTATAATTTGTGACGTGTGACGTGTCCAAGAGTCCTGTAAGGTCTAAAGGAAATAAAGCACTTTGAGTTTTGAGTTTTTTTGAGTTTTGTTTGTTTTTTGTTTGACATAAAAAAAAAAAAAGAAGATGCAGTGGGATAAATGGGTAAGGACACGGTTCAATATTAGCTGATGATGATGATGATGGTGAATTAATGACCGGCATAAAAATGTTAATTCCTATAAGGGTTCCGTGTTTTTCTTTTGCCGTGGTGGTGCCGGTGTAAGAATTACCCCACCCTCTCTACCCGTGGTTGCCGTAAGAGTCGGCTAAGGGACGTAATCCGGAAGATGGGCAGCAGCGTCTTCCTTGAACAATCACACCTAACTGCGCTCGCCAACCCGCCTGCCAAGCGCGGCGAGTATTGGCGAAACCCCACCAAGAGGAGGCCTATGTCCAGCAGTGGACGAGTTTATGGCTGATGATGATGTGATGTGTGTTTTTCTTTTGAGGTATGGAACCCCAAAAAATAAAACTGAATAGAGAACCTCCTCCTTTTTTTGAAGTCAGTTAAGAATAGGAACGAAATCGCTGCATTGGTGCTTACTACTTACTTTCTATTTGATTCGATCCTAAAATCGAATTAACGTAACTCGATAATTGAATAACAAAACGATCGAATAAAATCAAACTGACATCTTAAGCTCTCATAATAAAAACGAAAAAAAAAAACATTAATTGCCAACATTACGTCACTTCCCCACTAAATGTGACAACCCTTATTTACAGATGATTTTATACCTTATATCTTTGGAATTAAAGACTTAAATGGTTGTAACATCTCGGAGCTGTGCCAAAATCGATTTTAAAGCTAAGCATTAAAGTAGTAAATACAAAAGCAAACATAAGAGATTCTACTCACGATCCTTCTCTAAATCTACTCTCATGATGAAAAAGCTTATACACTTAAGCTGCCATTTGAATGTAAGCCTTGTTTAAAAGTGCTAAAGCAGCAATTTGTATGGCACTGTTACACTGACGTGTGTTGTTGTAGCGTGACTATAAAATTAGATTTGTTTGTGTGCGTGTATTAAAGGTTGCCCTGTAAGGTTGACTGGTGTAATATTGCAACTTTGTTTTTAGTAAACAATAACATTGTATTTTAATGTACTGATATATTTTATTAGGAACAAGACTTTGAAGGTTTTTTTACGTGAATTAAGAATCAAGATGGCGTAATTTAGGCGCTAAATAGTAATACGTAAATTTAAAAAAATATAACCAAACTTATCAAGTAGGCTATCGAAATTAAGACATTTAAAAGAGGATTACAAATATATATGAGTTATATGTTTAAATTTAATTAGGAGTAATAAAGTTAATTTTTTTTTTTTTTTTTTTTTTTTTTTTTTTCATTTTATTATAGCTATGTATTTTAATCGCAGTTGGGTTGTAGATTTCTTAAAATCTTTAGCTTGTTATATAGTTTACTCAGATATAATCCACTGATTTACATGTCATTGAGATGTCAAGTATACAATTACATTGTCAAAAAGAAATCCATACACTGATGAAATAAGTTGGAAGAATAAATCACATAGTCACTCACACTCACGTAGACGAAGAGATCGCTTTTAGCGGAAAAGCCGCTAAATATTACTTAGTTTATAAGGTTTGATTTTTTCTGTGGTGTTTGATATTTATCTTTGGTGTGAACTATAAAGTTCTATCTATCTATTACTTAGTAGGTAGATACACAGCACCAGACATACGGCCACGCCAAGCAGTAGTGTGTAAACATTACTGTAATCCAGTTTGAAGGGGACTGCAGCTAGTGAAATAACAGGGCTGTTAACCATCGAAAGTCTCAAAGTAACGAGCACCAATGCAGCGATGCCCTGGACTTTGTTTTGCTACTCAAAGTTCTGTGTATCGCTGCAATGGTCACAGGCGTTATCTCTTACCAACAGGAGAGCGTCTCATTCGTCTCATTTCTTTTACATAAAAAAAGTTACTTACAAACTTTGCTTAGTTTAAAAATACAAAAATGTGACATAATTATTCTAAAAATAATAACACTACGGGCAAAGCCGGCGCACGAAGCTAATCGACACTTATTGACACGTTGTACAATGACGAAACATTTATGATAAATGAACACGGCCACAGATTACCGTGATAAGATGACACTCCGTTTATATCGCGTGTGCAAACTTCTTTATCAATAGAATAAATCATGATTTCAATATGTATATTGTATAGTAATTTATTTATTGTAATTTCATTAGTCATCACATCATTCTCAAATTCTACTACATGTATGACATACATAGTTAATATTATGTTTGTCATCATCTAATTAATACCTTTAAACGAGCAATTCTTGTATATATGTATATATATAATCTGAATCTCGGAAACGGCTCCAACGATTTTCATGAAATTTAGTATGCAGAGGGTTTCGGGGACGATAAATCGATCTAGCTGGGTTTCATTTTTAGAAAATGTCGTTTTATCCGTATTTGCAGGCGATGAAAATCCGAGCAAAGCTCGGCCATCCAGGTATTTTTGAACTAAATATACAAATACAATTCATTTGGATTCTCATTGGCAGCTATATTAGGTAACCCTGTGTTACAACTGCCAAACTAAAAAAAGCTGACTTAAATAAACTATTTTCCAATATTCATAAATACAAATCTACTTAGTGGTCTTCTTAGCAGGGCGTCATCTGGGTAGTTACCAGCGCAATACCAGATATTGTACCGCCAAGCAGTAGTGTGTAAACATTACTGTGTTCCGGTTTGAAGGGTGCTGCAGCTAGCAAAACTACAGAGCTGTTGAGATTAACCATCGAAAGTCTCAATGTAATCAGCGCCAAAGCAGTGATGCTCTGAAGGACATCACGACTTTGGCGTATAGCATATGCTTTCAGAATAAAAAATCAAATCGGTTTATAAATGACGGAGTAACATACCCAAAAAAAAAACATAACCGAATTGAGAATCTTCCTAAAAATATATGTAAATATATGTGTGTGTGTGTGTGTACATAAAAACTTTCGCTTTTATAATATTAGAGTGATCAAAAAAAAAATCACTACATATTATAAAACAAAATCGTCTACCGCGTCTGTCTGTCTGTCTGTTCGCTATAAACTATAAAACTACTGAACGAATTATCATGCGAGTTTCACCAATAGATAGAGTGATTCATGAGGAAGTTATAGGTATAGAATTTATAAAGGTTTTGTATAAATTAGTTGAAATATGATGATAATTGTTGAAAGTTTTGGAAAACGCTGCCTAATCCCTTTGAGATATAACAAAACAATGCATGGTGGGATATTCCTCTTTTATTGATCTACAAAAAGTCCGCGGTGGCATATATCTACCTTTTAAGGATAGATTACTATACCCATTCTTACTACCCGTGCAAAGCCGGGGCGGGTCGCTAGTAAATATTTTATTTTTAAAGAAAAAGGCTTAGGTTTATTCGCCATCTCACCTGATGTTAAGTGATGATGCGATTCACTCTTAACTTAAAGACACCCAGATTATATAAATAAATAAAGAATATAAGATTGTAGGTAATCAATTTACTTTGTTTACATTTTTTGCCGAAACAGCTTGTAACGGAAAGAGTTGCAACGCATGCCACATCAGCAGCATAAATATCAATGTTGGAAGTAATTTCTCTCGTAGCTGTGCGCTATGATACAGGGTGTGAGTTTTATATTTCTACAGCTGTTGTATTTTGTTAAAAAAAAAAGGTTTTCAATGAAACGAACAAGACGCTCTCTTGATGGTAAAAGATAACGCCTGTCCATGACCATTGCAGCGATACACAGAATTTTGTTTTTCGCTGCTTTGAAACTCATTGCTTTGATACTTTCGATGAATAGTCTCGACAGCCCTGTAATGTTACTCCATATGCACACTACTGCTTGGCGGCAGAATATCTGGTATTGCTGTGGACCTACCTAGACAACCATAAATTTAAATAAATGCGTATTCTATCAGTTATCTGATTCCCATAGTACAAGCTTTGCTTTGGGGATAAATTTAATGGCGCTGTGAAATATCCCCCTATTTTTAGGGTTCCGTACCTCGAAAGGAAAAAACGGAACCCTTATAGGATCACTTTGTTGTCCGTCTGTCTGTCAAGACCCTTTTTCTCAGAAACGCGTGGAGGTATCAAGCTGTAATTCATATCAAATGCTCAGGTCTACTGTCCCTTGGAGCTGTGAAAAAATCAAACTTCTAAGCCAACGCAATCAAAAGATACAGCCGTTTATGCTGCAAATTTTCGACACTCGCAAGGGAATCAAAACCTACAGGGTACTTCCCGTGAACTCAGAATCTTGAAATTAGGTACGAAGCAACGTCTTATAGCACGGATAAAGGAAATATTGCGAAAAGCATAAATTACCATTAAAAAAATTACCATAACTTTTACTTATATACCTACAGATTTGTATGGAACACTTAGATGCGCGAGTCCGACTCGCATTTAGCCGGTTTTTATTTATTTAAGGTGCTAACCGCCACCCAATGGACACTCGTTGCACTAGTGTATGTACAGAACGAACGCACACTACTACAGGTGGCCTGCTAGCCTCATTGATAAGTTTTATGTACACTGATAATATTAACTACTTACAGTTGTTTTACAGCGTGTGAGTTATTTTCAGTTCAATTCTAGTTCATATAAATAAATCGCCTTTTTTATGGTTGACAGGCTAAGTGTTTGACCACAGCTCACCTGATGTTAAGTGACGGCGTGGTCGAAGATAGTAATGCACACCTAGCCCGGAATGGTACTGGCTCTCACATGAGGCTGCCGGAACACACCGTTAGATGCTTGGCGGCAGATTTTAAGAGTTAATCAATCAATCTTTTGTAGCGATGATAGCTCAGTGGTTAGCACGGTCGGTTCTCATGCCGAAGGGCGTGGGTTCAAACCCCAACAATGAGCTTGAGTTGCCGGTGAAGGAAAACATCGTGAGGAAACCATAGCGTGGTGGTAGAGTACTTTCTAGTACTCGGCTGGCTAGCTACCACGCGAGAGTTGAAAATCTGCCGCCAAGCATCTAACGGTGTGTTCCGGCAGCCTCACTTGAGAGCCAGTACTATTCCAGGCTAGGTGTGCTTTACTATCTTCGACGACACCGTCACTTAACATCAGGTGAGTTGTGGTCAAACACATAACCTGTCAACAATAAAAAAAAAAACAATCAAACTAAAAAGCAAATTATTTTTGTAACTATCCCTCTTTGTCTTTTTTGTGGACGCCTGATTATGTATACATTATGCCATTCCCACAACTGGACGAATCTAATGACACTTCAAATGTTGAAATCCGCCAAACAAATACAAATATTGATAATAACTGGTCATTTTTGCATTCATATTTAAAAATATCTAAATTATACCATCACTACATATTATAAAACAAAGTCGTCCGCCGCGTCTGTCTGTCTGTTCGCGATAATCTTAAAAAATACTGAAAGCATTATCATGCGAGTTTCACCAATAGATAGAGTGATTCATGAGGAAGGTATATAATTTGTCAAGGTTTTGTGTCCCATCACATCATCGTCATCAGCCATAGGACGTCCAGTGCTGGACATGGGCCTCCTCCGGGGGGTGTTTTGCCAATACTCGCCACGCTTGGCAGGCGGGTTGGCGAGCGCAGTTAGGTGTGATTGTTCAAGGAAGACGCTGCTGCCCATCTTCCGGATTACATCCCTTAGCCGACTCTTACGGCAACCACGGGTAGAGAGGGTGGGGTACTATTCTTACGCCGGCACCACCACGGCGCAGGTTTTGTGTAAATTGGTTGATATATGATGATAATTGTTGCAAGTGTCGGATAAAGTCAAGCCACCTGGGTGCTTTCATAGAAAACGCTGCCTAATTAATCCTTTTTTAGTTTAGGTTAGTAGTTTGCCAAATAATATACATACACTTGAAAAACATTACCCTCCTTCAGCAGTAGGGTAAAAACATCGAAATGGTTACACTACAAGCATATCCACACAAATCTGTCCATATGGCATGGCAGGTAATAAGCATTTAAATTAAAAAAAAAAACTGTAATAAAAAAAATGAAATGACACATCACGTGGTCACGTGGCTTCCGCAAAGTTTGCCTGGTTGCTGTGGGGTATGTAGCTGTCTGTCTACATGTGTATTGGAAATTCAATATTATTATCAACTTGTACTGTCCAACTGCAGAGGAGTTTTGGCGGAACGCGGAGAGTCGTGTCGCCCCATTGTATTTTTTTTCCAAAACTAGTATTTTTTCGAGTATTTATGTATAAAAATAGTGGTGTTTTATTCGTATAGTGCCGAATAACAAGCGCGAGTGTGGGAAAGTGATACAATATAACATGACTTTTCGTGTTGCTTCCATAACTCCATCGAAGCTTATAGTAAAGTCGCCGATACTTTACTAAAACATGACTGGATTTGACTGGCACGGACTGTACTTGGACTTCATGACAATTTACAAACGAATGAATTAATAATAGTAACGAATCTTATGAAGGATTGTTTTTTTTTCGCTATCATTAATGTCCCTTATCCCTTTTACTTCCAATCCTAGACTACGCTGACGTTTGCTATCTAGACCTTACAGAAAACTTGCTGGATAAGCTTGAGCGCCTTCAAAATTACTGCATAAGGTTCATATTTGGCTTGCGTAAATATGACCACGTCTCCGAATTTCGCGCTAAGCTCAAGTGGCTCCCCATCCGTCGTCGCCGGGATGCTCACATCCTGTCCCTTCTTTACAGCACTCTTTTTAACCCCTCTTTCCCATGCTACCTTCGGGAACGATTCAGTTTTCGAGATTCCATCAAAGCACGCTCATTGAGATCGGCACATCTTCTTTCATTAAATACCCCTTTGCATAAAACCTCCTTCTATAACTCCTCTTTCACTGTAAAAGCTGTTAGATTGTGGAATGAACTTCCTGTAGAAATACAGAGGGCCCAGTCTCTCGAGGTTTTCAAGAATAGTATTAAACTGCACTTCTTAAAATAACTTTGCAATTCGCTAACTGCTATCTCTTAGTATATAATATGTTTAATGTTTATGTATAGTATCGTATGTAAGTATGTCTATGGGTATATATTATGTATCTCTATAAGTATATATTCTGTAAGGTATATAATTATGTATATGTATTGATATTTTAGATATGGATAGGTTATGTATGATATGTATGTATTTTATATATAATGCTTAAACGCTTTGACTTAATTTTAATTCTCTTGTCAAGACACCCCGTCCTCAACTTAGTAAAATCCTCTCCATACTAAGGTTGCCTGGAAGAGATCGCTCTTAGCGATAAGGCCGCCAATTGTTCCACTAGTGTTAAGTTTATGTTGTAATAATTGTTTGTAATTGGTGTGAATAATAAAGAGTTATATTATTATTATTATTATTATTATTAATGTCATTATACAATTTATTCGTGATTATGAGTAATGGTTTTTTTTTATCAGATTTGGGAAAATATTAAATGTTGTTGTTGATAGCAAAGATTTCTTGAAACACAAAACACTTATCGAATGTTATTTTACATGTAGGTACATAATGCTTATAACTATTTTTTTGATGTAAAAAGTAATTTAACGAACGAGACACTCTCCTGTTGGTAAGAGATAACGCGTGTCCATGACCATTGCAGCGATACACAGAACTTTGAGTAACAAAACAAAGTCCATCGCTGATTAGGCGCTCATTACTTTGAGACTTTAGATGGTCAACAGCCCTGTAATGTAGCTAGCTGCTGTACCCTTCAAATCGAAACACACTAATGTTTGGGTACAAACTTCTGTTTGGCGGTAGAATATTCAGTACTGCGGTGGTACCTTCCTAATTGTTTTTTAAGTAATGTAGGCATTGATTTTAGTTGATATGCATCTGAATAGGGCTGTTTTTATAATCTGTCCCACTGTTGGGTCTCTTCTCATTGTGTGAAGGGTAAGGCCATAGTTCACCACGCTGGCCAAATGCAGGTTGGCAGACTACACACATCTTTGAGAACTATATACATATAGTAACATGTAATTAATGTATGCGGTTTTATTTCTTAAACCACACAATTACACGTTATACTTTGTAGCCATGATAGTTAAGTGGTTAGCGCGGTCGGTTTGTACGCTGAATGACGTGGGTGGGGCTTTGCAATAAGCTTGAGCTGCCGGTGAATGCAAATATCGTAAGGAAACTATAGCATAGTAGTCGGCTAGCTAGCTACCACCCTGCTGCCAAACACTTAATGCTGTATTCCGGCGGTCATACTTGAGAGGTAGTTCCATTCGAGGCTAGGTGTTTACCATCTTCGAAAACACTGTCATAACATCAGGTGAGCTGCGGTCAAACACCCACACAGTCTGTCAACCATAATTAAAAAAAAACCTATATGATCTATATGACGGTATTTTATAAAAACAATATTCCTAAAATATACTCCTTGTCATAACATGTATGAATAATTGTATATATTTTTATTTAGAGATCTCCTTGGCTTAATAACAGTTACATACCTAAATGCGCCTTAAACCCTTCTTGTTTGGTGCGGGGCGGGGTAAAATAGTATGCGAGCGAGATAGAAGATTGTTTTATTTTAACGTATGAGAGAGACAGATACATTGTTGCGCTCAATACAGTGGCATGGAGACGACTTTTTCTTATAGTTTTTTTTTTTTTTGCAAGATTAGCGTTTCGTTTTAAAAAACGAAACAATTCTAATAAAGTAGCTATATGTGATTTTTTTAATACCTAAAGGAAGATAAATTTTATAGTATCCGATAGGTATCTTTGTAATAAAATTCCTATTCCAATTCCACTGCATAGAATTGGTGGAAATTGGTGGAATTTTCTTGGTGGTAGATTCCCTTAGCAAGAGGTCGTCTAGGTACCTACCACCGCGGTACCAGATATTCTGAAGTAGTAGTGTGCAAACATTACTCTGTTCCGTTTTGAAGGGTACTGCTGCTAGCGAAGTTGGGCTGTTGAGACTAACCATTGAAAGTTTCAAAGCAATGGGCACCAAAGCAGTGATGCTCTGGACTTTGTTTTGTTACTCAAAGTTCTGTGTATCGCTGCAATGGTCATGGATATGTGGTATCTCTTACCATCAGAAGACCGTTTTGTTTGTCTTGTTATATTTTGACATTCTGACGGTATCCTTCAAACTGGAACACAATAACGTTTACACACTACTGCTTTGGGGTAGGATATCTAACATTACGGTAGTAAGTACCAGATCAGTACTAGACCAGTGTTTTCCAGACTTAGTTCGACCATGGCCCGGTAATTTTCATATTGCCTCTTCATGACCCACTCAATAGTTTTAACCTTTTGAAGTTAAAAAAAGCTTTTGAGCGCCAATGTCACCTATACGTGACTAGCACTTGCGGGACCTGTGCGCCAACGACGTCTATAGGCGACAAAAAACCCAGCTCACAATAATACGAAATAAAAATATTGAAAAATGATTACTGGTATTCTAATTCAACATTCCTCAAAATATAATATCTCAGCAACATATGAGTATAAAGAAACAAGTCTCTAGAGCCACTAGTACTGAGAAATATTGAAATAAAAAACATGGATTCTTATTCAAGCAATTTGTTTACTTTGGGCCTTGGTGTACAGGACATGGGAATTTTGTGGCGTGGCGCTCAAAAGGTAAACACCCGGGTTAGATTAATTAAAATAATACACATACAAATTTATTGTTATTAGGAAAGTATGAATATACTAATTGCGTTGTAATATATAACGTTTTACATTATATTTCGGTATCGGCTATTAAGAGTTGCAATTTTTTTACCAAAGAATCCAAGATTGCTGTAAATGATGAAAGTTTTAAAAAGAAAGTACTACGATGCGTTGATCGATAATATTAACTAACTAACGGTGTGTTCCGGCAGCCTCACTTGAGAGCCAGTTCTAGGTGTGTTTACCATCTTCGACCACACTATCACTTAACATCAGGTGAGCTGTGGAACACATAAATTTTCAAACAAAAAAAAAACAAGAAGTGTTTTAATCGTATTTATTATATCCAAAAATAACTATTACATGTTTTTTTTTACAAAACTATATAATTAACATAACAACAAAAAAATTGACAAGTGCACTTCGACTCTGTAGTTTTTGTGTTCTCCAGTGAAAAAATATCGGCCGGCGCATACTCCTCGTTTTGCCAGGGGTGTCACAGTCTCATTATTATTATTATTACATTTTATATTTATTTAATATATTACTTTAAATGTAAAATCTTCCTGTAGTCCGAATTTATTATTCCTATTGTCAGAATGAGCCGCCAATACAATGAAATCGTATCCTCACTAACACACACACGCACACATCGATATCTTTCACTTAAATCTATACCAGTTTCAAAGACAGATTAAGATTATTTTAGATTTTAATTTTGAATTATAGTTGATATGTGTATTTTGTCTGCTTACTTACCTATTATTATTTAATTCATAAAGTTATTTTGTAGCGATGATAGCTCAGTGGTTAGTGCGGTCCTTTCGCATGCCGGGCGTGGGTTCAAACCCCAACAATGAGCTTTAGCTGCCGGTGAAAGAAAACATCGTGAGGAAACCATAGCGTGGTGGTAGGGTACGTTCTAGTACTCGGATGGCTAGCTACCACCCTCAAGTTGAAAATCTGCCGCCAAGCATGTAACGGTGTGGTCCGGTAGCCTCACTTGAGAGCCAGTACCATTCCAGGCTGGGTGTGCTTTACCATCTTCGACCACATCGTCACTTAACATCAGGTGAGCTGTGGTCAAACACCTAGCCTGTCAGTCATAAAAAAAAAATACATTTGTTTTGTGTATTATTCAATAAATAAAATGTTGGAAGCTCCAATTCATTAATAAAATATGTATAAATGAAAAAAGTAGTCTAGACCGTTGAATTAAATAAATAAAAAACCCACTCAATTTTTTAATGACTAAATTAGTTGAAAGTTGAAACGCTGTGCAAAGACGACAATAGAAAACATAAATAGATATAAAACAAGCATGTAAAGTAGTAGTTTGAAACATACACACACTAAAAATGTTATAGTATAAGTGTGAACAGCTGTGTGTGAATTGCTGTTTTATACTGTCACATTAAATAATGAACTAAAAAAAAAACTAAAGCAAATAAAACAAATTTAAACTAACGTTTTAGTTCTTAAAACAAGTTTAATTAAAAAAGTTAAAACTAATCAATTATCGTTTTAATAAAATTAAATATTACTCGAGATGATTTAAACATTCTTATGTTTTCAGGGTATCCTGAAAACATTAGACTCTTTTTTTAGGAAGTTGTGTAATTAATACTAATACCTACTATTTACAAATCTATAAAAACAACAATCTAATGTAAAAGTCCACAAAAGGAGAGAAATTAGGCCAGAATACTGGCCGCAGTGCCGCGCTGGATGGCAATGGTAAGTTTTAGGCCAACGTAGATGCCAGCATTCTTAGGACTCAGACAAAGTAACATCCGATTAGCAATAACGCCGTTAGAAAAGCCATAAATCTACGGCATTGACATAATCTGTCAACGTGACATATCGATAGCTTATGTCAATCCCGTCAAAACTGACTTCAAAAATGGAAGACATGCTCAATTCGGTCTTTTTATGTTTGTAACCTAATAACTACGTCATGTAAAAACCGATTTGAAAAGATATACTTGATTATCCCATAAAAATTTCGTGAAAATCGGTCCAGTAGTTTTATTTTTAAACCAAAATACCTAAAATCTAGCCGTGTTTGACCTTAAGGGCATGGACACTGGTTTTTTCAACTGTAAAATTAATACGTGTTAAGTTTTCTATGCCGTGGTGGTGCCGGCGTAAGAATAGTACCCCACCCTCGCTACCCGTGGTTGCCGTAAGAGTCGACTAAGGGATGTCATCCGGAAGATGGGCAGCAGCGTCTTGAACAATCACACCTAACTGTGCTCGCCAACCCGCCTGCCAAGCGTGGCGAGTATTGGCAAAACCTTGATATAAAATTAATTTACTAAAATCTTTTATCGAATTGTCTTCTTTTAGAGTCCATAGTAATATATGTATATATATTAAAGTTTTTTTGATAGATCATACGTCAATGCCATAATTATTTAATTCTGTTAAAGATTTTTCAAAACACTTATTAACATGCTAATTACTTTATTTTTTGTTCACAGGTAAGATAAATGAAGATAAGGATTCCGTGAGTAATTTTATTTAAAAAAAGAATCGTTTAGAAAAAACCTTGATATTTTCGTAAAAAAATATTCATTTAATTTGAATAAAATTAAAAGTGCATTTGTGGCAGCCCTGTGCCCTCGGGTTTGCTTCGTTTGCTAGCTTTACTTAACGCGCTCGAGCCGCAGGAGGTGGTATTCGCAAAATTTTAACATTGACATTACAATACATTCTAGTAAAGTACAACGAAAAAATTAAAAAAATTATAATAAGAAAAAATAAGTTTACTTGATGGTAGATCTCCTTATTATGAGGTCGTCTAGGTAGGTACCACCGCAGTACTGGATATTATGCCGCCAAGCAGTAGTGTGTAAACATTACTGTGTTCCAGTTTGAAGGGTACTGTAGCTAGCGAAATTTTTGTGCTGTTGAGACTAACCATCGTAAGTATCAAAGTAATGAGCGCCAAAGCAGCGATGTTCTGGACTTTGCACTGTAACTCAAAGTTATGTGTATCGCTAAAATGCTCATGGACAGGCATTTTCCCTTACCATCAGGAGAGCGTTCAGTTCGTCTTATGAATTTTACATTAAAAAAATACATGCGGTGCTAATTGAAATTTTACTTCCTTTAATAGTGTAAAACTATTACTATATGACTGTCCAGTTAGCTTATTTGGTAGTGTATCTATTTGATATATCCTTTCTAATAAAAACAAAACGGCTTATAAATGACCAAAACACATAACCGAATTGAGAAACTCTTCCTGTTTTAAAGTTAAAAGTGAAATATATATCCTAAGACATTTCTCACAGCGCCATCTAGCCCCAAACTAAGCAAAGCTTGTACTATGGGAATCAGATGACTGATATAATACTTAAATACTTAACTTACATATAAGACAACCAGACAAAACAAATATTTATGCTCGACACACAAATGGCACATCACTATTGGCTTCCATAAGAACTGCATGTGCGAGAGAGAGCGCTATATACATATATAGATGTCTCTTTCCCACGTTTTATTGCTGCACTGGAGCGGAACCTTTGAGTTTACTATAGTATGCAACAGTGATGCAATCTGTGTATGAATTTATTTATGTTCAAACTTGCTAATCGAATCCTAGACACGCCTGACTTGTTAATTGAATTGGGCTTTAACGAACTGCATAGATTGCATAGGACTTCACATTTTAGTTTATTCTACACCCGAATTCCCGCTTCAATTTGAGATACTTCGATACAACAATATGTGTATTAACAACATCGACATCTTTTTCAACGGATTACTTACCATCAAACGTTATGTTTAATCTTTGCCACCAACAAACCACCATATACAATGGGGAGTGTTCTGAATTCGATCTTATGCCGGCGTCACGGTTTCATCCCCGCACTAGCCGCCATCGTTTAAAAGCTCATCCACATATGATTGATTCATGGAAATCGCACACTGTGCGATTCACGCGATCCTTTTTGCCATACACTTGCAAATTGTGGAATGATCTTCCTTCTTCCGTATTCCCGCGGAGTTACAACATTGGGCTCTTCAAAAGGCGTGTAAATAGAATTGTAGCAACGTATTTGTAGTGCCCCTGGTATTGCAGGTATCCATAGGCGACGGTGATTGCTTACCATCATGCAACCCGTCAGCTTAACTGCCACCTATGGCATAAAAAAAAAAACATGATGTATTAACTTCTTAGTTTTTTATTTTTAAATTATTATTATTTTATATTATAGATACTTTATTTAAATTAACTTTAAAATAAACTTGACATATTTATTAATCATCTAGTGTATTTCTTGTTTTGATGTTGACCGTTATTAATGCTGTGATATATATAGTAAATAAAAGAGATAAATGAAAAAAAAATCGTCAAATTTTTAAATTCGTTAAAACCACATTTGAGCGTTTACGTCTTTATTCGCGTGGTGCGTGTTAACATTTCGTAAGCGACGCGCGACTCCGGATTCCGGCCATACAGCGACCGACACTTCTTGGTACTAGAGAATTTAAATAACAGCGCATTAGTATATTCCAGACTACTTGCATTAATATTGTCCGAGTTATCGACCTTGTAACATGAGTTTCTATAAAAAAAGGAAGCTTTGACTGCGATAAATGTTTTATGTTGATTCTGAAACGATGATAGCTCAGTGGTTGGCGCATTCAGTTCACACGCCGAAGGGCGTGGGTTCGAACCCCAACAATGAGCTTTAGCTGTCGGTGAAGGGAAACATCGTGGCATCTACACGAGGCGAAACACGTGCCGGAAACTAGTTACTGCAGCGAGAAAAAGATATACTTGTGGTTATTTTAATAAGTTAATTTTAATTTGTTTATTGAGGAATATTTCGGATTGATATTTAAAATTTGTCGCCAATTATTATAAATATTTATCTAATCTAATACCTTTAAACGAGCAATGCTTGTGTATATAATCTGAATCTCGGAAACGGGTCCAACGATTTTCATTAAATTTAGTATGCAGGGGGTTTCGGGGGCGATAAATCGATCTAGCTAGGTTTCATTTTTAGAAAACGACGTTTTATCCGTGTTTTCAGGCAATGAAAAACTGCAACAATATCATTAGAATACGAAGGTAAATTTCGCCATCTATAAGGTTATAGAAGCTCAGGTGGGAAAATAGGCGGTCCCGAATCCACAAGACCCCGGTTCGGATCCAGATGAATATTTTTTTCCCTTTTTTTTTCAAGTTCCTTAAGAAAATCCATCCAGGTACTTTACATTAAAACCTCGTCAATGTTATAATCAAAACGACTTTTAAGCGGAAATACATTTTAATTAACAAGATATATATTCTCTTGTTAATTAAAATGAAATATTGAAATGTAAAATATAAAAAAACACACCATAACAAATGGTAATTGAACATTCTATTAATACAACTGTTCACACAGCTGAATATAAAATAAGGTTATGGTAAGACTAGCATCGAAAAGAAGTATTTGGTAATCGCAAAATAAAATTAAAATTGTATTCGCAAGCTTGTCATTCTTTCTTTTCGTAATGTTGTTTGTTGATTGTTTGAAATCACAACAAAACTATAAACAAGATTAATTGGGTAATTAATATGTATGTTTTTTTTTTGCTGTGGTGGTGCCGGCGTAAGAATAGTACCCCACCCTCTCTACCTGTGGTTGCCGTAAGAGTCGGCTAAGGGATGTAATCCGGAAGATGGGCAGCAGCGTCTTCCTTGAACAATCACACCTAACTGCGCTCGCCAACCCGCCTGCCAAGCGTAGCGAGTATTGGCAAAACCCCCCAGGAGGAGGCCTATGTCCAGCAGTGGACGACCTATGGCTGATGATGTGATGTGATTCTTTTACTCGGCTGGCTAGCTACCATCCTCAAGTTGAAAATCTGCCGCAAAGCATCTAACTGTGTTTTGGTAGCCTCTCACTGGAGAGGCAGTTCCATTCCAGGCTAGTGTTTACCATCTTCGATCACACCGTCACTTAAAATCAGGTGAGCTGTGGTCAAACACCTAGCCTGTCAGCCATAAAAAACTGCAATTATTGTTTCGGCCACATTCATCAGCCTGTATTGTCCCACTGCAGGGCAAAGGCCTTCCTTCCCTCCTTCCATCTTTCCGTATTTTTCCATTCTTTCATACAGGAGTCAAGTTCATCCCTCCATCTCCTTCTGGGCCATCCAGGAGGTCGTTTGCCATCTTGAGAGAACCATGTCGTGATTTTGGCCTAACGATCTCCCGACTTGCTGTTAACATGGCCGGTCTAGTCCCACTTTTTTTTAATACGTAATAGTTGCGCGTTTGGCCACATACTGCCTGATGTTAAGCAACGATGTCTAGGATGGAACACGCTCACTTGTTTATTCTTGATTTGAAGACACTCATATTGTACTTTTCGGGAAACACAGACCCCAGCAAAGCACATGGGGAACGTAGTAAAAAGGGGCGGGGTACCAAGTCATGGAACTCCAAGGCACAATCCCCGAAGTGTATCCGGTAGAAAGCCGATAGACAGGAGACCTTACGTCGATGCTCAAGGCTTTGCAGCCGAGACTTGACCAAAGTGTCATTACCTATCAACCTCTCAGCGCTTCTCGACTGACTCCAGTGCCTCAAGCTGGCACCCGGCAAAGCCGTCCCACAGGTGCGAACAGTACTCCATACATGACCTCACCTGTGCTTTGTAAAAACAAAGCAACTGTTCTGGTGATATACCGTCTTATCTTGGCGACGCAAAAAGAGGGGTGTTATAAGTTTGACGTCGACGTCTGTCTGTCTCTGTGTGTGTGTCTGTCTGTGGCATCGTATCTCTCAAACGGATGGACCGATTTCGATGCGGTTTTTTTTTTCATTTGAAAGCCAGTTTCCTTGCGGTGGTTCTTAGCTATGTTTGGTTAATTGCGTAGAGGGTTTTTTTATTGGAGCTGTTTGTGCTAAGTTTGTGTTTGTGCACTTTAGAAAGGCGACCTTTACCATAGTAAAACATAATATATACTACTATAAGGTGGCTCATTACGTGGAAGACAGGAATATATGGTTGTTGTAGCTTCTCTCTGCACTCGCGTCCCCCTGGCTAAGTGACAATTGTAGTAAGCATAATGTATTAATATCTATAACTGTAAACTGTAACCTAATATGAAAAGAAAGATCCACAAAAAAATGCCTTGCTGAGTTTCTTGCCGGAGTCTTCTCAGTTGAAGTGTAATTACGAGCCGGCGGTAGATTCAAACATGTAACTTATCGTTCATAAGTGCCTTACCAGGGACTAAACTGAATAAATGACTTTAGATTTTGATTTTATACGTGTTTGTACGGAACCGCACTAGTGTTTTAGACTTGCACTTGTCCCTTTTTTATCTATGACAATGGTGGGAAAACAGCAAAAATGTAGATAAACCGATTGGCTCAGCTAGTTACTGATAATTTTTTGATAATTTATCTGATATGTTTGTTACTAATGATTTGTATATTTATGCTGATTGCGTCATATTTAACCGACTGCCAAATGAGGCTTTTAGTGAATAATCATTTTCTATAGCTTATAGTCGAAACAGATTGAATAACTCTACCAATATTATAGGCGAAAGTTTATGAGTGTGTTTGTATGTCTGTTACTTCTTCACGCTCAAACGGCTGGACTCATTTTGATGAAATTTGGTATATAGGTAGCTGACACCTTGGATTAACACAGGACGTCCACTGCTGGACATGGGCCTCCTCCTGGGGGGGTTTTGCCAATACTCGCCACGCTTGGAAGGCGGGTTGGCGAGCGCAGTTAGGTGTGATTGTTCAAGAAGACTCCGCTGCCCATCTTCCGGATTACATCCCTTAGCCGACTCTTACGGCGACCACGAGTAGAGAGGGTGGGGTACTATTCTTACACCGGCACCACCACGGCAACAAATAGCAATACGTTAATTAAAAATATACCTAATCTATCAAGAAGGGTATCTAAATAAAGGCAATTAAAAGAGGATTACAAATATATATCTACCTAATATCTTTAAACGAGCAATTCTTGTATATATGTATATATATAATCTGAATCTTGAAAATGGCTCAAACGATTTTCATGAAAGTATGCAGGGAGTTTCGGGGGCGATAAATCGATCTAGCTAGGTTTCATTTTTAGAAAACGTCGTTTTATCCGTGTTATCAGCCGAGCAAAGCTCCATCCAGGTACTGTAAGTTTTATGTTTAAATTTAATTAGGAATAATAATTTTGTTTGAACTGTTTTTTCCTGCAGTCGGGTTCTTCTTCGTCTCTTTCTTCTTGGCATCGCATTCTGTGCATTCTGCCAGTTTCAATGTTTCTATATTTTGTGAGTAGTCTTCATTTTCAGCTTCTTTATCATCTATAGTTACAGTCAAAGTCTAGTCTTGATCAAGTCCAGTCGGTCCCAGTCAAAACAAGTCGTGCCTTAGTAAAGTAGTGGCGACTTTACTATAAGCTTCTGGATGGAGTTTTGAAAGCAACACGAAAAGTCATGTTCAACCACATTATATCATTCTCCCACACTCGCGCTTGTAATTCGGCACTTTATTAATAAAACACCACTATTTTTATGCACAAAAACTCGAAAAAACACTAGTTTTAGAAAAAAATACAATGGGGCGACACGACGCTCACCGCGTTCCCGCCAAAACTCCCGCAGTCGGGTTATAGATTCTTTAAACTCACTTGTTAAGAGGAAAGCAGTCAACTGAGACATTTGAAAATTAGGAATTTCACAGAGCTATTTCTGTCGCGCCACACGCAGCACCCGCGTACATACTGAGCGAAAGGGACAACTGCACCTCGGGCTCATTAACCCGAAATAAAATGAGCAAAATCGAGGTTTCGTATTCCTCTGTTTCCTCCTCCAAATTTAGACCGATTTTAGTATTTCTTTTAACAAGTAAATAAGAAGGATGTGTTCTTTGCCTGTGCGTTTTAATTTTTTAAGATTATGTCTATGAGATTGTGAATTTGGACGTTGAAACACAGCGTTGAAACTAGGTAAATTTTAAGATTTTTGAAGATTCCTAGCTCTTATAAAAAAAACATATTTTAAAAAATCAAAACAGAGGGGCATGAAACTAGCAAGTATCTACTTCCTATCTAAAAATTATTGCTCTAGTATTAAAATCCTGGAAGGAAAATGGGGAAAACGTTTGTATGAAGAAAATGACGACTTGTTTCCTCTTAAGTACTTCGATTTTTTTCGCGATTTCTTTCTTCGTATTGTTAAATATAATTAAATAGAAGCTTTCATCCCATCCTTAAGTCTGGGATATTTTAAGCAGCACCACGTACAGCGGTAACTTACTCTATAATTAGGTTAATGGATCTTTTATTATCTGTCTTCAAAAAGGTTGAGTATTTCACGAATCAATAATTGGGCGCAAGAACATAAGACTCTTTCGAAATTCTGTAGCGATGATAGCTCAGTGGTTAGCGTGATCGGTTCACACGCCGAAGGGCGTGGGTTCAAATCCCAATAATGGGTTTGAGCTGCCGGTGAATGAAAAATATCGTGAGGAAACCATAGCGTAGTGGTAGGGTACTTTCTAGTACTCGGCTGGCTAACTACCACCCTCAAGTTAAAAATCTGCCGCCAAGCATCTAACGGTGTGTTCTGGAAGCCTCATTCAAGAGCCAGTTCCATTCCATGCTAGGTGCGTTTACCATTTTCGACCACACCGTCACTTAACATCAGGTGAGCTGTGGTCATACATCTATCCTGTCAATTAAAAAAAAAAAACGATGATATTTATTAGTCCTGTAATTTCTCTAAAGGACACTGAAATGTAGTAAGATGTATAAACTACTGCTTTTCTGATACTAATTACTTTTATGGTTGACAAGCTAGGTGTTTGACTAAAAGTCACCTGATGTTAAGTGACGGTGTGGTCAAAGATGGCAAAGAACTGGCTCTCAAATGAGGCTGCCCGAACACACCGTTAGATGCTTGGCGGCAGATTTTCAACTCTCGTGTGGTAGCTAGCCAGCCGAGTACTAGAGAGTGACCCTACCACCATACTATGGTTTCCTCACGATGTTTTCCTTCACCGGCAGCTCAAGCTCATTGTTGGGGTTTGAACCCACGCCATTCGGCGCGCAAACTGTGCCACTGACAATCATCGCTACTACCATCATAATGACCACACATGAACTATGGTCAAACACCTAGCCTTTAACAAAAATTCTTTTAATTCTTCATTTAGTTGTACTGTTTGCTAAAATAAACACAACTTCCTTATTAATTAGTGTAAACCTGTTTTATATGCAAGAATTTCAAATCGATAATATAAATGTTGACTGCACAAACTCAATTATACCTTTTATACATTTTATTTAATTTAAGGCACTGTAGGTATCGTTCAGGCGGAGTAAGCTTGCAACAGAATGGGCCTAGGCCAGATAAGCGGGCCGTTTTAAAACTATTTTTATTCTTCAAAAAAGTGCAATTCGCGCAATCTATTGTTTGGGTCCTCGCGAATCACTACGAAATCGATTTAAAGATTTTAAGATATTAACGTTACCGTTACAGTACATTTATGAAAACATTATGTTTGTCCGGAAAAATTTAAATTCATTTGAAATTAATAGTAGCCGCCATAACTTAAACACAAGAAATAAAGATAAAATTGTGACACCTAGATTCAGGTTATCTAAAGCTAATAAGTCTTTTCTCGGGAATTGCGTTAGATTCTATAATAAAATCCCACTTGAGGTAACTAAAATGTCCTATAATAAATTCAAAGATTTTATAAAGCAGAGGTTAATTGACAAAGCCTACTATAAGGTGGCTCATTACGTGGAAGACAGGAATGTATGGTTGTAGTAGTTTCTCTCTGCACTTGCATCCCCCTGGCTAAGTGACAATTGTAGTAAGCATAATGTGTGTATTAATATTTATAACTGTAAACTGTAACTTAATAAGAAAAGAAAGATCCACAAAAAAAAATGCCTTGCCGAGTTTCTTGCCGGAGTCTTATCAGTTGAAGTGTAATTACGAGCCGGCGGTAGATTCAAACATGTAACTTAACGTTCATGAGTGCCTTACCAGGGCCTAAACTGAATAAACGACTTTTTGATTTTGATTTTGTTGGTCGTCCAGCCGCAAGATGGGGCGACGATATCGTCACCGTAGCGGGTCAAATTCGAATCCTTTATTAGTAAAAATTTTAGTTACAAGTCAAATTAAAAAAAAATGGTTCAAAGTATATATTTAGTTTATTTTCGCTTAAGTTTTTTAAATTGTTGTCAATTTAGTTAAATTTAAATCTTCATCATCGTTGCAACTGAAACGACTTTTAAGCAGAAATAAACTGAATATATAATATGCTTGCTTGCGTAAGCATAACTGGATTTGAAGACATATATTTCTTTTTCTGTTAAATAAGCTTAGTAAAGCTTAGCAAGCGTGGCGAGTATTGGCAAAACCCCCCCAGGAGGTGGCCTATGTCCAGCAGTGGACGTCCTATGGCTGATGTGTAAGCTTAGTAATCAAAAATATGTCAGCATAAAAATATGCCAATGTAAAAAAAATATTGTCCATATAATAAAATGTCCAAAAAAGAATCATAATTACTTACTAGTAATTTAATAATCTTTTAATTTGAAATATTCGTCAATGTCATAAAACATGGTCTCTAGCAGCCAAGATTCTGAAGCACGCGGTGGAAGGTGCATCCCGGACGGGGGTACTTCTGTCGGCAGTCCTAATGACTTCTATTTTTTTTAATAAACTGCGTAGTTTTCTTGTCAAATGGAATGGCTTAATTTGCTAACAAATATGTATAATTTTGTAGAACAAAAGTATTATGTAGCGTAAATATGGTGCAGTGTAAGGATGTAGGCGGAAAGTTTAATTTTACAATTTAAGTGGTCAAACGACTAGCTTATTAACCATAAAAAAGTATATATTTTTTTTTAATGGTTTTTAGACATCTATATTTCTTTGGCGGGAAATACCATATATTTGCTTCGCTAAATAAGACTTTTTTTTATATCGTTGACATGTTCAGTGTTTGACCATAGCTCACCTGGTATTAAGTGACTGTGTAGTCGAACATGGCAAAGCACACCTAGCCTGGAATGGAGCTGGCTCTCAAGTGAGGCTGCCGGAAAGCACCTTTAGATGTTTGGCAGCAGATTTTCAACTTTCACAACCTTCTTCGGGACTCTATGTCCTAGTAATATTATAAATGTGAAAGTTTGGATATTTGTTATGTAATAATAGCTGAACAGTTTTAAAAGAAAGGCCCTAGGGGTATAAGCATAGTGAATTTGCCCTTGAAAGATATTGGCACGATACTGTGAGGATTTTTAGGTACTAATAAAATAATAAGATCCTGAAAATTTCAGATCCCTAACCCAATTGGTATTCGGGAAAAAGCAAACTATGTAATAATCAGAAAAAATGAATATTCTCGGAAACGCGTGAATCGATTAATTTGAATTTTAGATATGTTTTGAGGGCTGATAGTACCTTTTAGGAAAAAAATTAAGAGCTATTTCGGTTGATAAGAACCACAATAAAAATGTCATTTTTGTTTTAATGTTGATTTTTAACTATGATACGAGTTTGGTACATTTATAAAACTATTTTTTTTGGATTCCTCATCCCTTTTTCTATGGAATTATGAATTTTTAAGATTTTTAAAAAAGGTACGCCATATTACAAAAAAATAAAAACCATTTTTTATACAAAAATTCAATTTATCTATGTGTTACGCTTAAGCCTCGGTTTTATGGCTTATATATGTTCTGTTAGTCTTGTTTACAAATATATAAACAATATATATTCAAAATACTCTGTAGAGTTATCGGTAGAAGCGATGTTAGCTCTGAAAGAAGGATCAAAGGATCATCTGAACTTGACTGAGATAATGTCACGTGTGACAAACTAGACTCTGTTCGTTCTAACAGTTCGTTACCAGTGGATTCAGATTCATCTCCAGAGCTATTTGTACTTGGATCAATTTTTCTTTTCTTATACAACTCTATACGACATCTGCCACACACAATATCACCAGTGAAAACATTCACATCAAGTACTCTGGAAAACTCATCAATGTCTTGTTCTGTTGACAAGATTTTTGGAGTACCAGCAACTTTTTTTACTTGTTTTAAGCAAATGCAACACTTCTCATTACTTGTTTTATTCGCAGACATTTTATTGATGTAATAAATAAAAACTAACCACACTATCTCTCAGAGCAGAAATTACACTTGTGTCAGTGGATGCGTGTGCGGCCAAATTCACACGTGAGCGCATCGGTCGTGTGGCGCTTTGTTGAAGTATGAGGACTTAGTCGACACCACATCCGACGGATAATAGCGGCGATTATAACTTAGGCAGAAAAATTAATTATTGTTCTAAGTATAGAAATATTTTTTTCAAACGAGACTTACAGAACATATACTCGTATAAGCCACATCCGACGGATAATAGCGGCGATTATAACTTAGGCAGAAATATTAATTATTGTTCTAAGTATAGAAATATTTTTTTCAAACGAGACTAACAGAACATATATAAGCCACAAAACCGAGGCTTAAGCGTAAAACACATAAATAAATTGAATTTTTGTATAAAAAATGGTTTTTATTTTTTTGTAATATGGCGTACCTTTTTTAAAAATCTTAAAAATTCATAATTCCATAGAAAAATGGATGAGGAATCCAAAAAAAATAGTTTTATAAATGTACCAAACTCGTATCATAGTTAAAAATCAAAATTAAAACAAAAATGACATTTTTATTGTGGTTCTTATCAACCGAAATAGCTCTTAATTTTTTTCCTAAAAGGTACTATCAGCCCTCAAAACATATCTAAAATTCAAATTAATCGATTCACGCGTTTCCGAGAATATTATTTTTTTCTGATTATTACATAGTTTGCTTTTTCCCGAATACCAATTGCGTTAGGGATCTGAAATTTTCAGGATCTTATTATTTTATTAGTACCTAAAAATCCTCACAGTATCGTGCCAATATCTTTCAAGGGCAAATTCACTATGCTTATACCCCTAGGGCCAAATGTCACACATATAGTTAATAGCTGTGCCCTGCGGTTTCACCCGCGCTAGATGCCTGCGTCATAGTAGCTTTATGCATACAAAGTCTCAGCCCGATCGGTTTAAAATTGACAAAGTTTCATACAAACTTTCATCCCTTATTTTATCCCCTTGGGGGTAGAATTAATCAAAATCCTTTCTTAGCGGATGCCTACGTTATAACATCTACCTGCATGCCAAATTTCAGCCCGATCCGTCCAGTGGTTTGGGCTGTACGTTGATAGATCACTATGTCAGTCAGTCAGTCAGTCAGTCACCTTTGAGTTATATATATTTAGATTACCTGTATTAACAAATAGGATACTTTTTACATTAGAAAACTGTTAGGTTTCTGTGGGATTATCAACAGAAAACTAACTACAGGACGTATGCATTTGAAATTTGGTATAGACGTGTCTTATGGAACATTATTACGGAATAAAAGGCATCCTTTGTCTAATAATAAAATAGCGCAAGTTTCATGACTGTTGCTTATTGACAAAGCCTACTATAAGGTGGCTCATTACGTGGAAGACAGGAATATATGGTTGTAGTAACTTCTCTCTGCACTCGCATCCCCCTGGCTAAGTGACAATTGTAGTAAGCATAATGTATTAATATCTATAACTGTAAACTGTAACCAAATATGAAAAGAAAGATCCACAAAAAATGCCTTACTGTCACGCTGGAGTCTTCTCAGTTGAAGTGTAATTACGAGCCGGTGGTGAGTGCCTTATCAGGGCCTAAACTGAATAAATGACTTATTGATTTTGTTACTTACACATATTTTATTTCTCTCTGAACCTAAAGTTAACGCGGATGAAGTCGCGGGTATAATCTAGTAAGTATTAAAATCCGCCATGTTGATTTTCCTGTGACGTCACATACCCTATGACACACTTAAAGCTGAGACGCATCTTGATATACCTCACCTATTAAAATGTAACTAGCATCTTGGAAAATACAAATAAACATATATTAAAATTATAATAATTGTGGGTAGTCGGTAAAATACGTGCAAACATTCAAAGGAGGCGCGTCGACGCTGTTAGAAAAAAAAATCGACTGTAACCAACTAATTCCAGCACAATATATATATGTATATTTATATACTATCAGAAATATAAAGTAAATATATAAGTATACATAGTCTATACAATCTACTGTCACATTTAACTCAGATTATCGATTGGCACTAATAATAGAACGCCGGGCGTGGTCTAAGTCTTAAGCGAAGCTTTTGACTTTGATTTTTTTAAGGGCTTTTTTGTAGATCTATAAAAGAGGAATATGCTTTGTTTTGTTATTTTCCAAAGGGATTAGGTAGCGTTTTCGATGAAAGCTTTCGATGGCTTGACTTTTTCCACAAAACGTATCTATTGATGAAACTCGCATCCATTCAGTAGTTTTTAAGTTTATTGCGAACAGACAGACAGACGCGGCGGACGACTTTGTTATATAATATGTAGTGATGATAAATCATAAATAAGTAATCAGCCTACCAAAGTCTACAACTGGTTGTCTTAAAAGAAGTTTCTTGTGTCCTACATCTCTAAATATATATATCTCAAAAGTGACTGACTGACATAGTGATCTATCAACGTACAGCCCAAACCACTGGACGGATCGGGCTGAAATTTGGCATGCAGGTAGATGCTATGACGTAGGCATCCGCTAAGAAAGGATTTTGATTAATTCTACCCCCAAGGGGATAAAATAGGGGATGAAACTTTGTATAAAACTATGTCAATTTTAAACCGATCGGGCTGAGACTTTGCATGCATAAAGCTACTATGACGTAGGCATTCCCTAAGAAAAGATTTTGAGATGCAGGCTATATAAGATTAGTAACTTTTCATCATCATCATCCATCACCACGCGGGTAAAACCGCGGGGCGCAGCTAAATCAAGAATATGCTCAATAGTTTGTTATTGGAGTAGCGATTATTATAACCACTAACTGCGCCCCGCGGTGTTACACGCAACATTTTTTTCGGGATAAAAAGTAGTTAGTAGTTAATCCAGGTTGTCAGCTACCTCCATACGAAATTACATCAAAATTGGTCCCGCCGTTTGAGCGTGAAGAAATAACAAACATACAAACAACACACACTTACAAACTCTCGCCGTTTATATAATATTAGCGTGATTTTGCCGACTTTGAGGGTTCTAGTGTTCACTAGAGAAAAATTAAAGAGTTTTTATCTATCCACCCGAATAATTGATTCATGGAAATCGCACACTGTGCGATTCACGCGATCCTTTTTGCCATACACTTGCAAATTGTGGAATGATCTTCCTTCTTCCGTATTCCCGCGGAGTTACAACATTGGGCTCTTCAAAAGGCGTGTAAATAACGTATTTGTAGTGCCCCTGGTATTGCAGGTATCCATAGGCGACGGTGATTGCTTACCATCAGGCAACCCGTCAGATTGATTGCCAACTATGGCATAATAAAAAATATATATATGGAAGGTTAATTTTACGTTGTTTTAAGATAAATGTTAACTAAATCGCTTTATTCTCGTAACTTGAGCCGAAGCTCATTGTACACGTACAGTACGTGGGTAATCCGGTACTAACCAACCGGGGCCGGTTTAAACCAGAATATTCGGGATTCGACTGGCTAGCACCGGCCGCGCAGGGCTGTCAAACGCCATAAAGGATTTACTTTTTTACTTGGTGGTAGATCTTAGCAAGAGGTGCTTGAGCTGCCGGTGAAGGAAAACATCGTAAGGTAACCAAAGCATGGTGGTAGGGTTTTCTAGTACTCGGCTGGCCAGCTACTACCCTTGAAAATCTGTCGCCAAGCACCTAACGATGTGTTCCGGCAGCCTCACTTGTGCTTTATCATCTTCGACCACATCGTTACTTAACATCAAGTGATCTGTGGTCAAACACCTAGCCCGACAGCTATAAAAAAAAATTGACAATATTTTTATATTGATATATTTTACATTGACGTATTTTTATATTGACATATTTTTATACTGACAATATTTTTTATATTGACATGTATATATATTTTGACATTTTGTTTTTTTATTCATTGACATGTAATTAGTGTTGTAAAACTCTTATAACGATAGATTTGTAATGATATTACGGAATTTATTGTAACATTGGTGTTATCAATAAATTATTTGTATTTTTGGTAGCTAGCCAGCCGAGTACTAGAAAGTACCCTACCACCATGCTATGGTTTCCTCACGATGCAGCGATGTTTTCCTTCACCGGCAGCTCAAGTTCCTTATTGTGGTTAGAACCCACGCCCTTCGACATGCGAACCGACCGCGCTAAGCAATGAGCTATCATCGCTACAAAAAAAAATGCCAATATAAAAATATGTCAATATAAAATATGTCAATATAATAAAATGACCATAAAGACATTTTATATTTTTCTATTATCGTTATCCAATTTCGAATATATCGATTGTTACTTTGTCTAGGCTGTACTCCCGAGTTTGTTACTTCAGTTTGCTGAATTGCCTCGCGCTGTGGAAGCTAATTTAAACACGTGTTCACGTCAAAATTAAATCCGTATTTACCGTTTGCCCTAGAAATCCCCGAGTGGCCCGATAACCGGCAAATGTCTCGGGAATAGAATGCCATGACAACCCTAATTGTCAACCGAGTAGTAGAAGCGAAGCGACCTATATTTAAACCTAAGCTCTTATTATCTGAGTGAAATATCAGTTTTAGGGTTCCGTATCTCAAAAGGAAAAAAACGGAATCATTATAGCAGCTGTTGGCAACTTTTTGGCAGGCATGGGACACAAAGTGGCAAAATAAAGGCCTCATTTATGATATTAACACTAGAAGCTGGACTCACGCACCGAGGGTTCCGTACAAACCTATAGGTATATAAGTATAAGTTGTGTTTTTTTATATGGTAAATTATGCTTTTCGCAGTTTTTCCTTTATCTGTGCTATAAGACGTTGCTTCGTACCAAATTTCAAGATTCTGAGTTCACGGGACGTTCCCTGTAGGATATGATTCCTTTGCGAGTGTCGAACATTTGCAGCATAAACGGCTGTATCTTTTGATTGCGTTGGCTTAGAAGTTTGAGTTTTTCACAGCTCCGAGGGACAGTAGACCTGAGTATTTGATATGAATTTCAGCTTGATACCTCCACGCGCTCCTGAGAAAAAGGGTCTTGACAGACAGACAACAAAGTGATCCTATAAGCACCGTGGAACTAGAACTATGAAATTTAGTAAGAAGCATTGTCTTATAGTACACAAAGGAAAAAATCAGAAAAGTGTACATTTTTAATATAATTATTTAAAAAACCAGCCAAGTGCGAGTCGGACTCGCGCACGAAGGGTTCCGTACCATTATCTATGAAAAAGGCAAAAACGCGTTTGTTGTATGGGAGCCCCCTTTAAATGTTTATTTTATTTTGTTTTTAGTATTTGTTGTTATAGCGGCAACAGAAATACATAATTTGTGAAAATTTCAACTGTCTAGCTACGCGGTTCTTGAGATACAGCCTGGTGACAGACAGACGGACGGACAGACAGACAGCGAAGTCTTAGTTATAGGGTCCAGTTTTTACCCTTTGGTTTGAACCCTAAAAATTAGGGTCTTTATGCAAGTAATGAGAACAAGAATGTATCATACATACTAGTTTGTACGGAACCCTCGGTGGGCGAGTCTGACTCGCACTTGTCCGTGTTTTTTTCATCCGCCAAGCTAGATCCATTCCAGGCTCGATGTGCTTACCATCTTCGACTAAACCGTCACTTAACATCACATGAGCTGTGGTCAAACATTTAAAAATATAAACGTATGTAGTCACATCTAAATGTTATTAATGTCTCTATGGAAACACGGAGTGGCACATGTATGTAGTTATATGTGTGGCTTCAATTCAATACCCCACGTAGTTGTTCAGATGGTAACGCGTGCCGCGCCATAGTGTTGAGAATTCAGTGCAAAGATAGGTCAAACGCCTGTAGAAAGATCCAAGTCAAAATTTGATTGCAAAATTTTCCAAAGTAAATATCGGCAGTCATTTCACATGAGGCTATTTAGGCCTAGTCCTTTTTAAGTATCAGATAATAGATCTTCGTGAAATTTCTTTGGAAAGTTTTTTTTTTTATATATCTATGTAAAGTACTGTAGGTACTAGCTGGACCGGCGAACTTCGTATCGCCTAACAGTCGACATACCGACAGCAGCGCCACCTACCGGGTCCAATTGTGTATTTAAACCATCCAGGGACTCGTTGAAATATACACACAAAATTTCATCCAAATCGATCCAGCCGTTAATGAGGAGTTAGGTGACAAACACGTATAGAAGATTTCTATGCATAACTTATAAACTCAGGTGACAACAATCTTCGACCTTCGGCGAGCACAAGTTGTATCCCATCTCTAGTCGTGGATAATCAAGATGGCGTTCTCTAATCAAGGAATTACTCGTTAATACGATACCCGCTCGATAGTTATGGTATTGATTAATTTATTCAACGTCATGAGGGTGAATTTAATGATATCTAAATTTTTACAAATACAAATATCTAATCTAATCTATATCTTTAAACGGGCAATTCTTGTATATATATATATATATATATTATTTGAATCTCGGAAACGGCTCCAACGATTTTCATGAAATTTAGTATGCAGGGGGTTTCGGGGGCGATAAATCGATCTAGCTAGGTTTCATTTTTAGAAAACGTCGTTTTAACCGTGTTTTCACCCGAGCGAAGCTCGGTCATCCAGGTACTATGTATATATATAAATAAATAAATATATATATATATTATTTGAATCTCGGAAACGGCTCCAACGATTTTCATGAAATTTAGTATGCAGGGGGTTTCGGGGGCGATAAATCGATCTAGCTAGGTTTCATTTTTAGAAAACGTCATTTTAATACGTGTTTTCAGCCGAGCGAAGCTCGGTCATCCAGGTACTATGTATATATATAAATAAATAAATATATATATATATTATTTGAATCTCGGAAACGGCTCCAACGATTTTCATGTAATTTAGTATGCAGGGGGTTTCGGGGGCGATAAATCGATCTAGCTATGTTTCTACTAGCTGCGCCCCGCCGTATTACCCGCTACATTTTTTCGAGATAAAAAGTAGACTATGTGTTAATCCAGGGTATCAGCTACTTCCATACCAAATGTTATCAAAATTGATCGAGCCGTTTGAGCGTGAAGAACACATGCACAAACGTTCGCCTTTATAATATTAGTGTAAAAAAAATATTATTTGTATATCCCAATAACGACTATATGTGGCATAAACTATCCTTTAGTATAAATAGGCAAACAAAACTGAAACGCAAAAAAAGTTTAAAAAAAAACACGGTTTCCTAATCTCCAAATTCTGTATAAGCTAGGCATTAATAAGTTAAACAAATAAGTTCGCGGAAATCGACCTTATTAAAGCATGTTAAAGTTAATATTTGTTTGTTGGGAAAATGAACGATTTTGCACTTACGCCCTTTTATATTCATAGTAGGTTGAAAACTTCGTGAGCAGTTGCTTACTGCGCTTGTACGGTGTTGATACTTTAATTTTCATAATAAAAAAATCATTTTCTTCTATTTTATTCAATAATTTGATTCGTTCATTAAAAATATGTATTTATTTATTGATTAAATGGGCTATCAATTAATTTAATGCAAAAATATAAAATATAAAAAAATCAACACTCAGAGCGAGAAGTTAGTCGGTAAGCATCTATAAAATACGATTTTAATTATTGGCTATTTACATGAAATACTGCATAAAACTACTTAAGAATAGTTTAAGTGCCTATTAACTTCGCTGTAGCAAATTTTAACTCAAATATATAAAAAATATTATTATCGATTATTAGCTGCGCCCCGCGGCATTACCCGCCGCATTTTTCGGGATAAAAAGTAGCAAAAAATATCAACATATTTATTCGCTAAATACAGGTGTCAAAATGTTGGTACATTCATTAAAACGATGCTTTGAGTATACTTGCCCCGGAATTGGATGCAGCTACTGGATATAATAGAATTACTTATAGTATAAAATAATGTCAATTTTAGATTAATGAATCATGTCATGAGGACAATTACAAAATGTCAATCAGTGCAATTTATTTAATTGGTTATACTTTTTTTGCCTTATCGACAATAAATTATTTTTAGCCTATGTGTTAATCCAGGATGTCAGCTACCTCCATACCAGATTTCGTCAAAATTAGTCTAGTACCCTTTAAATCGGAACATAAAAATGTTTACGCACTACATATTCTTTATATTGACATGTATTAATATTGTTTATATTGACATACTTTATTTTGACATTTTTTTTGACATGTAATCAATATTTCAAAAGTATCTGTGTTTCGTTTGTTAGTTTGTTTATCCTTGTTTAATACGGTTTTAGATTATATTTTTCTGTTTTTGTCAATCCTAAAGATTAAACTGAAAAAGAAAAACTCAACCCAAAAGTTTAATTTCTTTGTCATAAAGTTACGTAATGGATTCCGGAAAATATCAAAATTGCTCGATCGTAGTATTCGACCCGACTCTCATCTTTCACTGCTTTTCGGCAGGGACGGATTCAGTAATTTAATTTTTTGTTTTATTTTTTGTTTTCGACTTCATTTTTGCAACTGTTTCGAACTGCAGCTGTCAAAGTCAGAATGTCAATTGAATCTGCTTTGTTTCATAAATAATGCTAAGTGCCCTGTGTTTTGTTTGTTCATCATCATCATCATCATCATCAGCCTTTTGCTGTCCACTTCTGAACGTAGGCCTCTACTGATGCATGCTGAGCTCGGTCGACAGCTTTCTACATCCAGTGTTTACCCGCCGCTTTACGCAGGCAGGGGTTTGTTTGTTAATATTTGTAATTGCATAATATATGAAAGTTATAGTCGTACTACATGATTCTGTAGCAGTATCATACTAATATTATAAATGTGATAATTTATATGTTTGAATATTTGTCACTTAATCACGCAATAACGGCTGAACGGATCATGATGAAGTTTATTACGTGGATGAACATAGAAGATATTTTTTATCCCGGAAAAAACGAATGAACAACATGACGTTTCCACTTGAAATTTGGTACTTATAGATGTGCCTGGATAAAAGTTATTCTTTATCCTAATCTATGTAATAAAACAGTGCAAGTTCCATGACTTGATTTGATGTTGTTAGTATGGAAGCTCTCCTGATAAGAGATAACGCCCGTCCATGACCCTTGCAGCGATACACAGAACAAAGTCCAGGGCATCGCTTATTTGGCGCTCATTACTTTGAGATTTTCGATGGTTAGTCTCAACAGTCCTGTAATTTCGCTAGCTGCATACTGATGCTTGGCGGTAGAATCTCACTTGTTAAGCTCACTTGATGTTAAGTGACGGTGTGGTCGAAGATGGTATATACCTAGACGACCTCCTGCTAAGGAGATCTACAATAAAGTACATTTAGAGATGGTCTGTTAGTTTGAGAGACTTGATTTATTAACATTGTAATTTCTATTGATATTGTTTTAATTATTTGTGACTTATTTCTTTCAAAATTAAGACATTTACAGTAATAAACTGTTTTTACTTATTTTTAATTAATTTGTAACGTAGATACTGACTTATCTATTTTGTGACAAACCATAATTTAACCAAAAAATAAAAAAATTTGGAAATTATCTTTAGTACAATTAAAATATGTTTTACAAATAATTTCAATATAATGCGAATCCATTGTAATAATAATAATAATATTCCATTACTGCTGAGTCCGTCCCCACCACCTCTCCCCGCGACCCCGCGCCGCCATTTCGTGTTATTGAGAATTTATGTCGCTAAGGAAGCGTTTACACTGGTACCGAGGCTATTTTTACTTTAGATATATTTTTTTTTAATATTAATTACATAAATACCCGATTTAAAAGGTATATGAATGTGTGTATGCATATACATATGCATACAAACATTCCACATTATCAGTATGTTTGTGCCGTGGTGGTGCCGGCGTAAGAATTGTACCCCACCCTTTCTACCCGTGGTTGCCGTAAGAGTCGGCTAAGGGATGTAATCCGGAAGATAAGCAGCAGCGTCTTCCTTGAACAATCACACTTAACTGCGCTCGCCAACCCGCCTGCCAAGCGTGGCGAGTATTGGCAAAGATGGTAAACACACCTAGCCTGGAATGGTACTGGCTCTTAAGTGAGGCTGCCCAAACACACCGTTAGATGCATGGCGGCAGATATTCAACTTGAGGGTGGTAGCTAGCCTGCCGAGTACTAGAAAGTACCCTACCACCACGCTATGGTTTTCCTTCGGTATTTCTTGACGCCTTTCGGCACGCGAACCGACCGCGCTAACCACTGAGCTATCATCACTACAAAATTATAAGATAAAAGATTATCTGTCTGGGTTTGTTTTCCGCAATAGGAGTCATCCAGTTTGTTATTGTTTTTTGTTTTACAAAATAAAAAATGTTTTCTTTTTTCTTCCTTTTAGTGAAGTTTAAATGAAATACATCTCATATACATCATAAATGTATAGTTTGTCACCTACTCTGGGTCTAATATAAAATCAAAATACTTGTTTTCAAATAAATTTTAAATACTTTTTCGTAGTTCGATTCTATTATATTGTAAAAAATTTACGAGACAAAAATATCAGTCATTTATTATCATGATAATTATTTGAATTGTCGATTTTAAAAGAAAATTTAACTCTGTTTTTACCTATCTAATCTATTTGAAGTTTATATTTTTTACGGGGTCTTAAAATAAATATCTATCACATTTATTATCGTGATAATTATCCATTTTGACAATTTTCAAATAGATTTTTACTACGTTTTCGTCGATCTAGTCTATTCGAGACTCAGATTTTTTTACGAGGTAACAAAAAATATCAGTCATATTTATTGTCGTGATAATTATCCGTTTCGCCGATACATCCAGCCTGCACTCGCCTTAAAACCCGGGGCGTTGCACCGACCGAATAGATCCGACGTTACTATCAATTCTACGTCTCTTTGTGTGCGTGCACCTTAGCTGTGTGCGTGTCACATGTCGTCCTATACAGGGTGGTAGTGTTTACGAAAATGTTGTCACAATGGATTTTGGTTGGGTCTTTTTTTCTTTGTTGGCGTTTGCCAGTGTGAAGTATATTAATATTTTCTTTTATGGTTAATCTAAAGAAATAAATATAAGTCACAGGCAAATTTACAGAAATTTAGTCAAAGTCGAGTCATGCTTTGGTAAAGTAGTAGTGACTTCACAATTTTAGTTTTTTTTTTAAAAGTCCCACTCCCTTAATTCGGCACTTTATGAATAAAACAACTATTTTTATAAATAAACACTTAAAAAACACATATTTTTTTTGATTTTTAATTGACATATTAGTATATTGACTTTTTCATTATATTGACATATGTTTGGTGCTATCAATAAAAGATTTGTATTTACAAGCCGTGCCGGTGTAAGAATTGTACCCCACCCTCTCTACCCGTGGTTGCCGTAAAAGTCGGCTAAGGGATGTAATCCGGAAGATGGGCAGCAGCGTTTTCCTTGAACAATCACACCTAACTGCGCTCGCCAACCCGCCTGCCAAGCGTGGCGAGTATTGGCTAAACCCCCCCAGAAGGAGGCCTATGTCCAGCAGGGGACGTCCTATGGCTGATGATGATTTGTAAGCACTCGTTCGATTGATCGACGTTCGGATAATCGACGGTCCACTGTATTTGTATTTTTTTTTACGACAATTTATAGTTTGACATGTGTTTGATCCGTCAAATAGTAAGTAGAACGCCGTATAACTGTTAAGACGTTCGTAATACCTACTTAATGTATTCATAGACAAAATTCAATTATTGTTTCATTGAAAAGTCTTGTAAACGACAAGGTTATATAAAATCAATAACTTTGATAAGCTCTAATTTCGGGTTGTCAACCTTTGAAGACTATAAAAGCGCGTGAAAAATAGAATTGGAAATACAATTTAAATATACAAATTTGTCAACAGCTAAATCTTTAACAAGCTAAAGAGTTTAAAAAATCTATAGATTAAAGTAGCTATAATTAAAGGAAACAACTTTTTAAACCAAAATATTATTCCTAATCTATATCTTTAAACGAGAAATTCTTCATTCATATATATATATATATATATATTCTGAATCTCGGAAACGGCTCCAACGATTTTCATAAAATTTTGTATCCAGGGGGTTTCGGGGGCGAAAAATCGATCTAGCTAGGATTCATTTTCAGAAAACGTCGTTTTATCCATGTTTTCAGCCGAGCAATGCTCGGTCAACCAGGTACTTATATTTAAACATATAACTTCAATATATAAATCGCTCTAGGCGATAAGGCCGCCCTTGTACACCGTTAATTTGTTGTTTCTATGTTGTATTTTTTGTTTTGTTACTTTCTTTCTCTTTTTTTAATTTTTGTATGTATTTTTTATAATGTTTGGTGTATAATAAAGTTGTATTGTATTGTATATATTTTTGTAATCCTCTTTTAATTGTCTTTATTTCGATACACTACTTGATAGGTTTGTTTATTTTTTATTAATTAACCGTATTACTATTTCCCGCCGAAAATCCACCATCTTGTTTTTTTTTAAACCACCCTCTAATGCCATTTGAGTTGTTGAGACTAATCTAACGATACCTTAATTGTCGTAATCCATTCGGCCGTTTGGAAGATACGAGGTAATAAATAAATTTACATATAAACAATATACGCGCGAAAAACATAACCCTTCCTTGGCAGTCGGGTAAAATGAAACACGTAGGTATAAGATGAAATATCAATTTGAGTCTAAGTTACGGTTAAAGTCGCAATAAGCAAGGTCAAGGTCAATTCCGGTCATGCCATTGTAAAGTAATGCCAACTTTACTAGAAACTTTCGATGGAGACATGTTTCAGGATATTCTATTACATTCCCACATTCCCTGCAACATATTTTTAAAAATATATAAGCAGTAAACACCCCACAGCCAGCCACATTTCGCTGTATTGGTAGTATATCTACTTTAAGAGCTAGAGGCGTGGGTTCGATTCCCAACCAGGGCAAACATTTCGTGGTATAAACAATGTATGTATATGTATTACTAGCGACCCGCCCCGGCTGCGCTCGGGCTTACACGGGGCTTTTGTTATATCTCAAAGGGATTAGGCAGCGTTTTCGACGAAAGCTCTCAGGTGGCTTGACTTTTTCCGACACTTCTAATAATTATCATCATATTTCAACCAATTTACACAAAACCTTGACAAATTATATACCTAAACCTTCCTCGTGAATCTATCTATCTATTGGTGAAACTCGCATGATAATCCGTTCAGTAGTTTTTAAGTTTATCGTGAACAGACAGACAGACGAGGCGGACGACTTTGTTCTATAATGTGTAGTTTGTATTTTCTGCAAATAAATTATCATTTTTATTTTCATGTAATTGCAATATTTATTTGAAACATCATGTACAGGATCACCTTGTTCCAAACAAACATCCACACGCATATTATGTTTATACAACCGCACACATGCATACATTACTCGTGTGTGGGGCACGCGCTTGTGTGCGTTTATTTATACATTTGTGTTAAATTTAATTGTAAACTTTGAATTGTGTAGTTTTTGGAATTTTGTATGATAAAGGTTAAATGTAGTAATATATTTTTACGAAATTAACTGGTTATATCTGCTTTTGGTTAAATATTTTGTGACTTTTGGTTGGAAATTCAAAGTTTGGCCACATTCTATCGGTTGAAGATGATGACTGCTTCAGGAGTTTTACTTGGTGGTTGATCTCCTTCCACCACCACCTCAGTACCAGATATTCTGCCACCAAGCAATAGTGTGTAAACATTACTGTTCCTAGTTTGTCTTGGGATGAACAACCTCCTCTTTCATACGAGTAGTCGGGTAAAAAAGCCATTGAACTTCGATCGAACTCTGAAATTATGACGTACAAACGGACACGGGGGTTTACGTAAGCATAGGGTAGTAGGTCGGGAGACAACTGGTCGTTTATCTCACCTATGCTTTTAATTATCGACAAAACTAAATATCACGCTAAAATTATAAAGACTTTATTACGTCGTCTGTCCACCTTGTATTTACTTTTAATGATAAAAATAGTTGATTATTATTCAACACTAATACAGGATTATCGCGGCTCTACTGTATATGCCATCATCATCATCATCTCAGCCGTAGGACGTCCACTGCTGGACATAGGACTCCCCCATTGACTTCTATAAAGACCGGTTGGAAGCGGCTCGTATCCAGAGCGTTCCTGCGGTCTTTATTAGGTCGTCTGTCCACCTTGTGAGTGGACGTCCTACGCTGCGCTTGCCGGTCCATAGTCTCCACTCCAGAACTTTGCAGCCCCATCGGCCATCAGTTGTGCGTGCTATGTGCCCTGCCCACTGCCACTTCAACTTGCTAATCCGCTGGGCTATATCGGCTACTTTAGTTCGTCTACGGATCTCCTTATTTCTGATTCGATCTTGTAGGGAAACTCCAAGCATAGCCCTCTCTATCTTACAGCATATATTTTACTGTGAGTTGTAGAATTGAAAGCTATTTTTATTTCAATCAGTAATGTATTTATACCGTGTCTCCTTTCCTACATTACTTGAAACATTCTCACAAAATTGCCGACCGTAAATTGGGAGCGTTATTCTGGCTGGGAATCCGGCCTTTCTTTGTTTGAGAAATTAATTTGAGTTTTATTATTGTAGTAACTTTATAATTTTAAAACATTATGCTGTTAGCTGTATATTTTCTTGTTCAAACTAATACTGCATCTGACCTGAACGGTGACCTCGCGATCGCAATTTTTTTCCTCATCGTAATACAGGGCTTAAATACTTGAGGTATCTGAACCGTTAATCGAATTATTAATTAATTGCATATTTAGTTGTTAAGAATAATAATGTAAACATTTATGACTGTGTAATAATAATGTAAACAATAGTGACTGACTTGTAACTAGGGTGTTATTAATAAATTATTTGTATTTGTACTCTTTATTTAAGAAAAAAATACTATAGGAACTACAATGAAATCGCATAAAAAGTTAACTGTCATACATTTGGTCAAAGACCTAAGAACTTTTTTAAAAGTAAAGGTTGATAAAAAATATTAATAAGATGGTAAAGTACACCTAGCCTACAATAGAACTGGCTCTCAAGTGAGGCTGCCAGAACACTGTTAGATGCTTGGCGGCAGATTTTCAACTTGACACTTGGTAGCTAGCCAGCCAAGTGCTAGAGTACCCTACCACCTTGCTATGGTTTCCTCACGATGTTTTTCTTCAATTTCAAAAAAATATCAATTTGATATCATTTCGTAACCGATTCAGTATCGAGTCAAAATCGCGCGCATCCGTAATACGGCCGCGGGTGGGTTACTTATTTGAAAGCAATTTTAGTTCGGCCCCCATCCCCTTCATTTAGAATGGCGCGGGACGGACTTAGGGATGTTTGCTTTTTGTGCAATCATATCTGATAATAGGTTAATTACCATCACCACGTGGCGCCGAATATTCTATTTATTATTAGCAAATTCATATACATTATAGTAATACTATATTAACTTTATTTGTGTGTTCCGCCAGTCCAGGTTAGGTGTGTGTTTATAAAAAAAAATAATAACAGGCTAGGCTCACTTGAGAGCCAGTACCATTCCAGGCTAGGTGTGCTTTACCATCTTCGATCATACCGTCACTTAACATCAGGTGAGCTGTGGTCAAACACTTAGCTTATCAAACATAAAAAAGTAACTATTATTACGTATAAGTAAAAAAACAAGGCTATTTGTTGGACTTCATTCTGTTACTCAAAGTTCTGGGTTTCGCTGCAATGATCATGGTCATTTGCCACAAGGAGAGGGTATCGTTTGACTCATTACTTTAACATAAAAAATTCCCATTGGATCAAGGGTGAGGCTTCTAATACGTAAATAAATATATAGTAATAGTAGATAGCTGTCGCCAAGCAGTAGTGTGTAATCATTACTGTGTTCCGGTTTGAAGGGTATCGCAGCTAGCGAAATTACAGGGCTGTTGAGACTAACCATCTAAAGTCTTAAAGTAATGAGCGCCAAAGCGATGCCCTGGACTTTGTTTTGTTACTCAAAGTTCTGTGTATCGCTGCAATGGTCATGGACAGGCGTTATCTCTTACCATCAAGAGAGCGTCTCGTTCGTCATTACTTTCACATATTAAAAACTTTAATTGTAACTATTTTTTTTTTTAAATGCATGTCTATTGTGACATAGCAATGTTTAAACTTAAGAGGAATAATAGCTTGGTGAAATTCCCAATTTTCAAATGTCTCAGTTGACTGCTTTCCTCTTAATGTTCTCTCTCGGTACCACTGCACTGGATGATTCTTTTACCACCAGTAGAGCGTTCCATTCGTCTCATTATTTAAAAACAAAATGGATTTACATGTGATTAAGGTGAAATAAGTTATTAGATATAAATTTATTTATTTATCTATTCACACCATCCTTACAAGGTTTCTCTAATACGATGGTATAATTCAACATAGAATTAGAGTAATTAATTTGTTTTAATATTATTTGCTCTTGAGTGCGGCCCTGGTGTCCACCCCCACCCCCAAAGGCCGGCGAGTAATTCTCGCAGGGCTGAACGAATTCCGTTATTTGTACTTAATCAGGTTTTTATTTTAATTATTTAGATAAGGCGTTCTAGGTCTAGCTTTGTCTTTGCTTTATTTTTTTTTTGATATGTCACAAAGCGCCATCTAGCCTTTAACTAAGCAAAGTTTTTACAATGAGATCCAGTTAACAGTTGCATCCAATCTTCTCTTGACAACAGGCGAGATGGTGGTCAAAGGTTTGTCTGTTGTTTTTGTATTTTCATTTGTAGAGTGATATTTTGGGAGAAGACATTTGTTTTATTTATTTTATTTGTTTTTGTTGTTGGTAAATTGTTTTTCATGTGTATTTTGTTTGACCTACAAGGGCTCACCGGAAGCCCAGCGCTGGTCATCATAGTATGACCAGTATTATGCTGAGATTAGCCCCTTTTTAGGGTTCCGTACCTCAAAAGGAAAAAACGGAACCCTTATAGGATCACTTCGTTGTCCGTCTGTCTGTCTGTCAAAACCCTTTTCCTCAGGAACGCGTGGAGGTATCAAGCTGAAATTCATATCAAATACTCAGGTCTATTGTCCCTTGGAGCTGTGAAAAAATCAAACTTCTAAGCCAACGCAATCAAAAGATACAGCCGTTTATGCTGCAAATTTTCGACACTCGCAAGGGAATCAAAACCTACAGGGTACTTCCCGCGAACTTAGAATCTTGAAATTTGGTACGAAGCAACGTCTTATAGCACAGATAAAGGAAATATTGCGAAAAGCATAAATTACCATTAAAAAAATACCATAACTTTTACTTAGATACCTACAGGTTTGGACGGAACCCTCGGTGCGTGTTTTTTTTATGTATAAAAATAGTGGTGTTTTATTCATAAAGTGCCGAATTACAAGCGCGAGTGTGGGAAAGTGATATAATGTGGTGAAACATGACTTTTCGTGTTGCTTCCTAAACTCCATCGAAGCTTATAGTGAAGTCGCCACTACTTTACTAAGGCATGACTGGATTTGACTGGCACGGACTGGACTTGACCAAGACGACTTTGACTGTAAAGATAAAGAAGCTGAAAAATGAAGACTGCACACAAAATACAGAAACGTTTAAACTGGCAGAATGCACAGAGTGCGATGTCAAGTAGAAAGAGGAAAAAAACTGTGAAGTGTGAGAAAACCTGCATGTCAGAGTTCTTACAAAAAGTTCTCATATATGTTTGAATTCTACTAACCCGCACTTAGCCGGCGCGGTGGACTTAGCCTTTTCACAAAAGGCCCGCACAGCAGTGAAAGACTTTACAAAAACAAGGGTAATTAGGAATTTGGACTCCGAAATATTTGAGTCAGAGATCCATGATTTATTGATCTGGACATGTGCCAGGCGGCAATGCCGCCACGATTAACCTTATAGTATAACTAGCTGTGCCCCGCGGTTTCACCCGCGCTAGATGCCTACGTCATAGTAACTTTATGCATGCAAAGTCTCAGCCCGATCGGTTTAAAATTGACAAAGTTTCATACAAACTTTCATCCCTTATTTTATCCCCTTGGGGGTAGAATTAATCAAAATCCTTAGATGGCTACGTCATAACATCTACCTGCATGCCAAATTTCAGCCCGATCCGTCCAGTCGTTTGGGTTGTGCGTTGATAGATCACTATGTCAGTCAGTCAGTCTATCAGTCAGTCACCTTTGAGTTATATATATTTAGATTTTTGTCTCTATATAAATACTCACACAACTTTTTTTATGGTTGACAAGCTAGGTGTTTGACCACAGCTTACCTGATGTTAAATGACGGTGTGGTCGAAGATTGTGAAGCACACCTAGCCAGGAATGGCACTGGCTCTCAAGTAAATCTGCCGGAATACGCCATTTAGTTCTCGAGGGCAGATTTTTAACTTGTGGTTGGTAGTTACGATGTTTTCCTTCACCGGCAGCTCAAGCTTCTTCTTGGGGTTTGAACCCATGCCCTTCGGCGTGTGAATTAACCGCACTAACCACTTAGCTATCATCGCTACGCTATTAGGGAATCGTAAAAAAGCGAAAATAGTATAGTTTCTATTGGGCCGTCTTAGTCCGGCCCTGTCGCCCCCCTAAGCTCGTAATTTGTTAGGGTTGTGCGAGATTCGCAGATTTATTCCGTCCTCCGCACTTGTGCTCGCGGAGAACGACTAAATCTGCCTGCTTAATTATCTCTATTTATAATTTAAAAAGTATTTCGCCCCATACTTTGACCATGCGATGACCTTCGTCATAACCGCTCGTCCGATTTGTCCTATGATTGGTACAAAACGACCCAACGAACGCCAATAAACGTTCTTATTCTAAATTCTTATTTTTTTTGGTACCAGACATTAAATAAAATAAATATCGTGGGACGTTTCAAACAGCGCCATCTAGCCCCAAACTAAGCAAAGCTATGGGAACCAGATATAATAAATACTTTTTTCTATCTGCAAACGATAGGCGATTTCATTGGGGTACAGGGCTATGAAGGATTGAAACAAATCAATCCTCTTGGAGGCCTGCCTCTGTGCCTGACGAAAGACCCGCTGGGGTCTCTATAGAAACGCTGATAGTAAGAGATAACGCCTGTCCATGACCATTGACCGATACACAGAACTTTGAACAGAATATTGACAAAGCCTACTATAAGGTGGCTCATTACGTGGAAGACAGGAATATATGGTTGTAGTAGCTTCTCTCTGCACTTGCATCCCCCTGGCTAAGTGACAATTGTAGTAAGCATAATGTATGTATTAATATTTATAACTGTAAATTGTAACCTAATATGAAAAGAAAGATCCACAAAAAAAATGCCTTGCTGAGTTTGTTGCCGGAGTCTTCTCAGTTGAAGTGTAATTACGAGCCGGTGGTAGATTCAAACATGTAACTTAACGTTCATAAGTGCCTTACCAGGGCCTAAACTGAATAAATGACTTTTTGATTTTGATTTTGATTTTGACTAACAAAACAAAGTCAGGCACAGTTGCTTTGACGCTCATTGGTTTAAGACGTCGTCATGGATTGGATGTGGCTGCGACTTGTTTTTATTATGAGACATTTAAAAAATTTGACACTGGCAGAATGCACAAAGTGTGTTGCTATAAATAAAGAATAATTATGTATTTATCCAAACAACGGATCAACTTTCTCTCTCTCTGATCTTTGTTTTACCAAAACAGAAATGGCACTAAATTGCCAATAAGTCTATTCCGTTGCCTATATTATTTTCTAACTAATTTCATTTTTTACTATTGTCACTAGATGTTTTACTATGTTGTATCAATATTGCTACGTTCTGTACTCCGATTATAAAAAGTTAGATGTTGCTTACAAAAGTTGATAGAAAATTTCTGGTAAATCTATACTCAAAGCACTTTCCCCACACAGCAGCGCTTTCCCTGTCATTTTTTCTACTTTTTCTTTTCCTTTTACAAAAATTGTTAAGTTTTTATTTGGTAATAAGTTTGACGTTATATAAAATACAGTTTATGGGTAAACAATATAAATAGATAAATTGCTGAATTCAAGGCCGTCCACTGCTAGACATAGGCTTCCTCCTGGGGGGGTTTTGACAATATTCGCCACGCTTTGCAGGCGGGTTGGCGAGCGCAGTTAGGTGCGATTGTTCAAGGAAGACGCTGCTGCCCATCTTCCGGATTACATCCCTTAGCCGACTCTTACGGCAACCGCGGGCAGAGAGGGTGGGGTACCATTCTTACGCCAGCACCACCACGGCACATAGGACAATTAGGACATTTTCCCCAAAATTCCAAAAATAAATGTAGGTAATTTGGCAACCCATTCGAAAGAGTAAATTAGATATGCCTAAAAGTGTTCATCGCTATAGAACTGCTGTTTTAAAATTCGAGTGTCCTTAGAATGTTGACATAGTCATTTCTAACTACAATATGTGTGTTTGTTCCAGGACGAAGTGCTTGCCATCAACGACAAGGTAGTTCTCCGAGCCGAGGACCTTCTTTCATGGATGTGCAATGGGCAGGACTGGACGTACGGCCTGAAGGCGGTGTGGCGCGGTGCGTGCGCTCCGCACGCTGACGAGAGGCACACTGCGCCTCTGCATTCCACAAGGCTCGACTTCTCCGATGTCGACAAGGAGAAGAACGCCATCGGTAACTATGTTATTTTTTTAAATATAAAAGTATAAGACCAAACGGTCTCCTGATGGTTAGGGATTATACAGACTATTGCAGCGATCAGTGTTCGGTTGCGAGAGATCGATGAAGGCGGCAGTTTCTTTCCGGAAACAGATTATGTTTTCTACAACATAACCAACGGCGGAGCGTGAAACGGACACTACGGATTTGTTGATAAGCAGTTCGAGAGAACTTCTCAGACATACTACATAACAAGAACCTTGGGTGTCTAACTAGGGGAGGTCCGTCACCCGTTAAAAGTGGACCCTTAGGTAGCGCGCAATGATTCAGCGTGCCTCTCAAAGAAAGGGGTGGAAGTTCTCCACATTCTCTCCTAACAGGGAAGGGTCTCAAAGAGTCAGCACCGCTGGAGCCGCGGACGAGTGGGAACCTATTCTTGTAGCCTCGAGACGTAGACGTCAAGCGATAAAAACCCCAGAGTTTTCAGTGGATAGGCTGCTAATTAGCAGGAGAGCCCTGCCTCAGAGCCGGTGCTGTCCATCAAGGATTTTCCCTGGGAAAAACGGAAATAGATCGTGTACCGTTGTGACTGGCTGTCACGACTACATTTAGTCTTTTCTTTTCGAGTGAAAAATTGTCGAAATATGTCCCACTGCGTTTGGGAGTATTCGGACTTTATTGTGAGATTGTATCCGCTAAAGAAAGTCCTTAACTTGACTGAATGTTTCCGGAAAATCCGGAAAGCCCTCAATACTGTGTCAACTATTTCGAGACTGGCACCACATCCCAGTACATGCTACCAGGGTATGTAAGATACCCAGCTAAGATTTCGTGGCCTGAGCCATTTAAACTTGTCAGATAGATTGATGGATGGTTCGAGCAGGAACTAACCAACCCAAGCATACCAGCATACTTAACAAAACCTTATCTCCATTCACAGCTACTGATGCAGACAGTCCAGGCGTCGTGGTGTTCTCGTATCCCCGATACTGCCGGTACCGGGCGCTCCTCTCCCGGCTTGAAGGCATCCAGGCGGCCTGGCTGCGGGACTCGCTCGTTGCGGCTCTGGGTGGATACTCCGCCCCCACAAAGAACACCAGGATCCTGTACTGCAAGGTGAGAGAAATTCATAAAATAGAGAAAGAGTGACTTTGAGATAGTTGGGGCTTTTTACATTTGTTTTTTGACTCGAGATTTTTACTTTCGATTATTTATTTCATTTCGGACTTCGCTGATAATAAAGGCTTGAAAAAATAAACAAATAGGATATTGTTGCAAGTTTTAGTTTCCACGACCACTTTCACCACAACATTCACGTCAAAATTGTGGTCCATGATTGTATTCAGGGTTATAAGCTTTCATTATACTATGGCGAATGGGGTTAAGTTATACTCATAATTATATAGGCACAACACTTAAATTACGGTCAACCAGCTCCAAGGATTTGGTCAAGGGCTTTCTTTTTCTACAGAGCAGCTGAAATTGATTGATCTCGATTACTGAGCTATAAAAAATACTTGATTTTAATTACAAATACAATGACCATTTCGGTTTACTTCAAGTTTAAAGCCGATGTGGAGAACGATGCATACCCAGAGATGTCAGACCCCAATGTACTCAGCGTGCTGGCGGCCTTGCCACAAATTATAAAAAAAATATTTTGTATTTCGTTTTTTTAAAAATGTAAATCTAAGGAGACGAACGTGACACTCTCCCAATGGTAAGAGTCCTTGACCATTTCAGCGATACACAGAACTTTGAGTAACAAAGTCCAAGGCGTCGCTGCTTTGACGCTCATTACTTTGAGACATTAGATGGTTAGTCTCAACAGTCCAGTAATTTCGCTAGATGTAAAAATTCAAACCGGAACACAGTAATGCTTACACACTACTACTTGGCGGCGGAATATCTGGTACTGCGATAGTACCTATCTAGAAGACCTCCTGCTAAGGCGCTCTACCACCACGTTTATCAAAGTAACCTTTAACAAAACTTGAATATGCTCGTGTAATCAAAATAAATTAAACAATTTTGTAATCTTTTTCCAGGATACCTTCGAATACCCCGAGCTGGAAGGTCACGAGTTCGTGTGCAACCACCTGGCTCCCAAGCTGAAGGGGAGGCCGCGCGGACGTCGTCGCCGCCCGCCGCGCTCGCGCACCCACTCCCCCGAGTCGCGCTCCAGTGAGGACGAGAGACCCCCACCGCCAGTTACCCATCACCCGGTAAGATATTCTGGCTTAGAATGGGGACTTTGGGATTATAGAGTTTGCCGTACCTGTATCGTCACTTGGGGGTTTTGCTGTCTTCACAAGCCCTTGACACTTACCCGGGTCGAACACCGGCAGGATCGAGAGGTTCCTGCTACCTGTTATTCATAGTTCATTTAGAAGTTTCTCTAGGATTTGTTGTATATGATGTTATTGGAGGCATTCCTGACGTTATTGCGGAGATTTGAGACATTATTGGGGATGTTTCTGACGTTATTGAAATCATGCTCCAACGAAGACGAGAGGTTCCTATCGCGTGGTACGACCCGGTGAGATGAGACATTGCTCTCGAAGTTCCGGCAGCCTATTTGGAAGACCATCACCAGGCTTCCAATGTAGAGGTTCTGGGTTCGAAACTCATGGCACCGCACCTCTGTCTCTCTCCGTCCGAAAGTTCATCACAGATGTGTAGTTGTCCAGCGCGTTTGACTTTAATCTTCTCCCAACTGTAGTGGGATAGTTTATAAGCTTGATTCGGAGGTTGAGACGTTTCTCTCGGGTTTGCTGTATGTGATGTTATTGGAGGCGTTGCTGATGTTGTTAGATATTCCTGACGTTATTGGGGATGTTGATTACGTTATTGGAATCCTACCCCAGCAAGGACGAATAGTTCCTACCGCCTATTACCCATTACACAATGGGATACGACTTCTAGGGTGTTTTGGCCTTCTTTTGTTTGTTGCAGATGTTTTCTTATGTCTGGTGTCTGTAAAAGCGTTTTGTTGAGGACAATGCTGATTTTAGTGAGGGCTCTGCCGGCGCCACTTGTGGTTGTCACTGGTGACTCTTCTTCTTCTGTCTGCAGATGTATTGTTAGTTATATTTGAGCAAAACTCTGTTATTAAACGCAAGGTGGTCCGTTCTTGTTAAGCACGCAAGAAAACATGAATATTGAATTAAGGTGGTCTAATTTAGGATCGAGGATGCTTTATCGTAGACGGCTTCTTTGCTGAATATCAAGCAGAATGGGGCTAAAAATGTTAGATAGATAGAAACCCCTTATTATGCACACCAAAAATAGAAAGAAAACAACAGAATCTTATGAGCTAGTGTCATAAGTGGCAGTCTTATCGCGATTTCATCATGCGATCTTATTCATCATTTTAATCTTTTTTTTATAACAAAATAAGCTTGCGTTTGCCTACTATCCCGCATGATGTTAAACTTAAATGCGGTCTACGATGCAGCACGTCCATAATCTGATTCACTCGTCACTTGAAGGCGCCAAGATTGTGTCTATCGGGGAACAACTTGAGCAGCAAATCCCATTCGTCTGCTCCAAGTATCTGATGTGGATTTCTCTTGCAGACTCCCCGGCGCCTCTCCCTCCGCAACGGTCTCGAGAAACGCAGCTCTGACTCGGACCCGGACCGGGAGACGAACGTGACCGACGAGGACAAGGCGTTCCTCCGGATGCTGCGGCACTTCCACCGGGATAAAGGACTCAGCTTCACGCAGGCTCTTTCGCTCAAACATTGTGAGTGTATAATATTTCCATATTTTTTTTTATTTCACGAGTTTTTCCTTCACTGACAGCTAATGCAGATTATTTAAGGAATTATACGTATTATAAGTACCTGGATGACCGAGCTTTGCTCGGCTGAAAAAACGGATAAAACGACGTTTTCTAAAAATGAAACCTAGATAGATCGATGTATCGCCCCTGAAACCCCCTGCATAATAAATTTCATGAAAATCGTTGGAGCCGTTTCCGAGATTCAGATTATATATATATACATATATACAAGTATTGCTCGTTTAAAGGTATAGATTTATGTTTTAAATAACTTGTAACTTCTGACTGTAGCACAACCCGTCCTTTTAATTTGAAAAATTTGTCCAAATTTGACATTGTAATCGAATCTGACATCTATCTATTTTAATTTAAATAATATTGTTTGACATTTTGTTACATGTCATAGAACATTTATAATCAAATTAGGTACATAACATTAACATTGTATTTGAGCTTGACGTAATAAAAAATTTGAAATTTTATTTTGAATTTATCATTCTATTTTGATTTTGACATGTTTAATTTTTCATTTATAAGACATAATTTAAAATAAAATTAATAGACATCAATGTAATTGATGAATCGTCTTTATGTCAATAAACAATTTGAATTTACTGTTGCTACAAATCATATCTATACTGAGGCTGCTTGGAAGAGATCACCCTAAGCGGTAAGGCCGCCGATTATTGTATTTTATTTAATTGTTATATTTTGGTATTATTTCTGTTCTGTAATCTTGGTGTAAGCAATATTTATCTATCTGTCTATACTATTTGTTGTGTTGCAGTGTCGCTGCGAGCTCTGTACACGCTGGTGTTGTCGCGCGGCGGGTACGAAGCTGTGTGCCGGCTGCGACTGTGGCGCGGGCTCTTCCACTCCAACCACTCAACCACTAAAGCCGTTTACGAGAGGTACGTTGTGTCTACACAACAGGAAACAATGACATTGACGTGCTAACCCCGCCTGCTCGGCCGGCACTCACGTAGTGATCGCCGGCAAGCGTCCCCCGCCCCCGCCGCGCCGCCTCTTCCCACTCGTGTCCGCGAAGATGTTCTACTTATAGATATTTTACTTACTTTGGTTTGGGGCTATATGGCGCTTGAAATTACCTCCATATATATATGTATATGTTATTTATTTATTTATTAATAAGTCCGCCAACACAGTGTACACCAATACATTAAAAATTAAATTTCGAAATTACAAAATATCAAGTTAAGTGCCACAGCAATTATAGGCGAAGACGGCATGCATTATAATCAAATATTCTGTCAAAATTATTAAAATCAAAAACATTAAACCTAAAAATTCAGTCAATACTCAGTCAAAATTATAATTAAAAGCTGCAAAGGATTTGAAGTTGTTTGATAAATGGTCAAAGATAAACTAGATATATAAATCAACAATACAATAACTTAAATGTCAACTAAGTCAATATTACGAATAGCCCGCTTGAAACTACTAACAGTGCTAGTAAAAAGGTCCAAGGAATGTCTGCTATGCAAACTATTCAACAGTGTATTTAGAGGAGCATTTTGCCGAGGTTGGTATAATATTTAGGATTCGTTAAGACTTGGAGCCTCGAAGCCCTGGTTAGCGTAGTTGGCACAGGAACATTCAAGCTAGACAGCAGTTCAGGGACATCGTGTGCTCCGTTTACAAGTTTGTACAGGAATAGTAAGTCGAACGTGCGTCTTCGATCCGAAAGAGAACTCATATGAAAATATTTAAGCCTCGCCGGGTAATCTCTGATGGTCTTCACAACATTACAAGAAAAAGCAAGGTGCCACATGTTAATAAAACTGTCATTTGCAGGTTCCTCCTCCCGTTAGAGAACCACGAACGACGTAACGGTGTTAAACCTAACGGCATAACGGAGGCGGATACCATCACAGTATGCGACTCCCCCCCGCCACCCCTGCACGCACACAGAGACAGCGAGACTGGTAAGCACATAAATAAATCCAAATCCGTATGTATTATAGCACTGTGTGTAATTTACTACGATATTTACTGATTGATCGACTGATTGATCGACTTGGTTGATCGACTGATTGATTGACTTGGTTGATCGATTGATTGATCGACTGATTGACCAGTCGAACAACCAATTAGTCTATTACTACATCAGTCCATCAGTCAATCTATCAATTAATAATAATAATAAAATAATAATAAATTAAATAAATAAAATCTGACGTAAAAAGTATGCTATATGTTAAACCAGGTGTTTTTTTTTGACAGGCTAGATGATTGACCACAGCTCACCTGATGTTAAGTGACGGTGTGGTCGAAGATGGTAAAGCACACCTAGCCTGGAATGGAACTGGCTCTCAAGTGGGCTGCCGGAACACACCTTAGATGCTTGTCGGCAGATTTTCAACTTGAGGGTGGTAGCTAGCCAGCCGAGTACTAGAAAGTACCCTACCACCACGCTATGGTTTCCTCACGATGTTTTCCTTCACCGGCAGCTCAAGCTCATTGTTGGAGTTTGAACCCACGCCCTTCGGCAGGCGAACTGGCCACGCTAACCACTGAGCTATCATCGCTGCAAAAAACCAAATAAACAATATGTGTTCCACATTTCATCTAAACCCGTTCAGCCGTTTTTGCGTGATTGAATAACAAACACACAAACATTTATAATATTAAGTAGGATTTTGTAGGTAGTAGGTTATTTCCCTACGAGATCGAATCAGAAATGAGGAGATCCGTAGGCGAACTAAAGTAGCCGAGATAGCCCAGCGGATTAGCAAGTTGAAGTGGCAGTGGGCAGGGCACATAGCACGCAGAACAGATGGCCGATGGGGCTGCAAAGTTCTGGAGTGGAGACCACGGACCGGCAAGTGTAAGACGTCCACCCACAAGGTGGACAGACGACCCCATAAAGACCGCAGGAACGCGCTGGATGCGAGCCGCTTCCAACCGGTCTTTATGGAAGTCAATGGGAGAGGCCTATGTCAGCAGTGGACGTCATACGGCTGATGATGATGATGAAGGTGATGATGAGGATTTTTGTTGTTCACAATAAAGATTTTCTATCTATCGTTTTTTTTTTTCAGGTGAAGTGAAAGAAGAGATGAACGTCACCTCAAAACCGGCAGAAGAACTGAACAGAGAATTTCTCGAGTCTCTACCCAAAGAAGAAAAACCTCTTAAAATAACAGTGAAACCCGTGGAAAAACTTATAGACACGGAAAAGAGAGAGAACGCCTTCGAGAAGAGAGAAAATGCGTTGGAGAAGAAAGATATAGGGTTGGAGAAGAGGGAGTTTGCGGGGGAAAAGAGAGAGCTTGATAATATAGAAGAAAGAAAAGAAGGCTTTTTGAGTGAGCTCGCGAATAAGTTAAATTTGGGTGAGTTTTTTTTTTTTTGTGGCAACATTATTGTTTTGTTATATATTCCAACATGTTTTTTTTTTATGGCTGATAAGCTTGGTGTTTGACCACAGCTCACCTGATGTTAAGTGACAGTGTGGTCGAAGACGGTAAAGCACACCTAGCCTGGAATGGAACGGGCTCACAAGTGAGGCTGCCGGAACACACCGTTAGATGCTTGACGGCAGATTTTCAACTTGAGGGTGGTAGCTAGCCAGCCGAGTACTAGAAAGTACCCTACCACCACGCTATGGTTTCCTCACGATGTTTTCCTTCACCGGCAGCTCAAGCTCATTGTTGGGGTTTGAACCCACGCCCTTCGGCAGGCGAACCGGCCGCGCTAACCACTGAGCTATCATCGCTACATAATCGTATGTTAAATTTGATAGGAAATTGTTATATATATATGTATGTGTGCGCGAGTGTGTCTGTGTGTGTGGTACTGTGGTACATAGACGTCCTCCTAAGGAGATCTACCACCAAGTTAATAGTTATTTTTTATACAGGTAACTCCGATACGACGTTCCTGCAAGAGCTGGCGCGACGCGGTGCAGCGCCCCCGCTTCCCGCCGCGCCGCACCCCCCCGCACCCATCAACACACACGCACACATTGATCAGGTAACGCTATCTGAACATCCAACGTGAAAGGAGTTTTGGCGGGAACGCGGTGAGCGTCGTGTCGCCTCATTGTATTTATTTCCAAAACTAGTGTTTTTTTTGAGTTTTTATGCATAAAAATAGTGGTGTTTTATTAATAAAGTGCTGAATTACAAGCGCGAGTGTGGGAGAATGATATAATGTGGTCAAACATGACTTTTCGTGTTGCTTCCAAAACTCCATCCAGAAGCTTATAGTAAAGTCGCCACTACTTTACTAAGGCATGACTTGATTTGACTGGGACCGACTGGACTTGATCAAGACTAGACTTTGACTGTAACTGTAGATGATAAAGAAGCTGAAAAATGAAGACTACTCACAAAATATAAATACATTAAAACTGGCAGAATGCACAGAGTGCGATGCCAAGAAGAAAGAGAAAAAAAAAACGTGAAAGGAGTATTTTTTTTTTTCTTGGCATCGAACTTTGTGCATTCTGCCAGTTTCAATGTGTCTATATTTTGTGTGCAGTCTTCAGTTTTCAGCTTCTTTATAGTCAAGTTCAGTCCGCGCCAGTCAAATCTAGTCATGCTTTAGTAAAGTAGTGGCGACTTCACTATAAGCTTTGAGCTGGAGCTAGCTACCACCCTCAAGTTGAAAATCTGCCGCCAAGCATCTAACGGTGTGTTCCGGCAGCCTCACTTGAGAGCCAGTACCATTCCAGGCTAGGTGTGCTTTACCAACTTCGACCACACCGTCACTTAACATCAGGTGAGTTGTGGTCAAACACCAAGTCTGTCAGATATAAAAAAAAATAAAAAAAATATGGGTATTTCCAGATGGTTTGTAAATTAAAAAAAAAAATGGCAAACATTATGTTTAATCACGGTGCTTAACATCCTGTCTGTTTGTTTGTAGAAGGGTTCCCGGCCAGCGGGGCGAAGCTCCCTGCGCGCGGTGCGTGTCAAGCCCGCGCGGGCGCACACCGCTCCCAACACGGCGCCCAACACGCGTGAGTATATTATGTGTTTTGATTTATAACCGACTTAAAAAAAAAAAAAGAGGTTCTCAATTCAGATGCATTTTTTTTTATGTTCATTACCTCAGAAACTCGTTTGAAAATTATTATTTTCTATTCAAATCAGTGTTTTCTTCAAATTCAAGTGTCAAATTCTTAAACAGTGGTAGTATGAAGAGAAAGATCCACAAAAAAAAAAATTATTGTCAAGATTATTTATTTATTTATTTAGCCCGTTATACTGGGCGAGAGATTTAATCTTTGTGGCTGTATCGTTTGGCTATAGGATGTCTCTCAACTCAGTGTGCCTTTTGGCAAAGGCCTCCTCCAGTAGTTTCCACTGCTTCCTGTCTTGAGCAACTCTCCTCCATTTGGGTCCCGCTGTAAGTTTCAGCTCATCTTCCCAGCGCTTTAGTTGTCGTCCTCGGTGTCTCTTACCATCTCTCGGATACCAGTTTGTTGTAACTTGGCTCCACTTTTCTTGTGTAGATATCAACATATGGTCGGTCCATCTCCATTTCTGGAGGTATATTTTTTCCAGGATATCGGTTAATTTAGTTTTTGCTCTTAATTGCACATTGCTTATTCTATCTTGCCTTCTTGTTCCTGTTATGCTTCGTTCCATACCTCTCTGGCACTTCCCTAATTTGTCTATAACCGCAAAACCGTTTCACAAAACCATTCATTGTGGCTCAAGTTGTTATTATAACACTCACAAGTGTTTTGTTTTTTATGTTCAGTATGAATGAAGCTATATATTTAAATGTTTTGTATATTATTATTCAACTACGGTGTAGACTTATGATACGCTGAACACAGAGATAGCGCGTTTTTAAGCAAGGCTTGTGTTCAAACGATCATATTTCAAAAATTAAAGCGATGACATAGGGTTTTTTATTTCAAATTACAATATTAAAATTATATAGATTAGGATAAAAAAATAAAACCATACACCTGTCCATACAAAATAATTTATTTACAGACCTTTATTTTTGCACAAAATTCTGGCGGGCGAGCCGTAATTCTAGCTAAACTTTACATGTCTCAGATGCCAGATGTTTTTGTTTTTGATGTTTAGCATGATTTGGTAGACAATTTTACAAAGAGCAGGATAGATCTATACAAATAAACCATAGACAAACAAGGACAAGCCTATATCAAATAAAATTGACGACGGCGGAGCAGCGAGTGTCATGTCAAGTGGTAGTTGACAGGGCAATTTGAAGTACAAAACATTGTCAAGTGGTGGTTGACGGGACAATCCAGCGGCTATGATATTTTGTAAGGGACCATGTTTCGCAGCCGTAGGTGATGCATGGAAGAATACAAGCGTTAAATACTTTTCTTTTCGTTGCCATATTGTGGTCTTTAGATTTTACTATTTCCTTGAGAGACCAGTATCTTTTCCACCCATTGGCAATCCTCTTATTGTCAAATTAGTTAAATTTAAATCCACGTCACTGTTTTGACTGAAACGACTGTTAAGTCAAGTAAAAACTAAATATATACCTTGAACACTCAAAATTAATTTCCCCAAAGTAACACCTGAATCAATCGATTATTATAACAATACATTCGTCATATAAATGTTTGTAGTGGGAATCGAACCCACGCCAGGCAGATAATGAAGACAGAACGGGGCAGTCAACATTAATATAAGCAATCTCTTCCAGGCAACCAGGATTTTTTTAACTATAGTTATACTATTATATTATAAAGGCTAGTGTTTGTATATTTGTTACTTCTTCACGCTCAAACGGCTGGACTAATTTTGATGAAATTTGATATGGAGGTAGCTAATTTTATTCCCGAAAAAGTTTAATGGGTAACACCGCGGGGCGCAAGTAGTTGTTTATAATAGCGATTAATACAATATTTTATTTTATTATGCTGAGTTGAGGCCGGTTTGTGACATAAAATGTATTTCTTTTCTTTTAATGATTTAATTTGTTTTTGTTTTCATTTGACAGCCCTGTTGGCTCATTGGGATTATGTCTGCCTGAGTTGCAGGGCGTGGGTTCGATTCCCGCCAAGAACAAATGTTTGTTTGGTATAAACAAATGTTTGTTCTGTGTCTGGGTGTTCTGTATGTATTATAAGTATGTATTTACAACAACAAAAAAGTATTTATGTATTCTATCAGTTATCTGACTTCCATCACACAAGCTCTGCTTAGTTTGGGGTCAGATGGCGCTGTGTGTAATGTGTCCTACAATATTTATGTTTGTTAAATGTTTTATGTCACATATAAAGTGTTGTCTATTGTCAATAATACCACTTTCGCCTTTATACACTACAAGTATGTCCTTTGTATATGTTTGTGAGTTGTTCTAATAATTAGTTTTTGCAATGACAGCGCCGGTGCCCCCCCTGCGGCCGGACTCGGCGTCGTCTTCCCCCCCTTCACTGCCCCCCACCACGGCGCCGGTCACCAACTTCGGCATCCACCATCCGCCACCGCAGCAGAGCAACAGCGACGACGAAATAGTCGAGGTTGGTAGAACATAAAACCAAGAGATAGATATTACTCTTTATTGTACACAACTGAAATAGGAAAAAATGCTTTTTTTAAAATATGACAAGCTGTGGGCCACCTGATGGTAAGTGGTCACCGCTGCTTATGGACACCTACCATACTAATAGAATCTTAAAAAGTCGTAGTGTTAATACAATGTGAAAAGGCCGACAATGTGTCTGTAATGCCCTTGGTATTGCAGATATTCATAGGCTACAGTCTGATTACCATCAGGCAACCCGTCTGCTTGATTGCCACCTGTGGCATTAAAATAAACCTACGCATTTGTTATCATCACTACATATTATAAAACAAAGTTCGCCGCCGCGTCTGTCTGTCTGTTTACGATAAACATAAAAACTACTGAACGGATTATCATGCAAGTTTCACCAATAGATAGAGTGATTCACGAGGAAGGTTTAGGTGTATAATTTGTCAAGGTTTTGTGTAAATTGGTTGAAATATGATGATAATTGTCGGAAGTGTCGGAATAAGTCAAGCAACCTGGGAGCTTTCATCTAAAACGCTGCCTAATCCCTTTGAGATATAACAAAACAATGCATGGCGGGATATTCCTCTTTTATAGATCTACCAAAAAATCCGCGGTGGCATATATCTACCTTTTAAGGATAGCTTACTATACCCATTCTTAACACCCGTGCGAAACCGGGGCGGGTCGCTAGTTTCTGATAATAATTGGTAATAAAAAACCTTCTTTCCAGGTCCCATACAAACCTAAAACACCAGAGATCATCGACCTGGACGAATACCCGGAAAGTCCGCAATCTATCAAGAAGAAGAAACTGGACATACTCAAGGAACGGGGGCTGGAGGTGACGCCTCTACCGGCGCCCGCCTGGCCTGCCCCCGTTCTAGCAACTTCCCTGATCGCCCCCAGCCCGATACTCCTACCAGCAGTACAGCACCAAATAATGACCAACGCACAATTATTCCAAATGTATAACATAGTCCCACAAAATTATAATGGAATTCAACCCCCAAAAGTGATCCAAGCAAGTCCTTTGTACGGAACAACTAGTCCAGAAAAAACTGTCTATGGGAATCCCAAAGACCCCTTTATGCCCCCCCCACATGTCCTGCATGGAGCCCCAATAAAACCCACCAAGAGTGTACTGCAACCACCCACTCCAGCGCAGGACATACTCGACTTAACTTGCAAGTTGAGCACCAAACCCGCTGTTGAAATAGTACGCGTACCAACTACGCCATCGCCGTCCAAAATGCAAACAGCTCAAAATTTGACCAAAAACTATTCTATTGTAGATGGGAAGGCGGTCGTTGGTTCCAATTTAGAAATTACCTTAGTCAATAAAGCTCAACCTTTATCCCCGTTGAAGAAACATACGCCCCAAAAGAGGTCTTCGAACGGTAAATTTACAAAGACCCCAACACCTCCTAAAGACTATACAAAACCATACAAAAAGGCGCCTATAGTAGTCCCTAATTATCAAGTTAGCCGCGAGGATAGTCCAACGAGCTCAACCAGTTCGCAGAACAGCCAAAAAAATCTAATTCCTACCACAATTGACCCCAAGGGGCCTGTGACGTCGTTTCTAGACCCCTCTAAGGGGCATATGGGGTCATATTTAGATCCTTCCAAAGGCCCTGTTGCGCCATTTTTGGATCCCTCAAAAGGGCCTGTAGCGTCATTCTTGGACCCTTCAAAGGGGCCCGTAGCGTCATTTTTAGACCCGTCGAAAGGGCCTGTGTCGTCATTTTTGGATCCATATATGGCGTTATATAATTTAGCGGGGCAGATGGACCCGAGGCAGTTGGCAGCGTATAGAGAAATTATGGCGAATCCATTTAGATATTCGGGACTTTTAAATATGGGCGTTGGGAACCCGACAACGAAGAATTAGTCTAGTCTTTTGTGATAAAATAAATAAAGGCTTTTGGGGTTATTCTATTATAAGACAAATAGACCTAACTTTGACATCGATTAACTGTCCAGTACCGTCCTGAACTTTGTATCAGCGGATCTTTGTGCCTCTGAAGTTTTTTTTTAATCGCTGACTGGCTTGTTGCTTGACCACAATTCACCTGATGTTAAGTGACGGTGTGGTCGAAGAAGGTAAAGCACACCTAGCCTGGAATGGAACTGGCTCCCAAGTGAGGCTGCCGGAACGCACCGTTAGATGCTTGGCGACAGATTTTCAACTTGAGGGTAGCTAGCCAGTACTCTACCACCACGCTATGGTTTCCTCACGATGTTTTTCCTTCACCGGCAGCTCAAGCTCATTGTCGGGGTTTGAACCCACGCCCTTCGGCATGCGAACCGACCGCGCTAACCACTGAGCTATCATCGCTATCTTCATGCACTTGCGCAATGGTACACAGTTCTTCAGAAACACAAAGATATGCTATGACTACTGTATTTTACAGCAATACAAATTAATTTCGCGAAACAATCTTCATTTTTACCATTAAAACTCCTCACTCACAAGTTCTCCTTCTAGTTTTTTTTTTTAATGGGCTTCGTTCGTCTTTATATATCAGGTGAAATGGGAACGCTTCCATAAACAAAGACAATACCTTTTTAACGTTCCTACAATGATATTATGATTGATTAACTTCTACCGTCTTCGTTCGTGTTGACCTTTGAATTGGTAAAACGGTTTGAGCTGAACAAAACAATGGCTAAGCTGATTTAGTTGAAACTTTACTCACATATAGTTTACAGATTAAGATAAAGGATACATTTTATCACGGAAAGTGCTAATTTCAAGCGGATGCTTCCTGTAGTAAGTTTTTTGATAATCCCTCAGGAACCTAGAATTTTTCCTAGATCCAAAATCCAGGTAATAAACTATATGTGTGCCAAATTTAATCCAAATCTGTTGAGCCGTTTTTTGTTTAATTGAATAACAAACATGCAAACATTTACATTTATAAAATTACTAGATGCGCCCCGCGGTGTTAAATTTTTTCGTAATAAAAAGTTAGCCTATGTGTTAATCCAAGGTGTCAGCTACCTCTAAACCAAATTTAATCAAAATTGGTCCAGTATTTTGAGCGTGAATAAGTAACAAACATACAAACACACTCACAACATTTTGCCTTTATAATATTAGTGTGATAGTTCAAACTAACTTTTATTTATTCTGTAAAAGGGTAGAAGACATTTTTAATTCTTTCAATGGCATATTTTAACCGACTGTTTATTAAAGTAAGGTCTATTTATCTTAAAGAATGTTTCCACACAATGATTATCGCTTTATCGAAATGCTCACATATTTCGAAAAAGCATGTCTAATTATTTTTTTGTCATAAGCAAGGTTATACGTTTCGGGTGTATTAGAAAGGGGGTTGTTATAAGCAACTTTTAGTATGAGAACTCGGTAATCTTGAAAAAAATTAGCCTTTCATAGAAAAAGTTTGATTCGCTATAGTAAAAGTTATTCGCAATGACCTCCTTTCAGGTTAATGTACGCCAAGCGTATAACCTTCTATATAAATAACAAAAAAAAAACAGACATATTTTAATAAATCTATAGTTCCCATATTTGTTTAATAATTTTATATTTTTAGTACGAAATACATTCCAAAATTTCATTTTCCTTAAAAAAAAATTATAGTGATCGCTCGACAGATTTTGATGTTGTTGTAAATAAGTTAAAACAATTTAGTTTAAGTATCATCAATGTCTGTTAAGTGAAAAAACTTAAGTCGATACCGAATTGAAATCGATTTTACGATTTGATAATTTTGTCTAATTTTATTAAACTTGATAACTTTAAAAAAAAACTTATTGCTTTCTTTTTCTTTCACGTTTGAATGAAAGAGATGTAAACTGTTTTTTTTTTTACAAAGAAATACGTCGCTTTATTTCGTCTATGATGTATACATAAATATCGTCCACTTGCGACGACAGTGCGACATCTCGAATTATACGATTTTTCGTTTTATTGATATTCTGAATCACGATCTCGCGTTATATTATCTCCAAAAACGGGATATTTTTACTACGATAAACAACGAAGAAAAAGACAATATATCACTATATAGCGCTGTCTCGTTCGGTGATCTAGTTGGCTCCGACACAGTGACAGTTCAGCTGTCACCTCAGCTTCGAGGCGTGAAGTGCTGTCGGTTTTCGTGAAAAACGTGACGTCACGAAGACACCATGTATTAAATGTCAATTACCACATCATGTAAACTTACTATTTATTTGGAACAACGTGATAGATAGATGGATAGATAGATAGAAACTCTTTATTGTGCACAGCGAAATAGAAAAAGAGTACAGAAAACAAAATAATCTTATGAGCTAGTGCCACAAGTGGCGGCCTTATCGCTAAGAGCGATCTCTTCCAGGCAACCAATAATAATAATGACAGGTTGTTTTTTTTAAAATTTCTATAATGAAGCTAATTTACTAAATGTGTCTTTTTCTTTTTGATATTTCATTTCAATACCAGTTATACTCTAATCACTTCATTTACGACAACAATTTAAGAGTTATGCTGATTTAAAAGTTTAAAAGCAGTTTTCTGTAAAATTATTGTTTTCGAGATGTCACACAGTCGTCGCAAGCGGACGATATACAAGTCTTAACAATGTTATAAAGCGTTATATCTTCTACCTACCTTCTAGCTATAAACAGTTTTTTTTTTATTCAATTTATTTCCACATCAAAATGGCGTATCAATAAATCAGCAAAATAAAATCGATTTTAATTAGTATCGATGGACCCCCAAAGGCCTAAAATTTTGATCTCTCGGATGTTAAATGAAACGAAGATAAAACGTGGGAACAATTTTAAAAAGTTTCGTTTCTTTGGAAAAAAAAAACTTGACAAATTGTATATATTAGTGTTAAGAATTTCAATTCCTTCAAGCGGAGTTATTTAGAATTAGATAATTTGTAATTAATACAATAATATTTTTTTATTATTCAGCCGACTTCAAAAAATGAGAAGGTTTTCAATTGGATTGTTTTTTTTTTTTTTTTTTTTTAATGTTTGTTACCTCTGAACTCCTTCATTTATAAACCGATTTTAAACTATTTTTATTTGAAATTTGATTCAATAGGAATTTCATTGAAATTGGTTCAGTAGTTTGATTTTTAAACCAAAATAATTGAAAGCAAAATGTTATACAAGTTAACGAAATCGAGTATTTTGCTTTTCTGTGACTATTCAGTGGTGTTTACGTTCTCCATCATCACAATTAGCCGTGTTTGAGATTAGTGCTAAAGTCGTTTTTTTTTTTTAAATTATAGTTGTTTCCTTTTTCAAGTGTGTGGCCGATTATTAACCCGATTACTAAAGTCCGCCGTGCTTTGGTTTCGTCACGATGTTTTCCTTCACCGGCAGCTCAAGCTTATAGGATTCGAACCCGGCGTGTGATCAGTCCGTGCTAACCACTGAGCTATCACAGCTACAATATTTTTTAATACAATTGACAATTGAAATATGTCTTTTTATTTTAATATACGAATTTATTATGAACTTATCTTTTTTTTGTCTTTTTTGAATATTTAATTTCATTGTGTCTTCGAACGAAGTCTTTGGTTTTTGCAAGCAAATGCTGTATTGTACCTATTTTAATTTTTTTACCAATATATATATATTATGTTTTAAATTCAAATCTTTTTACGAAAAACATCTGAAAGTCCGACAAGCAATTAAGAGTTTTTTTTAACGCGTTTTTGTTTTGATTCATTTGATTTTAAAACACTAGCTTTTTTGTGAGTTTTTAAACTATTTATCTCAAACGCTGGAAAGAGGGCGCCACTATCATATATCTGCCCCGGTTGGAAACAATCGTACATCAAGAGCTACTACAAAGTTCACGTCCATAGGAAATACAACTTGACGTTTCTAAGCATATTTTTTTAATTATACCTTTTAAATGTCTTTGACTCGCGTTTAGATGCTTGTCGGGCTGTAAAAGAGAGAGGAAAGTTACACTGACCACGTAGAGAATAGATCAGTGTATTTTTATTTTATTATATATTATAATTTTAGAATAATTTTGGTTTTGTAACTATATTTTTATAATAAGCGCTTGGCAAAAAAAAAAATGTTTTATATCTAAAAATTTAATTAATTACTATGATAATAAATGAATACATGTAAAGTCAACTAAACCTAAAAAAAATAGTTACCTACTTGCTTTTGTTCAATTACATTTGTAGGGTATTCTGCGAAACGCCCGTATTACGATTTGTACCCTTTACGTTTGAGGTAGTTGGACTAAATGAGAATCGGACATTCTGCATCTAACATTTTTAAATAATTTTTTGGATTTTATCTCAATCCATTTAAGTGTCTTATTATGAAAATTGAGTTTTACGTTAAAAATACTATGTCATAATTAGTTTAACATTTTTGTTCCTAAATTTTAAATAACACCTACAAGAAAATAGTTACCTTCTTTCTTTTGTTTAATTACATTTGTAGGGCATTATACGAATCGGCTGTATTACGAATTGTACCCTTTACGTTTGAGGTAGTTGGACTAAATGAGAATCGGACATTCTGCATCTAATGTTTTTAAAATAAGCTTTTGCCTTTATCTCGTTCCAGTTAAGTGTCTTATTATAAAAATTGAGTTTTACGTTAAAAATATTATATGAAAATTAGTTAAGCATTTTTGTTCCTAAATTTTAAATAACTCCGATATTAGTTAAATTGTAGTTTTCACTTTAAATATCTTCTTGTTACAGAACAAACAGACTTGTTAGAATGTTTTGCTGACTAGTTTGTGCTGCAAATTCACTTCTGCAAGTTCTTGTAAATGCGTCGGTCAGTTGGTGTCGTTACTCGCAAGTCAGTGTACGGCGGAGTTCTTGCAAGTCTGTTTGGTGTTTGTGTTTGGCGATTATTGACTGTATAGATAATAGATTTCATGAATACACAATTTATTGTATTATTAATGTAATTTTTGGTTTTATTTTGTTTATTTATTAGATTGAAATATTTTTTTAAGGTTCCGTACCTTAAACAGCCATTTAAGTATTAGGTGAGCAGAATTTAAGTAATAAGCAAAGTTCTTACTTCCCCCTTCTGTGCTTATTTAAATATTGGTTGTAGCAGCATTATCGCTAAAAGCGATCTCTTCCAGGTAAGCTAAGTGATGATGAAGCAATCAATAGGTATAATTTATCAATTAATCAAAAATAAGCAAAGCAAAGAGACCAAACCCAATTTGGTGGTTACGTAATACTTGAACGGCCCCAAAGGCAGAAACGGAACCCTTATAGTATCACTTTGTTGTCAATCTGTCCGTCTGTCACGACCTATCTCTGTAACTCGTGGAGGTATTGAGATATTGTTGAAAGTATATATAGATCTAGAATTAAATAATAATTTTATACTTTACAATGCCTTGAAATATCGTTAGAATCAGGCGTTTTTTTTTGTAAACTATTCCACTGCGACTTGTGAGAAAAATTCAGACACCTTCGAGAATATTAACTACTACTAATTAGCAGATTCCTCACGATTTTTTTCTTTACCGGCAGTGAAAATACATCATCATCACTACATAGTATAAAACAAAGTCGCTTTCTCTGTCCCTATATCCCTATGTATGCTTAAATCTTTAAAACTACGCAACGGATTTTGATGCGGTTTTTTTTAATAGATAGAGTGATTGAATAGGAAGATTTATATGTATAATAACATCCATTAAATAGTGGAGAAATACTGTTATTTTTGAGGTTTATACCCGTGCGAAGCCGGAGCGAGCCGCTAGTTTATTATAAGACAGAGCGTGTCGTCCGATTTGAACACAGTTCTCCCAACTAAGCTAGGAGACAGCTTATAGACAATTAGATGTTGCCCGTGGCTTCGCTCGCGTTGATATATACAAAATACAAAAAAAGTAGCCCATATTAATTGTCATAATATAAATTAACTCCTTGATAAATTATATTAATAATAAAATAATAATAAATATTGTAGGACACATTACTCACAGCGCCATCTGACCCCAAACTAAGCAGAGCTTGTGTGATGGAAGTCAGATAACTGATAGGATACATAAATACTTTTTTTTTTTGTAAATACATTCTTATAATTCATACAGAACACCCAGACACAGAACAAACATTTGTTTATACCATAAAATGTCATTGGCGGGAATGGAACCCACGCCCTACAGCTCAGGCAGACATACTCCCAATGAGCCAACAGGGCTGTCAAATCTGTCAAAATCAGATCAACCGTTCAGGCGTGACAACGTAACAGAGTTACAAACGATTTTATAATCGACTAGCTACGCCCCGCGGTGTTACCCACAACATTTTAATGGGATAAAAAACTAATATCTTAATTTGTTTTTAACAAACATTTCATCAAAATTGGTCCAGCCGTTAGAGCGTAAAGAAGTAAGAAACATACAAACATACGCAAAGTTTCGCCTTTATAATTGTAGTGTGATAATTGACATATTTATCGATTATTTTTACAATTGACATATTTGACAGTCCTGTTGACTCATTGGTAGTATGTCTGCTTTAAGAGCTATAGGCCGTGGATTCGATTCCCAGGACAAACATATTGTAGTATAAACCAATGTTTGTTCTGTGTCTGGGTGTTCTGTATATATTATAAGTAAATATATATTTAGAAAAAAAAGTATTCTATCAGTTATCTGACTTCCATAGTTCAAGCTTTGCTTAGTTTGGGGTCAGATGGCGCTGTGTGTAATGTCTTACAATATTTATTTATTTGATTTATATATATGTATTTTTTGTGTACAATTTCATATTTTACTCCTAAAATAAATTTGCACGTCTTGATAGTTGACAATTGACGCAAATACCTTCTGTTGTTATACAAAATACAGCTTTTGACTTTGCCTTTGACTATAATATAAGTTTGGAAGTTTTATTTCAAGTCAATGTTCGCCAAACACACGTCAATGTCCTAGGATAATGTTTTTTAATTCCCAATTGTAAATATAGACGTCTTAATGTCTCGCGCTCTGTACGGGATGCGGTTTAAATAAAATATTGAAATTATAAGTTTGTTTTCATTCATTAACAACCTATATTGTCATACTTTATATGGACCATATTTTTATGTTGACATTATTTTATATTGACAATATTTTTAAATTAAAATAGGTTAGTACTTTATATTGACATTATTTTTACATTCACATTAGGTACTTTATATTGACATTATTTTTACATTGACATTATTTTTACACTCGCATATTATATTGACAATATTTTTAAATTGACATTCTTTTAGATTGAAACGTTTCCGAGTCTACGTTTCTCATCCGTCCGGCCAAGGAATGGAACAAGCTGCTTCCTGGTTTCCTGAGAGATATAATCTAGATATTTTCAAGGCCAGAGTGAATAGGCATCTTCTAAGTCTGCGTGCTTTACCTTCGACCACATCATCGCTTACCATCAGGCGAGTTGAAGGTCAAACGCGGACTTATCCGTAATAAAAAAAAAACAGATTGACAATATTTTTATACTGAGATACTTTATATTAACATACAGTACCTGGATGACCGAGCTTTGCTCGTTTTCTAAAAGTGAAACCTAGCTAGATCGATTTATCGCCCCCGAAACCCCCTGCATACTAAATTGCATGAAAATCGTTGGAGCAGTTCCTGAGATTCCGTTTTTTTTTTATGTAACAGTAATGAGACGAACGAGACGCTCTCCTGATGTTAAGAGATAACACCTGACCATGACCATTGCAGCGATACACAGAACTTTGAGTAGCAAAACAAAGTCCAGGGCATCGCTGCCTTGGCGCTCATTGCTTTGAGACTAGATGGTTAGTCTCAATAGCCCTGTAATTTCGCTAGCTGCAGTACCCTTCAATCCTGAACACAGTAATGTTTACACACTACTGCTTGGCGGCAGAATATCTGGTACTGCCGTGGTTCCTACCTAGACGACCTCCTGCTAAGGAAATCTACCACCAAGTAAATATATATGTATATACACATATATACAAGAATTGCTCGTTTAAAGGTATTAGATAGATAGATTATACATCTGGAATTATATCACGGAGCGTGACTTATAACTTTGGTGTTATCAATCAAATACTTGTAATTGAATGGAATGGCAGCATATTTTGTAAGAAAAAAATTAATTGAGCGATGCGTTCTCGGTTCTCCTAATGGTAAGAAATAACGCATGTCCATGATCAGTCCAGCACAGATCTTTGAGCAATGAAACTAAGTCCAGACATCGTTGACTCTTAACATCAGACGAGCGTCTAGTTCGTCATATTACTTTTTATTTTTATCGTAATTAAATGATACGGGTTTTAAAAAAACATTCAAGATTGTAATGTTTTTCGTTTAAGTGATTAATTGATTTCAAAAATGACAATAGAATTTTGTTTTACTTTTTTTTAATTTTAACAATGACGAAGTACGTTATTCGCTTAATCGAACATCATATGAATCTCTTAAAATGACAATTATGTTTTAAAATAATAATAAACAATTTTTGTGTACATACCTATTTTATTTATTTTTACTTGATAATAAATATGGTAGTATGGTTGACAAGCTAGGTGTTTGACAATAGCTCACTGATGTTAAACGACGGTGTAATTGAAGATAGTAAAGCACACATAGCTTGAACTGGAACTGGCTCTTAAGTGAAGTTGTTGAAACACACCGATTGACAGCAGATTGTCAACTTGAGAGTGGTAGCTAGTAGCTAGCCAGTCGAGTACTGGAAAATACCTTACCATCATGCTATGGTTTCCTCACGATGTTATCCTTTCGGAGCTAAATTTGGGGTTTGAACCCACGCTACCCACAACATATTTTCGAGATAAAAAGTAGACAATGATTAATCCAGGGTGTCAGCTACCTCCATACCAAATTTAATCAAAATCGGTCCAGCCGTTTGAGCGTGAAGAAGTAACAATCATACATTTACACACAAACTTTCGCCTTTATAATATTAGTAGGATAGTATTTTTTTTATAGCTTTGACCACAACTCACCTGATGTTAAGTGACGGTGTGGTCGAAGATGGTAAAGCACACCTAGCCTGGAATGGAACTGGCTCTCAAGTGAGGCTGCCGGAACACACCGTTAGATGCTTGGCGGCAGATTTTCAACTCTCGTGTGGTAGCTAGCCAGCCGAGTACTAGAAAGTACCCTACCACCGCGCTATGGTTTCCTCACGACGTTTTCCTTCACCGGCAGCTCAAGCTCATTGTTGGGGTTTGAACCCACGCCCTTCGGCATACGAACCTACCGCGCTAACCACTGAGCCATCATCGCTACAAGATCCCCCAAATCATGACCAGCAGCACTCTGTTCTAACCACACTTACTTACCGATCTTGACTTAAAACTTTCATCATCGGAAAAAAAAAAATATAAAAGAAAAAATTCTCATTCGCTTAAAAGAATTACATTTTCTTAAATATTTAAGTTTAAATTCTATATGCACAAATAAGACTGTAAAATGTATAGCAGATAACTGCAAACTAATTCAACAATTAAATTTAAAAAAACAACACTCGGATCAACAATAGCGGTGTGAATATGTTGACACAATTATTTAGAATAGAATAGAATATTTTATTGGCCTTATAACTACATGTGTTACACTAGGCACGTCAATTTACAATTTAATTAGTAAAATTATATAAAATTATTTTAAAAAAAAAGGAAAAGAAAGCTTTAATCTGAGATATGTCAGTTTAGAACATATATGGGCAACAACCGGCCCGCGGGCCGAATCCGGCCCGCCTCGGCATTTGACCCGGCCCGCGAGACATTTTGAAATTTCGCGCGAAGAGAAATACAAACAACTGAGAGAGTTCTCGAGAAGAATTGTTTGCGTTTTTGGAAGTACATATAAATGGGAACAATTTTTCTCGATGATGAAGACTAATAAGTCGAAATGCCGTAAGAGAGTCACAGATGAAAATCTGTAAAACTCGTTACGCCTCTGTACAAGTGGATTTTGAACAAACTTGTTTCTGAAGTTCAAACACAAATATCACATTAACCGTTACACGTCAACTTACTTCACCAATAACCTAATGAAATTGGCTTTTTTATTTTGTGTTATGGCCCGCGACTGCATTAATATAGTAAGTTTGGCACGCAACTAGCCAGAGGTTGCCCATACCTGCCTTAGAAAATACACCAGTTAGTGTGAATGGAATGACGAGGGTCTTCAGACGAAATTATAAATTGATGTTCAAACTTTCAAGGTGTATACTTATATTTATTTTATTATATATTTAATATATACATGTGTCGTAGCAATGCCAAAACCCCCCCTATTCACACCAACGTGTGACTCATTGTTGAAGTCCCCCCCCCCGTATGATATTAAATAATTTACATATCCTCAACAATATTTTTTATTAAATTATATATCAAGAGAGCTCCGGTGCCCACAATTTGAATGTTCTGTCGTAGGAGCTGGTCGCTATATACTTGTTGTCGTAGGATATGTCTGTACTCATCACCTGTGAAGGAAACAATATCCAGTTATCTAAATATATATAACTCAAAGGTGACTGACTGACTGACTGATATAGTGATCTATCAACGCACAGCCCAAACCACTGGACGGATCGGGCTGACATTTGGCATGCAGGTAGATGTTATGACGTAGGCATCCACTAAGAAAGGATTTTGATTAATTCTACCCCCAAGGGGATAAAATAGGGGATGAAAGTTTGTATGAAACTTTGTCAATTTTAAACCGATCGGGCTGAGACTTTGCATGCATAAAGCTACTATGACGTAGGCATCTAGCGCGGGTGAAACCGCGGGGCACAGCTAGTTATTTATATTAATATTTTGTAGCGATGATGGCTCAGTGGTTAGCGCGGTAGGTTCGCATGCCGAAGGGCGTGGGTTCAAACCCCAACAATGAGCTTGAGCTGCCGGTGAAGGAAAACATCGTGAGGAAACCATAGCGTGGTGGTAGGGTACTTTCTAGTACTCGGCTGGCTAGCCCTCGTTAGATGCTTGGCGGCAGATTTTCAACTTGAGGGTGGTAGCTAGTCAGCCGAGTACTAGAAAGTACCCTACCACCATGCTGTGGTTTCCTCACGATGTTTTCCATCACCGGCAGCTCGAGCTCATTGTTGGGGTTTGAACCCACGCCCTTCGGCATGCGAACCTACCGCGCTAACCACTGAGCCATCGTCGCTACAAAACAATCCAATATAATCCAATGTCAAACTATGTAGCACTTACTTTGTTATCGTGGCCAGAGAGCGTGCGTAGCGGGTGCCAGGCGGGGTTCGACCACACCTTAGCGGTTTTGTCGTACGATGACGTCAACAAAAAGTGTCCATTACTGCGCTGGTAACGGACATCTGGCAAAAGACAATCGGTAACATGAAAAAACTTGGATTTTTTAAGTCTACAATAAGATATAGAATGCAATGACAATTCTATTATTTATTTTATTATATTAAAAAAAGAAGTGTAATGTTCTTAGGGTTCGTGTTTGTATGTATCAACACCAGCACTGGCATTTCGCACGGCGTGACGTCACACTCTGTTGCGTTTACGGTCACGTGACCGAATGCCCAATTTATTTCGCAAAAGTAATTAAGTATTATTAATAATTATGATCTTAAGAGGAAACAAGTCGTCATTTTCTTCATACAAACGCTTTCCCCATTTTCCTTCCAGGATTTTAATACTAGAGCAATAATTTTTAGATAGGAAGTAGATACTTGCTAGTTTCATGCCCCTCTGTTTTGATTTTTTGATATATGTTTTTTTTATAAGAGCTAGGAATCTTCAAAAATCTTAAAATTTACCTAGATTCAACGCTGTGTTTCAACGTCCAAATTCCCATTCTCATAAACATAATCCTAAAAAATAAAACGCACAGGCAAAGAACACATCCTTCTTATTTACTTGTTAAAAGAAATACTAAAATCGGTCTAAATTTGGAGGAGGAAACAGAGGAATACGAAACCTCGATTTTGCTAATTTTATTTCGGGTTAATGAGCCCGAGGTGCAGTTGTCCCTTTCGCTCAGTATGTTCGGGTGCTGCGTGCGGCGCAGCTTGGTGAAATACCTAATTTTCAAATGTCTCAGTTGACTGCTTTCCTCTTAACAATAACAACAGCATAAGCCATTCATTTATTACTTACTAGCGGCCCGCTCCGGCTCCGCACGGGTATAAACCTCAAATATAACAGTATTTCTCCACTATTTAATGGATGTTATTATACACATAAACCTTCCTCTTCAATCACTCTATCTATTAAAAAAACCGCATCAAAATCCGTTGCGTAGTTTTAAAGATTTAAGCATACATAGGGATATAGGGACAGAGACAGCGACTTTGTTTTATACTATGTAGTGATGATGATGAAGACGATTTTTGACAGTTTTTGACCAAGAAACCTTTCAATATTTATTACGTAAGAATCTTAAAGGGAAAATGAATACATTATAATCAACTTTGGTTTTATTTGACAGCCCTGTTGGCTCATGCCTGCCTGAGCTGTAGGGCGTGGGTTCGATTCCCGCCAAGGACAGAAGTTTGGTATAAACAAATGTTTGTTCTGTGTCTGGGTGTTCTGTATGTATTATAAGTATGTATTTACAAAAAAAAGTATTTATGTATCCTATCAGTTATCTGACTTCCATCACACAAGCTCTGCTTAGTTTGAGGTCAGATGGCGCTGTGTGTAATGTGTCCTACAATATTTATTTTAAAGTTTTTCTTTCTTAACTGCGCATTTTTGTGATCTTACGTAATAACTATAGGGACCCCCACCCCCTTGTAAGAAAAAATAAGACATGGTCGACCGCCTTCCCCCTAAATTGTCTTACGTAATAAATAGGAACAACAATTCAAGATCACACAGTAATTTTTGTTTTGAAATTGGAAAAAACATGGAATATATTTGGTAGGTTTAATATCACTCACCGCTATTTAAGTGTGTGTGAGCTGGTATTGTATATAAACAGGCGCGTTTCCTCATGTCCCAGATTTTAACCTGAAATTAAAATAAAACTATTACTAAATATTATATAAAGCGCCGCTGTCAGGGAGGATTACTCAGTCTCGGCCGAGCGCTCGGCGAGTCAAGACGTCCTGAGGATGCCTCGTGTAGTGGCGACACACGTGTCGGCAAGAGTTTTTTTTTTTTTTGGCTGACAAGCTTGGTGTTTTACCATAACTCACCTGATGTTAAGTGACGGTGTGGTCGAAGATAGTAAAGCACACCTAACCTGGAATGGGACTGGATCTCAAGTGAGGCTGCCGGAACACACCGTTAGATGCTTGGCGGCAGATTTAATCTTGAGTGTGGTAGCTAGCCAGCCGAGTACTAGAAAGTACCCTACCACCACGCTATGGTTTCCTCACGATGTTTTCCTTCACCGGTAGCTCAAGCTCATTGTTGGGGTTTGAACCCACGCCCTTCGGCATGCGAAGCGACCGCGCTAACAACTGAGCTATCATCGCTACAGATGGTTATTACAGCGAAGAGGATATAAATACTTGTGGATTTTGTTTTTATTTTAATTAGTGTTTTGTTTAAGCTTTTAAGTTAATATGAAATTTAGTTTTTGATTATTAATAAAGTTCCGGATAATTATCATTATTTTTTTATTTTTTTTAAAGTAAATATTTTCAAGTGTTTCTTATTTATGTCAAGTTTTTTAAAATTTAAATCCTCTTTTCTGTTGTAGCTGGAACGACTGTTAAGCGGAAATAAACTAAATATATATTGCATCCCCCTGGCTAAGTGACAATTGTAGTAAGCATAATGTATGTATTAATATTTATAACTGTAAACTGTAACCTAATATGAAAAGAAAGATCCACAAAAAATGCCTTGCTGAGTTTGTTGGCGGAGTCTTCTCAGTTGAAGTGTAATTACGAGCCGGTGGTAGATTCAAACATGTAACTTAACGTTCATGAGTGCCTTACCAGGGCCTGAACTGAATAAATGACTTTTTGATTTTGAATCGGAAATGTCAATTTTTTTTTTGTTTTTTGATATTTCTTATACTGATCAGTATCAATTACTTAAAAACCGAAAATAATTTCGGATTGTTATTATTTTAAGCTTTAATTGAATAACCTTCGTTTGACCTTAGTATTACGTCACCCGTGGCGGAATGGAAAAAAATGTCTAAGCCTACAAATAAAAAAAGCCAAATGTCATTAAGTTGTCTAATGTCAAAGTATGTAAACATAACAAAATTATCACTCGTTGCGAATGTTTGGTCGGCAAGGAACTGAATTTATAACGGTACAGGTTACAGTTTACAGTTATAGATATTAATACATTATGCTTACTACAATTGTCACTTAGCCAGGGGGATGCAAGTGCAGAGATTGATATTTATTAATCCTTATTGAAGTTGCTGCTGATGCATTACCTGGTGGTCCGCGGCGGCGGTGGCGAGGCGGCACTGCACGGGGTCCCACGCGGTCCCCAGCAGAGGCCCAAGGTGGCCCTCCAGGAACATCACGCAGCGCCCCGTGCGGAGGTCCCACACGCGACCAAACGCGTCCATACCGCTGTAATATTACATTTTAATATAATATACCTAATAAATAATATACATTTTTTTATTTATTTTATTATTATTATACTAACATTATATAGAATAACAACGGCTATAATAAAAAATATATTACAATGAAAATTTCAACAGTAATGGCGATTCGCACGGCTTGACGTCACACTATGGTGACACGTGACAAAATTTTATAAGTTTTAAATTTTATGTTTTAGAAATGAGTGGAACGAAACGCTGTTCTGATGGTAAGAGGTAACGCCTGTCCATGACCATTGTGGCCATATACTTACCCAGTGGCGACGAGAGACCCGTCTCCTTGAAAAGCTATTGCGTACACCGGTTTGGCGTGACCTTCCTGGTGCAAGACTTCCTTAGCTGCAAACAACGAAAGTTTATATATTAAACAAAACTTTTTGTTTATTGGTTTACTTCGCTTATTTCCATAGTTTAATGTCCTACAGTCTACTGCTGTGGGGCTCAGCTGCAGACTTTGAAACTATTTTTATTCTGCAAAAAATGCAATTCGCGCAATCTATTGTTTGGGTCCTCGCGAATCACTGCGAAAACGATTTAAAGATTTTAAGATATTAACGTTACCGTCACAGTACATTTACGAAAACATTATGTTTGTCCGGAAAAAATTAAATTCATTTGAAATTAATAGTAGCTGCCATAACTTACATACAAGAAATAAAGATAAAATTGTGACACCTAGATTCAGGTTATCTAAAGCTAATAAGTCTTTCCTCGGGAATTGCGTTAGATTATATAATAAAAACCCACTTGAGGTAATTAAATGTCCTATAAAAGATTTTATAACGCAGAGGTTAATTGACAAAGCCTACTATAAGGTGGCTCATTACGTGGAAGACAGGAATATATGGTTGTAGTAGCTTCTCTCTGCACTTGCATCCCCCTGGCTAAGTGACAATTGTAGTAAGCATAATGTATTAATATCTATAACTGTAAACTGTAACCTAATATGAAAAGAATGATCCACAAAAAAAAATGCCTTACTGAGTTTCTTGCCGGAGTCTTCTCAGTTGAAGTGTAATTACGAGCCGGTGGTAGATTCAAACATGTAACTTAACGTTCATAAGTGCCTTACCAGGGCCTAAACTGAATAAATGACTTTTTGATTTTGACTAACTGTCCATAAAAAGGAGACTGTTATCAGTGTCCATTGTTTCTCTGACTAAATTAACTCGCATTTTTTTTTACAAAACTCTTGAAAATATAGAGATATAGAATCTAGATCTTTTCAAAGCCAGAGTGAATAGGTATCTTATGAGTCTTACCATCAGGCGAGTTGGTGGTCAAACGAGAACTTAAAATAAAATCCAAAAAAAAAAGAACATAACAATATTTAGCGATGATAGTTCAGTGGTTAGCGCTGTCGGTTCATACACACAAGGGCGTGGATTCAAACCCCAACACTTGAGCTGTCTGTAAAGGAAAACATCGTGAGGAAACCACACCTCATTATTGACACACCCCGTCTTTTTCTTCATCTGATCCTTTCCATTCTAAGGTTGCCTGGAAGAGATCGCTTTTAGCGATAAAGTCGCCAGTTGTTACACATGTTAACTAAGTTTATTTCTTCTGCATTGTTTATTTCGCTCTAGGCGATAAGGCCGCCCTAGTACACCATTTATTAGTTATTTCTGTGTTGTATTTTTGTTTTGTTACTTTCTTTCTCTTTTTTTTATGTTTTTAATTTTTATATATATTTATTTATAATGTTATAATAAAGTTGTATTGTATTGTATAATTTATCACTCTATTCCACAACCTGAGTGTTTTTGTGGTACACTTTACTGAAAAGCTATCACGCCTATAGATTTGCGCTTTAACATAGTAATTTAACTTCATATCTAGATGTGTTATCTGACAAAAAAATAATAATTTTATAACCATTAAAAAAATTAACATTACCAATTTTGTATTCATTGGACAGAATGTTATTGTACTACTAACGCCATCTGTTAAAACCAAAGAGTTAACATCGCTGCAACAGAACTAAACTCAATACTCAAATACATCGTAGTTAATGTACTTAATACTAGATGACACCACTAGAATCAGGTTGTAAAATAACAACTGTCTTAAAAATTATTACCCGTTAGAAAAACTACGCGAGCCCTCACTAAGCTCAGCTTTTTGCTAGTTTATTTTTTGTGTACAATAAATAGTTAATCAATCAATCAATCATGGTGGTAGGGTACTTTCTAGTACTCGGCTGGCTAGCTACCACACGAGAGTTGAAAATCTACCGCCAAGCACTACTTGTGTGTTTAGGCTCACATGAGAGCCAGTTCCATTTCGATATAGACGTGTTTACCAAATTCGATCACACCATCTGTTAAGTGACTTTAAGAGAATCATCCAAAAAAAAAACTCACCAGTCTCCAAGTCCCACAACCGCCAGGAGTTATCAAAAACGGTACAGCCGAGGAACCGGCCGGACGGATGGAACTCAATCCGCGCGACCCGCGACGGACCGTGACCTTCTAAGGACGCCAGCGGAGACTCGCTGTAAAAAAAAAACTTAATCGATTGCATCTATGTTTTTAACCCCCGACGCAAAAAGAGGGGTGTTATGAGTTTGACGTCGATGTCTGTCTGTCTGTCTGTGTGTGGGTGTGTTTGTGTGTGTGTATGTATGTGTCTGTGGATTTGTAGCTCGCAAGCGTAAACTTAATTGCGTAGGAGGTTTTTTAAACTTTTATGAAGTTTAATTTATTAATGAAAAATAAATAATGAAATGTTTTAAACACTTTGTTTTAAATATGCCAACCGTGTTTAATTGACATTATATCAATATACTAATATATCATATTGACATTATGCCAATATACTAATGTCTTGTTGACATTATGTCAATATAATAATATGTGTCATTATTGTTTTACTTATACGGGATTAAAATTATTACATTAACATGCCAATATACTAATGCCGTGTTGACATTATGCCAATATAACTAATATGTCATGTTGACATTATGCCAATATACTAATGTCATATTGACATTATTCCAATATATTAATGTCATGTTGACATCATGCCAATATACTAATATGTCATGTTGACATTATGCCAATATACTAATATGTCAACCGTGACGAGATAGTTCAGCAGGTCATAAATAATACCAATAAAGTTATTTTTTTACCTGACGAAGTTCCAGAGATGAACTGTACCATCGTAAGCACAAGAGGCCATGGCACAAGTCTCGGAGCCTCCCTCCGTGCTCGTCTCCATCGGCTCTGCGCCCTCGGCCTCCGCTGCCGCCTCTATCTAAAAACAAACTTTTTTTTTAAATGTAATTAAGCTTAAAAGTCGTTTTGATTATAACAGTGTCAAAGATTTAATTTAATTTGAATATAATTTTAATTATTTATTTGACCCAAAGAAAAACTTAAATATTTGCCCGAAATATTCCTTAATGTTTAAAATTTTGCCGCCAAGCATCTAACGGTGTGTTCCGGCAGCCTCACTTGAGAGCCAGTACCATTCCAGGCTGGGTGTGCTTTACCATCTTCGACCACACCGTCACTTAACATCAGGTGAGCTGTGGTCAAACACCTAGGCTGTCAACCATAAAAATAAAAAAAACGACATCTTGAAATCTAAATAAATTAAAAAAACCACAAGTATTTATATTATGTTCGCTGCATTAACCAGTTGATTCGCCTCTACACGGAGCATGCTCAGGACGTGTTGACTTTTCAAGCGCTTGGCCGAGAATGAGATTAATTCTATTTCGATGACTCATTCCCGCTGAGTGGAAGGATGATGGCTGAAGTTACCTTCCTCTGGAAGTGTTCTGGCAGCGCGGCGGACGGGTGGAAGACGGCGCAGCTCACATTACAAGTGTGCGCCTTTAGTGTCTGCAACGGCAGGCAGCCCGGGACCGACCACACCTTACTTAGACCTGACCTGATTGGGGAAATACTAATTTGCTTAGTAAAACTACCTCACCTGACCAGGGAAGTAATCTTGAGTAAAAACCTGATCTGAACAGAGGAGTAACTGACTTAGTAAAAGTACCTCACATGACTGGGGAAGTAACACCTGACATAGTATAACTAACTGATCTGACCAGAGGAGTAACTGACTTAGTAAAACTACCTCACCTGACTGGAAAAGTAACAATTGCCATAGTTTAACTAACTGATCTGACCAGGGGAGTAACTGACTTAGTAAAACTACCTCATATGACTGGGGAAGTAACACTTGACTTAGTAAAACTACCTGATCTGACCAGAGGAGTAACTGACTTAGTAAAACTACCTTACCTGACTGGAGAAGTAACACTTGCCATAGTATAAATAACTGATCTGACCAGGGGAGTAACTGACTTAGAAAAACTACCCCACCTGACCGGGAATGAAACACTGGACTTAATAAAGCTACCCAATCTGACCTAAAAAGTAACACAAATTAGTAAAACTATCTCACCAAACTGGGAAGTACACTTGAATTTGTTAAACTGACTAGGGAAGCAATATTTAGTATATCTGACCCAACTGGGGAAGTAACACCTTAGTTAGTACAACTGCCTGATCTGACAGGGGAAGTAACACTTAAGGTATTTGTGAGACAATTGAGTATTGAGGTAAGATAGCATCACCAACTATTCTATGGGGATATTTATGTAATATATCTTATCGTTAATTTTGAACTCAAATCCTTCTAGCTGTAACAGAGAGAAGAAGTGACAAACACACAGACAAACTTTCGCATTTATAATAATAGTGCGGTTTCCACTTGATAAAGCAGCCTTAAGCGAACGGTGTGTTCCGGCAGCCTCATTTGAGAGCCAGTTTCATTCCAGACCAGGTGTGTTTACGATCTTCAAGTACACCGTCACTTAACATCAGGTGAGCTGTGGTCAAACATATAGCCAGACAAAAATTAAAAAAAAAATAGATTTTTCTCCTAAGCCACTTTAAGGGGTTCAACAAGGGGATGAGACTTGATTAGGGATGAATTTTAAACTCACCAACTTGCTGTGATGAGCATTTTGCTATCGTCGCTGAATCTACAGAAACTTATTGGTCGAGTGTCGCCGATCTAAAAAAAATAAGTTTAACTTAGGTGAACGTGAAGCTTGAGGTGAACCTAGAAAGGAGGTCGTTCTTGGTGGTGGACATAACGAGAGAATTGAATTACTAGTAATTTAATTTTAATTTTTATGTTTGACATTTTATCATATTGACATATTTTATATTTGACATATTGTTATATTGACATATGTTATGATTTTCAAATTTTTATATATGAATGGAATAATTACCTGTAACTTTGGTGTTATCAATAAAACATTAGTATTTGTACTTTTTATTTAAATGTATAAGTAATGAGACGAACGAGACACTCTCCTGATGGTAAGAGACAATGCATATCTATGACCATTGCAAAAATAAAATTCAAAAATAATTTAATTACATTGTTTATCTGCATGTTAATGTATATTTGTATTTTATATGTATATATTTATATGGATATATACATATTTATTGTATGTATTTTGAATTTGTAGTATGATTTTCTGTGTATATATTTTTTTTTCTGTATACATACAATAGATATATATCCATATAAAATACAAATATACATTAACAAATATACATTAATTTAATTTGACTTTAGTTATATGTTTATAAAATATATATTAGAATAAATAATTATTAACAATGTAATTAAATTATTTTTTAATTTTCCTATTGTCATAGCTTTCATTTCGTCAGGTAAATGATTGAATAGCTTTGTACAAACTATAATACATAATACTCTTTCATTGTACAATCTTATTTTAGGGCCTTGCGGTGATAATACGTAATATACTTTCCTTGTTTCACATGGTCTTTTGAGTAATTTTAACATCAAATAGACATTTTTTGTAGCGATGATAGCTCAGTGGTTAGCACGGTCGGTTCGCATGCCGAAAGGCGTGGGTTCAAATCCCAACAATGAGCTTGAGCTGCCGGTGAAGGAAAACATTGTGAGAAAACCATAGCGTGGTGGTAGAGTACTTTCTAGTACTCGACTGGCTAGCTACCACCCTCAAGTTGAAAATCTGCCGACAAGCTCCTATCAATGTGTCTGGTAGCCTGTCTTGAGAACCAGTACCATTCCAAGCTAGGTGTGCTTTTCGACCACACTGTCACTTGAGATCAGGTGAGATGTGGTCAAGCACCTAGCCTGTCAGACATTATTTGACAGCCCTGTTGGCTCATTGGGAGTATGTCTGCCTGAGCTGTAGGGCGTGGGTTCGATTCCCGCCAAGGACAAACATTTTATAGTATAAACAAACGTTTGTTCTGTGTCTGGGTGTTCTGTATGTATTATAAGTATGTATTTACAAAAAAAAAAGTATTGATGTATTCTATCAGTTATCTGACTTCCATCACACAAGCTCTGCTTAGTTTGGGGTCAGATGGCGCTGTGAGGAATGAAAAAAAAAAACATATTTTTTTCTTTTTCTAATACTTAATCTTATTGTTGTTATTACAATCTAGCCAAGTTGAGTAAAAAGAAGAATGTGTCCGTCAACACTTTTCTTACTGTCTCTATTACGGCCAAGACAGTTTGTTCATGTGTTATATGTATGACTAGCTATACATATAAACCTTCCTCTTCAATCACTCTATCTATTAAAAAAAACCACATCAAAATCCGTTGCGTAGTTTTAAAGATTTAAGCATACATAGGGATATAGGGACAGAGAAAGCGACTTTGTTTTATACTATGTAATGATGATAAGAAATAGGCATGATGCCTCTAAAATATACATTGATGCTAATGGATGACTGACCTGACTGCAGTATATGGACATGTGGGAGGCCTTCCTCTGCGACTCCTGCTTGGCAGCAGCCCGGACACTGCCAGGTAACTTCAATTCCTCACGAGCTTTGGTCAACCTGCACAATAGAACTTTGGATAAACAGTTTTCTTTGCATTCAATATCAGAGTTTCATCATACTTAACCATTGTTCATAATAATGACCATAATGAACCCCTTCTGGTTAAGTATACATTAAGCTTATAACCTTGTTTTTTTTTTAAATCCAAATCTTTTTTTTTTATGGCTGACAGGCTTGGTATTTGACCACAACTCACCTGATGTTAAATGACGGTGTGGTCGTAGTTGGTAAAGCACACCTAGCCTGGAATGGAACTGGCTCTTAAGTGAGGCTGCCGGAACACACCGTTAGATGCTTGGCGGCAGATTTTCAACTTGAGGGTGGTAGCTAGCCAGTCGAGTATTAGAAAATACCCTACCACCACGCTATGGTTTCCTCACGATGTTTTCCTTCACCGGCAGCTCAAGCTCATTGTTGGGGTTTGAACCCACGCCCTTCGGCATGCGAACCGACCGCGCTTACCACTGAGCTAATAATCTAAAACTAAATTTGCCATAAACTTAAAAGCTTAAACAAAACACTAATTAAAAAATTTAAATAAAAACAAAAACCACAAGTATTTATATTCTCTTCTCGCTGCAGTAACCACTTGCCCTATTTTTTATAATTAAATTTAAAATGTACAGTTTTATATGTAAGACAATGCTTCTTGCCAGATTTCATAGTTCTAGCTCAACGGGAAGCACCCTATAGGTTTTGATTTCCTTGTCAGTGTCACAATATGTGGTTATTTACGACATGAACGGCTGTAACTTTTTTTTACGATTTTTTCACAGCTGCAATGGATTACAGATATGCGTATAAAGTTTTAATTTCAACTCGATGCCTCCCGATATAGATTTTGACAGATGGACAATGAGGTGATGACTATAAGGGTTCTGTTTTTTTCCTTTTAAGGTACGGAACTCTAAAATGAGATATTTAAAACATAGTATTACCGTTTTTTCTGTTTTTTGGCGGGAACCCGGAAGGAAGCGTGTCGCCTTATTGTAATTTTTTCCAAAACTAGTGTTTTTTCGAGTGTTTATTTATAAAAATAGTGGTGTTTTATGCATAAAGTGTCGAATTACAAGTGTGAGTGTGGGAAAGTGATATAATGTGGTGAAACATGACTTTTCGTGGTACTTCCAAAACTCCAAGGAAACTTAAAGTCGCCACTACTTTATTAAAGCATAACTAGATTTGCTTGGCACGGACTGGACTTGACCAAGACTGGACTTTGACTATAAAGATAAAGAAGCTGAAAACAGAAAACTGCACAAAAAATACAGAAACATTAAACTGGCAGAATGCACAGAGTGCGATGCCAAGAAGAAAGAGAAAGAAATATTACCGTTTTTTAGCTCTGGGCAGCGAGTACCGTGCTATGAAGAGTCTAGACTGTCGGAGGTCCGGTGGGCCCTCATGGTACCAGGTGCCCTCGCGGCCTCGGTCGCGCGATATCCGGGCCTCTTCCTCTTCTAGTTTCTTGTTTATCGCATCTTCGCCAAGACTGAAAGAGTTTTAATTAGATTTGTTAAAATTGACAAACAATGCCATATGGTCAGAATGTCAAATCAATTGATATCTTTATATTTAGGTCGTAGGTACCACTGCAGTACCAGATATTCTGCCGCCAAGCAGTAGTGTGTAAACATTACTGTGTTCCGGTTTGAAGGGTACTACAGCTAACAAAACTACAGGGCTAGGCTTTTTTTTTTTAATGGCTGACAGGCTAGGTGTTTTACCACAGCTCATCTGATGTTAAGTGATGGTGTGGTCGAAGATGTTAAAGCACACCTAGCCTGGAATGGAACTGGCTCTCAAGTGAGGCTGCCGGAACACACCGTTAGTTGCTTGGCGGCAGATTTTCAACTTGAGAGTGGTAGCTAGCCAGCCGAGTACTAGAAAGTACCCTACCACCACGCTATGGTTTCCTCACGATGTTTTCCTTCACCGGCAGCTCAAGCTCATTGTTGGGGTTTGAACCCACGCCCTTCGGCATGCGAACCTATCGCACTAACCACTGAGCCATCATCGTTACTAAAAGGCTCTAAGTAATGAGTGCCAAACCAACAATGCCCTGGACTTTGTTTTGCTATTTAAAGTTCTTTGTATCGCTGCAATGGTCATGGACAGGCGTTATCTTTTACCATCAGAAGAACGTCCAAATCGTCTCATAACTTTTACATTAAAACAAAATTGTTTATTTATTGACATTTTATTAAATTTTTTTGACATTTCGTTTTATTGTGACATTTTTGTATTATGTTTTTTATTTGTTTTATAATTGTAAATCTGAATATTATAATTATCTGAAATAAATTAACTAAATTAAATATTATTGCAAAAGTTTGTCTGTCTAGGATAAAATATAACTTTATTATACGCACACATATCATAATATACATACCTTAAAACAGAAATACAACACAATGAAAAATTAGCGATAGTACAACAGCAGCCTTACAGCCTATAGCAAATTCTTCTAGACAGCCTTTTAGATGAACACGACACAAGGCATAGCTAATATCTTTTTGTATTTCTTCCTGTAACAGCTTAAATGAATTAAATGAAATTTTAAATGCAGACGGATATATGTATGTACTTACTAGCTCAATAAGTCTCTGAGACGTACTCTCCTCTCGGCTGGGCCCTCCCCGAACAAGCACACTGGCTCACCAAGCTGTCTGAGACTCCTTCTCACCTGTACACAAATATACAGGTACAGCCACAAGTAATGTATTCTACAACAGAGGTGAAAATTTAACTAAGCCTAAAACAATTATTGCTAGGGAATGTCCATTAATTACATAATTCAAGTATTACATAAGCAGAATTTTAGTAATTCTTTACCCCTCCTTGGGAGGGGAGCCCTTGTCAGGATAAGTAAGCGAAGTTCTCCTATGGTTAAGTAAACATTGGTTTGCAATCCAATTAGCATTAGCAGCCATGTAAATAGCAATAAGTCCAATTAGCAGCCATGTTTGCTAATAACAAGGAAAATAAACAATCAGCATAATTTAAATGACTTTGCTGATGTTAACACCATTCAGATCGCCCCATCCCCAAGTCATCAAAAATAAGCAAAGAAAAGACCTTTGGTGCTTACGTAAGACTTGAACGGAAATGCCTAACATTTTATTTTCCTTTGTGTGTATTAATAATATAATTAGTATCTGGATGACCGAGCTTTGCTCGGCTGAAAACATGGATAAAATAATGTTTTCTAAAACCAAGCTAGATCGATTTATTGCCCCCGAAACCCCCTGCATACAATATTTCATGAAAATCGTTGGAGCCGTTTCTGAGATTCAGAATATACATATATATATACAAGAATTGCTCGTTTAAAGATATAGATTGTATGCCACAATGGGTGCAGCATGTTGACACATTTTATATAATACGATCCTACGCTACACACACTGACAATAAAAATATTTTGAATTTTGTTCACTTCATTTTGGGAGAAGACATTTGTTTATAAAAAAATAATAATTGTAGAACACATTACACACAGCGCCATCTGACCCCAAACTAAGCAGAGCTTGTGTGATGGAAGTCAGATAACTGATAGAATACATTTTTTTTTTTTTTTAATACTTACTTATTTATAATACGTACAGAACACCCAGACACAGAACAAACATTTGTTTATACCAAACAAACATTTGTCCTTGGCGGGAATCGAACCCACGCCCTACTGCTCAGGCAGGCATACTCCCAATGAGCCAACAGGGCTGTTTTATTTTAATAATTGTAATTTATGATTTTGCTATGTATTGTGTTGTTGATGGCAAGTAGATTTTAGTTTTTCTTTTTGCTTCACCTACAAGGGCTCATGGGATGCCCAACGCTCGTACCACTTGGTATGCCAGCATTATCCTGACGTGAATTAGTGAAAATAGTTGATTTTGTAACTGTCCCTGATTTGTTTCTGTTTGCTTGTTTTTTCTATTTTGTGTTACAGATAATAAGAAAAAAAAAATTATAGCTTGCTTGCTTAATCTTCAGCCACATTGTCTCTCACCATTAAGTTGATGGAGTAATACAAGCTTTAAATATCAACACGTAATTAAATTTGAATTTTTAAAAACCTCCTGTGCATTTAACCAAACATAGCTAAGAACCACCGCAAGGAAACTGGCTATCAAATGAAAAAAAACCGCATTGAAATCGGTCCATCCGTTTTAGCTACGATGCCACAGACAGACACACACACAGACAGACAGACATCAACGTCAAACTTATAACACCCCTCTTTTAGGGTTAAAAAGTACCTCGTCATCATCAGTGGAGACATTTAGCTGCCGAGCTTTACGTCTGCGTTCAAATTCCTCCAGCAGAGCCTTCTTGTCTCTGGACATTTCATCTTCCAATTCCATGTATTCTGGGAACAGAAGTAATTATTATGATTTACCAGGTTTGCCTGGAGTTTATAAACACCTTTTTTTTAAACAGTTGACCGGCTAGGTGTTTGACCATAACTCACCTGATGTTACACTTGTTGACTTGATGTGATGTTGACTTGTAACATTGGTGTTATCAATAAAATATTTGTATTTGTTAAGTGATGATATGGTTGAAGATGGTTATGCACACCTAGCCTAGAATGGTACTGGCTCTCAAACGAGGCTGCTGGAAGACATTGTAAGATGCTTGGTGGTGTTTAAGCCTTCCCGATGCTGCGATGCGTTTGCGCTGTGGCATCTGTCAGATGGACAGGATGCTGTGAGCGAGTGACAGCATTCACATGCCGGCCATCAAAGTGTACATAGCTGTATTATTTTAATATTCTAGTAATATATATGTTTAAATCTGAAACTTTATTTTCATCACAACTTTGCCACCATCATGGACTCCAAGGATGTGGCAGGCAGCAGATTTTCAACCCTCGTGTGGTAGCTAGCCAGCCGAGTACTAGAAAGTACCCCACCACGATGCTGTGGTTTCCTCACGATATTCTATTTCAGCTCAAGCTCATTGTTGGGGTTTGAACCCACGGCCTACGACATGCGAACCGACCGCGCTAACCACTGAGCAGTCATCGCAAAAATGCTGCCACTTGTAGCACTAGCTCATAAGATTATCTTATTTTTGGTGTGCACAATAGTTTGTATCCTATTATAGTGAAAGGTGTAACGAACAGTTCTTTAAGAGGTAAAATTACAGCCCACGCACAAGTACAGGCAACGGCGGCGTTTACCATCAGGTGAGGGGCTTGTTCGTGTGAGTTAGATTTTAAGTTTGTACACTTACCATTGGAAACTTGTATGTCTCCAAGTTCTTGGCCAGCATTATCTTCAATTTCACCTCTAGCAGCGGCTGCCAGAGCCGCCAGCCTTGCCTTCTCTTGTTCTTCCAGCGACCCATAGTGGATAAGTTTCGTTCTTTTCACGAAAATCACATCATCGTCGTCCGACATTTTTGAGGTTAGGTTTCTTGTTACGCAAAATTTGTAAATGAGCAATATATAGTATTGCAATCATATATGCTGGAAATGGTTTAAATGCTTGTCTCCTTTCTTTTAATTGAAGTTTATGATAACTTTATTTAATTGAATACAACGCCGACGCACTCTCGTCAAACAAAACAAAACTCCGTTTCATTATACGCAAAAATTTAAAAGCGAAGTGAAATTTTTTTCATTTTTCAATTGAAGTATCACAGAACGAGGTGAAGTATCAGAAGAATTAGTACATAATCTCTCAAATATTTCCATGCAGCTAAAAAAAATCATAAAGTGCCGAATTACAAGCGCAAGTGAGAAAAAATTATATAATGTGGTTAAGCATGACTTTTCATGTTGCTTCCAAAACTCCATCCAAAAGCTTATAGTAAAGTCGCCACTACTTTAGGCCCTCCTCCCATTACGATACTTGTAGGGTACGATACTCGAGTATAATACTAGTTGGATACATGTTCGCTACGCGACGCTCGCATATTATGCTACTGAAAAATTACTAAATCCATCATTTGTGCAAACTCGTTTTTTGTAGACGGACGTTATGTCGAGCGACTCCAGTGACGAAGAAGCTCTTGCAGTTTTTCTGTTTTATAGAAATAGAAGACGTCAACGCAAGAGTAGAAAATACTGGATTCATCCATATATTGAAAGAAACATAAATTGTAGAGTTTTTGTAGCCGCACAAGAACTACAACATGATGATAAGAAATTTTTATCTTTCTACCGAATGTCTAAAGAGACCTACTTGCATCTTGTTACATTATTAAAACCAGCTATACATCAACGAAATACTATTAAAGTCTTGTCTATTATATTTTTTCGCATGTATTCAGGTAGTTTGTAGTTATATAAACAAGCATGTTTTTCAATTTCTTGTACAAACTTAATATTTGTTTCTTGCTCCGCCGCCATCTTGTCGAAACGCGCGAGACGCGACGCACAAGCGACCAACACGGCGGGTATCGCGAGACTAGTCGCGAACGCGTAGAATACCAGTATCGTAGTGTGAGAGTGTCCATATAAATGTATGTGAGATACTTCGCGGCGACTAGTCTCCGAGACTAGAGTCGCGCGGGCGTATCGTAATGGGAGAAGGGCCTTAAAGTGTGACAAAAAACACTGACAAAATTATAAAAGTGAAGTGCTGTAATTCGAGATAGAGACATGGTACAAAGGCCTCTGAAGTCAGAGCATAAACATAAAAAAAAAAAACTTGGTTGTATTGTTTACGTCAGTGTGATTTAGTCTTGCGCAAAATGTGTCACTGAAATGAAAAGAACTAAATGTGTCTTTTCATTACAGTGAACTATATCCATCTTCTAGTTCAGTAGTTCAGTCTAGTTCAGTTGCTCTACAAACTTGTATTTGTATATCGTTCGGTTCTCCTTCACTATTTCATTTAAAGATATGGAATTGGTTACTAAGTAACAGTTCATTGTGTCATCTTATCGTAAGCTTAGAGTAGTTAGACGAGCTGAGATACGATGCACACATTAAAAATTAAAATAATACCACAGATTTCTCTTCATACTTGATCAGGCTTAGGATTAGGATTGACTATCTAGATAATTTCCGTTAGGTGGACAGAAACTGTTGTATGTATATTTGAGGCAATTCGTGCATATTCCGGTTACTTTAAATTTATGATATTTTTAGGCCGGGTCGCTTTTTATATATTAAAAAGGAATCTCACAGAATACGATCTAGTTTGGCGTATTTAAAAATCTGTGATATGTACAATGATTAAAATTTACAATATTTAAAAAGTTATAACTTTTTTTGGTGTTTTTTCACTGTTCAGTCTGTGTTACAGCTGATAAAGAGCAGCTGAGACAATTTCGTTGCTTTAAGTTGACTCCGTTTCTGAGTCAAAATATTCCCTGCCTTCGAAAAAATTCGTTCACATGGAACAGATGTCGCCACTACATTAAGACGCTTCAGCATGTAGCAAAACAACAGCGGGTATATGTAGCGTCTTTCGTTCCACCACACAAACGGATCGTTGGTCCGTTTCCAAATTTGAACTAGCCATAGATTTGTTTACGTTATTATTGTTATTACAAAATACAAATACAAGAAATGCAGAGTAAAGTGGTACAAATACATAAACCTAAGTGACCCGTAACGTCATGTCATAAAGCTCAAAATTATCTTAAAACTTTTCGCAATTTGATACTTACGAGTAAAAACAATGCGCTTTATTTCACATTCAAACTAAAACAAACGTAATTGTAAGCTGTACATTGCCATTTTGCTTGGATAATCAAAATTAGTATATTTATATGGCAAGCGACGTACAGCAAAAGTTAGAGAACTCGGTTATTCTCGAACTATCGTACAGTGCTATGCTACATACTTTACTGACCCGGTGACTACATCGCTATGCTCATGGAATAAAGTTTAAATTTCTATAATCCACTGGATCAGGTAAGATTGTGTCTCTATACACTTAACCAAGCTGAAGTTTGAGTGAGTGAAAGAGACGATCATTTCGGTGCCTACAAAAGAGTGTGACAGCAAATTATTTTAATTATCAATATGCATACACTGCTCCTTATCCTTCGTATTTCGTTTGCGGTCGGTGGACTACTGGACTATACACTGAACTAGGAACTAGTGAAATTACAACTGAAGTAGAGAATGAAGGACAGGACCGACTGAAGTAGTCCATTTGAAGTATTCATTCATGAACGACACACGTTTAGTGTGATTGATAAATCGTAAATTATAAAATAATCCATTATCTTCTCAAAACGTTATTAAAATTTTGTAATTAGTTCAGTGCTAATGTTATTTAAATTACCTTATATATAACCACATAATCAATGAACATGCAATTGTTGTAAAAACTCAAAGGTATATAAACATAACCTCAAAGTTACTTTGAGAGAGTTAAAGTTTTGAGTTTTTTGCTTGTATTTCTGTTGTGATTGAAGCTATGGCGCTGCAACTCTCGCGGCGTGAGGTGGACGACCTTCGCTCGTCGCTGGACCGCGCCATTTACCGAACTATCGGGAAATCTGATAGTTCTTTGCTGTCCACGGTGTCTTCATGTCTGTCTAATGGGTATGCCACAATATTTAATAGTGCAAGCTTTATTACTGGATATAAATCATGATTGGATTCATTGATGAATTTTATCACATCTATTAAATGTTTTAATCATCTTTGCTGTGTAATTAGGATTCATTGTACATATTAATGTGATCCTATTAGACTAAAGGCGACTTCTTACATCTCTTATGATCAATACTCACGGAGGAAAACTCCAGAAAAGAGAGAGTGAAGAACAGAACACAGGTTGTCAGATACAGTCTCTTCGAAATCTTTCTTTCCGTATAGCACTATTCATATTTGAGACGACCAGTTAATTCCATGTAACAAATACTCCTATTTAATGGGAAAATCCATTACTCCCACATGCCTAGTCTGTAACATGGATGGATGGATGGATGGATGGATGACATATACCACATAATCATGGAGTGTTCTCAGAATAAATCAATTAGAACAACTTTACTAAACAAACAAGAATCAGGGCTTCAAGTTGCAAGTTGGTTACTATAACAGCATTCTGGCCGAGCCTCTCTCAGACGCAGTCAGAATGCTTTATAATCGAAACCTTAGAAATCAAATTGTATATTCTAAACTTTATTATAGAAATAGTATATAAAAGCAATGTTACCAGAGTGACATATTCACCTCCATGAAAAAGCTGGTTGTAGTAGGAAAGATTGAGGGCAAAAGACGGTGGGGTTGATCACCTACTCTATGGTCTTATCAAATAAAGGTAATTACAGGACTCTCCATCACTATTGGCCTGAGACAAGTGGAAGACAAAGTAGTGTGGAAGCAGCTGGTAAACATCTCATTTTTGTAGCGATGATAGCTCAGTGGTTAGCGCGATAGGTTCGCATGCCGAAGGGGGTGGGTTTAAACCCCAACAATGAGCTTGAGCTGCCGGTGAAGGAAAACATCGTGAGGAAATCATAGCGTAGTGGTAGGGTATTTTCTAGTACTCGGCTGGCTAGCTACCACCCTCAAGTTGAAAATCTGCCTCCAAGCATCTAACGGTGTGTTCCAGCAGCCTCACTTGAGAGCCAGTTCCATTCCGGGCTAGGTGTGCTTTACCATCTTCTGCCACATCGTCACTTAACATCAGGTGAGTTGTGGTCAAACACCTAGCCTGACAGACATAAAAAAAAAAAAACTCAGTCAAGTCATTTCAAAACGAGCATGACTTTCAGTCATATTAAAAGGAGATTCATAATCAAAATAAGAGCCCAACACTAATGTCATATAATTAATATGTTCCAGCTATGAGCGCCGTAAGATCATAGATAGAATATCATCTCACATTGATTCAAAGAAGGCCAGCAAACTTGCCGACAAAGTTATTGCTCTAGCACAGGAGCTGGTTTCCTCATCGAAGTCCAGCAAACGGAAGCATGAGCCGGAAAAGGAAAAGGATGTTAAACGGTAATCTTTTTTTTTTTTTTTTTTTATCTGCAATCGGCTATTAGCCATAATCAGATCGTCTCCGGGATAATTTAGTGTGGGTGCAGTTCCATTAAACGGCACCGTATATGTCTACCAGAACTAATTGACTAGTTTCTCTGGTCTAGATTTAGAATTTGCCATCTTTTTAAGCGAGTTATTTCATCTTGTGGCGTTAATAGGTTTCTAGCCAATTCATTGGTGTGTCCCATGAGCCTTTCTTTGTAACTCCTGTTTTTTCTGCAGACTTCCTCCTTTATAAATAAATAAGCTATGATTAATTAATAAGTTTCGGCAGCTTAGTAAGGAGACCACCTAGCTTCCAATCTGGAGGTCCTGGGTTTGAATCCCACGGCATGTATCTTTCTTTTCAAGCTTTGTGCATATTGAAGCTGACTTCAAATGGTTAAGATTTTTCTTATCATAGAGTTAATAAATTGAAATTTTGACATATTTTTTTACTTAATACTTTGGTATTTTATTATTTCTTACTGACATTTGAATTGAATTTAATAATTTTATATACTTTTTGTATTATTTTAATAATTTTGACCTGCTATCGTGATAGGATAAAATTAAACATATAGCGTACCCGTTTTATAGCGATGATAGCTCAGTGGTTAGCGCGGTCGGTTCGCACGCCGAAGAGCGTGGGTTAAAACCCCAACAATGAGCTTGAGCTGTCGTTGAAGGAAAACATCGTGAGGAAACCATAGCGTGGTGGTAGAGTACTTTCTAGTACTCGGCTGGCTAGCTACCACCCTCAAGTTGAAAATCTGTCGCCAAGCATGTAACGGTGTGTTCCGGCAGCCTCACTTGAAAGCCAGTTCCATTCCAGGTTAGGTGTGCTTTACCATCTTCGACCACACCGTCACTTAACATCAGGTGAGTTGTGGTCAAACACCAAGCCAAGCTATAAAAAAAAAAACCTCAGTAAAAAAAAAATGTATCTCCTTAAATTACTACTAAGATAATTTATTTTTTATATTAACATACTTTATTTTGACATATAGTTTTTTATTCATTGACATGCAGTGTTTTAAAACTTTTTTAATGATATATTTGAAATTAACGACCCGCCCTGGCTTTCCACGGGTGCAAACTAGACACTAATGTGATGCATATGCATGTATTATACACATAAACCTTCCTCTTGAATCACTCTTTCTATTGATGGAAACCGCATTAAAATCCGTTGCTTAGTTTGAAAGATCTAAGCGTACAGACGGCGGGAAGCGACTTTGTTTTATACTATGTAGAGATGATATTATGGAATTTGTTGTTTAACGTTGCTGCTATCAATAAAGTATTTTGTATATCTATTAACCTCCAGTATGCTACTTTAAATGGACAGATGGTACCTTTCATCACGAAAGAAGGTACTGTTCTCGTGTGATAGAAGTTCAAACCAACGAGCAAAGACTGGCAAAACCCACCAATGAATTGTTAATCATTATAACCCTGTGACATTCCAGGTCACGTCACGATGACAAAGACAGAGAGGAAAAGCGTGACGATAAACGTGAAGACAAAAGAGATAAGGATGACGCTAAGAAAGCCAACGGGACGGAGTTGCCATTATCAGCCGCTCCTGCTACTGAGTCAATTGGCTCCAAGATAGCTGTGCTCAGTGCTGATAGGATAAAGGTTAGTACCTGGATGACCGAGCTTTGCTCGGCTGAAAACACGGATAAAACGACGTTTTCTAAAAATGAAACCTAGCTAGATCGATTTATAGTACCCGAAACCTCCTGCATACTAAATTTCATATAAATCGTTGGAGCCATTTCCAAGATTCAGATTATATATATACATATATACAATAATTGCTCGTTTAAAGGTATTAGAACATTAGATAGATATAAAAAATATTTCACAGTCTAAAGCAGCCTTTCCCAAAGTGGGTGATAACGCCCTCTTGTGGGCGCTGCCCCCCTTTAGGCCTAAGAGACCCAGAAAAAAAATGGGAGTGTTGTGTAGAGGCTTGGAGGGTGATTTGTAATTTCATTTAGCTAGGAGGCCTCCAGCCGCAAGATGGGTCGACGATATTGTCACCGTCGCGGGTCGAACCTGGAACGATATTATATTTTTTTTTTCTCTAACTGAACAGACAGCTGTGCTGCTGGGGAGTTTGTTGCGCCACTTCTTCTTCCCAGCTAAAGCACTAGGAAGTGGTGACGGGTGGGCGTTTTGGGGGACTGTCTTATGTAATTTCGACGTTCGAAAAGTGCTGATTCTATGCCTAGTTTGAATAAATGGTTTTGAATTTTGAATTTTGAATTTTGATCAGATTGGCACAGGACCAAGGCAGATGGTATAACAAGAGAGAGGCCTATAGCCAGCAGTGGGATAAAGAAGGCTGTGGATGATGATGATGATGAGGAGGCCTCTTAGACGTAGGTAAAAAAATGGGGGCGCTAAAAAATAATTTATTCTCAAGGTGGGCAGTAGACAAAATAAGTTTGGGAACCCCTGGTCTAAAGGCTATTGGTCGAGTCACCTTTTTTGTTTAAATACATCTTTTTATATTGGCAAGGTGTTTGACCACAGCTTGTTTAGTGACGGTGTGGTTGATGTTGTTAAACTTACTTTGCCTAGAATGAACTTGTAAGTGAAGTTGCTGGAACGCACCTTTATATGCTTGGTGGCAGATTATTAAAGTGGTAGCCAGCTGGTCGAGTACTAGAGAATACGTTACCACCATGCTATGGTTCCCATACGAGGTTTCCCTTCACTAGAAGCTTAAAAATTAAATTAAAATACATACAAATATCTTATGAGCTAGTGGCACAAGTGGCAGCTTAGTCTCTGACAGCAATCTCTTCCAGGCAACTATCGTATAAACAAAACAAAAACGAAGTCGGAATGCACATACAGGATGAAATGATAGCTAAATCCAAAAAATTATACATTTATATTAAAAAAAAAATTATTTATTTCAGGCATTGAAAAAATGATAAAAGTCTGATATAAATAAATAAATAATATAATACATTAATAGGTATTTTTTTTTTTTTTTTTGATTTAATAACAATAATTAAATTAATTTTGCCGTGGTGGTGCCGGCGTAAGAATTGCACCCCACCCTTTCTACCCGTGGTTGCCGTAAGAGTCGGCTAAGGGATGTAATCCGGAAGATGGGCAGCAGCGTCTTCCTTGAACAATCACACCTAACTGCCCTCGCCAACCCACCTGCCAAGCGTGGCGAGGATTGGCAAAACCAGGAGAAGGCCTATGTCCAGCAGTGAACGTCCTATGGCTGATGATGTGTGTGATGTGAATTAAATTAATTAATAATATATTTTTTGTGTAATGTATTTGTGAAACAAGAATAGTGATTAATGAATAGTGAATAATGACAAGAGTAGTAGATTTTCTAATATTTGTGTAATTACCAGCTATCATTTAATTGCAGTTGATGATGGCCAATGCTCAAAAAGAGATCGAAGAACGAAAGAAGGCCTTATTGGCGTTAAAAGGGGAGAGCGGGGCGGCGCGCGCCGCCGCCTCCGCGCAACCGCTGAAGGCCGCCATACAGCAAAGCGGCGCTATACCTCCGCCCAGCGTCATCAAACCGCAGCTGTTTTCCAAACCTGGTGAGATACTTACTACCTAAAAGCATTCCAAGAACACTCCCTTCCCAATTCACTTCCCAAACACATCATCTCATTGTAGATCATCATTTAAATCACCCTTTTTCCCGAACCTAGTGAGAAACCTACTTCCTAAAAGCATTCTAAGAACACTCCCTTCCCAAACACATCATCTCATTGTAGATCATCATTTAAATCACCCTTTTTCCCAAATCTAGTGAGAAACCTACTTCCTAAAAGCATTCCAAGAACACTCCCTTCCCAATTCACTTCCCAAACACATCATCTCATTGTAGATCATCATTTATATCGCCCCTTTTCCCAAACGTAGTGAGAAACCTACTTCCTAAAAGCATTCTAAGAATTCTTTCTAAATACGTTCAGGTGTGTTTACCAAGTTCAGCCACAAAACTCAAAACTCAAAACTCAAAGTGCTTTATTTCCTTTAGACCTTACAGGACTCTTGGACACGTCACACGTCACAAATTATAAACATACTTAAAACTAGGAAATAAAGTGATCACTTTGATCTTTCGTTCACTTCAATCTTTTTAAGGTAAAGTAAAGAAGCGAACAAGAAACCTTTACCTTGTTAGATTGTTAGTTTTCGAGTTGGAGCAAAACTCGTCCCAAGCTTTTTTATCGTCTAGATAATCTGATATTTTGTAGTAAGCCTTTTTACATAGGATATTTTTGACAATTTGTTTGAATTTATTTATTGATAATTTTTGCAACTCACTAGGAGTTTTGTTGTAGAAGCGTATACATTGCCCTTTAAAGGATACATTTATCTTGTTTAGCCTAGTTTTGGGCACAGCAAGTTTATTCTTATTTCTAGTATTGAAATTATGTATGTCGCTATTTTTAGGGAAACGATTGATATTTTTATGAGTGTACAACAAGTTTTCATAAATGTATTGACATGGTACTGTCATTATGTTAATTTTTTTGAATTTATCACGTAGGGATTCTCTGGGACCCACATTATAGATTGCACGAACAGCCCTCTTCTGCAACACAAATACGGTGTTTATATCTGCAGCGTTCCCCCACAGCAGTATGCCATAAGACATAATACTATGGAAGTAGCTGAAATAGACTAGTCTAGAAGTATCAACGTCTGTAAGATGACGGATTTTTTTTACTGCATATGCTGCAGAACTAAGTCTCTTCGATAGCTTATCTATGTGTGGGCCCCATTGAAGTTTACTATCTAAGGTTATTCCCAAGAATACGGTATTGTCTATAATTTCTAATGTTTCTCCTTTTACGTTTACATCAGCCTTAACTTGTTTTACATTAGGTAGAGTAAATCTTATACATTTTGTTTTGGTTTCATTAAGCAAAAGATTATTGACATTAAACCAATGGACTACTTTTGAGATTGCATTATTCACATCGTCGAAATTTGTGCTTTGTCGTTTCATTTTAAAAATTAATGAAGTATCATCAGCAAACAATACAATCTCGTGATCATTCTTTACAAGATGAGGCAGGGTTAGGCCACACTTTTAGGGTTCCGTACCCAAAGGGTAAAAACGGGACCCTATTACTAAGACTTCGCTGTCTGTCCGTTTGACATCAGGCCGTATCTCAAGAACCGCGATAACTAGACAGTTGAGATGTTCACTCAGGTTCTAAGGTTGTCTGGAAGAAATCGCTCTAAACGATAAGGCCGCCCTTGTACACCATTTATTTGTTATTTCTATGTTGTATTTTTGTTTTGTTACTTTCTTTATCTTTTTTTTTAATATTTTTAGTTTTTGTATGTTATATTATGTTGGGTATATAAGAAAGTCGTATTGAATTGTATTGTATTGTATGATGTATTTCTGTTGCCGCTATAACAACAAATACTAAAAACAATAAAATAAATATTTAAGGGGGCTCCCATACAACAAACGCGATTTTTTTGCCTTTTTCATAGATAATGGTACGAGATGGACGCTCTCCTGATAGTAAGATATAACGCATGTCCATGACCATTGCAGCGATACACAGAACCTTGAGTAGAAAAACAAAGTCCAGGGCATCGCTGCTTTGAAACTCATTACTTTGATACTTTCGATGGTCAGTCTCAACAGCCCTGTAAAGTCGCTGCAGTCCCCTTCAAACCGGAACACAGTAATGTTTACACACTACTGCTTGTAAATATATATTTTTTTACAGCATCTGTGCCGATGACCCCCGAAGAATTGGAAAAACAAGAGAAAATTGCTGAACTTCAAGCGAGGATACAGAGGAAATTAGCTGGTGAGTGGAAACTTGTATGTCTGACTTATTTATGTTCTCTAAGATGTGTGAAGTGTGCCAAAGTGCCAACCTGCACTTGACTAGCGTCGATTAATCTCACAACGAGTGAAGGGTCGCTAAAACTTATATTACTACATATTATAATATACTAGTAGTATAACAAAGTCGTCCGCCGCGTCTGTCTGTCTGTCTGTTCGCGATAAACTTAAAAACTACTGAACGGATTATGATGCGAGTTTTACCAATAGATAGAGCGATTCATGAGGAAGGTTTAGGTATATAATTTGTCTAAGTTTTGTGTAATTTAATTGAAATATGATGATAATTGTTGGAAGTGTCGGTTAAAGTCAAGCCACCTGGGAGCTTTCATCGAAAACGCTGCCTAATCCCTTTGAGATATATCAAAACAAGATGCTGATATAGATATTCTTTGTAATAATTACAGGCGGAGCCCTTCAAGCCGTGGGGACGGGGCCGGCGCCCCTCATCTTGGACCAAGAGGGTCGTACAATAGACACCACAGGCAAGAGGGTGCAGTTGACTCACGTCGCTCCAACTCTTAAGGTAATTAAAAAAAAAAAAACAAAAAAAAAATTGAAACTTCTGATATTTTTGGTGTTAAGTTTTTCCATCTATCTAGCAGGCGAAGACACTTAAACACACATATATGCGCGCAAGTACATGCGCACACCCATATGCGCTCACACACACACCCATCCATATATGTGTCCACGCGCACACACACACAACACACACTCGCACATGCGCGTGCAAACACCCACGAACACACATACGCATGTGTGCCACGCTCACAAACACACACACATAGTCATACGCGCACACACCCACCTTCACACATATTTATATTTTTTAAGTTATGCCCAATGTAAAAGTTGTTCACGGTAAAGAGTACAATGACTACATTTAGGCTTAGTACACTTGAAGCTTATAACCCTGTATAAATCGTCCGTTTACATATAACCTTGTTTATATTTATATATAAATCATTAGTAAAAATAAATCCTATTCACAGGCCAATATACGTGCGAAGCGTCGCGAGGAGTTCCGCCTGCAGCTGTCGGGGCAGGGCTCCGTGGAGCCGGAGCGCGAGGCGGCGTGGCAGGACGCGCGCGTGGCGGCGCGCCCGCCGGGCCGCCAGCGGCGCCCGCTGCGCTTCCACGAGCCCGGACGCTTCACGCAGATGGCCGAACGTCTCCGGATGAAGGTAATAACTATTACCAATAAAACACAGGCTATACACATATACAGCCTTGTTCGCTCATTGGTAGTACGTCTGCCTTAAGAGCTGTAGGGTGGGCCTCGATTCCCGACCAGGATAAACATTTTATGGTATAAACAAATGTTTGTTCTGTATCTGGGTGTTTTGTCTGGGTGTTCTGTGTCTAAGTGTTCTGTATGTATTTACAACAAAAAAGTATGTATTCATTTTATGGTATAAATAAATATTTGTTCTGTGTCTGGGTGTTTTGTCTGGGCGTTCTGTGTCTGGGTGTTCTGTATGTATTTACAACAAAAAAAAAGTATGTATTCATTTTATGGTATAAACAAATATATGTTCTCTGTTTGGATGTTCTGTGTATGGGTGTTCTGTATCTGGGTGTTCTGTTTGTATTTACAACAAAAAAAAAGTATGTATTTCATCAGTTATCTGACTTCCATAGCACAAGCTTTGCTTAGTTTGGGATCAGATGGCGCTGTGTGTAATGTGGATGTGTGTTTGTGTTATTCCTAAAGTGTCGAATTACAAGCGCGAGTGTGGGAAAGTGATATAATGTGGTGAAAATGACCCATCTTCCTGATTACATCCCTTAGCCGACTCTTACGGCGACCACGGGCAGAGAGGGTGGGGTACTATTCTTACGCCGGCACCACCACGGCAAACCCATTGGGTACGGAACCCTAAAAATGTATATCTTAACATGTATATTTTGTTGTAGGCGCAATTAGAGAAACTTCAGAACGAGATATCTCAGATAGCGCGGAAGACAGGCATATCAAGCGCTACTAAACTGGCGCTCCTATCGTCGGACGCGCCTGATTCTCACCACGTGCCTGATATAGAATGGTAAGTGGTGAATAACATGGTTATGCGGATCAAATCAAATTTAATTCAGGCAAACAAAATTAAATGACAAATTAGCTCTATACAGTGTTCTTGCTGACCTATGACTTATTAGAATATTTGAATTTGACATTGTATCTAGATTGTGACATAATATTTGTATTTGACATTGCAGTTTAAATTTTAATTTGAACATGATATTTAATTTTTATTTGACATTGTATTTATGTTTGATATATTATTTGAATTTGACATTTTATTTTATTTTGAACTTGACATGTTTTTCTATTTTTTTATTAATTAATGCATAAGCCTGTGATATAAATGTAATTGAGTAATGTTTTTATGTCAATAATAAATAAATAATAATAATAATCCCGGGAATCATTTGTGAAAATTTACAGCGAAATAAAAACCGATGTAGCCATGATAGCTCAGTGGTTAGCGCGGTCGGTTCGCATACCGAAGGGCGTGGGTTCAAACTCCAACAATGAGCTTGAGCTGTCGGTGAAGGAAAACATCGTGAGGAAACCATAGCGTGGTGGTAGAGTACTTTCTAGTACTCGGCTGGCTAGCTACCACACGAGAGTTGAAAATCTGCCGCCGAGCATCTAACGATGTGTTCCGGCAGCCTCACTTGAGAGCCAATTCCATTCCAAGCTAGGTGTACTTTACCATTTTCGACCACACCGTCACTTAACATCAGGTGAGCTGTGGTCAAACACCTAGCCTGCGACTCATAAAAGAACCTTTATACTAAAGCGCGCCAAAGCAGCGATGCCCTGGACTTTGTTTTGTTACTCAAAGTTCTGTGTATCGCTGCAATGGTCATGGACATGCGTAATCTCTTACCATCAGACGAGCGTATCGTTCTCATTACTTTTACATAAAGAAAATTGTACTTACAGGTGGGACAGCGTCATTCTAATGACGCCAGACGAGCGCGAGAACAAGCGGCGTCGAGGCGGCAGCACGCCAAACGACACGCGATCCGACATCCAGCGGGTCGACGCGTGCAATACCGGCGAGGACGACATCGTCGACAATTTAAACGAAGACGCAATCACCAACTTAGTCGAGCATCCCCAACAGCTTCGACCACCAAGTGAGTTTTTTTTTAGCTTAAAATAGACTTACTTAATGCCCACCATCTTTTACTTATACCTAACTATAATATGCAATTTCTCATATAAATACCAGTAGCTGGTTGACCGAGCTTTGTTCGGCTGAAAACACCGATAAAATGACGTTTTCTGAAAATGAAACCTAGCTAGATCGATTTATCGTCCCCGAAACCCCTAAATTTCATGAAAATCGTTAGAGCCGTTTCCGAGATTCAGATTATATATATACATATATATATAAGCATTGTTCGTTTAAAGGTATAAGATATACTATGTCTAATGTCTATAGGAAAAACTTATTCCAGCGATGTAGGAATTAAATTCTTAAAGCATAAAGCTGATTTTGTCAAATATAAACATATCAAATATAAGTCAATTCCGTAATATCATTACATTATATCATTTAAGAGTTTTAGAACACTGATTACATGTCAATGAAATAAAAACAAAATGTCAAAGTATACAAAAATGTCAATATAAGAATACTGCTAATATAAAATATATCAATATAAAAATATGTCAATTTCAAAATATGTCAGCATAAAGATGTGCCAATATAAAAATATATCAGTTAAAAAAAATTCCAATATAAAAATATGTCAATATAAAAATATATCAGTTAAAAAATGTGCCAATATAAAAAAATATTGTCCATATAATAAAATCATAATTACTTACTAGTAATTTAATACCTAGTTATTTTAATTAAGCACCTAGTTTCAACTCGGGAATTGCGTTAGATTCTATGATAAAATCCCACTTGAGGTAACTAAAATGTCCTATAATAAATTCAAAGATTTTATAAAGCAGAGGTTAATTGACAAATCCTACTATAAGGTGGCTCATTACGTGGAAGACAGGAATATATGGTTGTAGTAGCTTCTCTCTGCACTTGCATCCCCCTGGCTAAGTGACAATTGTAGTAAGCATAATGTGTGTATTAATAATATTTATAGCTGTAAACTGTAACCTAATATGAAAAGAAAGATCCACAAAAAAAAAAAATGCCTTGCTGAGTGTCTTGGCGGAGTCTCCTCAGTTGAAGTGTAATTACGAGCCGGTGGTAGATTCAAACATGTAACTTAACGTTCATAAGTGCCTTACCAGGGCCTAAACTGAATAAATGTCTTTTTGATTTTGATTTTGAATAATCTTTTAATTTGAAATACTCGTCAATGACATAAAACATGGTCTCTAGCAGCCAAGATCTTAAACCTTTGACAATAAACATCTTCTATATTAATTTTATTTATAAGACACTAGCGACCCGCCCCGGCTTCGCACGGGTACTAAGAATGGGTATAGTAAGCTATCCTTAAAAGGTAGATATATGCCACCGCGGACTTTTTTGTAGATCTATAAAAGAGGAATATCCCGCCATGCATTGTTTAGTTATATCTACGTTTGAACTTTTAAAATAGCGCCATCTATTGGATACTCACTCAATCCAGTTAATAAATTACCTTACACCGCCATCTATTAGAACTTTATGGAACTCACAGATAATTATACCTCTCTGTCGTATAATAAACAAATAATTTGCAATAAAAAAATATTGAGATTATAAATTGAGATATAAACTATCCCATCTCTCAAGTTGGATCAAACTGCACACAGTGTGCAAGATTTGAAAAAAATCAGTGGTTGAGGAGTTCATCGCGGACAAACAACGTGACACGAAATTTTGATATATCTTTAAATATATATAACTCAAAGGTGACTGACTGATTGTCTGACTGACATAGTGATCTATCAACGCACAGCCCAAACCACTAGACGGATCGGGCTGAAATTTGGCATGTAGGTAGATGTTATGACGTAGGGATCCGCTAAGAAAGGATTTTGATTAATTCTACCCCCAAGGGGATAAAATAGGGGATGAAACTTTGTCAATTTTAAACCGATCGGGCTGAGACTTTGCATGCATAAAGCTACTATGACGTAGGCATCTAGCGCGGGTGAAACCGCGGGGCACAGCTAGTAAAATATATGTGTATTTTTTTCTTTGTTTGTTTGAAAGTTATTCTTATTCTTTTATATTTGACAAGCTAAATGTTTGACCACAGCTCACCTGATGTTACGTGACGGTGTAATCGTAGATGGTAAACACATCTAGCCTGGAATGGAACTGGCTCTCTAGTGAGGCTGCCCGAACACACCGTCAGATGCTTGGCGGCAGATTTTCAAGTTGAACGGGTGGTAGCTAGCCAGCCGAGTACTAGAAAGTACCCTACACACGCTATGGTTCCCTCACGTTGTTTTCCTTCACCGGCAGCTCAAGCTCATTGTTGGGGTTTGAACCCACACCATTCGGCGTATGAACCGATCGCGCTAACCACTGAGCTTTCATCGCTACAAAATTAATTAAGTTAATTTATTTCAAATTCAAATGAAATGAAATATTTTTATTGTCTTAAACTACGTACAATTTGAGGTTATAAATATTTGGTACCAAGCACTTGTCTTGTCCTCGTGGACATACAATGTTTTAGTATAAAGATTTAAGAAAATAAATTTAATAATCACGACCAAAGTAATACGTTAATTTAAAAAAACCTATCAAGTAGGGTCAATCTAAATAAAGATAATTAAAAGACGATTACAAAAATATATAGATGTTTTAATTTTTTTAATTTAAAATTGCCCTCGACCTTTAGCATTAAATACCTTGATATATCTTACATGTAATCGTTATCCACATCGTCGACATCTTCTTCGTGTACGCACATTTTTATTTTGAATATTGAAATATTTTTCATAAACTCTGGGCATCCGAAATTGGCAATCACTTGTGCACGATTTATTTTTGGGGTTGTAGTTGAAATTATTCCTATTTCGCTTGTTGACGCATTTACCGCGCTACTGAACGAATTAGACCCGTCAATTCCATTGTAATTGGTACGATTTCCATTAAAATACGGATTATATCCATTTGTTCCGTTAATATACGGGTTATATCCATTGGTTCCGTTAATATACGGATTATATCCATTGGTTCCGTTAATATACGGATTATATCCATTGGTTCCGTTAATATACGGGTTATATCCATTGGTTCCGTTAATATACGGATTATATCCATTGGTTCCGTTAATATACGGGTTATATCCATTGGTTCCGTTAATATACGGGTTATATCCATTGGTTCCGTTAATATACGGGTTATATCCATTGGTTCCGTCAATATACGAGTTATACCCACTGGTTCCGTTGTTATATCTGTTATAGTTTTGATTAGGTCTATAAGTTGAGGCAAGATACTTGTTATATTGATTATTATATGGCCAGAATTGTCCATTATTTCCGCTATTGTTATAATTTGGAATAGACCAAATCGTTCTGTTAAAATACGGATAGTTTCCATTACTATTGTACGTCGGATATTGCCCATTATTTACGTTACTAAAAGAGCCATAACCGTTATTTGGCATATTGTAATTAAAACCAGTGTTATTTTTAGGAATACTCACATTTACTTGTATACTATGTTGGTTATTTGAAAACCCTTGGTTATATCCGTTACTATTAGCATTATAAATATTATTACCGTTGTATCCGTTATTATTGCTATTATATCCATTATTATTAGCGTTATATCCATAGTTATTGCCATTATACGCGTTATATGATTCGGTTACAGTGTTTATCCCGCCATATCTTGTTGTTTCTGTATTATAACCGTTATTTCGTTGCCCATTATTATATGTAGTACCATATGCGTTATTTATCGTGTATATTTGACTGCCAGTCGAAGCCATTTGGGATTTCATTTGCTGATTGTTGTTATAGCTCCTCTTCTTTCTATTTGAATAGTGATACTCTCCTATTAAAATTGACGGTGTTGGCGCCGTGTCCGGAATTAAAGTATTTTTATTTATTCGCGTCTCAGTATGTGTTAGATCTACGTAGCGATAGTTTGGTGCTGTATAAAAATTATCATTGTAGTTACCCAAGTTTGTTTTCAAGGAACGGGAGTTTGATTCACTGTAGCGTTTTGTAGATGAATCGTAATCAACTTTTGATGACCTGTAACCATTGTTTGTTGAGCCATAACTATTATATAATGGACCAGAATGCACACTCGTCTGGCCTTTATTTGTATTTACTAAGCTATTAACGTTGTGAAATGGACTGTAATGTGAGCCAGTTGAACTAGACCCGGTATTCGAGGAACTATGAAGAGTACTCATTGAGCCATATTGAGGGCTGCTTGAGCCAGCACCATTATTAAATAAGGCATAATTTTTATTTAAAGGCTCATAGCGTGATCTATAACCATTATTCGAAGAACTATATCGCGTGTTTGTTAAGCCATGTCCGTTATTCAATGCGCCATAACTGTTAGAAGATGGGACATAAGAGTCGCCTGTTGAATCATAACCATTATTTAATATGTCATGCCGTGTGGTTGGTGAGCCATATGCGTTATTTATGTTGCTATTAACGTTATTAGATCTAATGCGATAACCATTATTATTATTATTAACATAACTGTTAGCTGTTTTGGCAAAGTTTTTATTGTTATTATAACTAACGAATGAATAACCACCGTCAATAACAATATTTGACGGTTTTGATGTCGTGAAAATATTTTGTGTTTTTGGTTTATCGTCATGGTTGTTGTAGATAGGATTTTCGTTAACGAATACTTTATTTTCTTCATCGATTCCATTATTTTTGATTTCTAGTCCTTCATTAACATTTGCGATAACATCGCTTATGGTTGGTACATCAAAGTCAGGCTTAGAATTAAATTTGACGGTTCTATTTCTTTTAGGTCTTATTATATTTAAGTTTGTGTTCACAAATGTTGTGCCTTTTACCTTTGTATCACCATAATTGTAGCCAGTGTCCAAGGTTTTTGAATACACCGTTCGGTCAGGGTCCGTAAGCTTTTTTTCTTTAGAACCATCGGCTTCACTTAAAACAGATAAATCGTTTGTATTGAATGGGTAGAGCGTTCCATCTACGCTGTTAAAAATATCAGGATCGTCATCAGACATTGCGTTTTTGATGAAACGTTTTTCCAAATCGTTTGCGTTATAATCATTTAATGCTAAATTCATTTGGTCGTAAGAAATTGAACGTTTCTTCATCTTCTTGCCTTCTTTATGTAAAGATTTCATAAAAGATGTTTCTTCCGGCATTTCTTGTCCTATGACATCAAATTTTTCATGATTTTTATCTTCTTGATGATAAAGTTTCGATTTGTCTTGTAGTTTTTCACTGTCACTTTCTTCTACAGTATACGCTTCAGAATCAGCACTTTGATTTTCATTTTCTTTTTCCATTCCAGCAAGATATTGAAATTCAGTCAGCACTTTTTCATATTTTTTATCTTCAGGAGCGTAAATCTTAGAATCAGATTTTGATTTCACAACATCTTTAAATTGTAGGATTTTAGGTTGTAGTATTTCATCGTCTTTTTTTTCTAAGGTGGTTTTTGAATCTGTTTGTCTGTTTTCATAGTTGTTATTGTCATGGGAATTTGGTTGGATATTACGTCTTACTCTAATGTCTTTCAAATGTGGATTTTTTTCTAAATCAATTCCGTAGTTGTCCAGTTGTCCCATTAAGGAAACTACGCCGAGCAGAAGCACCATGATCGGTTCCATTTTCTATGATCATCTAATATCAACAAAATATTCTTGATTCGTTTTTACTGATCAGACATTTTTACTTCATTTTTAAATTTTAACTTGTCGCTCTGAATATTTTGATTGATAGCGTGTTTTATATTTTGCGTTGTTTTTAGCTTTATTTTTTTATATATAAACGTTAAAGTCTCCAAATCTAACTCGCTGGTAAGCGACGATATGGTCTAAGATGAAACACGCAGACTTATTTTATTCGTTTTGATTCCGTCTTATTCAATAGTGTCTATCTGAAACAAGGAAAAGTAATTATTATTTATGAATAATAATAGACGCGGTGTAGTTTCTTCCTTGAGGAATACATATGTATATTGTTAGAAACATAATTATTAAACTCAGTTGAGAGCCAGTTCTAATTTTGGCTAGATGTGTTTACCATCGACTACATTTAACATCAGATGATCTGTAGTCAAACACCTAGTCTGTCAAACGATTTTTTTTTTATATATTCGAGTATATTCCTATAATAACCTTGCAATTCGCTAATCGCTATCTCGTCTTATATGTTTAATGGTTATGTAGCATTATATAAATGTATAACCATAGGTATATACGTATCTATAAGTATATCATTACTACATATTACAAAACAAAGTCGTCCGCTGCGTCTGTCAGTCTGTTCGCGAACTTAAAAACTACTGAACGTATTATCATGCGAGTTCCACCAATAGATAGAGCGATTCATGAGGAAGGTTAAGGTATATAATTTGTCAAGGTTTTGTGTAAATAGGTTGAAATATTTTGATAATTGTTGAAAGTGTCGGATAAAGTCAAGCTACCTGGGAGCTTTCATCGAAAACGCTGCCTAATCCCTTTGAGATATAACAAAACAATGCATGGCGGGATATTCCTCTTTTATAGATCTACTAAAAAGTCCGCGGTGGCATGTATATGTACTTTTTAAGGATAGCTTACTAATACTTGCTTGCTTGACAGCCCTGTTGGCTCATTGGGAGTATGCCTGCCTGAGCTGTAGGGCGTGGGTTCGATTCCCGCCAAGGACAAATGTTTGTTTGGTATAAACAAATGTTTGTTCTGTGTCTGAGTGTTCTGTATGTATAATAAGAATGTATTTACAAAAAAAAAGTATTTATGTATTCTATCAGTTATCTGACTTCCATCACACAAGCTCTGCTTAGTTTGGGGTCGGATGGCGCTGTGTGTAATGTGTCCTACAATATTTATTTATTTTATAATACCCCATTCTAAACAAAATACAGTGTTTAATTTCAACTTACTTTTCTTATTCTCATCTCGTGAAATCCAAAATTTCCTGCGTACACTTTGAATATTTATTATTCCTACTACTTATAACGTATTCACTACACCACAGTGGTCAACAGACTATAAAACACATTAACATATAATATTAAAATGATAAGGTTTATCTAAAGGTATAATTAGACTTGAGCGTTTGAATTAAAAAGGAACTTGTTTTTGTTGAATACAAATATTTTTTTAAAAAAATACTTATTTTTGTATGGGCATGCTTTATTACCTTTTTTTTTTTTTTTTTTTTTTTTATTGCTGACAGGCTTGGTGTTTGACCACAACTCACCTGATGTTAAGTGGCGGTGAGGTCGAAGATGGTAAAGCACACCTAGCCTGGAATGGAACTGGCTCTCAAGTGAGGCTGCCGGAACACACTGTTAGATGCTTGGCGGCAGATTTTTCAACTTGAGGGTGGTAGCTAGCCAGCTGGGTACTAGAAAGTACTCTACCACCACGCTATGGTTTCCTCACGATGTTTTCCTTCACCGACAGCTCAAGCTCATTGTTGGGGTTTGAACCCACGCCCTTCGGCATGCGAACCGACCACGCTAACCACTGAGCTATCATCGCTATATACCTCAACCGGACGTTCACTGCTGGATATAGGCCTCCATTGACTTCCTTAAAGACCGGTTCCTGAGGTCTTTATGAGGTCGTCTGTCCACCTTGTGGGTGGACGTCCTACAGCGCTTGCCGGTCCGTGGTCTCCACTCCAGAACTTTGCAGCCCCATCGGCCATCGGTTCTGCGTGCTATGTGCCCTGCCCACTGCCACTTCAACTTGCTAATTAAACTATGTCGGTAACTTTAGTTCGTCTACGGATCTCCTCATTTCGAAAATATTGACATATAATCAGTGTTTCTGATATATTTGAAATGATATTATGGAATTTGGCCTGTATGCTATCAATCAAATATTTGAATTAGACATTTTCCTAATGGTAGATCTTCGGGTACTCAAAAAAAAAAAAAAAAGTCATTTATTCAGTTTAGGCCCTGGTAAGGCACTTGTGAACGTTAAGTTACATGTTTGAATCTACCACCGGCTCGTAATTAAACTTCAACTGAGAAGACTCCGGCAACAAACTCAGCAAGGCATTTTTTTGTCAATTGTTTACAAGTGTGAACAAACATTTCATCCTTATACCTTAACTTAATACTTGTAACTGACTAGTTCGGTAACATGGCGTTACTCGACTATTACCAACTAAAATATTTTTTGCAACAAAAATTACCAAAACTTCACACATCATCAGCCATAGGACGTCCACTGCTGGACATAGGCCTCCTCCTGGGGGAGTTTTGCCAATACTCGCCACGCTTGGCAGGCGGGTTGGCGAGCGCAGTTAGGTGTGATTGTTCAAGGAAGACGCTGCTGCCCATCTTCCGGATTACATCCCTTAGCCGACTCTTACGGCGACCACGGGTAGAGAGGGTGGGGAACTATTCTTACGCCGGCACCACCATGGTATAAAAATAAAAATCCGTTCGTTTGCAAATTACCAAATATTAGTTAGTACAACTTATTTGTATTTACTTTTAACGGAGAACATTGTGAGGAAACCATAGCGTGGTGGTAGGGTATTTTCTAGTACTCGGCTGGCTAGCTATCACCCTCTCTCAAATCTGCCGCCAAGTCATTTGAGAGCCAGTTCCCTTCTAGGCTACGTGTGTTTACAATGTTTGATCACACCGTCACATAACATCAAGTGAGCTGTGGCCTAACACCTAGCCTGTCAAATCTTTCTTCTAAATATATGTAACTCAAAGGTGACTGACTGACAGACATAGTGATCTATCAGCGCACAGCCCAAACCACTGGACGGATCAGGCTGAAATTTGGCATGCAGGTAGATGTTATGACGTAGGCATCCGCTAAGAAAGGATTTTGATTAATTCTACCCCCAAGGGTATAAAATAGGGGATGAAAGTTTGTATGAAACTTTGTCAATTTTAAACCGATCGGGCTGAGATTTTGCATGCATAAAGCTACTATGACGTAGGCATCCCCTAAGAAAGGATTTTGAGATGCTGGCTATAAGATTAGTAACTTTTCATCATCATCAGCCATTACCACGCGGGTAATACCGCGGGGCGCAGCTAGTATATGTATATAAAACTACTTCGTTCCCAAAATCATTGATCGAAGACGAAGACAATCATACTTACAGAAATTTAGTGTTTGTATTGTATATGTTTGTGTGATAAATAGTTTAAAAGGTTATCTTACCGTTGTATTTATCGTAAATTATTTATTCACAGAATTGATTTTACACAAAATAAGCTATTAAATTCGATGTACTGAATCTTGTCAATGCCTATTGAGACCTAAGCGTTATTTATACTCATTTATTGATAGCCAATGGTTGCAAGTCACAATTGTTAAATAAATACAATTCAATCAAACAAAAATTAATTCAGTCAAAAATGAATTAAATTACATGTACAAAAATAAATTGAAAAACCAGCCAAGTGCGAGTCGGACTCGCGCACGAAGGGCTCCGTACCATTATCTATGATATAAAAAAATCGCGTTTGTTGAATGGGAGCCCCCATTAAATATTTATTTTATTTTTAGAATTTGTTGTTATAGCGGCAACAGTAATAAATAATTTGTGAAAATTTCAACTGTCTAGCTATCGCGGTTCTTGAGATACAGCCTGGTGACAGACAGACGGACGGACAGACAGACAGCGAAGTCTTAGCAATAGGGTCCCGTTTTTGAATTACACGCTTAAATAATTGTTATGAACTACATGACCTAATCTTGCCATCGCCGTTTTACAATAAAACGACCAGACGCTCGACCAAAAGACACCCTCTTACAATAAAAAATCCCTATAAACATACAAAACGTTTCCAGACCACATTCCTTACTACTGATGTGTGAAACTCGTTGATAGCGTCTGTGTTTCCAACTAAAAACCCGGGTTTGTTCAAGAAAAACGTGAATAGGTATTTCCTAGGCAAGCGTGCTCCATCTTCGGTCACATCGTCGCTAGCCATCAGGTGAGATCGTGGCAAAACGTACGCCTAGTACGTTGTAAAAACAACCGACAACTCTAGCTCTAGTTAGTGGTATCCGATAGCATCTAACCTAACCTAACCATTCAGCTATCGTCTCTACAAAATTGTTATTATTTTGCTCGGCAGCGGAACCGCTGAAGCCAACATACATGCCAGTATTTCTGACCAAGAAGGAACGGAAGAAGCTCCGAAGACAGAGTCGACGTGAGGCTTGGAAGGAGGAGCAGGAAAAGGTGCGCCTCGGGCTGGAGGCGCCGCCCGAGCCCAAACTCAGGTCTGTGGTCACCATCGTCAAAATTAATCCGAATCCTCCTTCTATAACCTGTCACACAGCTGGGGGTGGGCCTCTTCTCATTGTGAGAAGGATAACGTTAAATCTATTCCATTTTTCGTAGCTACCTTCGTCTTAGTCGTTTACACTGTATACTGTGTGTGTGTATGTTTGTACTGTATGTATTTCTCCCTTTTTTTTTTTTTCTTTTAGTGTTTTCATTTATGTCTGTTAAATGTTTTATGTCACAAATAAAGTGTTGTCTATTGTCTATTGTTACTCTTGACGGAGTGGTCGTGGTCATCAATTCAGGCGCCGGTGGTGGTTTGCCTGATAATCCGTCGCCATATTTCGCGTATGGACGCCTTTCTTGAGCAATCACTCACAGGACCGTGCAGTGCAACCTTTATCTGGTCGGTCCAGTGCAATGGGGACTGCCACGCGGTCTTGTGCCCTCAACTTTGCCCTGCACCACAAGACGTTCAACGGAGGCGCCATCGTGTCGCAATACGTGCCCAATGAAAGTGAGATTGCGAGCTTGAGCGATGGAGGATAGACGCTGCTTGATGCCAAGTTCTTCCAGAATAGACTGATTAGATCTGAACTCAGTCCACAAGATTACCAGCATTCTTCTCCAGCACCACATTTTGAGAGCGTCTATCTTCATTTTCTTACTTTCTCCACGTCCACGTCACAGCAGCATAAAGAAAAAAAATTGGGAACTTGAGCGCCCTTACAAGTCGTATTTTGGTGGCCTTTGTAATATTTCGGTTTCCCCATATTTTGTTCAGCTTGTCCATCCCTGACCTCGAAATAGCCATGCGCCTTTTGATTTCACCGAACCCAAATATCTGTTATTAATACTAGTTATCTAAATACGTAACCTAATCAAGGGGATCTGCCAAAGGAATTTGAATCTACCTAAATATTTTTGTCTGCCAACGGATTTTAAAACTACTTCAATCCCTTAATCTGTCTAGGGGGTTTGAATCTACCTAAATCTCTTGGTCTGCTAACGGATTTTGAAACATCCTAAGTCTTTTGGTCTGCAAAGGGGTTCTGAATCCACTTAAACCTCTTGGTCTGCCAAGAGATCTTGAATTTCACGAAATCATTTGGTCTGCGAAGGGATTTTGTATCTATCTAAACCTCTTGATCTTCCAAGGGACTATGAATTTATCTAAATACCTTGTCTTGCTAAGATATTTTGTATCTATCTAAATCCCTTGACCTGCAAAGAGATTTTGTATCTAGCTAAATTCTTTCGGTCTGCTAACGGATTTTGTATCTACGTAAATTCTTTGGTCTGCTAACGGGTTTTGAATGTACCTTAACCTCTTGGTCTGCTAACGAATTTTGAAACTTCCTAAATCTCATGGTCTGCAAAGGGGTTTCGAATTTACCTTAACCTCTTGGTCTGCTAACGAATTTTGAAACTTCCTAAATCTCATGGTCTGCAAAGGGGTTTCGATCTAAATTCTAAGTCTGTTAGGGAATTTTAAATGTATTTTGCTCACATTTAATTACGTCGGATACTCCGACCGTAGAATCCGACCACTAACGCGCGCGTGGCCTTATCATGTTTGGGATTTAAAATGTGTCAAAACCACGTCTGTATCCAATAGAAAAAAAAAAATTAGCTGCAAGGATTTTGGATGTATTCGAAGGATTTAAATATGTAAATGTAATTTAAAAAATATATAAACTGTCCCACTGCTGGGTGTCGGCTTCTTGTCACTGTGGGAATGGTAAGGCCATAGTCCACCACAAAAAATTTAAGCCATGCAATACTAATTTATCATCATCATCTCTAGCTTTTCGGTGGTATAGAGCTCGGAAGAATAGACGTCGTCACAAAAAAATTAAAAGAAAATCTATCTGTTCCAGGATATCTAACTTAATGAGAGCACTTGGCACGGAAGCTGTCCAAGACCCGACGGCGATCGAGGCGAAAGTCCGTGAACAGATTGCCAAGCGGCAGAAGACTCATCTCGAAGCCAACAAGGCGCGGGCTCTGACCAAAGACCAAAAACGGGAGAAGGTAATTATTCTTTACAAAAGACAAAAATACTGAATACTGAGGTCGTGAATGAAATACTGTTTGCACCTGTAGGACGAGTACCAGCTTGAAGCACTGGAGTCAGTCGAGAGGCGCTAAGAGGTTGATAGGCAATGACACTTTGGTCAAGTCTCGGCTGCAAAGCCTTGAGCATCGACGTAAGGTCTCCTGTCTATCGGCTTTCTACCGGATACACTTCAGGGATTGTGCCTTGGAGTTGTACGACTTGGTTCCCCCCGCCCCTTTTTACTATCGGACGGCCAGACAAACGCGACCAAAGCGTCACCCGTACATGGTGGACGTTCCCCATGTGCGCACTAAGCGCTTCCAATCCTCATTCTTTATTCGCACAGCGAGGATGTGGAACTCTTTGCCGGAAACAGTGTTTCCCGAAAAGTACAATATGGGTGTCTTCAAATCGAGAGTAAACAGGTTCCTTCTAAGTAAGCGTGTTCTATTCCAGACCATAACGTTACTTAACATCAGGCAGGATGTGGTCAAACTTGCACCTTTTACGTAATTATAAAAATTTAATCCCACTAATATTATTAATGTGAAAGTTTTGATGGATGGATGGATGTTTGTTACTCAATTACGCCACAACGGCTGAACGGTTCTGGATGTAATTTAGCATGTAGATACTTTAGGCCCTGGAATGAAACTTTGCCTTTGCCTGGTTTAAAATAGTTAAATACTAGTTTGAAATAAATCAAAAAAGTACAGTGGAATTTGCTGCCCGAGTGGGTGTTCTCTGATATATACAATCTGGGTGCCTTCAAGTCGTAAGTGAATCAGTTTCTTCTAGGCGAGCGTGCTCCACCGTAGACCGCATCAGGCGAGATAGCGGTTCAAAAGCAAGTCTATTTGTAATGAAAAATTAATGTTTTCTGTATAAATCGAAAAGTAACTAAAAAAAAACTATATTATTTGGTCTTCTTAGCAAGAGGATGTCTAGGTTGGTATCACCGCAGTACCAGATATTCTGCCGCCAAGCAGTAGTGTGAGCATTACTGTATTCCCGTTTGAAAGACAGGGCTGTTGAGACTAACCATCCAGTCTCAAAGCAATGAGCGCCAAAGCAGCGATGCCCTGGATTTTGTTTTACTACTCAAAGTTCTGTGTATCGCTGCAATTGTCATGGACAGGCGTTATCTCTTAACCGTCGGGGAAGCGTCGCTTTAATGTCAATACTCTGACATAAATGACTTGCGGGCAGTGTGTTTTGCCTGCAACTTTTTTAAATTTTCTTTTCTTACCCGCAGGTCGATCGCAAGTTAAGGGAAGACACATCCGTCGGTGTTCACGTTTCAGTTTATAGGTAAGATTCTATTTTTGGTGATTCTATCTAGGTGTTTGACCACAGCTCACCTGTAGGTGACGGTGTGGTCTGAGATTTCTTTGTGCAAACAAGCGACAGGCCACCTTATGGTGATCACCGCTATGGACACCTACAATATCCGGGGCATTGTCATTGCGTTGTATACCTTTAAGGACTCTATTCACCTCTTTTTTGAAGCCTGGTTAAAATTCGATGGAAAAACCGAAGGTGGTAAGCTATGAAATGGTAAACACATCTGACCTGGAATGGAACTGGCTCTCATGTGAAGCTGTCGGATTACACTGTTAGGTGTTTGCGACAGATTTTCAACGTGAGGGTGGTAGCTAGCCAGTCGAGTACTAGACATTACCCTACCACCACGCTATAGTTTTCTCACGATGATTTCCTTCACCGGCAGCTCAAGCTCATTGTTGGGGTTTGAACCCTTACCCTTGGGCGTGTGCGACTGCGTTAACCACTGAGCTATCATCGCTACGAAATGATAGGTCGTATGGGTACAATCTTTACTACTACTTTTACTATTAATGTATTTTTTATTTTCCAGGGTGCGAGATTTATTCGAATGCGCATCCGCCAAGTTCAAAGTGGAAGTGAACGCGAACCAACTCCACATGACTGGTAGCGTGGTGCTTCACCGAGGCTGCTGCGTTGTCGTGGTCGAGGGAGGACCCAAGCAGAGCGCCAAGTACAAGAGGTAACTAATGTAGAAAACTAGATTTTGAAATACAGCGCCATCTATCCAGCTAAGCGTAACGTGTTCCGTGAACCAATCAGCGACGAGATCCTGCATCGCGCAATCAGCTTTTGTGATATATCAGTATAGCGCCATCTATCCGGTAAAGCCAGCAACGCGACCGTGAGCCAATCAGCGACGAGATCCTGCATCGCGCAATCAGCTTTTGTGGTTTATTAGTGTGGTGCCATCTATCCAGTGAAGCCGGCAACGTGTGCCGTGAGCCAATCAGCAACAAGATCCTGCATCGCGCAATCTGCTTTTGTGATATATTAGTGTGGTGCCATCTATCCAGCGAAGCCGGCAACGTGTGTCGTGAGCCAATCAGCGACGAGATCCTGCATCTCGCAATTGAAAATTATTAAAATTCTGATTACGTAATATATACTTTTTAACTCCCGACGCAAGAGGGGTGTTATAAGTTTGACGTTGATGTCTGTCTGACTGTATGTGTGTGTGTCTGTCTGTGGCATCGTAGCTCTCAAACGGATGGACCGATTTATATACGGTTTTTTTTCATTTGAAAGCCAGTTTCCTTGCGGTGGTTCTTAGCTGTTTGGATAATTATATTTTTTATTAATGTTTTATTTTTAGATTGATGCTGAACCGTGTTAAATGGGAGGAGGACTTGGTCAAAGACAATGACGGCAATGAAGTACCGAACTCATGCCATCTCGTATGGGAGGGGATCGTAAAGCAGCGAGCCTTCGGGGAGATCAAATTCAAGGTAACTGATAGATCTGTGTAACGGGCCATTCAAGCACTACTTAAGCACCAAAGGGAGGTTACTAAAAGCGTATTGTTAAGATTTGAACCCACGCCCTAACCCCAACAGTGAGTTGAACTGGGTTTTTGGCGGCCTCACTTGACAGCTAGTTCCATTCCAAGCTAGGTATGTTTAGAATCTTCGAACACACCTTCATAACATCAGGTGAACTGTGGTCAAACACCAATCCTGACAACAATAAAACATTTAAGCTACCATTCTTTATAGGTTCACTTTTGATGTTAAAACTGACAACAATTCCATCTAAGAGAATTTTTAGACAGGGCAGCCTGTTTGGGAGACTTGGCTTTCAATCTGGAGGTCCTAGGTTCGAATCACGGCACGCACCTCTCTCATTTTTAAGTCATGCGTATTTCACATATACAATTTCACATTGCCGTGGTGGTGCCGGCGTAGGAATAGTACCCCACCCTCTCTACCCGTGGTCGCCGTAAGAGTCGGCTAAGGGATGTAACCCGGAAGATGGGCAGCAGCGTCTTCCTTGAACAATCACACCTAACTGCGCTCGCCAACCCGCCTGCCAAGCGCGGCGAGTATTGGCAAAACCCCCCCAGGAGGAGGCCTATGTCCAGCAGTGGACGCCCTATGGCTGATAGGTAGGTAAACATTCACATAGGACTTCGTTTACACTGGAATTGAAGACGCGCATATTGTATTTGTAGCGACGATGGCTCAGTGGTTAGCGCGATAGGTCTGCATGCCGAAGGGCGTGGGTTCAAACCCCAACAATGAGCTTGAGCTGCCGGTGAAGGAAAACATCGTGAGGAAACCATAGCGTGGTGGTAGGGTACTTTCTAGTACTCGGCTGGCTAGCTACCACCCTCAAGTTGAAAATCTGCCGCCAAGCATCTAACGGTGTGTTCCGGCAGCCTCACTTGAGAGCCAGTTCCAATCCAGGCTTTACCATCTTCGACCACTCCGTCACTTAACATCAGGTGAGCTGTGGTCAAACACCTAGCATGTCAGCCATTTAAAAAAAAAAATATTTTTTGTGTGTTGTAGGTTATGCCGACAGAAAAACAAGCTAGGGAATATTTCCACAAGTTCAACGTGGAACATTATTGGGACCTCGCGTACAGTGGCGCGGTCCTTGGCGCCGGCCTCGAGGAGCCCTAGGTCTCCACCGCCGTAGGGAAACTCCGAGCATAGCCCTGTTCTTAAAATATTGTTAAACTGAAATGGTTTTGACACATTATTTTTTTTAATAATGCGGAATTACTCACGTTTAATGGGAAATGTCCATTTTTTATTGTTTTTTGAAATTTCAAAACCATTTCGAGGAATAAGTTTACTGAACACTATCAATTACTCAACAAGTTTAAATTAAAAATTAAAAAAACCACTACGCAACCAAACATAGCTAAGAACCACCGGAAACTGGCTTTCAAATGAAAAAACCGCATCAAAATCTGTCTATCCGTTTGAGAGCTACGATGCCACACACAGACAGACATCGACGTCAAACTTATTATAACACCCCCTTTTTTGCATCGGGGTTAAAAACCGAAAATAATCACAGATTGAATAACTTACATTTGACCTTAATATGACGTCATCCGTGGCGGAATGGAAAAAATAATAATTAATCGCAACATATAAAACAAAGTCGTCCGCCGCGTCTGTCTGTCTGTTCGCGATAAACTACTGAACGGATTAACATGCGAGTTTCACCAATAGAAAGAGCGATTCATGAGGAAGGTTTAGGTATATAATTTGTCAAGGTTTTGTGTAAATTGGTTGAAATATGATAATAATTGTCGGAAGTGTCGGATAAAGTCAAGCCACCTGGGAGCTTTCATCTAAAACGCTGCCTAATACTTTTGAGATATTTTATTAAATTTCACGCGACCAAATCTCGGGTAACTACTAGTGCGGTATAATTTTATACCCAGAATACTTAGCTCCATCACTCCCTGGCAAACCCTGAGTGCGGCCTTCCTTTCTCTGATAGATTAGTTCCTTAAATCCGCCACCGATAAAGTTTTTTTTTTTTTTTAATGTGACTGTTATTTTGGAACCCATTTCAAAATTAGATATTGCTATTTCTCTTTTGAACATTGAAAAGCGAGTCATACTGTATATACGATTTAACTCAGTCGGGTTAGAAAAAAGGGCCTGAAATTGCATTAATTCCCGGCAGGAATTTTTTTGCTGCAACCTTTAAGGTACACAGGTAGTCTAAATCCAAAATGGCGACCAAATTCCACCGGTGCGTTAGCCGCCATCTTTTAATATTGGTTCAAGGGAGAAAGTCGTAGAGATCAAAATTTTAGGAAATTTAATTCACTACAACTTTGTTCATGTACATTTATATCATGAAGTTAATAATAATCGAGAAAATTTGATAATTATACTTTACCACTTTTTTCGCGTATAACTCGATAAATATCGATCGTACGAAAAAACTTGCAACAAATAAATTGTAGAGATTCACATTTACAACAACTTTAGTCCTCACCATTTTTGTTGAAAAGTTGAAAATGACCGAGATATTAAGCAAAAACCATTCGGTCCCCCTTAATTTCAAGATGGCGGCTAACGCACCGGCGGAATTTGGTCGCCATTTTGGATTTAGACTACCTGTGACCCGCCATAAAGGTTGCAGCAAAAAAATTGCTGCCGGGGATTAATGCAATTTAAAATGCTAACCCGACTGAGCTAATCGTCGTGTAATAAACTTGAGAGAGGCCAGTAAAAATAGAATTTAACCTCGCACTAAATTTCCGAACCAATATTTTTTTATAAGGTCCTTTTTTTTATAAGGTAAAGCTCCACCTGGATCTGTCAGCATTTTGTGATTTTATGCTCAGTAAGTGACCTTACTTATAAAAAAAAAATTGGATCGGAAATTTAGTGTGTGGTTGGCCAAAAAAACGGCTACTTCTACTGGCCTAGCTAGCATATCTATCAGAATTATGTATGGTTAAGTGAGACAACGCCCTTGGCGGGAGTAAATGGAAACTACATTTTAACTGTATTTTAAGTACTAGAGTAATTCTCTTAAACGAAATATGCCACATTTCTTAGAGCCACTGTTTAGCGTTATGATTTAGGTATAATTTGTCTAAGTTATATAAGATGTATATAATAAAAATGCAATGAAATTGTAAGTTAGTTTTTTTTAATTTATAAAACGTCTGTCCTTTATTATGATTGTTTGTTGAACTGTTCCTTTGCTAACGCACGGCAATCGAGTTTTTATATATAAAATACCAGTTACCCGCCCGCGTCGCTGTTTGTACCATCAAGGTAAGTACAGAAAATAATTCTTCGACCAGACTTCGATCAGGTGAGCTGTAGTCAAACACCTAGCCTGTCAACCTTAAAAAAAAACACCCCCTATTTTACCTTGCTTAGTCAAAACCGCGGAATCAATCTTTATTTCTTACCAAAAGATGTAATGGTTTTTTATATCTCTTGAGATATTATTGGTTCCCCATATAAACTTTCATCCTCCATTTCACCCCTCCGATGTTTATTTTAGTAAAAAAAAGTATTCTGTGTCCTTCTTTCTTCCTATCTATATCAAAATTGATTCAGCGGTTTAGGCGTAAAAATAGTATCATATGGATTTTGTAAAGAAAAATCCTTTAAAATCACATAGATGTGGTGCTGCCACAAAATTTCATGATAAGAAATGATGAGACGAACGGAAAGCTCTCCTAATAGTAAGAGAACGCATGTCCATGACCATTGCATCGACACACAAGACCGAGCAACAAAATGTCCAGGGCATCGCTGCTTCGGCTATACTGGCGTTCATTATTTTGAGACATTTGATAGTTCAATACAATTCATTTATTCAAATATGGGTACAGTAATGTATATTTATGTATGTTAAATACAAGCAACAATTATGAATTAATGTAGTAATATAAAATGTCATTAATCATATTATAATAAAATGTCAACGATGATAAAAATAAAATGTCAAACAAAAGTATAATAGGCTGGTAAATAATTTTTTTAGAGATTAGTTTCAGCAGCTTTGAAATTTCGCTAGCTACGGTACCCTTCAAACCGGAACACAGTAATGTTTACACACTACTGCTAGGCGGCAGAATATCTGGTACTGTGGTGGTACCTACTTAGACGACCTGCTAAGATCTACCACAAAGTGAATTTTTGATAAAGTATCAAACAAATTTAATTATAGTTAGTACAATTGCTTTTTTATTTAAGTTATGTGCTCCACAGCCACCAAGGTCGATGACCTTTGTCAACTTTGAATTTGTACAATTATGTGGATGTGACAAGCCAAACTCTTTAAGGGATTCTGAAAAAAAAAACCATAGAATTCTCAAACGATTTATTTTTGAAAATAATACGGGATACCCAAATCATCCTTGGCTATATATTTTCACAAATATATTTAAAGTAAATATACAAAATAGAACAACATATTGGAACTTTTATTACTTTATAAGTATAAATTTACAATTAAATAACCGACTTCATGCCACTAAGCTTGAACACGGCTAGGTTTTAGGTATTATGGTTTAAAAATCAAACTACTCGACCGATTCTTCATGTAATTCCTATGGGACCAATCTGAAAGTATATCCTAATAAAAATATATAAAACACATTATGCATCACTATAAAATTTGAGGGTTGCCCTCGATTTATCTGGAATCCCATCGTCAGATCCTGACTTGGTGCCAATGGGATCACATGGGAAGTATACCCTATTAAACAAAACAAGAATTTCTCTAATCGGTCCAGTCGAGTAATCGTGGGATATACATAAAAACGATTCCAATTAATGAAGAGCCTCTTCCTTTTTTTAAAGTCGGTTATTTTTTTTTACATAGAATTCTTTTTATTACTTAAATATTTCCAAAATGTGAATATAAAAATATCAGGTTTACATACAAAATTCCAAGGATAAATAATTTGTACAATTTATATCTAGTTGGTAAAAAGATTCAGCTGAATTTTTTAGTAAAAAAACTACAATACATATAATAAATTCGTGGTATGTACAACGGGAATGAATCAACATCCAAAACAGACTCCAATCCAAAGTTTTTTTTTAATTATAGTTATTTTTAAGTGTACATAGTGCCAGGTTATGTTTTTACAGTAAATTATATATCAATAAAAATTTGCATAACATTAACATATAAAAACCACATTATAATAAATAATAGTAAGTAATTATAGTTTTTTTTTAATTGACATTTAGTCATATTGACATATTTTATTATATATTTGACATATTAAATTGACATTTTCAATAAAAATTGGACAACATTTTCAAACAACGCCATCTAGCCTCAAACTAAGAACTAGAGCACATGTAGAGAACAAACTTTTATAGTTCACATAAATGAGCTATAATAATAATAATCATCTGTAATTATAAAAATTAATTAATTATAATTTTATATCTGTGATCTATTTCCTAAATTGATATTAAAATGATGTCATTTTTTCATTAAAAATACAATTAATGCCTAAGTGTTGGTTTTTTTTAATCATATTTATTGCTATGGCAACAGTTAAAAAAATACATTTTGTTTTCTTAGAAACTAACAAAAGTTTTGTTCAAGATAGCAAGTCTTAATTAAAATTTACAATACAATTAGGGACTTACTTATAAACATTGATTAAAGTTAACCAATTCTTAAAATGATGCCAACTGCTCACCTGATGTAAAACAAGACAGATTAAGCAAAGTTTATAAGTAATTCTTATATAGTTAAAAAAAAATAGATTAATATATAAAACTAACTTGGCACATATACATTTTTTGTTTTATTTTACTATAAAATAGTAAAAACATATTGTAAAAATAGTTTTTGACAAAGTTTGGGATTGAGTCTCCGTCTAGTTGATATTTAAGACAAAGTATGTTTAGATTTGAATATCGATTTTCACAATAAAAATCATAATTTTTGTTAAAAAAAAAATACTTTTGCAGTTGCTATGCTCAAATCGAAAATTATTTGTTTTTATCAAATATTATTACATTGGTTATGTATTAAAAACGTATTCAATGTTTTTTTTTTATGTACTGGTAACACTTTTAGTACTTTTAATGAGCTCGTGTTTTTTTTTCTATAAAAAGGCTTGTTACAGCTGTTTATTCGTGAAAAATTTTCAGACTTCGGATTCATTCAGTAGTGTTGATGGAGTGACAAACTTCCAAGTCGTTATGGGTTCATTAAATTCTGATTATAACAACCTCGCGATACGTGTGTGCTTATATAAATTAAAAAAATATCACTTTGCAACGTGTGTAAAAATTGTATATGGGCTATGGAGGCTCACATGGCAGAATGCGTTGTTTATGATTCATAAAAAAAATATGGCAAAAGTTGCCAGTGCTAAAAAATAAACCATAAACAATACATTCTGACTTATAAGACTGTAACTATTGTAGATTGTGGAGGATAGGGGTAGAGGGGGGTTGTGTATATGTGTATAATAAATATATTTTTATTTACACTATTTATAGGTTATGTATGTGGCACGTGCCGCGAGAAACAATTCAGATTCAGTCTTATATAAACAGGTCACTGTGTCTTGAATATACCTTAGTGAATAACAAAAAAACAGATCTTTACTAAGATAGTATGCCAAAGGAACCTTCTTAGAAATGTTGGCGTAGATATAACCATCATTGTAAACTAAATCGCACGAAATAAGTATATAATAAGGTTGTACGATGTTTCTTGGATGCCAGAACGTAGAAAAAAAAAAGATTGGGGACACCATAAAAAAAAAACCACACCGACGTCGTTCTACTTTTTTTTCGTTCAACACTTTAGTTGTAAATCTATAAATATTATGTAAATAAAGCCCTATTTAATAATAATAAAAAAAATATCTTTTTTATCTATGGTCGAAATAACGGTTACTCAAGTTGTTAACGTCTATGATTGGTTGAACGGATTTTAACCCCAAATTGAACCTTATAACAAGGACGAACAGACTGTGGTTGTGCAAAAGGATATGATTGGCGTGAGAGGGTTAGTACAGTCAACTGGATTTATTGTCGTTGAATCCAATCAAACTGAGAATTCACAGCTGCTATTTCAAACTTGTTTAACAATAGATTTGCAAGCTTTTTATTTGCCAGAGAATAAATGCCATATGGTGATCTTTTAGAATTCATTTCCTGGGGTCAAATCAAGTTCAATGTCGCACTGAAGTGGGGTCAAAAACCAGAACGAGTACGTGCTTTGCATTATGTTTACAAATAGTTTTGTTGGATTGAAAATTCCCATAGATTCATCAGTGGTAGGAATTGGTGAATCAGTGGGAAGATAATTCCAACGGATAGGAAAGGTTTTTTTTTTTAATTTAAAATTACTCTCCACAGACACTGGGGTCCGTGACCTTTGTCAACTTTGAATTACATGTTTTTTTTTTACAATGTTGGAAGAGGAATGTTAGTCTAAAGGATTTTCTTTCTTTTTATAGCGGTTTCAGTGGTTAGCGGGGACGGTTCACACGCTGAAGGGTGTGGATTCTAACTCCAATAATGAGCTTGAAAAACCAGTGAAAAAAATAATTGAATCTAATAACTTTTTTTGATTGTTAACTTGTTAGTTATTTATCACAGCTGACTTGATGTTTAGCGATGCTGTGGTTGAAGATCAGAACTAACTTAGAATATGAACTGGCTCTAAAATACTAGAACAAATCACTTGATTGGCGACTTATTATTGAATAATGGTTCCTTCCTCCGTCTTATAGTAGGTCTTATAACCGGTCATCTAAATAGGCATCTGTACAAGGTAGGAGCCACAGATAGTCCGCTTTGCCGTGGCTGTTTGGTAGAGGACGAAACTGTAGAGCATGTGCTGTGGCATTGCAAAGCCACAGAAGCAACTAGGATCTTCACTAGACTGCATGAAGCAGCTTCCTTACTTTCCACGTCTAAACAACCGCAACAGATAGACTGCTTTTCGTCATCATGTATAACTCCATCTCACCCACTGGAGCTACAATGCCAGCGACCCAGAGCCTCGCTCCGATACTTCAAGGAGCTGGGCTGGCTCGGGTAGATGCTGGTAGGGGGAAATGCACAATACACCCCAAGCGGGACGTCAGTGCAGGACTTATCGCCCCCATCCCAAATAAGAATAAGAAGAATAAGAATGGTTCCTTTAGGATAGTGAAATAAAAACTACCAACACAATGTTTGCGGTACTTCAAGACACAAACACCATATTTGTATGACCCACGACGACTTGGGAAGTTTCTTGGTGCGCTTAGCGCTTTGCTGGGCCCGCGCGGGCTTGAGCAGCGCGCGGGGACGGTTCAACGGACTTACACACTAACTTATACTAAAAATCTTGCCACAAATTAACGATGATAGAAAACAACTGAAATACGGAAAAACAAAAACAGTATAAACAACAGAAAAAGATATTATACAGGATTATAAGCTTATGCTTAGTGCCAATTAGGGTTATTATTGTTTCATTATGAAACAACTTTTTCTACTTCAAATCTTAAATCGAAAGAAATCCATCTGCTCTTTGCATTTCGTCAAGGGTCAATGAACTATTTCATAGAACAGCTGATTTTTGTTTAAAATAATTTGGTACAATAAGACCCTTTTGACTTAGTAAGCCCTAACCTTATAACCTTGTAAAAAAAGAATTGATTTGCAGATTCGATGTACATGATATACAAATACTTATACATATTTGTATTTTATTGTATGGAATGAATTAAGTTCACTTTGGTATATTATTTTCTTCATTAGATTTCATGGTAAAAATGCAAATAATAATTAGATTCACCAAAACTTGATAATAAAAAGAAAATATAGATACTTTTTTTTTAAGTTTTTGTGGCAAGATTATGTTTATGGTTCCATGGCTGTAAGAACTTAGCTTTATTGTTATAAGTGCTAAACCTCATGAAACATTATTCTTTTTGATTAAAAGATTATGATGTTTAACCAACTTAAAATGAAAATAGGTTTTTTAATGTAAAAGTGACGCAAATGAGATGCTTTCCTGATGGTAACAGATAATGCATGTCCATGACCATTGCAGCGATACACAGAACTTTGTTAAACATAACAAAGTTTAGGGCATCAATGCTTTGGCGTTCATTACATTGAGACTTTCAATGGTTAGTCGTAAAAGTCCTGTAGTTTTGCTAGCTGCAGAACCCTTCAAACCAACTGCTTGGTGGGCGAATATCTGGTTTGGTGATGGCAAGTGAAATTTTATTATGGTATCTTGAAGATAAGAAAATAAATATATTAGGACATTACACTCAGTTTCATCTGACCCCAATCTAAGCAGAACTTGTGTGATGGAAGTCAGATAACTGATAGTATAAACTTTTTTTTGTAAATACATACAGAACACAGAACAAACATTTGTTTATACCACAAAGTATTTATCCTGGTGGGAATCAAACCGACACCCTACAGCTCTTAAAGCAGATATACTACCAATGAGCCAATAGGGCTGTCAAATGTATTTGGAATGTAAAGAAGAGGAATATAATGGAATCTAAAACTATCATGTAAGCACCTGGACAAGTTGATACTGAATAAAATGATATGTTTCTTACAGCCATGCTACCAAGTGTGTGTGAAAACTGAAAAATAATTATGTAACACTTATAGCTAAGTAGAAAGTGATATACAGCAATTTTCATATGAATACAATATATACCTAGTACATATACGCAAATGCATATATTTAAAGCTGGTTAAGTTTTCAAAAGGATACCGAAGCAGTCCAGTATATTGAGTTACTGCAATAAGCAAGACTGCAGCTCCTAATAGGTGTTCTGCAAAACCTTGCAAGTTCTGAGAGTTGGATGTGAAACATAATGTAATTAGTTTCAATTCGAACTTTGAAGGAATCTTCGGAATCAAATTTAGTCTTTATTATATCCATTTTTGTCTAATAAAGAGAACACAGAATAGAAGTGGATCATTTTCGATTTCCTAACTTCAATGGTTGAATTTCAGTGACAATCCAAAATGGATTTTCGTTACTACTAAATTAAGAAACTGCAGATTTAGCGTTGAATATTAGCAACCATGAAAATTTGTAGTTTCTCTCAACTGATATTTAAACTGTGTTTAGGATTTAGTTCGTAAAACTGTTGTATTCATATGAATGTTGACATAATGTAGTTAATCACATGATAATCATATTACATGTAAATACTCCACCACTCGTAGCCCTGTAGGCTATACATGTGATAATATCACAATTATCACGCAACGAAGTCCAAAGGCCTGTTGAAGCCTCCTTTTCTGTTCATGTACTGCCTATATTTACGTTTAAGTACAACATGGACCTCCCCCTCGACATTATCGTCGACTTTCTTACCTTTTGTTGTGTCGAAACCGCAGAATCCCATTACTTTGAGCATTTCCTGTTCTTCAGGTGATTTTCCCTCCAAATCTGCTGGGGTCACAATGGGGCGTTCGCTGAATGTTTTTTTCTGTTTGACGAAGGAGGTGGAAGGCCCGGGGGACAGGGACCGCGAGCGGCGCCGGCGTGGTGACGGGGACCGTCTGCGATCTGGCGAACGTCTTCGACGTTCAAGGGAACGGGATCTAGACCGGGTACGCGGTCTTCGCCTGTCACGATCTCTATCTCGCTCCCTGTCTCTACGATCGTGTCTTCTGTCGTCACGCCGCCGCGGGCTTGGCGACCTTCCCATTTTTTAGCTGTGAAAAGGAATAATTTTACCATTACTAACCAGATATGTACCAACTAAATCGATTAAAGAGTACAGTATACTTATGTGCAGAGAATGAAATACTTGCTATCTTGCTAAATTAAAACAAAATCACTAAATTTCAAAGTGTAATAGTGTAGTGAACTTACCTCAGCTTAAAGTCAAAATATAATTTAAAACAAAAAATGAAAATAATAACACACAATCTATTCCAACGCCATTTTTGAAAGTGTGGTTTTTTTTTTCTTTTTCTAAGTTGTCAACTTTGATGTCATTGTCATTTTGTAACGGTATTTGCGTTTCATTTCCCAAGAACTACAGTATTCTACTCTCAGATTCTACTAATGCGTCCATTTTAATAATCCGTGATTCAAACAGGGCTGTTAACGCTGTTATTGGTCGTGAGTTCTTCTTTACGTCTATAATATATACGTAATACCTATCTATAATATAGGTCGTAAATAATAAAACCACTTTCATATTGTTCATATAAAAACTAAATTTTATGTGCAAATCTTCGGTTTTATCGTCTGTTATTCTACTTCTTCGTTATAAATAAAAAACGTAAGCTACGTTCTGTTTTGCACAAAACCAAGTTAAATCGCCTGTGCAAGTGAACATTTGAATCTGCGTGTATTGAAACAAAAATATATCAAAGTTGCCAACTTTATGGAATCTCCACGAGTTATGGGATATGAAGACAAATAATAACACTACAAATCTGAAAATAAAATAAAACACATAATCAACATCTTTACATGCAAATAATGAAATGGGAAAACATTAACACTCGTAATTTTACCTTAATACAGATGTTGGTTAACTCAACATGTGGATTTAAAGAAAGTGCATAGCCTATGTACATACGACACTATAAATATACAAACTACCTATTTTAACAACCTATTACATGATCTATGGTTAAGATTTTTTGAATATGTCCAGATTGTGTAATTTCTAAGATCGTATAATTTCTAAATTTAAAGGGACGTAAACTGTAATAGTATGTCCTGTAAGTAGATTAATAAATAATTTATAACACTATGAGTATCGGGAAAACGAGCAATAAATCCGTGGCCAATATTAGTATAGTATAGTTATTATTTCATAATTAAATGATATAGGAAAATACATTATTATAGTAATGTATTGTGTTATCTCATCTTGAGTCATAGTTGGGCAAAAGTCTCTTTTCCCCCTTTCCATGTTTCTCTGTTGACAGTTATTGGGTCAAATTTAGTTTTTAAATACATATTAATATTCATACTAATGGGAACTAAATAGGGATTTGGCCTAACGTTTAGAGGAGGCATCTACTTTGGTCAAAAGCTTAGCATTGCCATGCAGCATGGCAATGCAGCCAGCATTCTGGCCACGTTACCCTCTTCTGATGGACTCTTAGGTTATGTTGTTTTTATAAATTAAGAATAATGTAGGTAATATTAATTATAAAGATATATTTTAACTTGTTATTCATATTCTTACCGTCATCTATCGAATCAGTCGAATTATTTTATTGTAATATATCCGTAATTCCTTAATTGATTATGTCTAAGGTAAAAAGTTTAGTAATAATGGCAACTTTTTTGATGCCAGCGCCATCTAGTAAGCGACGAAATTTTAGCAATAGCAGCGCCACCGCCTGCTTCGGTGAAAAATTGAAACTTACGCCGACATCGATCTAGCCCGGTGGCGTGTTGGGATTTTCTTTTTTACGAACGAAATATAGTAATATCGGCTTTTACGCGTAATGTATGTGGTGCTAGTGCTTTGAATATTGTCAAGGAACATCTTGTGCATGTTATTTTATATCATGTTACTTCGTTTTAGTGCTTAGTGTGTGTTACAATAGCTACACTATAGAAGTGCAGTGATTGTGAGAAGTGATTAAAATAATCGACTTTGCGGCGTCTCGGAGCCAACAGCCGGTAAGTATTGCGTGCATTCAGCTTTCTTTTCGTTGTATTTGTTTACACTTCCATTATGAACGAGTTAATTCTCGCGTGAATGTGATTTATTTGCGGGGATTTGATTAGGGTGTGTCATGTTAGGCTGGTCCGGATAATGGGGTCGCTTTTTTTTCTTTTACAAGCTCCCGACGTTTTTAATGACATCATGGGTAGTTATTATTGGCTGCCGCGTAATGCTTTTTCACGATTTCTTCAACGCTCACAGTAAAGACTAAACGTATCCTACTACAATAGCTACAGAATCTACAGTATTGTTTTAAATTCAACCAGAAAATGCGTGTATTATGCTATTTCAAGTGCTTCAGCACATTTCTGGGTGCGCCTCTAATCAATTATATATCAACTCTCTTGTACCTACGAATATGACATCACCGATTCGTCGGGCGCGGAAGCGTATAACCCTACCAAATGCAAAACTATCAATCTCTTAGAAATGCAGTTGTTTGTTGTTATTCTCAACTTGGGAGGGTTATAGTTGTAACTATGGCTTAAACTGTCCATACAGATAGGTAGGTAGATATACCTACATAATGCTTTGATCGAATTCAATGGATTTGATGGTTTTTATAAAGATTTCGATGGAGCAATTGATGGTGATTGTACTGCTATGATTTGAGTTCGTGTCTGATTTGTACCCATTGGGTTTAATGGTGTTTTTCTGTGATAAATTCTGTCTGCAAATCTAAAATTTTACTCACCACTACATGTAAAGTAGTTACGACAGCGTAGTTGGGAAACCGTATGGCTTCCAATTTGAAAGTCCTAGGTTCGAATCCCATGTATCACTGTCTTTTCCAAGCTATGTGCAAATTGCTGTTGATTTTATAAGATGAAGCAAAACATCATGTGGAAATCTGCATGTCTTAGAATTTAAAAAGAAATGTCCTTTGAGATTTGTGAAGTTACCAACCCACACTAGGCCAGCATGGTGGACTATGACCTTGCCCTACGTACAACGAGATGAGACTCATGCCCAGTAGTGGGCCAGCTTATAAAAACATGGCTGAAAAAATTACTTACAGATATATTTCTCATTTGACCTATTTGGAGATTATAGTTTACCCTGCAACTTTAGCCACATTCTCCTGGTAAAAGTGGCTTATGTATTAATCAGGGTCCATAAGCTATATCTAGCCAAGATGCCATTCAAATCTGTTAAGCCATTCAGCATAAAAAAGTTACAAACATATGTATGTTTATGCACACACAAACTTTCAGATTTTTAAGGGAAGAGAAATACTAGTGACTCATTGTTAGAACCTTTTTAGATCGAGTATTAATACATATTTGTGGAGCTCATGGTCTTGTAGATATCTACAGCCGACAGTAATTGCTTACGATCATCAATACTGGGTGGTAAATCTCCATAGCAGATAGTTGTCTAAGTAGGTTAGTACCGCAGTGGTAGTACTCTACCCCCAAAGCAGTAGGGTGTAAATGTAAGATACTACTACAACTAAATTTCAGGTTTATTAAGACTAACCTAATGCCTAGTAATGAGCGCCAAAGCATTGATGCCGTAGACTTTGTTTTGTTACTCAAAGTTCTATGTATTGCTGCAGTGATCATAAATAGTTATTGTATCATTCCGAGTGCCCCCAGCAGCGAGGCATGGCTCAAGCTGCGTGTGGTTAGTGCTGCAGAGTGAAGAACCTCTTTATAGTGGAATTCATTTTCTGGATCGCTGTCTTTTAGATCTGACCCTTGATTGAACTGTCTAGAGAGTCTCTAAAGGTCGGGGATAATGATAATTGAATCCAAATCCCACATGGTGCTTATCTTGTAAGCTAATTATTTGATTATACTAACAACTAACATGACATTTTTGACTTTTTATTATATTGACAATATACTAGCATAAAACTTTATATTTTTTTTATATTGACATGTTTGTATTTTGACATCTTAATTTTGACATTTTGTTGTTTTAATCATTGACATGTAAAGTATTTTAGAACTCTTAATGATAGCGATTATAGCTCAGTGGTTAGTGTGGTCGGTTCGCATGCCGAAGGGCGTTGATTCAAACCCCAACAATGAGCTTGAGCTGTCGGTGAAGGAAAACATCGTGAGGATCCATAGCGTGGTGGTAGGGTACTTTCTAGTACTCGGCTGGCTAGCTACCACCCAAGTCAAGTTCAAAATCAAGTTGAAAATCTGCCACCAAGCATCTAATGGTGTGTTCCGGCAGCCTCACTTGAGAGCCAGTTCTATTCCAGGCTAGGTGTGCATTACCATCTTCGACCACACCGTCACTTAACATCAGGTGAGTTGTGGTCAAACACCAAGCCTGTCAGATATAAAAAAAAAAAAAGAATATGACTTGTAACAGTAGTGATGAATCAAATATTTGTATTTTTGCATGTTCCTTTGCTTGCATCCCATCTATAACATCAAAAAACATATCTAAAATGTTAACCTATCAATGATTTTATTATCTAATTGGGCGAGCAATTAACCTACATGTAAGTTTGTTAACACTATGTAAAATATACCGTTATCTGTCTATTATTTTATGCTTAAATATCTAAACACATATTTTATTGGTCTTCTGTGATAGAAGAATAATTTCAATGTATAAATACTGAAATTGAACTTAAATAGCTGCAATAATGTGTAAAAAAGTTCAAATTTGAAAGGCATGGAAATTTAGTGTATTTTTTCTAAATGTCAAAGTAAGGCAAACAAGACTTTCTCCTGATGGTAAGAGAAACCGCTTGCCTATGACCATTGCAGCGACAGAACTTTGTGTAGCAAAGTTCAGGGCATCGCTGCTTTGGGGCTCATTACTTTGAGACTTTTTAGTCTCAACAGTCCTGTAAGCTAGCCGTTTCGCTAGCTACAGTACCCTTCAAAACGAAACAATAATGCTTACACACTTCTGCTTGGTAGCAGAATATATGGCACTGCGGTGGTATGTACCTTGATGACCTCCTGCTAAGGAGATCTACCACCAAGTAAAACCTTTGTAACGGTAAAGTATTACCTTTGTCTTTTTTTATTGGTTGACAATCTAGGTTTCTAGGTATTTGACCACAGCTAACCTGATGTTAAGTGACGGTGTGGTTGAATATGGTAAAGCACAGTTAGCCTGGTATGGAACTGGCTCTAAGAAAGCCTACTGGAACACCAGTAGATGCTTAATGGAAGATTTTCAACTAGAGGGTGGTAGTTATCCAGTCGAGTACTAGAAAATACTCTACCACCTTGCAAATTGTCTTCATATATAGGTATATGGGAGTTTTAAAAAAATATATACCTGAATAGTTGAAGTAAAAGAAGTTGTGAATGATGATCAGGTAATGTTTGGGAAGGGTGATTCATCATCATCATCCACTTTATCCCACTGCTGGGCATAGGCCTTTCTCTTGTTATGCCATCTGCCTCGATCCTAAGGCAATATGGTCTTGGTTCGACCAGCGACAGTGGCAAAATCGTCGAAGTAGAATTTACAACTGAGTGTTACTGTGGATCAGGTGATTAGTTAAATTGCCAGTCAATAACTATAGCTAATAACTATTTGTAGTAATAATAAGGGTGTGAGTTCAAACCCCAACAATGAGCTTGAACTGCCACTGAAGGAAAATATCGTGAGAAAACTGTAGCATGGTGGTAGGGAACTTTCTAGTACTCGGCTGGCTAGCTACCACCCTCAAGTTGAAAATCTACTGTCAAGCACCTAACAATGTGTTCCCGTAGCCTCACTTAAGAGCCAGTTCCATTCCAGATTAGGTGTGCTTTACCATCTTCGACCACACTATTAGGTACATATCAGGTGAGCTGTGGTAAAGTACATAGATTGTCAATCATAAAAAAATTATAAATGGCAAGCCATTTCAAAGGCCTTCGAGTGTCATACTAACTTTGACTTAAGGGCTGGCTACTTGGTCTATATAAAGCTTACTTTAACTTAAATTATGAGAAAACTAGCAAATCATGAACAAAACATCTAAAATGACACACAAATTATGGAAAAAAAAACTTATCACATTAAGGTCTGGAATGGCAAAAAATCGTAGACAAAAACATCATAGAACTATCTTTGAGCATTACTCATTGCATGTATTCAGCACAATAGTGTTTTTTTTAATTTAGCTTGCTCATGTTACCGTCAATGTAAAATACAGGAATTGTTGTAAGTTACTAGAATTTTATTGAATTACCCATCAATGTCAAAACTTCACTCTTTCAACATTCTGTCACGTTTTGTTCAGATAAATACATATGTCTATAAGGTTTGATAGCTTAAAATAATTAGACAAAATATCAAGTTTTGTTAATAGTCATGGTCGGGTATTATTTCTTACTATCACAAAAGCATCTTGTTTGTTCTCCTTACATGTAATGAAACAAAAAAAATTGCAGTTATTATTGCATAAATGTTTATTTTACTGTTTTACTAAAAATAGTTTTATTTTATGGCTGACAGGCTAGGTATTTGACCACAGCTCACTTGATGTTAAGTGACGGTGTGGTCGAAGATGGTAAACACACTTGCTTGCCGACACACCGACAGATTTTCAAGTTGAGGGTGGTAGCTAGCCAGCCGAGTACTAGACAGTACCCTACCGCCACGCTATGGATTCCTCATGATGTTTTCCTTTACCGGCAGCTCAAGCTCATTGTTGGGGTTTGAACCTTCGGCATGCGAACCGACCGCGCTAACCACTGAGCTATCATCGCTACAAATTTGCCCACATTCTTTGCTAAAAAAGCACAATATCTAATGGTTTTCTAGGCAACGTTGAATTAATGTATACTTTTATCAAATAATAAATAATAGTCATCAATTCCATTATGTATTCCACCTATCTCACTGGAGCTACTATGCCACCGGCCCAGAGCCGCGCTCCGATACTTCAAGGATCTTTGTTGGCTCGGGTAGAGGGAACAGGGCTGGTAGAGGGAAATGCACAAAACAACCCAAGCGGAACGTCAGTGCAGGACTTATCGCCCCCACTTTGAATAAGAACAGTTACTTTTAAAAATTATTCATATAGATGTTTCTATATGGAAGTTCATTTTGAGTACCTATTTAAGAGATATATTATTAGTGTTTTTCGCGTTAAAGTTGATCATGATTTAATTTAAAATTTATCCAACTTGACGACAATTTTTAAATACTTCTCCTAAATATTCTTAAATATCTAAAACTAAAACGACTTTTAAGCGGAAGTACACTAAATATATATATACCTTGAACTGTTACTTTTATATTGATTATATTACAATACAATACAATAATTTATTGATAACTCTGTAGTTACATGTCCTAAATTAAATAAAAATTATCATTATAATCTTAAATCAAATATTAAATTAATTTACATTTATAACAATTAACATCAAGTCTACATACAGACCTCGGGCAGCTCAAAAAATGTATAATTGTCGTAACAGATGATCTAGAAGCCAAGTCTTCAGCTTGGCCTTGAACGAGGCGGCGGAAGGTGCATCACGTACGTGGGCGGGCAGCCTGTTGTATACCGCGGGGCCTGCGATGTAGACAGACTTCCCCGACTTCACGAGCCTATGTGACGGCGTCACCAGTTGGTTCTGTCTCTTGTTGCTGCGCAAGTCCCATCTCTGATTATCACCTCTCTTGTGAAACAGATGCAAGTGAGCATGTGTATTATGTTTTCATTCAAACTGGTTGTGGTATATTTTACATTCATAAAATTAAAGTCTTTAACATCAGTGAATATAAGAAGAATAAATAAATCTAGCAAAATTACAAAGTGACGGATGTTCTTTAACATGATAGTAACATAACATACAAAAAAGGTCATGATGTTACTTTGTATGAGGTGTACAGTTATTTTTTCTGTTACCTACTTTGGTTCGCTATGGTATTCAAAAAGACTTTTTTGATACTCGTCTATCGCTTGACACTGATTTTTCCATCCATGATGCAAGCTCGGTGTGGTCTTCAGTTTAATCTGGTGAGAAGGCAGTCAAGTAAAAACCTGTAAATAAATAAAAAATATATAAATTCATGTGGTAGGTATCGCTGTAATTGGCTCTTGAAAACCATCCTGGCTTTGACTACTAGTGATGTTTTTTTAAAGTTGACAGGCTAGGTGTTTGACCATAGCTCACCTGATGTTAAGTGACAGTGTAGAAGATGGTAAACACACCTAACCTGGAATGGAACTGGTTCTCAAGTGAAATTGCCTAAACACAGATAGGTGCTTTTTTAAAATGTAGATTAATAAGATGAACGAGACACACTCCTGATGGTAATATCGCCTGTCCATGGCCATTGAATTGATACACAGTACCTACCTACTTTGAATAACAAAACAAAGTCCAGGAAATCGCTGCTTTGGCAAAAAAGCCAAATATATTGTAAATATTGTAGCGGCGATGGCTCAGTGGTCGGCGCGGTAGGTTCGCATGCCGAAGGGCGTGGGTTCAATCCCAACAATGAGCTTGAGCTGCCGGTGAAGGTAAACATCGTGAGGAAACCATAGCTTGGTGGTAGGGTACTTTTTAGTACTCGGCTGGCTAGCTACCACCCTCAAGTTGAAAATCTGCCGCCAAGCATCTAACGGTGTGTTCCGGCAGCCTCACTTGAGAGCCAGTTCCATTCCAGGCTAGCTGTGCTTTACCATCTTCGACCACACCGTCACTTAACATCAAGTGAGTTGTGGTCAAACAACTAGCATGACAGCTATAAAAAAAAAAACAAGTTCAGGAAATCGCTGCTTTGGCAAAAAAAAAACCATATTTATGTACCGATATTTTAGTTTGTCTCCATATAAAAAAAAACACTGCTATCAAAGGATATTAGTACAGTAGGTACATTCAATATAAATTAAATTTCAATACTCATCATCATCATCATCATCGAAGTCCACTGCTGGACATAGGCCTCTCGCAAGACACGCCACTCAGCTCTTCGTCTTTTCGTTTCCATCCACCTGTCCTACGTATATCGTCACTCCATCGAGTCACAGGGCGTCCCACGCTACGTTTGCCAATTCGCGGTCTCCACTGTAGAATACGTCTACACCACTAACTGATAATAGTAATAAAGTAGTAGAAGTATAGTAGTACCTAGTACTTCAAAATTCTAAATCAAATCCAAAGTGAAGTCACATGAAAGTGTTTTTAACTTTGGAGTTGTATCGATTCTCTTGCTGATTACAATTACTGATAGTGTGCAATTGGTATGCCATCGTAGAAGGCATTAAACTTCCAGTCTGTCTGTCGTCTGGGCACTCAGCCAAGATATCTGTTAGGATGCCTTAACAATAGGTACACTTCTCTTGAATATTTTATAGCAGTTTTCCAACCCATATATCTATGGTGAATCGTTCACTTTCGGGCAAGCTTATTTTCAATCACATTTTTTTTAGGGTTCCGTACCCAAAGGGTATAACGGGACCCTATTACTAACACTCCGCTGTCCGTCTGTCTGTCCGTCTGTCACCAGGCTGTATCTCATGAACCGTGATAGTTAGACAGTTGAAATTTTCACAGATGATGTAGGTATTTCTATTGCCGCTATAACAATAAATACTAAAAACCGGCCAAGTGCGAGTCGGACTCGTGCACGAAGGGTTCCGTACCACCAAAAAAATCGCGTTTGTTGTATGGGAGCCCCCACTTAAATATTTATTTTATTTTGTTTTTAGTATTTATTATTACCTATAGCGGCAACAGAAATACATAATTCGTGAAAATTTCAACTGTCTAGCTGTCGCGGTTCTTGAGATACAGCCTGGTGACAGACAGACGGACGGACAGACAGACAGCGAAGTCTTAGTAATAGGGTCCCGTTTTTACCCTCTGGGTACGGAACCCTAAAAAGCAGAATAAAATAAATATATTTAAGGGGGCTCCCTCCCATACAACAAACGTGATTTTTTTGCTCGTTTTTGCTCGATATTGACAACGACAACAGGTAGACGCTTGAAATATTCACAGAATATTTAGTTAGGTAGGTATATATTCACTTTCAAAATAAATAATTAAATTAAAACAAATATTTATGGAGGGCTTCATACAACGAACATGACGCCAGCTGGTTTTGGAACATATCCTACGGTGTAAAAGTATTCTAAGTTGATTTTTGAACGCTTGCAAAGTGTACACTACTGCTTGAATGTGTAATATCTGGAACTGTGGTGGTACCCATTTTGACGACTTGCTAAGAACCACTACCACTTTACAACCGAACCTTTAATTCTTCCGTAAATACAGTTGAACTATCTTTCTATGCGTCGCTTGCGCGGCACCGCTGGCCCGGCGCCAGCGGTGACGTCATTGGTCGCACGCAGCGGGCTATTTAGGATCTAGATGAGGACTGATTGAAAGGAAAAGTAGTTTGATTCATTCATTGTTATCTAGAAATGGGACGACCTTCCCAGATTGTGGACTTCCCTTCATCATCAAGCTTATTGTTGGGGTTTGAACCCACGCCATTCGGCATGCGAACCGACTGCGCTAACCACTGAGCCATCGTAAAAAATTAATCATCGTGAGGAAACCATAGCGTGGTGGTAGGGTATTTTCTAGTACTCGGCCGGCTAGCTACCACCCTCAAGTTGAAAATCTGCCGCCAAGCATCTAACGGTGTGTTCCGGCAGCCTCACTTGAGAGCCAGTTCCATTCCAGGCTAGGTGTACTTTACCATCTTCGACCACAACGTCACTTAACGTCAGGTGAGCTGTGGCCAAACACCTAGCCTGTCAGACATTATAAAAAATATATATATATATATATACAATACTAATTGCGCCCGCTGTTCCCACGTGAACACTACATTTTATACATTAGCCGTGTAATTCCAGGGTGACAGCTACCTCCGTACCAAATTTCATCAAAATTGGTCCAGCCGTTTGAGTGTGAAGAAGTAACAATGATACAAACACACTAACAAACTTTCGCCTTTATAATATTAGTTTGATGTGAAAGTTTGTTTAGGAGGGATGTCTGTTACTCAATCACGCAAAAACGGCTGAACGGATTTGGATAAAATCTGGCACACATACAGTTTATGGTCTGGATTAACGTATAGGATACTTTGTATACTGCAAACTTTTTTTAAATTCCACGCGGACGAAGCCAACGACAGCTAATACGGTTTTAATGAATATGAATATTTACACGGCAAAAAAGGAATGTAACGTTTCCTTTATATTTGACATTTCATTATATTGACATGTGTTATGACTTTTTTAAAATATGAATGGGTACTACTGCCGTGCCGTGGTGGTGTCGGCGTAAGAATAGTACCCCACCCTCTCTACCCGTGGTCGCCGTAAGAGTCGGCTAAGGGATGTAATCCGGAAGATGGGCAGCAGCGTCTTCCTTGAACAATCACACCTAACTGCGCTCGCCAACCCGCCTGCCAAGCGTGGCGAGTATTGGCAAAACCCCCCCAGGAGGAAGCCTATGTCCAGCAGTGGACGTCCTATGGCTGATGATGTGATGTGTGATGTGAATGGATATATGCCCTGTAACTTTGGGTGTTATCAATAAAATATTTATATTTTTACTCGGAGGTTGATTTCTTTAGCAGGAAATCGTGTAGGTACTACAGCAGTAAAAGATATTAAAAAAAAAAAAAAAAAAAAATATAATATTGTAAAAATTCAAGTTAATAAAGGTCACGGACCCCGGTGTCTGTGGAGTGTAATTTCTAAATTAAAAAAAAAAAACAGATATTTTACCGCCAAGCAGTAGTGTAATGAAGGGCACTGTAGCTAGCGAAATTACAGGGCTGTCGAGACTAACCTTCTATCTCAAACTAATGAGCGCCAAAGCAGCGATGCATTGGACTTTGTATTGTTACTCAACGTTCTGTGTATCGCTGCGATAGTCATGGACAGGCGTCATCTCTTGCCATCAGGAGAGCGTCTCGTTCGTCTCATTACATTTACATAAAAATTTAATTCTTGTATGTATGTGTGTGAGTTTCTTTATTTCACCATAAACCATAACTAAGTAATGAAAGTTTATGTTAAGTAATAAAGGTGAATTCAGGATATCAACAATTGAATTATAAAATTAAACCGTTAAGGGACCATACAAGTATTACGTAATTTTATAGCTCAGTGTTTAGCGTGGTCGGTTCGCATGCCGAAGGGCGTGGGTTCAAACCCCAACAATGAGCTTGAGCTGTCGGTGAAGGAAAACATCGTGAGGAAACCATAGCGTGGTGTTAGAGTACTTTCTAGTATTCGGCTGGCTAACTACCACCCTCAAGTTGAAAATCTGCCGCCAAGCATCTAACGGTGTGTTCCGCCAGCCTCACTTGAGAGCCAGTTCTATTCCAGGCTAGGTGTGCTTTACCATCTTCGACCACACCTTCACTTAACATCAGGCGAGTTGTGGTCAAACACCAAGCCTGTCAGCTAAAAAAAAGGCAGAATTTTAGTAATTATTAACCTCTCCCTCCCCCTTGTCAGCAAAATTAAGCAAAGCTCTTACTTCCCTCTCCTATGCTTAAGTAAATATTGGTATAATTAGCAGCCATTTCGTTAAAACGTGGTGGTCAGCATAATTTATACGACTTTGCTGATATTATCACCATTCAGATCGCCTCATCCCCAATGTCAAAAATAAGCAATGTAAAGACTCCCCCACCCCCCCTTTGGTGCTTACGTAATACTTGAACGGCCCCTAAGCACATGGTGCAGATTTTCAACTTGAAGATTGAATTAAAAAAACTGACTGAAAACAAGGTCAAAATCCGTTGCGTGCTTTGGAAGTAAAAAGATAGACAGATAGACGCGCACAGCGACTTTGTCTTACACTGTTTCGAGATATACCGATAAAGTATAAAATACGAATCGTTAAAAGTCAGTTGACGATGTAAAGTTTGAACTTTTGCCGGTTTTGCAGACTGCTTTACTAACCAGTGAATCTGGTTTTAGGTTCGCGATCCATTGCAGTATTCTCATTGGTCATGCTATGCGATACTATATTTTCTTGTACAGAACATGATATTGTAGCGATGATAATAATAATTGATTGATTCAGGCGTTACTTTTAGTCCAGTCAATGGGGATAAAAAAAGACCTTTGCCGCACAGAAGGTGGTGACGATTTTAAATACGTAGTCAAGTTTGTGACTTTATGAGGAGTGGTCGCTCGCCGCCATCTTGTATGAAAGGTGCTAAAAACTGTTTTCTTTTTTCAATATAATCTCGACAGTTCATTCATGACATTTTTTTTGTAAGTCTCACATTATCGATTTATAGCAGAGTAAAGATGAAATAGGTACCTATGTACCTATATTTGAAAAATCGACAATATATTTTTTTTAAGAGATCTACTTCTTGTCTCATCTACTAATCGCGTGTAGAAACAGAATGTTTTCATTCATTATGTTTCAAACTATTCGCAAAATACAGTCCGCAATTTTATTACACTTTCCTCCACTTGGATTTTTCATCAGAGTACAAACCTATACGACATATTTCAAAATTGACACCATCTTTTGTAGGGTAAAAATAGTCACTTACTGGACTATTTGCGGAAGTTCATTTTGAGTAATCAAGAGATATATTTTTAGTGTATTTGAAGTCATTTTGTTTACACTACAGCAGTAACAGATATTTAAAAAAAAAAAAAAAAAATTATAATATAGTAAAAATTCAAGTTAATAAAGGTCACGGACCCCGGTGTCTGTGGAGTGTAATTTCTAAATTAAAAAAAAAAAAAACAGATATTTTACCGCCAAGCAGTAGTGTAATGAAGGGCACTGTAGCTAGCGAAATTACAGGGCTGTCGAGACTAACCTATCTCAAACTAATGAGCGCCAAAGCAGCAATGCATTGGACTTTGTATTGTTACTCAACGTTCTGTGTATCGCTGCGATAGTCATGAACAGGCGTTATCTCTTGCCATCAGGAGAGCGTCTCGTTCGTCTCATTACATTTACATAAAAATTTAATTCTTGTATGTATGTGTGTGAGTTTCTTTATTTCACCATAAACCATAACTAAGTAATGAAAGTTTATGTTAAGTAATAAAGGTGAATTCAGGATATCAACAATTGAATTATAAAATTAAACCGTTAAGGGACCATACAAGTATTACGTAATTTTATAGCTCAGTGTTTAGCGTGGTCGGTTCGCATGCCGAAGGGCGTGGGTTCAAACCCCAACAATGAGCTTGAGCTGTCGGTGAAGGAAAACATCGTGAGGAAACCATAGCGTGGTGTTAGAGTACTTTCTAGTATTCGGCTGGCTAACTACCACCCTCAAGTTGAAAATCTGCCGCCAAGCATCTAACGGTGTGTTCCGCCAGCCTCACTTGAGAGCCAGTTCTATTCCAGGCTAGGTGTGCTTTACCATCTTCGACCACACCTTCACTTAACATCAGGCGAGTTGTGGTCAAACACCAAGCCTGTCAGCTAAAAAAAAAAAGCAGAATTTTAGTAATTATTAACCTCTCCCTCCCCCTTGTCAGCAAAATTAAGCAAAGCTCTTACTTCCCTCTCCTATGCTTAAGTAAATATTGGTATAATTAGCAGCCATTTCGTTAAAACGTGGTGGTCAGCATAATTTATACGACTTTGTTGATATTATCACCATTCAGATCGCCTCATCCCCAATGTCGTCAAAAATAAGCAAAGTAAAGACTCCCCCACCCCCCTTTGGTGCTTACGTAATACTTGAACGGCCCACATGGCTAAGCACATGGTGCAGATTTTCAACTTGAAGATTGAATAAAAAAACTGACTGAAAACAAGGTCAAAATCCGTTGCGTGCTTTGGAAGTAAAAAGATAGACAGATAGACGCGCACAGCGACTTTGTCTTACACTGTTTCGAGATATACCGATAAAGTATAAAATACGAATCGTTAAAAGTCAGTTGACGATGTAAAGTTTGAACTTTTGCCGGTTTTGCAGACTGCTTTACTAACCAGTGAATCTGGTTTTAGGTTCGCGATCCATTGCAGTATTCTCATTGGTCATGCTATGCGATACTATATTTTCTTGTACAGAACATGATATTGTAGCGATGATAATAATAATTGATTGATTCAGGCGTTACTTTTAGTCCAGTCAATGGGGATAAAAAAAGACCTTTGCCGCACAGAAGGTGGTGACGATTTTAAATACGTAGTCAAGTTTGTGACTTTATGAGGAGTGGTCGCTCGCCGCCATCTTGTATGAAAGGTGCTAAAAACTGTTTTCTTTTTTCAATATAATCTCGACAGTTCATTCATGACATTTTTTTTGTAAGTCTCACATTATCGATTTATAGCAGAGTAAAGATGAAATAGGTATGTACCTATATTTGAAAAATCGACTTTTTTTTTTAAGAGATCTACTTCTTGGCTCATCTACTATTCGCGTGTAGAAACAGAATGTTTTCATTCATTATGTTTCAAACTATTCGCAAAATACAGTCCACAATTTTATTACACTTTCATTCCACTTGGATTTTTCATCAGAGTACAAACCTATACGACATATTTCAAAATAGTCACTTACTGGACTATTTGCGGAAGTTCATTTTGAGTAATCAAGAGATATATTTTTAGTGTATTTGAAGTCATTTTGTTTACAACAGTAACGAGAAATTCATATAAATGTTTATCTAACTTGACGACAATTTTGAAATATCAATCCGAAATATTACTTAACCCTGACATAAAATCTAAATTAATTAAAACTATGTAGGTAGGTACATAATTAAAATAAGTACAAGTATTTTTATATTCTTTTCTCGCTGCAGTAACCAGTTGCCGACACGTGTGTCGCCTTTACGCGCGGCACACTCGGGACGTGTTGACTCTTCGAGCGCTCGGCCGAGAATGAGAATTTAGAGTTAGTTCACGCTTACCGTAAACATGCATTGTCATCAGATCATGAGCCAATATGTTAAATTTCAATTCTATAGAATAAGATGAAATGGTTCTAATTCAGCTTGCATGATTTGCATTGACAAACGTTTGCTGCGAGATTTTTTGTTTACCTAAATTGTAAAAAAATTAGCATCCCGGAAACATTTAAAACTATAACAATAGACAATAAAGAAAGTAAATTTTGAATGCGCTCTTATCGCTGTTATTGTTATTGCTCCAAATCTAATCAATGACTTATGTAAAACCTGATAGGGTAAGTAATTTGTCTATCTTTCAATTAATGTACAGTTTGCTTTGTTCGATTGAATAAAACTCCATTTGCTCTTTTATGATTGACAGTGTTTGACCACAGTTCACCTGATGTTAAGTGTTTTCGAAGATGGTAAACACACCTAGCCTGGAATGGAACTGGCTCTCAAGTGAGGCTGTCGGAACACACCGTTAGATGCTTGGCGGCAGATTTTCAACTTGAGGGTGGTAGCTAGCCAGCCGAGTACTAGAAAGTACCTTAACACCATAGACTTTCGATGGTTAGTCTCGGCAGTCCTGTAAGTTCGCTAGCTGCAGTATCCTTTAAACCGGAACACAATAATGTTTAAACACTACTGCTTGGCGGTATTTTTTTTAAATCAAAAATTAATGTCCGTATTGTTTGGCATCGGTGATTACAAAAAAAAAAAAAACAAGATAGGTAGGTACATATAATTTTAATTATGGAGTATTCAACCTATTGTCTGTTTCGAATTCACGTTGGAATCATTAGAGTTCATTTGCAGTGTTTGTTAGAATAACGGACGTTTCCTGCTATTTCTAGCCCATTTGGTAGTTGCTTTATAAGCTGTAGGGCGTGGGTTCAATTCCCGCTCAGGACATTTGTCTGATGTATAAATATTTGTTCTTTATCTGGGTGCTGTGAGACGGAAACTTATATTATTCAATTCAATGGTGTCACCATGCGGGCCCCGGGTCTATCATAAACAGGAACCCGTACAGCGTCTAAGACTTGTGACCTAGGTGTTTTTTTTTTTTATGGCTGACAAGCTATTTGTTTTACCACAGCTCACCTGATGTTAAGTGACGGTGTGGTCAAAGATGGTAAAGCACACTTAGCCTGGAATGGAACTGGCTCTCAAGTGAGGCTGCCGGAACACACCGTTAGTTGTTTGGCGGCAGATTTTAAACCTGAGGGTGGTAGCTAGCCAGCCGAGAAAACGCTAACCACTGAGCAATCATGGACACATGAGTAGTGAAGATGACCGTTAATACGTACGTCAAGGGGCTCCTTAAACTGACACCTGTAGCCTGTTTCGGTAGCGATGATAGCTCAGTGGTTAGCGCGGTCGGTTCGCACGCCGAAGGGCGTGGGTTCAAACCCCAACAATGAGCTTGAGCTGCCGGTGAAGGAAAACATCGTGAGGAAACCTTAGCATAGTGGTAGGGTACTTTCTAGTACTCGGCTGGCTTGCTACCACCCTCAGGTTTAAAATCTGCCGCCAAACAACTAACGGTGTGTTCTGGCAGCCTCACTTGAGAGCCAGTTCCATTCCAGGCTAAGTGTGTGTACCATCTTCGACTACACCATCACTTAAGAAAAATTAAGTTAAAACACTTATTCTGTAAAAATGTAGCGGGTAAACACCGCGGCTTGTAATAAATCATTGCTGATTCGACATTGTTCGCGTAGCTTCAACTACGTCGTAGGGTTTATACAACCAGTCTCTTGCTGTAATCAAGCTTTAAGTTTAGCTTACGTAACGGTTCGATGGTATTAAGATACCGTGTTAAGCCTTTGCAAGCTAGGACCACGTTCAGGTCATCTTACGAAGTCTTTCTAGAGATATCTCCTCTCTACATAGTATAAAACTAAGTCGCTTCCGTCTGTACGCTTAGATCTTTTAAACTACGCAACGGATTTTAATGCGGTTTCCATCAATAGACAGAGTGATTCAAGAGGAAGGTTTATGTGTATAATACATGCATATGCACCACATTGGTGTCTACATTGCACCCGTACGAAGCCGGGGCGGGTCGCTAGTCTCTATATAGTATAAAACAAAGTCGCTTCCCGCCGTCTGTACGCTTAGATCTTTTAAACTACGCAACGGATTTTAATGCGGTTTCCATCAATATACAGAGTGATTCAAGAGGAAGGTTTAATATGTATAACCCGCCCCGGCTTTGTAGATCTATAAGAGAGGAATATCGCACCATGCCTTGTTTTGTTATATCTCAAAGGGACTAGGCGGCGTTTTCGATGAAAGCTCCCAGGTGGCTTGATTTTATCCGACACTTCCAACAATTATCATCATATTTCAACCAATTTACATAAAATCCAACAATTATCATCATATTTCAACCAATTTACATAAAACCTTGACGAGTTATATACCAAAGCCTTCCTTATGAATCACTCTGTCTATTGGCGCAACTCACATGATAATCCGTTGTGTAGTTTTTAAGATTATTGCGAACAGACAGACGCGGCGGACGACTTTGTTTTGTAACTAGTAGTGCATATATATATTTTTTATGGCTTAGAGGCTAGGTGTTTGACCACAACTCACCTGATGTTAAGTGACGGTGTTGTCGAAAATGGTAAAGCACACCTAGCCTGGAATGGAAATGGCTCTCAAGTGAGGCTGCCGGAACACACCGTTAGATGCTTGGCGGCAGATTTTCAACTTGAGGGTGGTAGCTAGCCAGCCGAGCACTAGAAAGTACCCTACCACTACGCTCTCACGATGTTTTCCTTCACCGGCAGCTCAAGCTCATTGTTGGGGCTTGAACCCACGCCCTTCGGCATGCGAACTGACCGCGCTAACCACTGAGCTATCATCACTACGCATATTCACCACATTAGTGTCTACATTGCACCCTTGCGAAGCCGGGGCGGGTCGCTAGTTATATATGGAAGGTTTCGACAGGGTCAATAAGAATAAGCCCCATTGTTGATTCCTAACCGACTTTAATATAAATAAATACTTACTAAATAACAAATGGATGCTTCAAACAAAAATGTGTGCTAGTTTCATTCGTGTTTTACTTACCTACATCGATGTGTTCCGGTCACTAAATATAGAATAACGTGGAACGAATCGCTTCCCACTGGAAGAGAGCACATGGGAGTCGACTGGCTCCAGCTACTGGAACGAATTGGGCTTTTAGCGGGGATTCTGTTTTCAACGTACTACTTCATATCATACTAATAAATGTGAAAGTATATGAGGATGGATGGATGTTTGTAACCCCTTTGTTTCTACTTGGCCGTTTCGTTCGTAAAGTTTTTTTTTTTTTATGTAACACTAATGAGACGCTCTCCTGATGTTAAGAGACAACGCCTGTCCATGTCCATTGCAGCGATACACAGAACTTTGAGTAGTAAAACAAAGTCCAGGGCATCGCTGCCTTGGCGCTCATTACTTTGAGACTTACAGGTTCGTCTCAATAGCCCTGTAATTTCGCTAGATGCAGTACCTTTCACACCCGAACCTACCGCGCTAACCACTAAGCCATCATCGCTACAAAAAAGTAATGAACAGTAAATATTTTTTTTACTTTATGCCCATGTGAATGTACGATAGATTCCTGTCCCTACAATATAGACACGGCAGCCGGACGTTGACACCATTGAATGCTAAGTCACATCCACAATTATAAAAACACGTTCATCTTTCGTATCAATCAGCGGGCATCAGGTCGCCCGCGCAGCAATAAACCAAGCTCGTCGGTCCCATCACGATTCCGGACCCCTAACTCGTCCGACCGGTTACCGAAAACCACAGAACGTATCATAGTGTTTGGGATAAAGAAAGAGAGATAAGAGTTAGAGAGGGATAGACGGACCGGTCCACCAAAAATCCTGACCATGAGGTATGTAGCCATGTGAAGGATTGCAAGGAGATTTTGAGGTTCTTTTTACCCGACTGCCAAGGAAGGGTTATTATGTTTTTCGTGCGTATCTTGTGTTAAAAATGACAAAATCATAACAAACGTTAATATAGTAAAATATCAATTTTAAAAAAATCGTAATCTTTAATTTACATAAAACAACTATCTACATATTACACCCTAGAATACAAATTAGTGTTAATAATACTACAGAGGAACTAATGAATTAAAATAATAATAAATATAGCTGACCCGGCGAACTTCGTATCGCAGCCAACAGTTTTTCAGTTTTGTGTTTGGTGACAAACACATAAATAAGATTTATATATTACTAGCGACCCGCCCCCGCTTCGCACGGGTGCAATGTAAATATTAATGTGATGCATATGCATGTATTATACATATAAACCTTCCTCTTCAATCACTCTATGACATAATTAACTTTTATATTAATTCTCTAGTGACTTTCTAAATATATAATTATAAATGCGCCTAGACATACATATTTTTGGAATGTAATACAGATCTGTAAATTGAATTTTTAGTTGTAATTAATTGTTATTGCATTCTGTTTTGTGTTATTTGAAATAAATAAATAAATATTATTACTCTATTTAAAAAAAACCGCATCAAAATCCGTTGCGTAGTTTTAAAGATTTAAGCATACATAGGGATATAGGGACAGAGAAAGCGACTTTGTTTTATACTATGTAGTGATGATGTATATTAAGATAAGATTTACAAGAATTAAATAATATCTTGTTCGATTTTTTTAAATGTATTAGCAATGAGGCGACCGTGGTGCTCTCCTGATGGTAAGAGATAACGCATGTCCATGACCATTGCAGCGATACACAGAACTTTGAGTAACAAAACTAAAGTCCAAGAAATCGCTACTTTGGCCCTCATTACTTTGAGATTTTCGATGGTTAGTCTCAACGGTAATTCCGCTGAAGCACCCTTAAAACTGGAACACAGTAATGTTTACACACTACTGCTTGGTTAATATCTGGTACTGCAGTGGTAGGTACCTACTTAGACGACCTCCAAGTAAAATGACTAACTTTGTATTGTGCATTCTCTGAAGCATGACTAACGCCGGCCACAAACCGTATTTTACAAATAATCAATTCTTCACTTCGTCGGACAAACTTCTCAAGTGGGACGATGCTGATACCTTATCACCGAGATAACACTGATACCGTATTGGAACTCCATTTCTGAGTCTGGGGCAATCTTATCGGATTGTTATCAAATTGTTACTTATATTTCGTTGAATTTGATGAGTGCATGAATGCATTTATCATTAACCATTTATACTCGTATAGAGGCCGTGTGCCGTGGTGGTGCCGGCGTAAGAATAGTACCCCACCCTCTCTACCCGTGGTTGCCGTAAGAGTCGCCTAAGGGATGTACAGTCGACAGCCCTGTTGGCTCATTGCTAGTATGTCAGCCTGAGCTGTAGGGCGTGGGTTCGATTCCCGCCAAAGCACAAAACATTTTATGGTATAAACAAATGTTTTTTCTGTGTCTGGGTGTTCTGTATGTATTATAAGTAAGTATTTACAACAAAAAAAAGTATTTATGTATTCTATCAGTTATTTGACTTCCATCACACAAGCTCTGCTTAGCTTGGGGTCAGATGGCGCTGTGTGTAATGTGTCCTATGATATTTATTATTATTATTATAATTCGGAAGATGGGCAGCAGCGTCTTCCTTGAACAAACACACCTAACTGCGCTCCAAACCGCCTGCCAAGCGTGGCGAGTATTGGCAACACCCCCACCCCAGGAGAAGGTCCAGCAGTGGACGTCCTATAGCTGATGATGAGTGATGTGATTTGTAGCGATGATAGCTCAGTGGCGATGATAGTTCGTCAGTCGCTTCGCATGCCGAACGGCGTAGGTTCAAGGTAATTTTTAGTACTCGGCTGGCTAGCTACCACACTCAAGTTGAAAATCTGCCGCCAAGCATCTAACAGTGTGTTTCGGCAGCTTCACTTGAGAGCCAGTTCCATTCCAGGCTATGTGTGCTTTACCATATTCGACCACACCGTCACTTAATCAGATAAGCTGTGGTCAAAATACACATTTAAAAAAAATACTCGAAAAACCTTCTTTCAAACGGTTTGTATGAAACCGTTGAGACGAGTGAACCCGCGACGTGCAGCTATAGTTTAATATTTGACCGATTATTCAACGCCCGTTTGTTAGAAACGTTTTTACGCAACTGCTAGACGAGGGTCGTTGACACTTGTTGACATTCGAAGACAACATACTTCAATGTCAAAGTCGAATAAGTATTAATTACTCAATGTCTACTATAGTTAGGGCATCGAAACTCGGTTCTATTTTGAAAACCCTGGTTTTTTTTACTTTTATTTTGAAAACCCTGGTTTTCGGGTCTAAGAGTAATCAAAACCCGGGTAGACCGGTTTTTTCGAGCATTTCGAGCTTTTCATTGTAATTTTTTTTAAATACACTAATCTGCGTTTATATATCGATTTCCTACAATGAGTACAAAATATAAAGGATGAGCAAGAATTTAAATAAATGGAACAGTACTTTACAAATTACAAAAACAGTTTTAATGTTTAAAAAAGTGATAAAGATTTATTTTTTCTATTAGCGCGACGAGCTTCGCTACACCCTCCCCTCTCCACTGCTCCACACTTCACCCCATTCATGTCCTGAGATGGACGCGCGCGTTCCATTTGACTTGCATGGCTTGTTTTATTGGTAGGAAAGTAGCAACGAAGCTACTTTTTACGTAATAAATAATAATTTATCAAAGCGTGTTTTTATTCCATTTACTTATTATTGCATTCGAAGTGGCTTAAACTTAATAAATAACAAAAACAAAAGTATTGAAAAAAAAACCCGAAAAACCCGAGTTTTAAAAATCAAACCTGGTTTTTTTTGTAATCCTCAGAACCGGGAAAACCCGGGTTTTTTCGGTCCGGGTAAACCCGAGCTCGATGCCCTAACTATAGTGTTATATAAATTGGTGTTTTCAGTGCATTCTTTTTTAACCGACTGCCAAGGAAGGGTTATGTTTTTCTCGCGTATCTTGTATGTATGTAAATGTCTTTATTACCTCGTATCTTCCAAACGGCCGAATGGATTACGACAATTAATGTATCGTTAGATTCATCTCAATAACCCAAGTGTCCTTAGAGGGTAATTAAAAAGATTGACGATTTTTGACGTGAAATGGTAATAGGTACTTTAATTTAAAAAAAATATCCACACCTATTAAGTAGAGCATCTAAATAAAGGCAATTAAAAGATGATTACAAAAATAGGTACGTATATATGTTAAAATTCAATTAGGAATAATAAATTTGTTTAAAAAGTTTTTTCCTTTAATTATAGCTATTTTAATCGCAGACTGGTTAGGTATATATTTTTATAAACTTTTTAAACACCAGCCAGCCAGCTATCGGACAGCCAGGAGCTCTAAAAAGCGACACCGCTTCATGGTCGATATTCCAAAAGCTCGAACTAAGCGGTTCGAATCTACCTTCATTGTGCGAACCGCTAGAGAATGGAATTTGCTGCCCGAGTGGGTGTTCCCCGATAAATACAATATGGGTGCCTTCAAGTCGCGAGTGAATCGGTTTCTTCTAGGCGAGCGTGCTCCACCGTAGGCCGCATCTTCGCTTATCATCAGGCGAGATGGCGGTCAAACGCAAGCCTATTAGTTATTTAAAAAAAAAAAAAAAAAACTTATTCTAAATTAAATTTTAACATATTTTTGTTACTTGTATATATTTTTGTAATCCTCCTTAAATTGCCTTTATTGAGATACCCTACTTGATAGGTTTATTTTTATATTATCTTATTACTATTTCGCGCCAAAAATCCACCATTATGTTTTTTTTTTAAACCACCCTCTAAGGACACTTGTGTTATTGAGACGAATCTAACGATACATTAATTGTCGTAATCCATTCGCCCGTTTGGAAGATACGAGGTAATAAAGAAATATACATACATACAAGATACGCGCGAAAAACATAACCCTTCCTTGACAGTCGGGTAAAAAGATATCTAGTGGTCAATATTGAAAATTATAGTTAAACTAGCTGTGCCCCGCGGTTTCACCCGCGCTAGATGCCTAGTAGCTTTATGCATGCAAAGTCTCAGCCCGATCGGTTTAAAATTGACAAAGTTTCATACAAACTTTCATCCCCTATTTTATCCCCTTGGGGGTAGAATTAATCAAAATCCTTTCTTACCGGATGCCTACGTCATAACATCTACCTGCATGCCAAATTTCAGCCCGATCCGTCCAGTGGTTTGGGCTGTGCGTTGATAGATCACTATGTCAGTCAGTCCTTTGAGTTATATTATAGTTAAATGCTAGAGGTCCAATTGAGAAGTGACCTTAGAATCTTGTTAGCATTGCTCAAACTCTGATGTCATATCTAGTGAGGGAAGGCTGAAGCAATTACTTTGGAGTCTAGACGAAAAAGGGTACTCACTATAAAAATATGACTTATAATTGACCTTAGGCCACATGTAGGTCAGTGTCAATACCTATAGCTTACTGTACCCGTGCGAAACCGGGGCGGGTCGCTAGTTTGTTTTAAAATAAAAAGTCATGATATTGTCACATATAAATATTATAAATATTTTACTCAAAACACATGAAATCACACTAATATTATAAAGGCGAAAGTTTATGAGTGTGTTTGTTACTTCTTCACGCTCGAACGGTTGGGCCAATTTTGATGAAATTTGGTATGAATGTAGCTGACACCCTGGATTAATACACATACTTTTTATTCCGAAATGCAAGAAAAGAGCTAGTAAATAAAATTCGACCTTAAACGCGATGAGCAACGTGTTAAAACCACATTAACGTTCCAATTTACACTTAACCTTATACGAAATAAAACTGTAATTTAAACTATGACCTCAGACGATTATAGCTTCTATTGTGCGACCACTTGGCCGTTGGTTTCAGGGTTACGCGGTAATTTTTGACCTATGCCACGTCATAGCTTAGAACGATTTTACCGATTTGATTCATCTTTTTTTTAAAGTTTTCTAATACTTTTATAAGGTTCATATGGAAAGAACTAGACGTTCCCAACGACAACTCATTTGCCTTAATATAATAAGTAGTTTAGAAGTTATGAGGGAACAGATGAACATGCTGGTCAAAAACATAACCCTACTATTGGCTTCGCCGTAGTCGGGTTATTTTTTTTTAAATTAATTCCACGTGAATGATGTCACTGGTAATAGCTAGTTATTGATATAACAGAATAGTGACATGTAAACGATCTTCTCCTGGTGTTTTTAGGGTTCCGTACCTCAAAAGGAAAACACGGAACCCGTACAGGATCACTTTGTTGTCCGTCTGTCTGTCTGTCAAGACCCTTTTTCTCAGGAACGCGTGGAGGTATCAAGCTGAAATTCATATCAAATACTCAGGTTTACTGTCCCTTGGAGCTGTGTAAAAATCAAACTTCTAAGCCAACGCAATCAAAAGATACAGCCGTTTATGCTGCAAATTTTCGACACTCGCAAGGGAATCATAACCTACAGGGTACTTCCCGTGAACTCAGAATCTTGAAATTTGGTACGAAGCAACGTCTTATAACACAGATAAAGGAAAATTGCGAAAAGCATAAATTACCACAAAAAAAAAAAGAAAATACCAAAACTTTTACTTATATACCTACAGATTTGTACGGAACCCTCGGTCCGTGAGTCCGAATCGCACTAGGCCGGTTTAAAAAAAATTTAAGTCTTCAGAGGAACAATTTCAGCAATACACAGAACTTTTGTAGCGATGAGAGCATAAAAAATGACGTATTTTTGGTGTGAAATATACGGGGTCTAAATTCAGGAAATTAAAAGGGGTAATTAAAAATTAATTATTACACAAATATATTGAAGTTATAGGTTCAAATTTAACCAGGAATGATAAATTGGTTTGAATTTTTTTTCCTTTAATTATAGCAGTCGGGTTATAGATTTTTTAAACTCTTCAGCTTGTGTATATTCCTTCCAGTATCAGACAGGCTAATTCTGTTAATATATTTAATATATAAACATTATTTATCTGCATGTTAATGTATATTTGTATTTTATATGTATATATTTTGTATATTTATTGTATGTTTTAAATTTTTTATTTATTTATTTATAGTATGTTTTTCTGTTTGTATATATATAAATATTCTCTCTCTGTCATTTTATATAATTATTATTATTTGCTTTTTTTTACACCAACTTAAATATCTATTCTTTTAATTTCCATCCTAAGGTTGTCTGGAAGAAATCGCTCTAGGCGATAAGGCCGCCCTTGTACACCGTTTATTTGTTGTTTCTATGTTGTATTTTTTGTTTTGTTACTTTCTTTCTCTTCTTTTTTTAATTTTTGTATGTATTTTTATAATATTTGGTGTATAATAAAGTTGTATTATATTGTATTGTATATTGAGAACATACTCTATTTAAATAGAGATGGGGGGGTATGTATTAGATTTTGTCGATATAAATAATGACATGGTTTTAAATGCTTTCACGACCAGACAATATCTGTCTCGAATCTGGGCCGGTATCGAGTTTCGTTTCGAACGTGAATTAAATATGGCTATCGAAACAATGGCGCCACTTTCGACCGCCAAACCACTGAGTAGAGAATCGTGCAAAGAAATAGCTTACAAATTGTGGCGATTGTAATATAACTAGCGACCTACCCCGGCTTCGCACTGGTGCAATGTAGATACTAATGTGGTGCACATACATCATACAATACTGTGTATAAAAAATAAGGTGAATTATTTAAAATTCGCGGGTATTATAAAAGCAAAAAAAAGCAAAGGTATTATATTGCCGTGGTGGTGCCGGCGTAAGAATAGTACCCCACCCTCTCTACCCGTGGTTGCCGTAAGAGTCGGCTAAGGGATGTAATCCGGAAGATGGGCAGCAGCGTCTTCCTTGAACAATCACACCTAACTGCGCTCGCCAACCCGCCAGCCAAGCGTGGCGAGTATTGGCAAAACTGAAAAGACCACTCCGTGGACACCGTGTCGGTTCGAATCGACGAAAGCATTGAAGTCCATACCGGAAAAGAACTTTTTAGACCGTTTCGAGAATTGAAATAAAAAATGTTGGGATAAGTGCATTGTTTCGGATGGGGATTAGGTACTTTGTAGGCGACGAAATTGATTTGGAAGAATAAGTAAAGACCTTATTTTTGGGACACAGTGTTATATCAATTTCGTTTCTATTTTTTATTTCATGACATTTGTGTTTTTTTTATTATTGTAATACTATTTGACATCTAATTTTTTCTGTTGTTTTTTTTTTTAAGTTTTTCTATTTGTATTTGTTTTGTTTCAATTTTTATGTAATTTATTGTGAGTTTTTAATGTAATTGGCTGGACCGTTTTTAATTCAACAAATAAAATTTAGTTAAATTTTTAATCGTTTTTATGTAAATAAAATAATTTGAATACGTTAGAACTTTACCTCTGAACATTTCCTACTCGCTGGCCGAACCGTGCTGTGCAATGCTTGTGTATACGGCTTGGTCATCGAACCCCATTGTCCTCCAGACACGTCGATCTGTTTAGGGTGCCTAAATAGATCCTCGGAATGAATAATAAAATAGTCTTTATCTGGTATGGAGTGCGTGTCATAGTCGCTTTGTCATACCTAATGGGCGTAATGCTTGGTAGATTACAAATATACTTATTGCCGTTCAGGCGAAAGTCCTGGCCGTTTTCGCAATAAATTTAAAATGTTTTTTTTTTTTTTTTTATATATTAATTATAGGCTTGCTTTTAACCGCCATCTCGCCTGATCTTAAGTGAAGATGCGGTCTACGATGGAGCACGCTCGCCTAGAAGAAGTCGAATTTAATTTAATCATTCAATTTCTTTGTTTTATAATTAATTCAATTTTTAAATATTAATTTAATTAATTTTATTTTAATTACTAAGAACTGTAACTACCTAACCTTCCATTATTTTTTCTCTTCATTTAAGTTTTTAGGGGATACAAGGAAACACTCTTGTACACGTGTGTGTGTACAAGAGTGTTTCACAGTGTACACACTCACACACACACACACACACACACACACACACAGGCTGCTGGAACACATCGTTAGATGCTTGGCGGCAGATTTTCAACTCGAGGGTAGTAGCTAGCCAGCCCAGTACTAGAGAGTACCCTACCACCACGCTATGGTTTTCTCACGATGTTTTCCTTCAACGGCAGCTCAAGCTCATTGTTGGGGTTTACACCCACGCCCTTCGGCACGCGAACCGACCGCGCTAACCACTGAGCTATCATCGCTACAAACCCCACCTACCAGTTCCAACTCGCACTTGTCCGTGTTTTTTTTTCTTCATATTTACACCGATTACTTCGCCATTTGTGGTTCTTTTTGTTATTGTATTGGAAAAGTTTATTTATTGATGATTAACAATAGTAAAAAAAAAAAAAAAAAAAAAACACTTTGTGTGCTTTATCTTTCTTATAAGGAACCCTGGAAAGCGAATTACGATCAATGAATAGGTACTTTGTTTGCCCTGTTAACTTGTCAATCGATTATGATACTCTGAATTAATTCAGACTCCGATCTGTCATCGGTTCAATCTCAATTGGTAGCTGGAATTGGTCGCTGGCTTGGATTTTTATCGCCTTGCCTGACATCGGGGTCAACTTTACCGAAATACTGTACTTGAATTTTACAAACAGTAGCACAACTTTGTTGTAAAACTCAAAGCTTTCCTTATATTGAATCTAGATGGCGCTGTGTGATATGTTGTGTTTTATTGTGGTAGATTTCCTTAGCAGTGTGTAAACATTACTGTGTTCCGGTTTGAAGGGTACTGCAGCTAGCGACATTACAGGGCTATTGAGACTAACCATCTAGTCTCAAAGTAATGAGCGCCTAATGCCCTGGACTTTATTTTGCTACTCAAAGTTCTGTGTATCGCTGCAATGGTCATGGACAGGCGTTATCTCTTAACATCAGGAGAGCGTCTCGTACGTCTGGCTGCCTGGCTGGTTTTTTAAATTAATTATTTTATTAATGGGCATTTATTTTTGAATTAAGCTTGATAACGGGCTTGCGTTCGACGTACATCTGAGCTGAGGTTAAGGATGTTTTGTGGTCGATTTAGCTCGAACATCATAATACTGACTCTCGTTCCAGCGTGTAGTCTTATTAGCCGTCCCATTCGGGACATATTTGTTTGTCAATCCACAATTGGAAATCATATTCGAGAGTGATAACCGCCGGGTTGAGTTTTTCTTTGATCTCAAAGGTCGATGAACTGACAAGAGAAGTTGTTTTATGGATTTTTGTGTGCATCGAGCGAGTTTTAAGAAGAAAAGTTTTTTATTCAAACTCTGGACATTTGTAATAAGATTTACGTACCTTTTTATCATCATCATCATCTCAGCCGTAGGACGTCCACTGCTGGACATAGGCCTCCCCCATTGACTTCCTTAAAGACCGGTTGGAAGCGGCTCGCATCCAGCGCTTTCCTGCGGTCTTTATTAAGTCGTCTGTCCACCTTGTGGGTGGACGTCCTACGCTGCGCTTGCCGGTCCGTGGTATCCACTCCAGAACCTTGCAGCCCCAACGGCTGTCAGTTCTGCGTGCTATGTGCCCTGCCCACTGTCACTTCAACTTTCTAATCCGCTGGGCTATGTCGGTAACTTTGGTTCGTCTACGGATCTCCTCATTTCTGATTCGATCTCGTAGGGAAACTCCGAGCATAGCCCTCTCCATAGCTCGTTGTGCTACTTTAAGCTTACTAAGAAGGCACATAGTCAGAGACCACGTTTCAGCGCCATAAGTCATCACTGGTAACACACACTGGTCGAAGACTTTCGACTTGAGGCACTGGGGAACGTTTTTATCAAACTACGGTAAAACCAAACGGACGCAATTTTTTATAGTGTACTAGCGACCCGCCCCGGCTTCGCACGGGTGCAATGTAGACACTAATGTGTTATGCATGTATTATACATATAAACCTACCTCTTGAATCACTCTGTCTATTGATGGAAACCGCATTATCTACAGTGCACCCGCCCGTAGCCGGGGCGGGTAACTAGTAAACTCAACTGTTTCTCGAAAGAACTTTTTTCAACTGGTGGGCATTCTAGCTTAAAAAGTTATTGACCAATCGTTCTGAAATTTGTTGTGTGTATTCTTTATTCAATTCCAAACAATATGCACCTACTTGTAGGATTATATTATTATTAAAAATATGTATTTTTTTATGCAAAAAAAGGTGAAAAGATATTGTATAAAAACACGACATTTGCGTTCAAACACCTCAACAACGTTTTCATTTTTTTTGAACACAATTAGTTGTTTATGAAAAAAAAAAATGTGATGATTACAGATAAAAATTGCGACTTCTGCAATGCCCACCAGCAAAATACTGGGATGGCCATGTACATGGACGTCCTAACGCCTCTATTTCCGGCGGAAATTGCTTGAAAAAATTCTAAATACCCTCCAACTTAAACAATAGGTATTTGATTATTCCTATTATTCCCTATTATTCCCTCCTATTCCTATTATTATTCTATTATTCCCTATTTTGATTTCCTATTATTTTTTGTTTAAAAAATTCACGAAAATCACCATAATTTCGGCCTCCCAAACTGGTTTCCCCTGTTAAGGCCGAAATCAGGGCCAATCGCTCATCCCGTCAACTGGAGCGGAAATATCACACAAAAACCGCATTGTATCAATCGGCGCAACCATATGACCAAACGTCGAACGGTGGCGAATTACCACATGCCTATTTTATATTTTTTATTGTTAACAAGCTAGGTGTTTGATCACGGCTCACCTGATGTTAAATGACGGTGTGGTTTGAAGATGGTAATCACATCTAGCCTGGAATGGTACTGGCTCTCAAGTGAGGCTGCCGGAACACACCGTTAGATGCTTGGCGGCAGATTTTCAAGTTGAGGGTGGTAGCTAGCCAGCCGAGTACTAGAAAGTACCCTACAGCAACGCTATGGTATCCTCCCGATGTTTTCCTTCACCGGCAGCTCAAGCTCATTGTTGGGGTTTGAACCCACGCCCTTCGGCATGCGAACCGACCGCGCTAACCGCTGAGCTATCATGGCTACAAATAATAATGCTAGCGTGTACCTCACTTGATTATTTTATTTGAAGCTTGCACAGAGTCGCAACTAGCAGAGCAACAATATGGCAATTACGTGTGTAAGCGTGTTTGTTACTTCTTCACGCTCAAACGGTTGGACCAATTTTGATGAAATCTTGCATGGAGGTAGTTAACACCTTGATTTGACACATGGCTACTTTTTATCCCAAAAAAAATTGTGTTCACGTTGGAACAGCGGGTAACACCGCGGGGCGTAGTTAGTAATTATTATAAAGGCGAAAGTTTGTGTGTTTGTATGTTTGTTACTTCTTCACGGTCAAACGGCTGGACCAATTTTGATGAAATTTGTAACGGAGGTAGCTGACACTCTAGATTGACTGCCTTTTATTTCGAAAAAAATAGTGTTCAAGCGGTAACAGCGGGTAAAACCGCGGGGCTCAGCTTATTGAAAATTTAAAATAAAAAATATCGGCTCGTTCTACTTATAAATCGATTACATAATAATGCTTATTACATACATTATGTATTAAAATCACTAACGTAATGGCAAAGTAGATTGCGAATCACGAATTGGTTCACATTGACAAGGCACTGACCATTGTGAGTTCTTAACCCACAGATGAAATTCTATAGAGATGCTCACTGGCTAAATTAATTCAAATATTTTTTTGATAACACCAAAATTACAGGTCATTTTTCCATTCATATTTAAAATCATAACATATGTCAATATAATGAAAATTTCATATATAAAATTTAGGGAGCGCAGTTAGGTGTGATTGTTCAAGGAAGACGCTGCTGCCCATTTTCCGGATTACATCCCTTAGCCGACTCTTACGGCAACCACGGGTAGAGAGGGTGGGGTACAATTCTTACGCCGGCATGGTGGATATTTACTAGTACTCGGCTGGCTAGCTACCACTCTCAAGTTGAAAATCTACCGCCAAGCATTTAACGGTGTGTTCCGATTGCCTCACTTGAGGGACAGATCTATTCCACGCTATATGTGCTTTACCATCTTCGACAACACCGTTAATTAACAGTTAAAAAAAAAATCATAAGCTTACCGGAGATAAATTATGCATCACGTTACTCGACCGCCACAGCACTCGACGCTAGTGCTGCGGCACGGCCTAGCGTGTAATTTTTGGAATTTGGCAATAAACACTTCGGTAGTTAATGTTTTAAAATGAATAATAGAATTTTCATGTTTAATTCATTCTCGACTTCAATACACTTAGCTTGTATATATCAGGGAACATCCACTCAACCAGCGTATTCCACGATTGTTATATTTTCACCGTTGCATGCTCGAATGAGCATACGGTTGAATCAAGCGCTGTGACTTTGGACATCTCTATAGGATAACATATCTGTGGTTCCCTGCCTACCTACATCATGGTAACACATCAATGGCGGTAGCTGGAAATAGCCACAAGGTCGCGACTCCGCCTCTATGGCGTTAGATCATCGCTAATGGACCACTTGATCGGCCCGTGCTGTTAAACGTTGCTTTACATTGAAGCAACTGGTATCATCAGTCTATCAAAACCCAATGTGGGGGGGCAAACAGGGGTACCTGCCCCGGCAGCTTCAGAATTCGCGAATGGGTAGAGAGGGTGGGGTACAATTCTTACTCTGGCAACACCACGACAAATTGACAATTTGCCTTCGGCATATTTCAATACTGCGAGTGTTTTCAAACGGATGACGACGCCGTAAAAAGCAGTATCATACTCCGTCGTCCAGATACTAAGTAATATATTTATTGACAAAGCCTACTATAAGGTGGCTCATTATGTGGAAGACAGGAATATATGGTTGTTGTAGCTTCTCTCTGCACTCGCATCCCCCTGGCTAAGTGACAATGGTAGTAAGCATAATGTATTAATATTTATAACTGTAAACTGTAACCTAATATGAAAAGAAAGATCCACAAAAAAATGCCTTGCTGAGTTTCTTGCCGGAGTCTTCTCAGTTGAAGTGTAATTACGAGCCGGTGATAGATTCAAACATGTAACTTAACGTTCATGAGTGCCTTACCAGCTAAACTAAATAAATTACTTTTGATTTTGTTTTTTTTTGAATAAGGACTTGACTACAGAGCGCAAACTCATTAAATACTATTCTCTCAATTACAAAAATGCCACCTATTATACATATTGTGACATTTTGCTGCCCCATCATCAGCCATAGGTTGTCCACTGCTGGACATAGGCCTCCTCCTGGGGGGTTTTGCCAATACTCGCCGCGCTTGGTAGGTGGGTTGGCGAGCGCAGTTAGGTGTGATTGTTCAAGGAAGACGCTGCTGCCCATCTTCCGGATTACATCCCTTAGCCGGCTCTAGCCACGGGTAGAGAGGATGGGTTACTATTCTTACGCCGGCACCACCACGGCTAAGGGAAGGGCGTTGCTGCCCCGGTTGGTAAAAATTGTAGATTCGGGGCTACCCACTGTTGGACATAGGCCTTTTCCAAGACACGCCACTCAGCCCGATTTTAGGATTTTTGCTTCCAGCCACTTCCAGCCATTCTGCGTATATTTTCACTCCATCGAGTTTAACCCTTGTAATATTCAAAACTCAAAACTCAAAGTACTTTATTTCCTTTAGACCTTACAGGACTCTTGGACACGTCACACGTCACAAATTATAAACATACTTAAAACTAGGAAATAAAGTGATCACTTTGATCTTTCGTTCACTTCAATCTTTTTGAGGTAAAGTAAAGAAGCGAACAAGAAACCTTTACCTTGTTAGATTGTTAGTTTTCGAGTTGGAGCAAAACTCGTCCCAAGCTTTTTTATCGTCTAGATAATCTGATATTTTGTAGTAAGCCTTTTTACATATGATATTTTTGACAATTTGTTTGAATTTATTTATTGATAATTTTTGCAACTCACTAGGAGTTTTGTTGTATTAATTTTGATTATATCTTGTTTCAGGGCCGTGCATGAATCCTAGAAGAAGTTTCCAGTGAAACTTTTCATCACGTCTTACTGAGTGAGTGAGTATATAAAAATACCAACTGATATACTTTTTTTAAGAAAGAAAATCTTGGCAAGATGGTCGACTGTTTTAGGGTGTAATCAGATTATCTGAAATCGTACCTACTAAAACTCCATCAGCTACCATATCATCGTTGCTCCATTAGAACGCTGCGGCGCTCTCAACACTACACTTTAACTCTATTCAGCATAGATGCATGCTATTTTGACAATACCGAACGTGGATATCTCAGTTATAAGCACCCAAGGGCATGGGTTCAAATCCCAGCAATAAGCTTTAGCTGCCGGTTAAGAAAAACATTGTGAAAAATCCATAGCGTGGTGGTACTTTCTAGTACTCGACTGGCTAGCTACCACAGCACCAAACGGTGTGTTCCAGCAGCCTCACTCGAGAGCCAGGTCTATTCCAGGCTAGGTGAGCATTGCCATCTTCGACCATACCGACATCTGGTGAGTTGTGGTTGAACACCCAGCTTATAAGGTGGTAGCTAGCCAACCAAATACTAGAAAATACCCTACCACCATACTATGATTTCCTCACGATGTTCCGGTAGCTCAAGCTCATTGTTGGGGTTTGAACCCACGCCTTGTGAACCGACCACACTAACCACTGAGCTATCATCGCTACAATAATATCGCAGTAATTGTATCAATTAACATGAACTAGCTCTGCGCGCGAGCGGATCGAGCAACAAAATTCAAACCCGCCGAAGCAATATAGTTTTGGATCCGTCCCCCATTCCTAGACGAAAACAATAAAAAATAATTTAGACCACTATTGATCGCGACCTCTTGGCGTCGGCTTTGCAGAGAATAACACAATTGGGTAGACGCGATATTTCGTCGTGGTTTATTGTCCAATTTGGGTCTTATTGCCGTAATTGCCTTTGGGACGGATCGGCCATTAACTAACTTGAGACGTTGGGAGTCAATAGAAAAAAGCTAAGAAACTCAGCCATAACTCGCTTGTTCAGAAAAGTCTCCAAAGCCCTGAACACCGTCGCAAAGTTGCTTGTCTGTCGTAATTACAGACTAGCGACCCGCCCCGGCTTCACACGGGTGCAATGTTGACACTAATGTGGTGCATATGCATGAATTATACATAAATGATTTTGCGTAAATTGAAATATGATGATAATTGTTGGAAGTGTCGAAAGCTAAGAAACTCATAAATGAATAGCTTGTTTAGAAAAGTCTCCAAAGCCTTGAACACCGTCGCAAAGTTGCTTGTCTATCGTAATTACAGACTAGCGACCCGCCCCGGCTTCGCACGGGTGCAATGTTGACACTAATGTGGTGCATATGCATGGATTATACATAAATGATTTTGCGTAAATTGAAATATGATGATAATTGTTGGAAGTGTCGGAAAAGTTCAAGCCACCTGGGAGCTTTCATTGAAAACGCTGCCTAATCAATTTGAGATATAGCAAAGCATGGTGGGATTCAGTGGCGGATTTACATATAGGCTATTTAATTTTTGCCGCCCCTACTAACTACCCCTAGTTTACAATCATATTAATTAAATTTTCTTTGTCAATGAAATTGCAATTTTATGATTTGTGCCATATAGTCATAATAAGATCAGCTTTTTCTAGTAATATTTAATAAAACAATAGGTCAAAATTACTAAATTTATATTGTAATATTAAAACGCTATTGGAATAATTTAAAAATTAATATCTACAAAAGTACACTTTACAAATACATAGCATTTAGTAATTTTTCATGTACTTGGAATATTAGGTGTACTGTATTGTACCAAAGCATTGTAATTTTATTAAATTAACGAGACTTGTCTTTTTATAATTTCTGAAAGGCAAAATCTAATTTTGAGCAAAATTCCCGCCCCTATAATTTGCCGCCCTAGGCTGCAGCCTACTCAGCCTGCTGGTAAATCCGCCACTGGTGGAATTAGTTTATTATAATACTAGCGACCCGCCCCCGCTTCGCACGGGTGCAATGTAGATATTAATGTGGTGCATATACATGTATTATACATATAAACCTTCCTCTTCAATCACTCTATTAAAAAAAACCGCATCAAAATCCGTTGCGTAGTTTTAAAGATATAAGCATACATAGGGATATAGGGACAGAGAAAGCGACTTTGTTTTATACTATGTAGTGATTGGGGCAATCGTATCACACGCCAAAGGGCGTGGGTTCAAACCCCAACAATGAGCTTGAGCTACCGGTGAAGAAAACCATCATGGACAAATGCACAAATGTGTTGAGGCGCGTCCATTCGAAAAAATCCTGTGTATCGAATCTGTAAAATGAATCTTAACTTTAGAATGTTAGAATCGAAATTCGCACGTATGATAATACGCGTATTATTGATACCGTTCTTTGCTGCAGTGCATGATTTGAATATTTCGAAAATATTACTTACTGGATTACGTCCGAAAGTCGGCCATATTTGTTTACGAATACTTATGCGTCCGATTTAAAAATAGAGCTCAGAGCTTCAAATCAGAATCACTACATATTATACAATAAAGTCGTCCACCGCGTCTGTCTGTTTGTTTGTTTCTCTATTCGCGATAAGGTAAGCGCAGCAGGTAAGCTGTGGTCAAATAGGTAGCTTGTCAATAATGAAAAAAAATACGTATTTAAATCAAATCAAATCAAAAAGTCATTTATTCAGTTGAGTCCCTGGTAAGGCACTTATGAACGTTAAGTTACATGTTTGAATCTACCACCGGCTCGTAATTACACTTCAACTGAGAAGACTCCGCCAAGAAACTCAGCAAGGCATTTTTTTGTGGATCTTTCTTTTTATATTAGGTTACAGTTTACAGTTATAAATATTAATACATACATTATGCTTACTACAATTGTCACTTAGCCAGGGGGATGCAAGTGCAGAGAGAAGCTACTACAACCATATATTCCTGTCTTCCACGTAATGAGCCACCTTATAGTAGGCTTTGTCAATTAACCTCTGCTTTATAAAATCTTTGAATTTATTATAGGACATTTTAGTTACCTCAAGTGGGATTTTATTATAGAATCTAACGCAATTCACGAGAAAAGACTTATTAGCTTTAGATAACCTGAATCTAGGTGTCCATTGCCATAAAAGTCCCCACTTGGTGGGTAGTTTTATATTGCAAAGCAAACGGGTGTCACCCCTATTTAAAGCTGTTGTTTATTGTATGACTCTGCACTTGAGACGTCGTGCCACCCCTAACGACCCTCTTGAAATATTAAAACCTATTTGTTTTTATTGCTGAACATACGTACGCCTATAAATAATACATTAAAGGTTTGCTGCCAACCCGCCGCGAAGAGAAGTTTTAATACAGCCCTGCATTGCAGTTCTTTTTTAATGGTTTTGTAGTTTTGCAAGCAGAACCATTTAATTGTTTATCTTTGGGGGTTTTTTGTCTGGATGTTTGACCACAACTCACCCGATGTTAAGTAACGGTGTGGTCGAAGATGGTCAAGCACACCCAGCCTGGAATGGTACTGGCTCTCAAGTGGGGCTGCCGGAACACACCGCTAGATGCTTAGCGGCAGATTTTCAACTTGAGGGTGGTAGTTAGCCAGCCGAGTACTAGAAAGTGCCCTACCACCACGCTAAAGTTTCCTCACGATGTTTTTCCTTCAGCTCAAGCTCAAGCTCATTGTTGGGGTTTGAACCCACGCTCTTCGGCATGCGAACCGACCGCGCTAACCACTGGGCTATCATCGCTACAAATAATTTGCAATTAAGTCCCGCCTGCTACTGAACTTTAAAAACGGATATTTGACTTAGGCTTTCATCTCATAATATAATCTGTTAAACCGAAGTAGAGACTTTCCAATACTTCCAAAAATTATCATCAAATTTCAACCAATTTACACGAAACCTTTACAAATTATATACCTAAACCTTCCTCATGAATCACTCTATCTATTGGTGAAACTAGCATGATAATTCGTTTAGTAGTTTTTAAGTTTATCGCGAACAGATAGACAGACGCGGTGGACGACTTTGTTTTAATATGTTCATAAAAGACATGCGCAAAAAACATAACCCTTCCTAGGCAGTCGGGTAAAAAAAACAGGACTGATTCGGAAATGTCAACTTCAAAAATAAATCAGTGATTTACATTTGAATATCGTTAACGGTTGTTTAATCAATAATAATAATTATATTTACTATTGCCGACACGTATATTAACATAATGAATCATTATTATGAATAAATATCCAATAAGCTCTTCATTATGAATGGAAATTAATTATTGATGTCACCTTTAAGTTGTCGTATAAGTGTAACCTATTTGTAGAAACTAGTCACATCCGTAAAGCTTGTCAGACAGACGCGGTCTGAAATGTAGACAACTATTATAATTTAAAAAAAAACTGACTTTATGACCCTACGCCCAAACACGGCTAGGTTTTAGGTCTAAAGGTCAAACTACTGAATCGATTATGAAATGTTTATGGGGACCAATCTGAAACATCCTTTCAAATAACAAGGAGTCGTACCTTCCATCATCAGCTCACTTGACAGAAGTAATAAGACGAACTAGCCTCTCTCCTGATGGTAAGAGATAACGCCTGTCCATAACCATTGCAGCGATACACAGGACTTTGAATAGTAAATCAAAGTCCACCGCATCGCTGCATTGGCGCTCATTACTTTGGAAGGTTAGTCTCAACAGCCCTGTAATTTCGCTAGCTGCAGTACCTTTTAAACCGGAACACACTACTGCTTGGTGAATATCTGGCACTGCGTTGGTACCTAGGCGACATATCGAAACACTTAAACCCCTATTACATACATTTAAATCACAAATCTTTTTTTTTTTGTGTTGTCGGATAAAAAGTGGAAATGTAAAGCTACAGGTGATCGCTTCCGACCGTCACCATCCGGCGCGGTCGTTCCGCAGGACGGACGTACCAATTGGGGGCGACTGGTAGACTACCGGAAGCCGCTGTAGTCGTATCTACTTATCATGGACAAATCCTGCACATCACTAGTTTAACAGATCCAAGTAGTTTTTTTTTAAATTATAGATAGGCTTACTTTTGACCGCCATCACACCTGCTGTTAAGCGATGATGCGGTCTAAGATGGAGCACGCTTGCCCAGAAGATACAGATTCACTCTCGCCTTGAAGACACCCAGATTATATCCATCGGGGAACACCCACTCAGGCAGCGCATTCCACTGTCTAGCAGTCCGCACAATGAACGTGGAATCAAATCGTTTCGTTCGAGTTTTTGGAGCGTCGACCATGAAACGATGTCGCTTTTTTGAGCTTCTGGCTCCAATAGAAAAATGGTCATGGGGGAATTAGACCATGTAGTTCTGAAGCACACTCTCCGAAATGAATCCGATAAAAAATCGACAAACTGGCAACTTTGCAAAGATGTTCTAGGCTTTGTAATTTAACCTGAACAATGGAGTCGTCGCAGATGAGCCTCTTGGCACGCTTCTCAATAGACTCCAACGCCTCCAGGTGGTATTTGGCGGATCCATCCCAAAGGTGCGAGCAGTACTCTACGCACGAACGAACTTAATAATAATAATAATCTTTATTAACATACATACATACAATTACCATATATACAAATTTGTAGTTTAACATTAGCACAATTTCACATATTTAATTACTATTTAAAATTTGCATATAAATTCGTAATTCATCGGGCCACAAACTAGGCGTAGCCTGTATTTTGGTGACCCAAGATCACAAAGTTGCCAGCTTTAGTTTCGCGCATTTACATATTTGCGGAAAGATTTGAATATAAAAAGAAAAATTATACATATAAATAAACTAGGTGTCTCTCTCTGTGTACATACGTGCGTGTTAGTGTGATTGTTTGTGTGCGTGCGTGCTTTGTGTGTCTGTGTATGAGTGAGTGTATGTGGGCGTGTGCGTGAGTGTGCGCGTGTGTGTGAGTTGTGTGTTTATATGTGGGAAGATTGTGAGTGTGCTGGATGGGAACATATAATATGGTAGTTGGTAAAACCTCATAAACAGTCATATACTTTGATCAGATCTTCGCTTGACTTGTGCTCGGTACAGTGACAGCAACTGTTCCGACGTGAAGTACCGTCGCACCTTTTTTTTGGCAGCCTAGTTAGGGGAAAGTCTGGCTTTCAATCTGGAAGTCCTGGGTTCTAATCTCACGGCACGCATCTGTCTTTTCTATGTTATGTGACCGCTGACTTCGAACGGTGAAGGAAAACATCGCGAGGTATCTAAAAATAAAATTTAACCAAACAAAGAAAACAAATTACATATTGATTTTTTTTCGGGTTCCGTACCTCAAAAGGAAAAAACGGAACCCTTATATAGGATCACTTTGTTGTCCGTCTGTCTGTCTGTCAAGACCCTTTTTCTCAGGAACGCGTGGAGGTATCAAGCTGAAATTCATATCAAATACTCAGGTCTACTGTCCCTTGGAGCTGTGAAAAAATCAAACTTCTAAGCCAACGCAATCAAAAGATACAGCCGTTTATGTTGCAAATTTTCGACACTCGCAAGGGAATCAAAACCTACAGGGTACTTCCCGTGAACTCAGAATCTTGAAATTTGGTACGAAGCAACGTCTTATAGCACAGATAAAGGAAATATTGCGAAAAGCATAAATTACCATAACTTTTACGTATATACCTACAGGGTTGTACGGAACCCTCGGTGCGCGAGTCCGACACGCACTTGGCTGGTTTTTTTATTTATTAAAAAATACCGATAAAGGCAATAGGATAAAAAATCCAACTGTTATAGCCAGTCGTAGAAAGTACCCTACCAACGTGCTATGGTTTCCTTCACGGGCAGCTCAAGCGTGTGAACCGACCGTGCTAACCACTGATCCATCATCGCTCGGCTACCGGGTTCGGACAACCCTGTTTTAATATGCGTTCTCTCAGTCCAATCTAAATAAACCTTGAGAATAATTTGCGGTAATGATTCAGAATTCTGCAATCAGAGTCGTTGCAACTTTATACCGCTACGCGACATGCGCTATTTTTATCGATGACTTTTTGTTTGTTATTCCTATCGGACGATGCTTAGTATAAGTCTATCATTAAAATGTAAATTTTATTTAAATTTCTTTTTTTATATCAGATGCTCTCTGCATTTTTTATCTCTACATATTATAAAACGCGTCGTTCGCCGCGTCTGTCTGTCTGTTCGCGATAAACTTAAAAACTACCGAAAGGATTATCATGCGATAATCCCACAGGAACCTAATATTTTTCTGATATAAAAAGTATCCTATATGTTAATCCAGGTAATAAACTATATGTGTGCCATATTTCATACAAATCCGTTCAGCCGTTGTTGTGTGATTGAGTAACAAACATACAAACTTTTACAATTATTATAATCGTTTGTTTGTTCGCGATAAACTTAAAAACTACCGAACGGATTGTCATGCGAATTTCACAAACAGATAGAGTAATTCATCAGGAAGGTTTATGTATATAATTTGTCAAAGTTCTGTGTAAAATGATTGAAATATGATGATAATTGTTGGAAGTGTCGGAAAAAGTCAAACCACCTGGGAACTTTTTATCTAAAACGCTGCCTAATCCCTTTGAGATATAACAAAACAATGCATGGCGGGATATTCCTCTTTTATAGATCTACAAAAAAGTCCGCGTTGGCATTTATCTACCTTTTAAGAATAGCTTACTATACCCATTCATTTCTCGCCACGCGCCGTCTTTACGCTTAGATCTTTTAAACTATGCAACGGATTTTAATGCGGTTTCCATCAATAGACAGAGTGATTCAAGAGGAAGGTTTATATGTATAATACATTCATATGCACCACATTAGTGTCAACATTGCGAACGAAGTCGCGGGAAACAGCTAGTATGATTATAAGTAACTACTAATGTTCAACAATCAGACCTTTACTACAACGTACTAATTTTACAAACCGATCAAACAAAACAGGAATAGATTCAAGTGAAATAACCTGTTTGGTGACTAATAGCGTAATTTTTTTTTTCATTTAACTTCGTGAGAAGGCGTGTAAATTCTCTAATAAAGAATAAAGAAATAACTTTGCTCAATATGTTTCGTGAGCAATGCACGATGATAAAGCATGTTCGTCTCGTGGTTGCACATCTGTGCCCTATAAAGCGTTTTAATGTAGCCATTACTGAGCGAATTGCGTCACGAAATAATGCGCTTACTTTATAATGTATTGTTGATTTAGTACTAAAAGCGTTAGTAACACTACTGCATCCTCACGATGTTTTCCTTCACCGGCAGCTCAAGCTCATTGTTGGGGTTTGAACCTACGCCCTTCGAATTGCGAACCGACCAAAAATTACGCTCAGCCCAGTCGGGTTAGCATTTTAAATTGCAAAAATTCCCGGCAGCAACTTTTTTGCTGCAACCTTTAGTTTGCGGACTTCCACTGCTGGACATAGGCCTCCTCCTGGGCGGGTTTTGACAATACTCGCCACGCTTGGCAGGCGGGTTGGCGAGCGCAGTTATATTATCAGTGACCAAAGTCACTGATAAATCTAAGTTTCCAGTGACTGGCGCCGTCATTATCGTCCAACCTAATTAGGAAAACGATTTGTTCCGAGTGTTTCATCGTAAAGTACTTTTATTACCCGACTGCCAAGGAAGGGTTATGTTTTTCGCGCGTATCTTGTATGTATGTAAATTTCTTTATTACCTCGTATCTTCCAAACGGCCGAATGGATTACGACAATTAAGATTCTTAGGTGTTTGAAAAAACAAAACAAAATGGCGGGTTTTTGGCGCGAAATATATATACATACGTTACCAAAATCTATCGAGTAACGTACTTTAGGAGGAAAAAGGAAAATTAAAACAGGATTACAAAAATATACATAAGTTATATGTTTTAATTTGGAATAATAAATTTGTTTAAAACGTTTTATTCCTTTAATTATAGCTAATCTAATTTTTTAAACCCTTCAGCTTGTTTATGGTGGGTGTTTAACCATAGCTCACCTGATGTTAAGTGGCGGTGTGCTCGAAAATGGTAAACATCAACAAGCCTAGAATGGAATGCGCTCCACTAGATGCTTTTCAATTTGAAGGTGGTAGCTAGCCAGCTGAGTACTAGAAAATACCCTACCACCATGATATGGTTTCCACACGATGTTTTTCATTCACCGGCAGCTCAAGCTCATTGTTGGGATTTGAACCCACGCCTTTCGGCGTGTGAACCGACCGCGCTAGCCGCTGAGCTATCATCACTTCAATAATATATTTAAAGAAAATATCCATATAGATTCATAATAAAAGGCTTGGAACGATACCGCAGCGGTAAAGACATCAGCAACCTAATTACTTAACAACCCAACCCCCCCTTCCCACATCTTAATATTCTCATCACGGTATAATGGCACAGGGTGGTATAATTCCCGATTACGTGTGAATGTATAAGAAATTTCTATCAAGACACCATGTCTTCCTTGTTTGACCGATTTGTGTAATCACCACATATTGTGAAACAGTCGTTCGTGTGTCTGTTCGCAATAAACTTAAAAACTACAGAACGGATTATCATGCGAGTTTCACAAAAGAGTGATTCATTTGACAAGGTTTTGTGTAAATTAGTTTAAATATTGTTAGATGTGTCAGATAAAGTCAAGCCACCTGGGAGCTTTCATCGAAAACGCTGCCTAATCTATTTGAGATATAACAAAACAATGCATGGTGGGATATTCCTCTTTTATAGATCTACAAAAAAGTCCGCGGTGGCATATATCTACCTTTTAAGGTTTACCATCTATACGCTTAGACGTTTTAAACTACGCAACGGATTTTACGCAACGGGTCACTATAAGCTGAGAAATTAGAACTGATTGGAATTAGATATGTGAGTGTATGAGTTTTTTTTTTAACGCTTACAGGCTAGGTGTTTAACCACAACTAACTTGATGTTAAGTGACGGTGTGGTCGAAGATCGTAAAGCACACCTAGCCTGGAATAGAACTGGCTCTCAAGTGAGGCTGCCGGAACACATCGTTAGATGCTTGGCGACAGATTTTCTACTTGAGGGTGGTAGCTAGCCAGCCGAGTACTAGAAAGTACCCTACCACCACGCTATGGTTTCCTCACGATGTTTTCCTTCACCGGCAGCTCAAGCTCATTGTTGGGGTTTGAACCCACGCCCTTCGGCATGCGAACCGACCGCGCTAACCACTGAGCTATCATCGCTACAAAACTACTGTTACTACTGTTACTCGCGGCTTCGTCCGCGTGGGGGTATTATAGGGGATAAAGTTTGTATCACACATCACATCATCAGCCATAGATCGTCCACTGCTGGACATAGGCCTCCTCCAGGGGGGGTTTTGCCAATACTCGCCACGATTGGCAGGCGGGTTGGCGAGCGCAGTTAGGTGTGATTGTTCAAGGAAGACGCTGCTGCCCATCTTCCGGATTACATCCCTTAGACGACTCTTACGGCAACCGCGGGTAGAGAGGGTGGGGTGCTATTCTTACGCCGGCACCACCACGGCTAAGTTTGTATGAAACTTCATATTTGCATTAAGAATTGTAAAAATTGGTACAAATATAAATATTTTATTGATAACGCCAATGTTACAAGTCAATTCCGTAATATCATTAAAAGAGTTTTAAAACAGTGATTACATGTCAATGAATAAACAACAAAATGTCAAAATAATCATAATTATTAGTACTAAATACTAGTAATTGCATATTTTTTGAAATATTCGTCAATGTCATAAAACAAGGTCTCTAGCAGCCAAGATCTCAACTTGGTTCTAAAGCACGCGGTGGCGCGGTGCATCCCGGACGGAGACGGGTACAGGGTTGTAGACCGCGGGCCCTAGAATGTATACCGACCTCTCCGACTTGACGAGCCGGTGCGACGGTGTTACTAGTTGGTCTATCTTTTTATTGCTGCGAAGATCCAACGAGCTGTGGTCGCCTCGCCGTTTAAATTTATCAATGTTTGTATGGGTGAACAGGGCTAGCTGGTAAAGGGCAGGATCTTAAATCTGGATGCTTAATCTTCAACCACATCATCGCTTGTTCATTCCCGCTGTCCGCGAGGCTCACAGCGGGCCGTCAATGCGAAACAAGAGAACGCGTGCGCGTCGTGCTCTGCTTTAACTCCTTGAAAAAGGCCACCGAATTCATTCCCGCTGTCCGCGAGGCTCACAGCGGGCCGTCAATGCGAAACAAGCCAAGGACGCGTGCGCGTCGTGCTCTGCTTTAACTCCTTGAAAAAGGCCACCGAATTCATTCCCGCTGTCCGCGAGGCTCACAGCGGGCCGTCAATGCGAAACAAGAGAACGCGTGCGCGTCGTGCTCTGCTTTAACTCCTTGAAAAAGGCCACCGAATTCATTCCCGCTGTCCGCGAGGCTCACAGCGGGCCGTCGATGCGAAACAAGAGAACGCGTGCGCGTCGTGCTCTGCTTTAACTCCTTGAAAAAGGCCACCGAATTCAAAAACAAAGCTTCCGAGCTGAGGCAGCTGGTTAACAGACATTTCACGTACCGCTCCGGATCGTATCCATTAACCTCCAAGTCGGAGGCACTGCGCACAACGTTGACCTAGTTTCCTTCCCCACCTCCGAACGGGAGCAGACAAAAGCCTTTGTTTACCCTCTCAGTGAGAAAGGGGATGATTTTAGCGAGAAACTATTATTTCATTATTTTTTTATTAGCTTTTACCCGCGGTTTTGCTTGCGTGACACTTTCGGAATATTGGAAAAGAAGCTGTTGTTGATTATCTTGTTTTAATTATTTATTAACCGTCTTAAAAAAAGGAGGTGTTTCTCAATTCGTTGGAATCTTTTTTTATGTATGTTCCCCGATCACTCCAAGACTTATACTTTCCAGGTTGGTCCCATTGACACCAAGTTAAGATCTGATGATGGGATCCCAGAGAAATCGAGGACAAACCTCAAATTTTATAGCATAATCTGTTTTATATATTTTCTAAAACTATTTAAGTATTTGCGTCTGGTACTTATGTCTGTTGCTGAGCTGATGATGGAAAATATAGCTCCATAACTTTTAGGAGTTAGTGGATAATTCTTCTGTATTGTTACTTTTTTTTATGGCTGTAACTTTTTTACGGTAACTGAAAAGTTTGATTTTTTCACAACTGCAAGGGACTACAGATCTGCGTATATGGTTGTAATTCAACTTCATGATGCTTTGAGGGTTCCCTTTTTTTTCTTTTGATATACGAAACCCTAAAAATAATTACATTTAAGATTTTCATAAGTCAATTATTCACTCAGAGATTTTAGAATCAAGCCTAAATTATATATTATTAATTTATATATATTATATATTATCCGGAACTCAAACCTCTTTGTTAATTAAACACACTTTTTTTAAATTAAAAATAGACACTGGAACATACAGTATTTTGTTTGAAAGCTTTTGGAGAAGCCATGAGATATATTCTAAAGTAATTTTCTTCCAAATAAGCATTTCGTTTGAACGTAACTTTTATTTTCTTAAGTAAGACATCGTCATTTTTTTTCTCCTAATTATACCGCAATAGAGCTCATTATTGTTTGGCAAAAGCTTCCAAGTAAAGTTGTAAACAGACTTTCCAATTAAAGCAAGCAAGGTGCGGCAAAAAATTTCATCTACTTACAAACAGCGACGTGCGTGCGTTCAGTAACCAGTATCGATCCGTCAGCTAGGACTTGTGGCGCCCAACGTGGTGTTACTATGCGGTATAGAAATTGGTCCTTCGAGCTCGTTTCAACTGAACAACTATAGGATTAAGGTTTAATTTTGCTTGATTTTATAAACGTAACAGCGTCTGAGGGAATGTTAGCTGTATTTCAACAACGGAAAGTCCGATTTTGTTTGTATCCTTCGACGTGTCAAATTTTGATCTAATTGGTACAGTCTATTTTCGTTATACTTAGTGGCAGTCCGTTAAGCTAATTTACGACATAAAGTGTAGTGCAATAATGACCAACTTACGTTATCTCTTAGTTACGACTATTTTCAACTGTATACTTATAGCATTACAGTTGCTATTAATAACAATATTATAAGAAGAAATAGACTTATGTTTGTCACCTTATGTCAAGTGATGATGCGGTCTAAGATGGAGCACGCTTGCTTAGAAGATAACAAACCACGACTTGTCATATTCACTCACGACTTGAAGACACCCAGATTATATACAAACGGGGAACACCCACTCAGGCAGCGCATTCCACTGTCTAGCAGTCCGCATAATGAAAGTGGAATCAAATCGTTTCATTCGAGTTTTTGGAACTTCGACCATGGAACGATGTCGCTTTTTGAGCTTCTGGCTGTCCGATAGAAAAATGGGCATGGGGGAATTAGACCATGCAGTTCTGAAGCACACTCTCCGAAATGAATCCGATAAACTAGCAACTTTGCGACGATGTTCTAGGCTTTGTAATTTAGCTTGAACAATGGAATCGTCGATTACGATCTTATTATGTAAGCTTTACAGTTCAGTTTGTAAAACTCGTGACTATATTTAAATTATGCTGCTATGCGATACAAGGACTCTGGTTTCGGTTAAGTAATTTAAACTTTTACGTTATGGTAATAGAGGTTGGATTCTTTTACTTTTTTGATAATTTATAGCTAGCATATTGTGTAAAGTGTGTTATAACCTAATGCAAAGTGATTGAGTGTAGTTCTGCTCGCGTTGTTTGTATATTTTATACTAGGCCTTCAAAGCCTTTTCAAGATATTTAAGGAAAAACTCATCTTAACCTTGAATTAACAAAATGTATTATTAAAAGATCTTTAGAAAATTTAATTTCACGCTTGAAAAGTTGTTTAACGGTCATCTATTTTGCCTTCTTGTAAAGTGCATTGTCATGATTTTGCTGGCATAACGAGACAGGGCGTTTGTCTTTTTTTTTAAATTTTTGATACGTAATTGGTTCACGTTTGACGATATGCTGCCTGATGTTAAGCAACGATATGGTCTAGGATGGAACACGCTTACCTGTAGAAGGAACCTGTTTCCTCTTGATTTGAAGACACCTCATATTGTAGTTTTCGGAAAACATAGACTTCGGCAAAGAGTTCAACTTCCTGGCCTGGCGAATAAAGGTGTGCAGTCGAAGTCCCAAGTGCGTAGATGGGGAATGTCTACCATTTAAGAATTACGCTTTAGATGAAGTACCAGAAAATACCGTACCATCATGCTAAGGTTTCCTCACGATGTCTTCCTTCACCGGCAGCTCAAGCTCATTGTTGGGGGCTTGATCCCACGCCCTTCGGCGTGTGAACCGACGACCGAACGCGCTAACCACTGAGCTATCATCGATACAAAACCGTACGATTAAGTAAAATTGTACACATTTTGTAAATAGTAAAATAAAAGACAAAAAAATTCTTTCATCAAACCCCACGTCGCTATGAGTCGGCCGACACGTCCGTAGTCCGGAGCGACGACCCCATATCGACCCATATTCCCAGAAAACTATGTACATTTGGCTCACCTTCCGTCAACACTGGACTTTTTTTTTATGTCTGACAGGCTAGGTGTTTGACCACAGCTCATCTGATGTTAAGTGACGGTGAAGTCGAAGATGGTAAAGCACACCTAGCCTGGAATGGAACTTGCTCGCAAGTGAGGCTACCAGAACACACCGTTAGATGCTTGGCAGCAGCGGGCAGATTTTCAACTCTCGTGTGGTAGCTAGCCAGCCGAGTACTAGAAAGTACCCTACCACCACGCTATGGTTTCCTTACCACGTTTTCCTTCACCGGCAGCTCAAGCTCATTGTTGGGGTTTGAACCCACACGCCCTTCGGCATACGAACCTACAGCGCTAATCACTGAGCCATCATCGCTACAATTTTATGTATCGAAATAAATATAACAAACAATTGATATGTTTTTCTGCACGTAACGAATGTGTCAGGGAAAGGGTTAAAATTCCATAAACACAATAAATAGCGTTGTTAGATCATCGCATTCCTCAGTTTTCCGACCTCTGGCCCGGAATGGACGATGGAGCGCTCACATAGCGCTAATTGTCATAATCAGTGGTGGGCTTGGCCAACTGCCATGGGGTACGTGTGCGATGCCTGGTGAGTGACTCAGTTCTGTGTTGATACTCGTTGTATATACCACATTATAAAATTCTAATTGAAAATCTTCCGCCGTCCAGTATGTTCAGTATGACCAGCATTATATGATGAGCCCCTATTTTGTAACTGTTTCTGTTTATTTGTATTTGTGTGTTTATATTTTAATTAAATTATTTTCTTTCTTTCTTTCGGTTGCCCCATTTGAGAGATATTCATTCGTTTGCAATAAGTTGCATTTATTATCCAATAGCTGTACCCCGCGCTAGATACCTACGTCATAGTAGCTTTATGCATGCAAAGTCTCAACCCGATCGGTTTAAAATTGACAAAGTTTCATACAAACTTTCATCCCCTATTTTATCCCCTTGGGGGTAGAATTAATCAAAATCCTTTCTTAGCGGATGCCTACGTCATAACATCTACCTGCATGCCAAATTTCAGCCCGGTCCGTCCAGTGGTTTGGGCTGTGCGTTGATAGATCACTATATCAGTCAGTCAGTCACCTTTGAGTTATATATATTTAGATAGATGTATACGCCCGTACTTATGTGCACACAAACACACGCACATGTGCACACATACACGCTCACGGTCACACGCATGTACATGCACACACGTACGCACGCTCACGCACACAAGCAAACACACACTCACGCACACACACAAACACACAATTATATCTATGTTAAGAAATAGCAGGGATTCTTAAAACAGACATTGTAAAAATAATCCTTCGTCGTTTAAAATAGTATTTTGATTATTTGTTTAATGTAGAAATGTTATTGTTATATTGTATTGTATGTCTACTTGGTGGTAGATCTGATAAGTAGGAGGTCGTCTAAGTAAGTACCACCGCAATACCAGATATTCTGCTGGTATCATGGTGGTAGGGTACTCTCTAATACTCGGCTGGCTAGCTACCACCCTCAAGTTGAAAATCTGTCGCCAAGCGTCTTAACAGTGTGTTACGGCAACCTCACTTGAGAGCTAGTTCCATTCCAGGCTAGGTGTGTTTTAACATCTTCGACCACACATCAGGTGAGCTGCAAACACCTAGTTTGTCAAAGTGTAAATAAACGGTTTTATTTAGCTTGCCCTGTTTGTTGTTGTTTTTGGGGTCAAATTTAATATTTTTTAGGGTTCCGTACCTCAAAAGGAAAAAATGGAACCCTTATAGGATCACTTTGTTGTCCGTCTGTCTGTCTGTCAAGGCCTTTTTTCTCAGGAACGCGTGGAGGTATCAAGCTGTGAAAAAATCAAACTTCTAAGCCAACGCAATCAAAAGATACAGCCGTTTATGCTGCAAACTTTCGACACTCGCAAGGGAATCAAAACCTACAGGGTACTTCCCGCGAACTCAGAATCTTGAAATTTGGTACGAAGCAACGTCTTATAGCACAGATAAAGGAAAAATTGCGATAAGCATAAATTACAATTAAAAAACAAATACCATAACTTTTACTTATATACCTACAGGTTTATACGGAACCCTTGGTGCGCGAGTCCGACTCGCACTAGGCCGGTTTTTTTTCCAAATCAAAATCAGTTTATTTGTAAGAATATTGTCTTAAATTGTAGGTCTTATTGTTAAGCTAAGTTTCAAATATTCTACCTTAGTAGGTGTACAAATATTTTTAGATAGATAAACAATTATTTAAGCGTGTCATTCAAAAAGTCATTAATATCCTAATAACACTCAAAAAAAAGTCATTTATTCAGTTTAGGCACTTATGAACGTTAAGTTACATGTTTGAATCTTCCACCGGCTCGTAATTACACTTCAACTGAGAAGACTCCGGCAAGAAACTCAGCAAGGCATTTATTTGTGGATCTTTCTTTTCCAATTCACTTGTCCTTTCACTTGTCCAATTGTCCATTTTAATGAGAGATTAACAAATATTGTTCAACCGTAAGATTTAGCAGAAGTTGGATGGTATCGAAATGGCAACACGGCATCTCAGCGTTACTGGGGCGGGGTAGACGGGAACCTGCGCCTACGCGGGGTCAACGACCGCGTTGACTCATCGTCGCCCTTCGCTCGTAGCGTCTTACCGCATTCAAGAGTGGGAGTCCGCGAAGTTCCGGTTCGGGGTTCGATGTTTTTGCTAATACAAATATCGTAGGAACCCACAGTGCCATCTGACCCCAAACTAAACAAAACTTGTACTATGGTAGTGAGATAATTGATATACTTAAATAATAGTTTTTTGTTGTAAATACACACTTATAATACACTAGCTGTGCCCCGCGGTTTCACCCGCGCTAGATGCCTACGTCATAGTAGCTTTATGCATGCAAATTCTCAGCCCGATCGGTTTAAAATTGACAAAGTTTCATACAAACTTTCATCCCCTATTTTATCCTCTTGGGGGTAGAATTAATCAAAATCCTTTCTTAGCGGATGCCTACGTCATAACATCTACCTGCATGCCAAATTTCAGCCCGATCCGTCCAGTGGTTTGGGCTGTGCGTTGATAGATCACTGTCAGTCAGTCAGTCAGTCAGTCAGTCAGTCAGTCAGTCAGTCACCTTTGAGTTATATATATTTAGAAGAAGATAGATAGATACAGAATACCCAGACATAGAACAAACATTTGGTTATACCACACAATGTTTCTCCTGGGTGGGAATCGAACCCACGTCCTACAGCTCTTGAAGCAGACATACTACCAATGAGCCAACATGTACGGTTTGTTAAAGGTGCAATAGATGCGAAATATGCATTTCGCATTTCATCGAGATTCATTATAATTTAGACCATGTTTGACTTAGAAAGGGAGCTAAGTAAGTCATAAGTCATAATCATCTTCATAATCAGCCGATATTCAACTAAGTAACAAAACATAGTCCAAGGCACCACATCACATCACATCATCAGCCATAGGACGTCCACTGCTGGACATAGGCCTCCTCCTGGGGAGGTTTTGCCAATACTCGCCACGCTTGGCAGGCGGGTTGGCGAGCGCAGTTAGGTGTGATTGTTCAAGGAAGACGCTGCTACCCATCTTCCGGATTTACACCCCTTAGCCGACTCTTACGGCAACCACGGGTAGAGAGTGTGGGGTACTATTCTTACGCCGGCACCACCAGGGCACCGCTGCTTTGAAAACTCATTGCTTTGAGACTTTCGATGGTTAGTCTCAACAGCCCTGTAATTTTGATAGCTATTTGTAATTGATATCGTTTTGCACATTTCAATCACCAACTGCCATCAAATGTCTCAATGTAATGAGCGCCATTGCAATGACGATGATGATCTTAGGCAGACATTATCGCCTACCATCGCTTATCTTAAAAACATTATTAAGTGTTAATCTTCTTATCAAGAGGTCGTTAAGACAGGTGCTACCGTAGTGTCGTTCATTCTGTCGCCAAGCAGTAATGTGCTTAAACCGTGTTCCAACTTGCAAGAACGTACTGCAGTTAGCGAAAGTACAGAACTAACAGTGACTCATATAATGTCAGTACCTAGATGACCGAGGTTTGCTCGGCTGAAAACATGGATAAAACGACATTTTCTAAAAATTAAACCTAGCTAGATCAATTTTTTGCCCCCGAAACACCCTGGATACAAAATTTCATGAAAATCTTTGGAGCCGTTTCCGAGATCCAGATTATATATATATATATACATATATACAAGAATTGCTCGTTTAAAGGTATTAGAAAGATAGATCATAGATAGATTTTGCTTTTGTTACCTCAAATTTTTGAATACCGCTGCAATGGTCATGGTTAGGGCATAGACATGATGGACACTATCTCTTACTACCAGAAAAACGTCTCGTTTATTTCATTACTTCTTATCATTTAAAAAAAAAACATTTATTGTCACTGTTTATCCTGAAACGACCTTCAAGATTAGGTATTTAATATGTTTAAAAATCAATACTTGATACAAAATCAATACATTTAATGTTTGATTTTAAACATGCCACCCGTCAATATTTTTAGGGTTCCGTGCCTCAAAAGTTAAAAAAAATGGATACCTTATATGATCATCTTGTTGTCCGTCTGTCAAGACCTTTTATCTCGGGAACGCGTGTTCAAATTAAAACCATATACACAGATCTGTAGTCCCTTGTAGCTGTGAAAGAATTAAACTTCTCAGTTATCGTAAAAAAGTTACAGTCGTTTACGTTGCAAAAAACTGTATATTTCGACATTCACAGGAAATCAAAACCTATAGGTTACTTCTAGAACTATTAAATTTGGCAAGAAGCATTGTCTTGTAGTATAAATAAAGGGAAAAATCAAAAAACTACATATTTAATAATTTAATCACAAAAAATAGGGTCTTTATTTAAGGAATGAGGGCCCAAATTGTAAAGTGAGTTTACCCTATTATTTGAAGTATCATATGAAAGAGCTTCATTAGCACAAGCTTAAACAGGTTTTTAATTAATTGTGAATATACGGTTTATGACGAAAATTTTAAATAAAAAAAAAAAAACCCTTTTATCAATCAAGACTAGCTTCGACTATTTATTATATCTACTAGTTTGTACGGAACCCTCGGAGAGCGAATCTGTTTTGCACTTTTTCTCGTTTTTTAGGGTTCTATGCCTCAAAAGAAAAAAATGGAACCCTTATAGGATCATTTTGTTATCCGTCTGTCTGTCAAGACTCTTTTTCTCAGGAACGCATGGAGGTATCAAGCTGAAATTCATATCAAACACTCAGGTCTACTGTCCCTTGGAGCTGTGAAAAAATCAAACTTCTAAGCCAACGCAATCAGAAGATACAGCCGCTTATGCTGCACATATTCAACACTCGCAAGGGAATCAAAACCTACAGGGTACTTCCCGTGAACTCAGAATCTTGAAATATGTTACGAAGCAATGTCTTATAGCACAGATAAAGAAAAAACTGCGAAAAGCATAAATTACAATAAAAAAAATACCATAACTTTTACTTATATACCTACAGGTTTGTACGGAACCCTCACTGCGCGAGTACGACTCGCACTTGGTTGGTTTTTTATCGTGTGTTCGACAATATTTATCTGTTTGCTATGCATAACAAAACTCTATAAATATGCAGTCTGTGGTTTCACGCGGGCGCTCTTGCCCGTTTACAAACGAAATTAAAAAAAAGAAAAGAAACAAAATTGGTGAAATTTTTAAATTTGGAACGAGCGGAAGCGCATTCCACAGTCGATCGTTGTCTATTTCGGTCGTGTTTAGCCGCGTTCCCGTATAATTATTCAGTTTGTTTTAAAAATAATAATGGGAATCCCTTTTAGGAGACGACCACAAGGATAGATTTGATTACGTAATTGATGATAAAAATAGTTTTTTGTATGACTGACATAGGATTAACAATGCTTTTATTGAAAATGGCATTAATTTATACATATATAAATACTTATTTGGTCATCCATCGCTACAAAATAAAATACATATACATATAGTCATATATTTTTTTCTGCGCTATGTGGATACTTTTTATATTAGGCAAAATGTTAAGTTCCTGTGGGATTATCAAAAAGAACTATTGGACCGTATCCACTTGAAGTTTGGTATATTATGTCAATAAAAAAAATTGCGAAAATTTGCAGCATAAACGGCTGTATCTTTTATATTGCTTTGGCTTAGAAGTTTGATTTTTTTCACAGCTCCAAGTGATAGTAGACCTGACGCGTTTCTGAGAAAAAGGGTCTTGACAGAGAGATGGATAACAATTCTTTCCTTTTGAGGTACGGAACCCTAAAAAGACGACTCATTGTATATCCATCTAAGTGACTTTCTTGATTTCACTTGTGTGAGAAAAACTTGCTTTTTTTGCTCTAAAATGATAATGGAAAATTGCAGAGTCATGGATGTCGTTAAAGCGTATTAAATGAAGAAAGAGGAATACAATGCTCGGTGTGTACATGATAAATAAACTAGTGATACGCCATGAACCGAGACCATGCGACCGGGCGCGCTAAAAGGTTGATAGGTAAAGACACCTTGGTCAAGTTTCGGCTGCAAAGCCTTGAACATCGAAGTAAGGTCTCCTGTCTATCGGATTTCTACCGGATACACTTCGGGGATTGTGCCTTGGAGTTGCACGAAATGGTTCCCCCCGCCCCTTTTTACCACCGGACGGCCAGACAAACGCGACCAAAGCGTCACCCGTACATGGTAGACGTTCCTCATGCGCGCACTAAGCGCTTCCAATCCACATTCTTTATTCACACGGCGAGGATGTGGAACTCTTTGCCGGAGTCTGTGTTTCCCGAAAAGTACAATATGAGTCAAATCAAGAGTAAATAGGTTCCTTCTAGGTAAGCGTGTACCATCCTAGACCACATCGTTGCTTAACATCAGGCAGGATGTGGTCAAAGGCGAACCTATACCGTATAAAAAATAAAAAAAATTCTTTTACACAAAAAAAATCTGTCATCACTTCACCTAGTCCAAAGGGAAGCTAATTTAAACACTTACATATTCACAAGAAAGTACAGTAATAAAAATTTACGCTACCCCATTTTACGCGAATTTGGTGATTAGCGGTTTTTCATTTTGATTACCGCGCTGTGTCCAATTTTTTTTATTTTCGACACCCTTGTTGGCTCATTGGGAGTATGTCTGCCTGAGCTGTAGGGCGTGGGTTCGCTTCCCGCCAAGGACAAACGTTTGTTTGGTATAAACAAGTGTTTGTTCCGTGTCTGGGTGTTCTGTATGTATTATAAGTATGTATTTACAACAAAAAAAAGTATTTATGTATCCTATCAGTTAGCTGACTTCCATCACACAAGCTCTGCTTAGTTTGGGGTCAGATGGCGATGTGTGTAATGTGTCCTACAATATTTATTTTTCACCACTGAAACCCAAGGAGAATCAGTGTCAGATCCTGAACAAATTTATAGCATAATAGAAGAAGTGGTCGATATCGCCAAACAATTAAATTTAGAGGTCGATAATAATTACGTTCAAGAATTGCTAGATTCACACAATCAAGAGCTAACAATTGACGAGCTTATAATAATAATAATAAATTTATTTCACCATAGGCATACACACATTAGCATAAAGCAGTCAGATTATTTAATTAAAGAATTCACAAAAACATATTACATTTAAATACTTGCTCATTAGTCAGTATATGAACCATACAGCAATGGCTCATGTACTGACAGTCAAACCTATTGGCAAACATATTTAGGATGCTGTTACGGCTGCCCCGGACCCTACGATACAGGGATGTGCACCGTTTTCGCATTGTTGAGTGAAAACAGTTATAGAAATGCGTAAGCATGATCAAGACATTGAACAAACCGATTCGCTAGACCCAGTTGAATCGGAAAATCAAATAACAATTGCAAACTTAACAGAAGGCCTCAATTCAATTGAAAAGGGGTTACAAATTATAGAAAAAATAGATTCTAATGAAGAAAGCGTTTCTACTACAAAATGGGGAATAAAAAATTTACTGGTATGCTACGAGGAAATTTTGCGTGAGAAGAAAAACTTAACTCGTCGACAACATTGTTAGAATATCTGAAGCCTTCGACATCAAAATAACTTCGGTTTAGGTTACTTTATTCATTACAATTAAATAATTTATAGCGATGATAGCTTAGTGGTTAGCGCGGTCGGTTCGCATGCCGAAGGGCGTGGGTTCAAACCCCAACAATGAGCTTGATTGAGCTGTTGGTGAAGGAAACCATAGCGTGGTGGTAGAGTACTTTCTAGTACTCGGTTGGCTAGCTACCACGCGAGAGTTGAAAATCTGCCGCCAAGCATCTAACGGTGTGTCCCGCCAGCCTCACTTGAGAGCCAGTTCCATTCCAGGCTAGGTGTGCTTTACCATCTTCGACCACACCGTCACTTAACATCAGGTGAGTTGTGGTCAAACACCTAGCCTGCCAGCTATAAAAAAAAAAAAAAACAATGTAAATTGCATCATCATTATCTTACATTTTCTTCTAAATTATTGTGTTTTTTAGACTCTTGTCCCGATTAAACATACTTTATATGCAAAATCGAACCCCGACTTACGCGAATTCGACTTACACGGCAATCGCTCAGACCCACCTATCGCGTAAGTCCGGGGTATTACTCATCATCATCATCATCATTTCAGCCGTAGGACGTCCACTGCTGGACATAGGCCTCCCCCATTGACTTCCATAAAGACCGGTTGGAAGCGGCTCGCATCCAGTGCGTTCCTGCGGTCTTTATGAGGTCGTCTGTCCACCTTGTGGGTGGACGTCTTACACTTGCCGGTCCGTGGTCTCCAATCCAGAACTTTGCAGCCCCATCGGCCATCAGTTCTGCGTGCTATGTGCCCTGCCCACTGTCACTTCAACTTGCTAATCCACTGGGCTATGTCGGTAACTTTGGTTCGTCTACGGATCTCCTCATTTCTAATTCGATCTCGTAGGGAAACTCCGAGCATAGCCCTCTCCATAGCTCGTTGTGCGGCTTTGAGCTTATCTAGAAGGCACATAGTCAGAGACCACGTTTCGGCGCCATAAGTCATCACTGGTAACACACACTGGTCGAAGAATTTCGACTTGAGGCACTGAGGTATATCAGACGAAAAAACGTTGCGCATTTTTCCGAACGCTGCCCAGCCGAGTTGGGGTATTACTGTATACGACCAAAACCCATGAAAATATATCAAACGATATCCAACATACAAAACTGCCAAGCTCTCAACAAACGGCCCTAATAAAGATCCGCCGGTCGCGACTCGATGAAAGGCGGCGGTGTTACCAACTACAAAGGTTCCCGTGTTGTTTTATGCGAGCGACATGTCAAAACATGCCGTCTCGTTCTGTGGAATGCGGATCCCTAAAATACTCCCCGCACTCAGCTGGATAAAGATCTTAGAGATGTTACTAAATCAGACTTAATAATACTATAAAGGCGACGAAAGTATGTGAGTGTGTTTGTATGTTTGTTCCTTGTTCACGCTCAAACGACGTGACGAATTTTGATGAAATTTGTTATGAAGGTAGCTGATACCCTGGATTAACATATAGACTATAGATTTGTAGCGGTGATAGCTCTGTGGTTAGCGCGGTCGGTTCGAATGCCGAAGGGCATGGGTTCAAAACCCCAACAATGAGCTTGAGCTGCCGGTGAAAGGAAACATCGTGAGGAAACCATATGGTGATAGGGTACTGTCTAGTACTCGGCTGCCTAGCTACTTTCAAGTTGAAAATCTGCCCCCAAATATCTAACGGTGTGTTTCGGCAGCCTCACTTGAGAGCCAGTTCCATTCCAGGCTAGGTGTGCTTTACCATCTTCGACCACACCGTCACTTAACATCAGGTGAGCTGTGGTCAAACACCTACCCTGTCAGCGATAAAAAAAAGACTACTTTTTATCCCGAAAAAAAAAGCGAGTAACACCGCGGGCCGCAGCTAGTTTATAATATTTCTTCATTTGTCAGTCCTTACAATATGATTGACACAAATTACTATGACTCGTGTCTCGGGCATATGAAGACCAATAACGGGATAGACATGGCATAACCAGTCTTATTAGTTTAAATAGAATTAACTGTACAGGGTTGTAAGCTTTGCGCGTTAATGACAACCCTGTTGGTGCATTTTGTAGCGATGATGGTTCAGTGGTTAGCGCGGTAGGTTCGCATGCAGAAGGGCGTGGGTTCAAACCCCAACAATGAGCTTGAGCTGCCGGTGAAGGAAAAACATCGTGAGGAAACCATAGCGTGGTGGTAGGGTACTTTCAAGTACTCGGCTGGCTAGCTACCACCCTCAAGTTGAAAATCTGCCGCCAAGCATCTAACAGTGTGTTCCGGCAGCCTCACTTGAGAGCCAGTTCTATTCCAGGCTAGGTGTGGTTTACCATCTTCGATAACACCGTCACTTGACATCAGGTGAGCTGTGGTCAAACACCTACCCTGTCATCCATAAAAAAAAACTGTTCCAAGAGCTGTGTAGCTCGATTCCCTTCCAGGATACTAGACGTTATGTGGTATAAACAAATGTTTGTTCCGTGTCTGGCCGTTCTGGGGTTTCTCGGGAATTGCGTTAGATTCTAAAATAAAATCCCACTTGAGGTAACTAAAATGTCCTATAATAAATTCAAAGATTTTATAAAGCAGAGGTTAATTGACAAAGCCTACTATAAGGTGGCTCACTACGTGGAAGACAGGAATATATGGTTGTAGTAGCTTCTCTCTGCACTTGCATCCCCCTGGCTAAGTGACAATTGTAGTAAGCATAATGTATTAATATCTATAACTGTAAACTGTAACCTAATATGAAAAGAAAGATCCACAAAAAAAAATGCCTTGCTGAGTTTCTTGCCGGAGTCTTCTCAGTTGAAGTGTAATTACGAGCCGGTGGTAGATTCAAACATGTAACTTAACGTTCATGAGTGCCTTACCAGGGCCTAAACTGAATAAATGACTTTTGATTTTGATTGATTTTTGTATCTCTCTCTTTCCGCCGGCTGTACGCTTAAATCTTTTAGACTACGCAACGGATTTTAATGCAGTTTCCATCAATAGACAGAGTGATTAAAGAGGAAGGTTTATGTGTATAATACATCCATATGCATCACGTTAGTGTCTACATTGCACCCGTGCGAAGCCGGGGCGGGTCGCTAGTTCATGATATTAGGACTGTTAATAATAATAAGTACAGTGACCTCCTTTCGAATTATTACACACGAAGCTTATAACCCTGTAGTGCAAGGCAAATATTACATCAAAGTGTACCACAAACTGGTCGGACGGTTTTGGGAAATTGGAAAGTTGTAAGTCAAATATCGATTTAAAGAGAACACTGCCTTTAGACGTATTATTGCTGTCTGCTAGGTGACATCAGGGGCGGATCAGGAGTTTGTGGGGCCCTATTGTAGTACTAAAGTAGCCGACATAGCCCAGCGGATTAGCAAGTTGAAGTGGCAGTGGGCAGGGCACATAGCACGAAGAACTGATGGCCGATGAGGCTGCAAAGTTCTGGAGTGGAGACCACGGACCGGCAAGCGCTGTAGGACGTCCACCAAGGTGGACAGACGACCTCATAAAGACCGCAGGAACGCGCTGGATGCGAGCCGCTTCCAACCGGTCTTTATGGAAGTCAATGGGGGAGGCCTATGTCCAGCAGTGGACGTCCTACGGCTAATGATGATGATGATAATGGGGCCCTAGGCTAATATTACTTAGGGGCTGACTAGTTACCACCGTCAAGTTGAAAATCTGCCGCCAAACATCTAACGGTGTGTTCCGGCAGCCTCATTTGAGAACCAGTTCCATTTCAGACCAAGCGTGCTTACCATCTTCGACCACGCTGTCATTTAAAATCAGGTGAGCTGTAGTCAAACAACTAGCTTGTCAACCATATAAAAAAACTTATATATAAAAGTAACGGTAAATAAACAAAACATTTTTTTAAATGTAATGTAAGATGAACGAGACGCTCTCCTGATGGTAAGAGATAACGCCTGTCCATGACCATTACCAGCCATACACAGAACAGAACAAAACAAAGTCCAGGGCATCGCTGCTTTGGCGCTCATTACTTTGAGACTTTCGATAGTTAGTCTCAACAGCCCTGTAATACCGCTGCAGTACCCTTCACAGTAATGTTTACACACTACTGCTTGGCGGTAGAATACCTAGTACTGCAATGGTACCTACCTAGACGACCTACCACTAAGATGATCCACCACCAAGTAAAACCACCAAGTATAATTTTATATTATTTTTGTGCTCGATTAAATGTCAACATAAAAAAAACGGTGCCGTGGTGGTGCCGTCGTAAGAATAGTACCCCGCCCTCTCTGCCCGTGGTTGCCGTAAGAGTCGGCTAAGGGATGTAACCCGGAAGATAGGCAGCAGCGTCTTCCTTGAACAATCACACCTAACTGCGCTCGCCAACCCGCCTGCCAAGCGTGGCGAGTATTGGCAAAACCCCCCCAGGGGGAGGCCTATGTCCAGCAGTGGACGTCCTATGGCTGATGATGTGATGTGTGTCAACATAAATATTACCCTTTTGGTAGTCGGATAAAGTTACGTCTCAATGAGGTACTGTCCTTTATTCTATGGCAACACGTTGGATTAAATAAGAACCACCTTGGCGAGATATAGGCCGCATAGGGCTTCGCAATGGCATCAGACTGAGGTCACGGACGAATCACTGATATATTCTTTTTTTTTATGTTTGACAAGCTAGTTGTTTGACTACAGCTCACCTGATGTTTCGGGACGGTGTGGTAGAAGATGGTTTATACACCTAGCCTGGGATGGAACTGGCTCTCAAATGAGGCTGCCGGAATACACCGTTAGGTGCTTGGCGGCAGATTTTCAATTTGAAGGTAGCTAGCCAGCCGAGTACTGGACAGTACCCTACCACCACGCTATCTATGGTTTCCTCACGATGTTCTTTACTGGCAGCTCAAGCTCATTGTTGGGGTTTGAACCCACGTCCTTCGGCATGCGAACCGACCAAGCTAACCACTGACCTATCATCGCTATAAATACATATATACTTTACTACAATATATACTTTTTTTTGTAAATACATACAGAACACCCAGACAAAGAACAAACATTTGTTTATTACCATAAAAACGTTTGTCCTTGGCGGGAATCGAACCCACGCCCGACAGCTCGGGCAGACATACTACCAATGAGCCAACAGGCTGTACCATGGTTCAGGCTTTACCTTACACACGAGTACGTTCGTACGCCACGCATTGCTGTTAACTATTATTTATTCTGTAAGCGCAAAGCAGAGTCGTAAATCATAAAGCAAATAAGAGAAACAATTGGACAGTGGAGCGGCCATAGTTCAGGGCAGGTCGATGACCCTTGGACACCATAGCCGTTGATACGGGGCATATAATTAGAGGTCATCTGTTCATTTTTAACCCGACTGCCAAAGAATAGTTATGTTTCTCATGCGTATCTTGTATGTATTTTTTTTTTATGGCTGACAGGCTAGTTTTTTGTCCACATCTCACCTGATGTTAAGTGACGGTGTGGTCGAAGATGGTAAAGCACACCTAGCCTGGAATGGAACTGGCTCTCAAATGAGGCTGCCGGAACACACCGTTAGATGCTTGGCGGCAGATTTTCAACTTGAGGGTGGTAGCTAGCCAGCCGAGTACTAGAAAGTACCCTACCACCACGCTATGGTTTCCTCACGATGTTTTCCTTCACCGGCGGCTCAAGCTCATTGTTGGGGTTTGAACCCACGCCTTTCGGCATGCGAACCTACCGCATTAACCACTGAGCCATCATCGCCAATAAATTTCTTTAAACAAGTAAAAAGTCTGGTACCTAACTGTGTGTTCCGGCAGCCTCACTTGACAGCTAGTTCTTTTCCAGCCTAGATGTGCTTTACCATCTTCGATCATCACTTAACATCAGGTGAGCTGTAGTTAACAATCAGCTTGACAATGTCACTCATTAAAAAATATCCGATGGTCTTCTTCAAGGAGTCAAAGCAAATAAAGCGCGTGCGGCTTCGTCTTGAATCGCACTCGCTGCAAAGGTCAGCCGTTATCTCTTACCATCACGGCAGCGTCTTGTTTGTTTGATTATTGTTACCACGCACTCGTACGCACGTGGGCGATCATTCTTTATGATACATAATTATAGGTTATATGATATAAGACAAAAAGCGTTTAGGACAAAGCGGATAAAAAACTTGTATATTTAGTTGATAAATAAATAATTGGTTAAGTTTTTGAGTTATTTGACGTGAATAAACAGATATAAATTTAACTAGCTACGCCTTGCAGTGTTACCCGCTATTCCCACGTGAACACTACATATTTTCGGGATAGAAAGTAAGAATTGTACCCCACCCTCTCTACCCGTGGTCGCCGTAAGAGTCGGCTAAGGGATGTAATCCGGAAGATGGGCAGCAGCGTCTTCCTTGAACAATCACACCTAACTGCGCTCGCCAACCCGCCTGCCAAGCGTGGCGAGTATTGGCAAAACCCCTCCCCAGGAGGAGGCCTATATCCAGCAGTGGACTTCGTATGGCTGATGATGTGATGTGATGTAATTTAATTTCTCTATGACCCTAATTGTAAACTAAACGCGGACGTAATCTAGTGTTCACCATAAATAAAATAAGGTCGTAAAAAACCTATACAACGAGTTTATTGTAACGATTATAAAGTATGTTGACCTTGATATAGGTAATTGTATATTACACATTCAAGCTACACATTTATGAGTTATTCAACGTCGCCGTGTTATGCAATGCCTCCATAACGCTGTCCGTTGATTCAAGGAATTCAGTAATGGGGAATGTAATTTTTTTTTGTTTATAAAAACCATTTCGAGAAATAAGGTTTTTTTTTATGTAACAGTAGTGAGACGATCGAGACGCTCTCCTGTTGTTAAGAGATAACGCCTGTCCATGACCATTGTAGCGATACACAGAACTTTGAGTAGTAAAACAAAGTCCAGGGCATCGCTGCCCTGGCGCTCGTTACTTTGAGACTAGATGGTTAGTCTCAATAGCCCTGTAATTTCGCTAGCTGCAGTACCCTTCAAACCGGAACACAGTAATTTTTACACACTACTGCTTGGCGGCAGAATATCTAGTACTGCGGTGGTACCTACCTAGACGACCTCCTGCTAAGGAAATCTACCACCAAGTAAAATTAATGATCACTATCAATTACTTAAAAACCTAAAATAATCGCGGATTACTATTATTTTAAAGCTTTAACTGAATAACCTTTATTTGACCTTAGTATGACGTCACCTGTGGCTGAATGGAAAAAGTGTCTGAGCCTACAAACAAAAAAAAGGTAAATGTCATTAAGTTGTCTGATGTCAAAGTATGTAAACAACAAAATTATCATTATTATCAAAATTATCGTTGCGAATGTTTGGTCGGCAAGGAACTGAATTTATAACCGTTGATTTTTATTAAAAAATCAACAAAATGCAATAGATGTTTTATCTGTCGCTCAAGTCAAGTTGCAAAATGCAAAGAACAGTTTTTTAGAAGTTAAGTTATAGGTTGTAATAATAATAACATTGACACATCTATGGACTTTTTTTTAAATACAGGCAACGGCCTCAATCTGATAAAGCCAATGATGACGTTACCAACCCGAAATATTCTAAATTAAAAATAAATTAAAAAAATAACAAAAACAAAATTAGTTTCTTAAATTGCTTTATATTTTCATAATAGATAATAATACAATTAAAGGAAAAAAAAAAAAAAAAAAACTAACTAAATTTGAAAATATAACTTATATATATTTTTGTAATACTCTTTTAATTGCCTTTATTTAGATACCCTACTTGATAGGTTTGGCAATAAAAAAAAAAATTACTTAATACTATTTCGCGGCGAAAATCCAACATATTGCTTTTTTTTAAATACCCTTTATCTAAATTTGGGTTATTGAGATGAATCTAACGACACCTTAATTGTCGTAATCCATTCGGCCGTTTGGAAGATACGAGGTGATAAATAAATTTACATACATACATACAAGATACGCGCGAAAAACATAACCCTTCCTTGGCGGTCGGGTAAATAATTTGTATATAAAACGTGTATTTAGTTCTAAGCCAAGAGTGTGAGAGAAAACAAAGCAACAGTTATAAAAATTATATATATCTGTCTTATGTTATTTCTTATTGCAAAAAACACAAGGTCTAAAGTTCATTGACAAAATGCGAGAGTTGTATAAACATAATAACCTATCTTAACCTACGTATCACGAATATTTTCGCAACATCAGTATCATCTGCGTAGAGTAGGATAGCCACAGAGAGTCAACTCGAAACTATTTGTTAGTTTTATACACTAGTCTTGCTAAGCACCGCGGGCCGCGTCTCGCATGACATGCCAGCGGTTGGCGCGCGGGTAGTTTCCGAAGTGCGCCGATTCGCTCTGGAACCAATACATTTATAGATATTTTATAAAAAATACTTGTAAAATTAGACAAAATAAGACAGTAAGCAAAACTTCTTGCGTCCTTTGATATATTTTAATCACCCGGACTTAAAAAAAAAAAAAAACAGAGAATACGACCTGCGAAACTCAGGTTAAAATGCTTTAACTTTCTTTTAAAGTCTCATCATCATCAGGCATAGGACGTCCACTGCTGGACATAGGCCTCCTTCTGGGGGGGTTTTGCCAATACTCGCCACGTTTGACAGACGGGTTGACGAGCGCAGTTAGGTGTGATTGTTCTAGGAAGACGCTGCTGCCCATCTTCCGGATTACATCCCGACTCTTACGGCAACCACGGGTAGAGAGGGCGGGGTAATATTCTTACGCCGGCACTACCACGGCACTCTTTTAAAGTACTACAGTTAAATTCCAGACTAGGTTTGCTTTACCATCTTCGACACCACCGTCACTTAACATCAGGTTATTAGGTCATATTTTATATTTGACATATTATTTACATTGTCATTTTCTATAAATATTGACATATGATTATGACATTTTAATGTTATTTTAAATTTTGCTGCGCTCCGCGGTGTTATCTGCTGGTTCCACGTGAACACAAATTTTTTTCGGAATAAAACGTAGCCTATGTGTTAATCCAGGGTGGCAGCTACCTCCATACCAAATTTAATTAAAATTGGTCTAACCGTTTGAGCGTGAAGAAGTAATAAACATACAAACACGCTTAACACACTCACAAACTTTCGCCTTCATAATATTATAGTGTGATATGTATGAAAAAATTACCAGTAACTTTGGTGTCATCAATAAAATATTTGTATTTGTTGAGCTGTGGTTAAACATCTAGCTTGTTAACCATAAAAAAAAAACTTTCGTGACAAACGTAACTCAAGATCAACGAAAGGTTTATTGGAGAGTCCGCCTTGTTTTTTATAAACTGGCCCACTGATGGGGACAGGTCATTTCTCATTGTGAGAAGAATAAGGTCATAGTCCACCATGCCGGCCAACATTGTTGGCACACTTTACACATCTTCGAGAACTTTTTTTTAAAGAAATGAGACAGGTAGGTTTCCTCACGATGTTTTCCTTCACCGTTTGAAGTCATCGGCAATACGTACATGACATAGAAAAGTCAGATGGTCGCTGCCGAAACTTTGTGCAAAAAGGTGCTATTGCTAACTTTGTTTTCGGCGCTTTCATAATCTGTGTTGTTCGACAGTCTCTTGCAAAACGTTTCGTGAGAATCCACCTTAATTTTCGTAATTGTTATACAGTGATATTAAAACAATTGTTTCTGATAGGTTTGCTGCTTGTTTCAGTTGATTTTGATCTCGATTGCGTGTTACAAAATATGACTAATTTTGATATACATCACATCATCAGCCATAGAACGTCCACTGCTGGACATAGGCCTCCTCCTGGCGGAGTTTTGCCAATACTCGCCACGCTTGGCAGGCGGGTGGCGAGCGTTGTTTGGTGTGATTGTTCAAGGAAGACGCTGCTGCCTATCTTCCGGATTACATCCCTTAGCCGAATCTTACGACAACCACGGGTAGAGAGGGTGGGGTACTATTCTTACGCCGGCACCATGGCACCATGCAATGTTTAGTTATATCTCTTTTGCTTGACTTTTTCCGACACTAGCAACAATTATTAATCATCATATTTCAACCAATTTACACAAAACCTTAACAAATTATATACTTAAACCTTCCTCATGAATCCACTCTATCTAAAACTCTTATGATAATCCGTTCAGTTGTTTTTAAGTTTAACGCGAACAGACAGACGACTTTGTTTTATAATGTGTAATGATATGTGCCCCCTTTTCTACAGCTACGTCCTAACATCATTCTCAACTTTGGTTTTCTTTCATTCCAGAACAGAACGAGCGAGAGGCAGTCGCGATGGCGGATACGGACACTGAAACTTTGCCGAACGGCACCGCCACCTTGACGGAAGAAGAGGAAGAGAGACTGAAGCAGCGTCCCGCCGATATCGACGCAGTGAGTACAATCATATTCCTTCTCTATCCTTCTTTAGCCGTGGTTCGTAACCGGAGGTCCGTGGCGGTGGTATCTGAAAGTACCCGAAGTTGTCCGTGAAGCCATCATAAAATTTACTTACTAACCTTTGTACGTTACTGCTATGATGATGATTTTTAGGGTTCCGTACCTCAAAAGGAAAAAAACGGAACCCTTATTGGATGACTTTGTTGTCCGTCTGTCTGTCTGTCAATACCCTTTTTCTCAGGAACGCGTGGAGGTATCAAGCTGAAATTCATATCAAATACTCATGTCTACTGTCTCTTGGAGCTGTGAAAAAAACAAACTTCTAAGCCAACGCAATGAAAAGATACAGCCGTTTATGCTGCAAATTTCTGACACTCGCAAGGGAATCAAAACCTACAGGGTACTTCCCGTGAACTCAGAATCTTGAAATTTGATACGAAGCAACGTTATAGCGCAGATAAAGGAAAAATTTCGAAATGCATAAATCACCATTATAAATCATTATAACTGCTACAATGCTACCACGAATCATCACTTGTAGCTGTCAGCGAGTCGATGATGAATAAAGATGATGCTTTTGATGAAGATTGTAAATGCAATGATATCTGCTTTCCTTGTTGTAGGACGTCCGCGAAATGGAGCGCCGCAAGCGCGTGGAAGCTCTGATGTCTTCCAAGCTGTTCCGCGAGGAGTTGGAGCGGGTGCTCGACCAGCAGATCACTGAGGGCGGGGACGCGCCGCTGCTGCAGCGCATCCGCGAGATGGTTGGCGGACGGCTGCACTCGGGATCTCTTCGGGTGAGCATAACTTCAAGAGTAGTTTCCTAATTTTTCTGTAGTCATGGACCTTTTTTCTGCTCTGGTACCCGGGGCGGAAGAATACGGTACTGGTATCCCCTGCCTGTAGTAGGAGCCTACTAAGAGGAGAGCCGACTGATGGCGGGATAACCATCATGACTTGCGGCGTAACTAAATTCTAGACCGGTGACGGGCAGCAGCGTCACCAGTGCAAGAAGTTACGCCCTCTGCGGTCGCCAACCTGCATGACCAGCGTGGCGACCATGGGCAAATCCTCCTCATCATAAATGCAAGAAATAAACGGAGTTGCGTGTGCTGGGAGAGACCTATGTCCAGCAGTGGACTATGAGAGGTTGTTGATGATGATGGACCTCTTTTAAAATTTTAAAGAGCCAACGAACTTTTTCTAAAAAGAAAAAAAAACGTAGCTTACCAGATGGATTGTTAGTGTGACAGATTCTTAGGCTGGATTAGAACGTGAAATTGAGGTGCGAAATTGTGCCAACATATTGGTAGGTGGTGGACCCCTGGCGTTCCTTACACGGATCCTTTAAGGGTCCATGGACCTGTAAAACCCTGTAGTAAACCTGTTCTAAAAATGGTACGGTACTTCCGAAAACTTTTGATTTACAATTTTTTTAAGTCTTTTACTAGAGGTCAAATAGAGAATTGAGGCTAACAGAGGTCGTCTAGGTAGGTACCATCGCATTGCCAGATATTCTGCCGCAGTAGTAGTCTGTAAACATTACTGTGTTCCAGTTTGAAAGATACTGCAGCTAGTTAAATTACAGCGCTGTCAAGACTAACCATCGAAAGTTTAAAAGTAATGAACGCCAAAGCTGCGAAACTCTGGACTTTTCAAAGTTCTGTATATCGCTGCAATGGTTATGGGCATGCGTTATCTCTCACCCATCAGATTTCAAATTTTAAAGCCTTTACAAGTGCTAGTTCTTCAAAGCCGCTCCATTAGTGCAAGTTAAATTGATATACACTAACGCGGCCTCCGATAGAGCCTGGTTAGGTAGCTTCGTCATGTCGCTATGCTGGTGTGAAGAAGGTTTCACTGTTTCTTGCTGCATCTGCCACCAAAAATCGTGATCTGGCACAGTCGTGGTTTTATGTGGCTGTATTCTTAACTGCTTATGCAGACTGCGTAAGAGGCATGGCTGCTTCATGACTGCCCCAGTCTTAAAGGGGATTCACAGGACATTTTACAAACAAGTTTTGGGATAGCGTTATGCTGTGTCAAATGTCCACCGATTTTTTTTTTTAAATCTGACATGGCTTACCTCTTCACCTACAGACTTTTGTGTTCCCTGTCATCCACGTGTACAATGTGAGTTTGTGTTATTTCAGGGCCCGTCATGCGTGCTTCCAATTAACGACATCCGTGGCATCGAGGGCGTCGGCTACGAGAAGGGAGAGAAGATACTGCGCTGCAAGCTGGCAGCCGTGTATCGCCTGGTAGACCTGTTCGGCTGGACTCAAAGTAATTATAACCTTTCAAGTGACCACACTTCGAAAGAAAGGGATCCAGCTGGATTTAAGATTTGTTGTTGTATCTAAAATATGTTACGGACGTGCAGCTGGATTTGTTTGTGTGATTTTATGGATGTATGGCGAGATGTGTTTTTGTAACGATGATAGTGTTTCAGTGGTGAACCGAAGGACGTTATTTCAAACCCAAAGTTGTCGGTGAAGGAAAACATCGTGAGGAAACCATAGCATGGTGTTAGAGTACTCTCAGGTACAATGCTGGCTAGCTACTCCTCAAGTAAAAAATCTGCCGCCAAGTATCTTAAAATAAATAAATAAATATTGTAGGACACATTACACACAGCGCCATCCGACCCCAAACTAAGCAGAGCTTGTGTGATGGAAATCAGATAACTGATAGAATACATAATTTTTTTTTTTTTTTTTGTAAATACATACTTATAATACATACAGAACACCCAGACACAGAACAAACATTTGTTTATACCAAACAAACATTTGTCCCAATTACTACAATCCCATTACTCCCAATGAGCCAACAGGGCATCTAACGGTGTGTTTCAGCAGCCTCACTTTAGAGTCAGTTCCATTTTATGTCAGGTTTGTTCACCATCTTCGACCACGCCGTCACTTAACATCAAGTGAGTCGAACACCTAGGCTGACGCGTTTTCTGGGCAGTCGTACATAATCTATCTTCATTTTCCAGCTGGAGTGAATGGCCAGATCACCGCGCGCCTTAACACCGCCGTGGAACAGGTGCTGACCACGCCTCGTGGTCTGCTCCCTCATGAGGTCACCGCCTCTTCTCTTGTGAAGGTGGACATGCAAGGAATAGTCCAGGATCAGGGGACCACCAACTTCCCTGTTAACGTTGAAGGTGAGAACAGCTTCTAAGGTTTTTGGATCAAGGTTTACTGTGCCACAAGGTCACCGCGTCTTCTGGCGTGGTGGTTGATCAAAGTCTTTTTAAGGACCAGGAGACTACTGAATAACTTCTTCCAACTTCTGTGTTCTGGTTTGAAGGGTACTGCAGCTAGCGAAATTACTGATGTTGAGACTAACCGTATAATGTCTCAAAGTAATGAGGGCCAAATCAACGATGCTCTGGACTTTGCTTAGCTACTCAAAATTCTGTCTACCGCTGCAATGGTCATGAACAGGCGTTATCTCTTAACATAAGATTTTTGGATGGTGTACTTAGGGTCTTTCAAAGAGATTGTGTCTTCTCTCGTGAAAGTGAACAGGTAGGGGAATATTAAAATGAAAATTATCTAAATAACATTGAAAACCTTATCAAAATCGTTTGCATGGCCTATAAGAAGTAAGTGGAGAAACAGACAGCGATTCTATTATACTATTTAGTGATATATTTATTGCAGGATTCTCCTTGCATGCGGCGGTCCACGCTGCGAGGCCGGACATCCGGTGTGTGCTCCACGTGCGGTCGGGGTCTGCGCTCGCCGTTTCTTGCATGCAGCACGGTCTGCTACCGCTGTGCCAGGAGGCTGCCGCGCTTGGAGACTACGCCATTCACCAGGTGCCACTCGGTGAGTATCCAAAGTGGGGGCAAGGAATACGTATTGTCAGCGGTTTTGGATGGAGGTAATATAGTCCCGCCGCTTCCTCGCCTCCCCAACCATCCTCCGATCGCCGTGTAGATGTATCGTGCCTCAGTAGAGTAACTAGAGTTTGCATTTGACTTTCCCCCCATGAACAGTAAGACAATCTTGCCCGGTGTTGCTTTTTTTTATATATTTTATAGTTGACAGACTAGTTGTTTGACCACAGTTCACTTGATGTTGTGGTCGAAGATGGTAAAGCACACCTAGCCTGGAATGGAACTGGCTCTCATGTGAGGCTGCCGGAACACACCGTTAGATGCTTGGCGGCAGATTTTCAACTTGAGGGTGGTAGCTAGCCAGCCGAGTACTAGAAAATACCTTACCACCATGCTATGGTTTCCTCACGATGTTTTTCCTTCACCGGCAGCTCAAGCTTGGGGTTTGAACCCACGCCCTTCGGCATGCGAACCGACCGCGCTAACCACTGAGCTATTATCGCTACAAACAGCCAAACAAACAGTAAAAGGCTATAGACAGCCAAGCCCTCCGGCACCAAATCTGACTTAATAAGACAACTCTTTATTATTCGCACACAAAAGAAAGAGTTGTGTGTGTTTTATAATGTGTCTTTAGTATAAAGTGGTATCACGTGACTGTTTGTTCACCTGTTCAGTTATCCGATACCTGAATTGTTCGCAGGCATCCTCGACAACGAAGAGAAGGACAAGCTGGTCCGCGCTCTGGGCCCCCATTCTAAAGTGCTGATCCTGTCGAACGCGGGCGCTCTCTGCTGCGGCGCCACCCTGGAGGAGGCGTTCCACCGCGCTCGTCTCCTGACTGCCGCCGCTGACGTCCAGCTCCGTCTCGCCAGCGTGCCACTGGAGCACCTCTCCGTGATACCAGAGGAAACCAGGAGACAGGTATGTGGTTATTACGTCAATGTTGTTTAATGTGTTTTTTTTTATGCCACAGTTGTTTTTCTCTTTCTTCTTGGCATCGCACTCTGTACATTCTGTCAGTTTCAATGTTTCTGTATTTTGTGAGCAGTCTTCAGTTTTCAGCTTCTTTATCACCAAAGTCCAGTATTGATCAAGTCCAGTCCGTGCCAGTCAAATGTAGTCATGCTTTAGTAAAGTAGTGGCAACTTTACTATAAGCTTCGATGGAGTTTTGAAAGCAACACGAAAAGTTATGTTTCACCGCGTTATATCACTTCCCCACACTCGCGCTTGTAATTCGGCACTTTATGATTAAAACACCAATATTTTTAGTCATAAACACTCGAAAAACCACTAGTTTTGGAAAAAAATACAATGGGGCAACACGACTCCTTCCGCGTTCTCGCCAAAACTCCTATGCCACAGTTGGCAATCAAGCTGACGGATTGCCTGATGGTAAACAATCACCGTCGCCTATGGATATCTGTAATACCAGGGGCACTACAAGGTAGGGTACTGCAGCTAGCGAAATTATAGGGCTGTTGAGACTAACCATCGAAAGTCTCAAAGTAATGAGCGCTAAAGCAGCGATGCCCTGGAGTTTGTTTTGCTACACAAATTTCTGTGTATCGCTGCAATGGTCATGGACATACGTTATCTCTTACTATCAGTAAAGCGTGTCCATCATCATTACCTTTGCGCTCATTATTTTGAGACCTTTGATGGTTAGTCTCGATAGACCTGTAATTTCGCTATCTGCAGTATCATAGACATAAAGATAAAGATAAAGATTTATTTATTTGCAATAACATGAGTAAATTGTATGATGACCGTAACTAAATTATGAGCTTCATGTTATGCCTGAAGAGGCGTACAAATTTTTATGGCAACACAATATTGGCAGTAATTTAAGTTTTTAAACAGGTAGATTAATAATAATTGAAATATAAAAATAAAATAAAAAAAAGATTATACATAGTCAAATCAAAATTAAAAAAAATATAAAAATCAAAATGTCATTAACAACAATAAAATGTCAGTGGAATTACAAAATCAATAAAATTATAAAATGTCAATATAAAAAATAAAATGTCAATGAAATTACAATGTCAATAAATTTAATAGAATGTACACAATGTTAAAATTTGTCAATTAAAAATTCATTAATTTTATAATAGGTTTTTTGAACTAACAGTTGTTTCAATTTTATCTTGAATGGAACAGGTTTTAGATCTCTTATTGGCTTTGGTATAGTATTGAAAATGATAGGTCCCATACACACTATACTATTGTTCATCAAGGATGTCCTTGATGGGAAATTGCACAGTCTATTATGGTCTCTACGATTGCTGACCACAAGATCAGAGAGCGCTGGAAAAAGTTGTGGATTGTTTTTCACAAATACTGCTGTTTCTAGTAGATATAGGGACGGAAGTGTAAGAATTTTATATTTAGTGAAATATTCTATGTATATTTCTATGTTGACATTCTAAAAGGTATTTTTGAAATAAATTTGAATATGACTTGTACCTGGTGTTATTGATGAAATATTATATTGTAATTTGTCATATTGCAGATGTACGAGGCGAGCAACAAGCCTCCTGCGGACGCGACCAAGTGGCGCGTGGGCGGCGAGGAGTTCGAGGCACTGATGCGCATGCTCGACAACGCCGGCTTCCGCACCGGATACATCTACAGGCATCCACTGATCAAGGTATTTGCGAAGTCTCGGGGAACAGAATCAAGTCTAGGAGACGAGAATCGAGTCTTGGGGAACAGGATCGTATCTTAGGGAACTGGATCCGGTCCCTTAGAGAATCGGGTGGAGTCTAGGGTCACAATATCGAGTCAAAAAGGACTGGATCGAGTCTAAGAGAACAGGATCGAGTCTAGGAGAACAGGATCGAGTCTAGGAGAACAGGATCGAGTCTAGGAAAATAGGATCGAGTCTAGGAGAACAGGATCAAGTCTAGGAGAACAGGATCGAGTCTAGGAAAATAGGATCGAGTCTAGGAGAACAGGATCGAGTTTCGTTCGTCTGATTATTTATTTATATTGGTTGTATTTGCAATGTAGATGTATGATGTCAATTTTGCAACCAACAAATTCATAAATTTCTATCTATTTACAGAACGACGTGCCTCGTCCCAAGAACGACGTAGAAGTTCCTCCGGCGGTTTCTTCTCTCGGATATCTTCTTGAAGAAGAAGAACTCTACAAGCAAGGGTATGTAATAACCTCGGACACAGACTGGTTTATAGGGAAACTGGTAAACATTTACCCAATAACCACCACAGTGGTAAATATACTGCTACTAGTTTTTTACTAGCACAAGGGCACCTCAGACGGTGCGAACCTCAGCTTGGGCCGTCGCTGGAAGTGGGGTATCAGACTTGCCCTGACAACCCAAATGAGGTGTATCCTTAGGCTCTAGTAGGTTGATCTGAATGATTTGGAGAGAATCTAACCGATCTTCAGACAGGTCTAGGAAGTCGGTATGTGGTAGTGTGCCTTTGGTATCCGATGCCGATACTTCCTTTTGTTGGGAGCGGTCGGATCGCCCCAGCACTGCCAGTGATAACGGCGATGGGGTCGTCCAGGATTTGTCTGAGACGTCGTCGGAGTGGGGGAGGGTCTGCCGTGTAGTTCGAGGCTTGGACTACGAGAGGGTTAGGGTAGTGGGGGGACGTATCGAAATAGCGATGGGAAATAAACTTTATGGAATCCCTTCCATAAAGTCCTCGAGGTCGTAGTGCGTTCCTCATGAACCAGATAGCGCCGACCGCTTTCACCGAATGAGAATTATGCACGCGCACGCCTTATATAGCAGACCGGACATGTAGGTGAACTGTCTTGTTGAGAGTGGGAAAATGTTCATCATCATCATCAGTCGTATGACGTCCATTGCTGGACATAGGCCTCTCCCATTGATTTCCATAAAGACCGGTTGGAAGCGGCTCGCATCCAGCGCGTTCCTGCGGTCTTTATGAGGTCGTCTGTCCACCTTGTGGGTGGACGTCCTACGCTGCACTTGCCGGTCCGTGGTCTCCACTCCAGAACTTTGCAGCCCCATCGGCCATCAGTTCTGCGTGCTATGTGCCCTGCCCACTGCCACTTCACCTTGCTAATCCGCTGGGCTATGTCGGCTACTTTAGTTCGTCTACGGATCACCTCATTTCTGATTCGATCTCGTAGGGAAATTCCGAGCATAGCCCTCTCCATAGCTCGTTGTAGGAAAATGTTGCATTGCTATAAATGTATTCCCTTTTATTTTTCAGGTTATGGAAGAAAGGCCAGGGCAAGACCGGGGAGCGCACCCGCTGGTTGAACTCGCCCAACGTTTACCAGAAGGTTGAGGTCCTCGAGACAGGCACCAACGATCCCAAGAAAATCACCAAGGTAGAATATTTGAGGGTCGAGGCGGAGTAGGCAGTAGCGGAGTTATTGGGTTGGGCGAAAAGGGGTTGTAGGAGGAGGGCGTAATGGGAAGTGGGGTAGTAGGAGGTTAGGGTTGCGATTATAAACGGAGTAGGATTTGAAGCTGTGTAGGAAGACTCGCTAATGCACAATAACAGTGGGAAGGCATTAAGGTGTTAGAGGAACACCTTCAGTTGAATTAAGAGAAATGCGCGAAATTAGGATAGTGAATGGGTTGTATTGCGAAGGAGGGAATGATTTGAAGGAAGTTGTGGGAAGCTTGGGTTGTACTGTCAATATTATAGAGAAGATTGGTAATATGATTCTAACTATATTATATTCACTTGAGAGCCAGTTCCGTTTCAATCCAGGCTAGGTTTGCTTTACCACGTTCGACCACACCGTCACTTAACATCAGGTGACAGAGGTCAAAAACCAAGCTTGTCGCAAAAATTTAATCTTAAATATCTTCTCTATTCCTAATTGATAGTACACTTAACTTACAGTAAATATTTCACAATGCGTAAACATAATATATTGTAGTGTTAATAATATTTGCCTGAACAATTTAACCCTAAAAGTGGTACTTTGATAATACATTAAAATTTGTAAAGATCACATTATTGTCGAACAATTAAATTAATAGCTGTATTGTTTATTAACAAAAACTACTAAGTATTACAAAAACAATCACAATTTTATTTTTTACAATTTATTAAATCTATTTTCGATTGTGTTTTTATTCTTATGTCACATTATATTTGTGACTTTTTTAATATATTTTTTTTATTTTTACTAGCACATTCCATTTTTTTGTCTTTTTCGGGTATGGGTGGTTTTTTTAATTTAAATCTTATTATTTTATTCCTTTTTTTTTTAATTCTAGTATAGTTGCTAATGAAAAAAAAAATAGTTGAATAAACAACAATTGTTACCCATTTCTTAAAATAGTTTATCATAATATTAATTCATATTAATATTAAATAAGATTAACTGATTTAATTTTCGCTCAAATCAGCTCAAGTATCCTGTGCTTTTATTTTTTAATATTTTACTCTTGTTATAATAATAATTATAAATTGAAATGAAACTTTCATAATAGTTTGGATTTGTTGAAACAAATCTACATTAATTACTAAAAAAATATATTGTGAAAAATTTGTTACTGACATAATCTGGTCTGTTCGGTTCACACGCCGAAAGGCGTGGGTTCAAGCCTCAATAATGAGCTTGAGCTGCCGGTAGAAGAAATTATTGCGTGTTAGTAATTTCTAGTACTCGGCTGGCCACCTACCACCCTCAAGTTGAAAATCTGCCGCCAAGCATCTAACGGTGTGTTCCGGCAGCCTCATTTGAGAGCCAGTTCCATTCCTGGCTATGTGTGTTTACGATCTTCGACGACACCGTCACCGTCAACCATTAAAAAAAGACGATCGTTGCTTTTTGGATATTTCAAACAAAATATTTTGCGTTTAAAATTTTATTGTTTCAATTTGATTTTATCTTGCTTAGGTTACATTTGTATGACACATATTTTCCTATAAGAAATCATCGAAATTTTTTAGCTGAAGATGTAAAAATGTCAAAAATCACATTAGATGTAGGCATAGATATTATATTCAGATATTGATTAATATAAAAAAATAAATATTTTATGTATATTTAGATATACGCTTTCTCGCTAAATCGTGTATGATTTTATTGGAACAAATCTTGATGTCTTTGTAAAAACTTATTTGTAAAAAAAACATTAATTTGCAAAACCAAAAATTAAAAAAAAAAAACATATTAAACATTTTAAATATTAATTTAATTTCCATTTACATACGTTCATTAGTATGGATTTCTTTTATTGTATCAAAATAAAAATATGCTATGAAATTTAGAACTACCCACCGTTAAATACATTTTGAATTGAAATTTACAAAAAAGTTTTTTACTTTGATTATCGAGATTTCAAAAGTCGCTTTTCTATACTGTGCTTGAAGAACAATGTTTTTATTCAATAAAATATAAATACATTAAAAAAAAACTAAACTATTATTGAATACGCTTCTCACATAAGTGAAATGCTTTTGACGTTTTTTTTTCTTTGTACATTTAGTTAGGACGTCTTGTGTTTGAAAAGAACGAAATATAATAATCAGCTTATTTTTTTTAAATGATAGAACTAGTACAACTTTTTAAATGAAAAAAAAAAAATTGTTTTGTCATTACTCCAGGGTTAAATAAAATGTGAAAATAGCTATTTTCACATTTAAAAAAAAAAAGTTTTTTTTTTGAAATATTTACACGCCATTTGATATTAAACAAAGTTTTAAACGCTATTTGACATAAAACGGAAATATTTAAACGGCATTTGATATTTAAACAGAGTGTTTTAAACGCTATTTGACATTAAACGGAAATATTTAAACGGCATTTGATATTTAAACAGAGTGTTTTAAACGCTATTTGACATTAAACATATTTTTTAAACGCTATTTTACATTGAATAGAGAGTATTTAACGCTATTTGACATAGTATATAAGGTTTTAAACGTCATTTGACATTGTATAGGTGTTTTAAACGTTATTTGTCATTGTACAGAAACTTTTAAACACTATTTGACATTGAACAGAAAGTTTTAAACGCTATTTGATATTAAACAGATATATTTAAGCGCCGTTTGACATTGTATTTGGATATTTTAAACGCTATTTGACACTTAAATAAAGCTAAACGCTATTTGACATTAAACAAAATTATTAATTAATTTTGTATTTTATGGACATTTTTATTCGCTTCAACTAATTGATAACGTTTTTCCGTTTGTGTTTTTGTGTGTAACTAATATCATAATGTTTTACAGTGGGTGGACGCTAACAACGACGAGGTAATTTCAATGTGAAATATTCCTTCTCTTTCTTTTAACATGCTGTTTCTTTTTCTCACATTATGGGCGGGTTTTCTAATTTAAGTACATATTTGGGAATATCGGGTTACTTGTATACAATATTATAATTCTAATTTTATTTTTAAGTTTTTGCTATTACAAGTTATATTTTAGTATTTTTATTTAAAAAAAAAAAGGGTTATATTTAAACAAGGTTCATTAAAGATTATTGAGATTTTTGAAAAAAAATCTTATATTTTTCATTTATTTTTATTTTTTAATATTTTCAATCTATAAAAATAATTATTTTCTTGTTTCTGGTAATGTTTTATATTATAGGACTGTAGGTTTATAATATTTGGTGAAATCGTCTGTTGAGTCCATATTTATATGTAATTTTTAGGACATATCTAACACTAAAAATATATTTCAGTCGCTTTATAACCAACGCTTCAAAGTAACAGGAAATACCTACTAAAAAAATAATAATCGTCAAAAGCATTTCATAAAAATACCCTGGTTTATTAGATGAATAAGATTATGTTAAGGAATAATTTTATTCGTAATGGATAAAGCATCGAGTTTGTACAGTGTAGAGAAATAAATTAAAAAAAAATGGTACAAAATGTTGCCACATTTTAAATCCTTTCTCCCTGCACAACCTTTTTTTTTCTTCCCATTTAAGATCCTAAAATCCGTACTTTATCATTTAGTCAATAAAAATGATGCATGATTGTCTAAAAAAGGAAATTAATATTAAAAAAATATATATTTGTAGATGTGTTTTTTGTAAAGTTTAAATTAAATTGCTTTTATGAAAGCTTTGCATGGGGAATGGCCATGAAAAAAATGTTTTTTTTTTTTTTTTGCTTAAATATTTAAAAAAAAACTGTACTGTACATGCTCGATGGACCAGGATGAAGCGTAATTCTTTTTTTTAAATTCTTTTTCTCACCTTATTTTCTATGCACTATGCCGCTCACCTTTCCTTACTAACTCACCCGAAAAATTGAGAGATTTTTCTGTGTCTGGCAACATTTTTACTAATTTCTTTTTTTCTCTCTTTCCTTTACAAACTCGGTGGCTCGTCCGGAAATCAACACAAACGCAACGAAAATGATTGAAATAAATTGGAATCTGGTTCAAATTGGAAATTCTCTGACATCGGAACCAAACGTTCTGACATTGGAACCAAACGTTCTGACACTGGAACAAAACACTCTGACATTGGAACAAAACACTCTGACATTGGAACAAAACACTCTGACATTGGAACAAAACACTCTGACATTGGAACCAACCGTTCTGACATGGGAATTAAACGCTCTGACATTGGAATCAAACGTTATCTTACTTCGCTGCCGTTGGATTTTGGGCCTTATCACGTACTGCAGTGGGTGCAAGATGGATCGCCAGCTCACTCCAGCACTCCGGTGAAGATTGACACACTCCAGTTCGTGCCTAAAAACACCAATCCTAAGGAATTCAAGAAACTGCAACAGCAGGTAAATTACATAATTTGATTAAAGAAACTGATGATAATTATCTCAGCGGTTAGCGCGTTAGGTTCACACTACGAAGGGCGTGGGTTCAAATCGGGTCGGAAATTTTGTGCGAGGTTAAATTCTATTTCTAACCGACTTCAAAAAGGAATAGGTTCTCAATTTGATTGGTTTTTATGTATGTACACTGATTACTCTGAGATTTATGATCCGATTTACGTGATTCTTCTTTAGTTTGATGCGGAATAATTGACATTTGGTCCCATAAAAGTTTAACATAGTTTGGCCCGGTTGTTTTCATTTTATGAACATTTTTTTACGAAAATTTTTGTTTACGTGGACGATGTAATTGTCTTTGGCAAGATGTTTTCGAATCTTATCGAGTCTAGCTGGACTCAAACTGTTCAAGTGTTTCTTGGTGTGAACATAAATTAACTAAAAAATTAATAATAATAATAATAATAAGCTCTTTATTCTGAATACTGATATTTACCAAACACAAGAGTGAATATATTACGAATATGTCAGTGTTAAAGAATATCCCGTATTTCATAGGCGTGCCTCTTGGAATAGGCATCAAACAAACTTTAAAAAAAAAACGACTTCAAGAAAAGAAAAAAAAACAGTACAAAAATTTTTTGTAGCGATGATGGCTCAGTGGTCAGCGCGGTAGGTTCGCATGCCGAAGGGCGTGGGTTCAAACACCAACAATGAGCTTGAGCTGCCGGTGAAGGAAAACATCGTGAGGAAACCATAGCGTGGTGGTAGAGTACTTTCTAGTACTCGGCTGGCTAGCTACCACCCTCAAGTTGAAAATCTGCCGCCAAGCATCTAACGATGTGTTCCGGCATCCTCACTTGAGAGCCAGTTCCATTCCAGGCTAGGTGTGCTTTACCATCTTCGACCACACCGTCACTTAACATCAGGTGAGTTGTGGTCAAACACCTAGCATGTCAGATATAAAAAAAAAAACAAAAGCGAAATATAAATTTACATTATTACTGGCCTAAACAATAGTCATAAACAATATATATGTCAGATTTGGAAAATTTGGCAAATTCGTAAAAAGTTTGACTCGACAAGTAGTTTTTTAATATATGAATTGATGACAGCCCTGTTGGCTCATTGGGAGTATGTCTGCCTGAGTTGTAGGGCGTGGGTTCGATTCCCGCCAAGGACAAATGTTTGTTTGGTGTAAACAAATGTTTGTTCAGTGTCTGGGTGTTCTGTATGTATTATAAGTATGTATTTACAACAACAAAAAAAGTATTTATGTATTCTCTCAGTTATCTGACTTCCATCACACAAGCTCTGCTTAGTTTGGGGTCAGATGGCGCTGTGTGTAATGTGTCCTACAATATTTATTTACTTATAATTATTTCCAAAAAATAGATAAAGGACAATCGTCGAGCAGATAAGATAAGCGCGGGCCCCCAGTCCCACATACTGGAGGGCGTGACCTGGGACGAGGCCAGCAAACTGGCCGAGGATGCAGTCAACACTCACACCGGGGATCACGTTGTGAGTACACAAACACACGCTTTAACTTGGTGGTAGATTTCCCTAGCAGGAGGTCGTCTAGGTAGGTGCCACCGCAGTACCAGATATTCTGCCGCCAAGCAGTAGTGTGCAAACATTACTGTGTTCCGGTTTGAAGAGTACTGCAGCTAGCGAAATTACAGGGCTATTGAGACTAACCATCTAGTCTCAAAGTAATGAGCGCCAAGGCAGCGATGCCCTGAACTTTATTTTGTTAAAGTTCTGTGTATCGCTGCAATGGTCATGGACAGGCGTTAGGGACCATTCAAGTATTACGTAAGCAGAATTTTAGTGGTTAATAACCCCTGCCTCCCCCTTGTCAGCAAAAGTAAGCAAAGCTCTTACTTCTTACTCCTATGCTTAAGTAAATATTGGTTTAATTAGCAGCCATGTCGCTAAAACGAGGTGTGTCGATAACAAGGAAACCAAACAATCAGCATAATTTATACGACTTTGCTGATATTATCACCATTCAGATTGCCTCATCCCCAAGGTCGTCAAAAATAAGCAAAGTAAAGACTCCCCCACCCCCCTTTGGTGCTTACGTAATACTTGAACGGCCCCTTATCTCTTAACATCAAGAGAGAGTATCGTTCGTCTCATTACTGTTACATTTAAAAAAAAAGGCGCAAATAAGATTTAACATTTGATATAAATAGTAGTAAGATATGGTTGAGGAGGGCGATGGATGGCACATGCGTCTTACTCGTGATCAGGTGCTGGTTGCAGGATGCTGGTCTGCTCGCGGTATACACACAAACTGGCACTTTAACCCTAGATTAAGATTAATTTCACTAACTTTCATCTTCCAATATTGTAAAAAAAAATATGTAATTCCAAGTTAACAAAGGTGTCGGGAAAAAGATGTTTGTAGCGATGATAGCTCAGTGGTTAGCGCGGTTGGTTCACATTCAAACCCATTTTTTTTTGTGGCTGACAGCCGAGTACTAGAAAGTACCCTACCCTGCTATGGTTTCCTAACAATGAGTTTGAGCTGCCGGTGAAGGAAAACATAGCGTGGTGGTAGGGTACTTTCTAGTACTCGGCTGGCTAGCTACCGCATTCAAGTTGAAAATCTGCCGCCAAGCATCTAACGGTGTGTTCCGGCAGCCTCACTTGAGAGCCAGTACCATTCCAGGCTAGGTGTGCTTTACTATCTTCGACGATACCGTCACTTAAAGTCAGGTGTGCTGCTGTCAAACATAAAAAAAATTACGATTTAGTCAATGTCACTTAGTTTTTAGGGTTTCGTACCGAAAGGGTAAAACGGGACCCTATTACTAAGACTCCGCTATCCGTCCGTCTGTCGCCAGGCTGTATCTCATGAACCGTGATAGTTAGACAGTTGAAATTTTCACAGATGATGTATTTTGTTGCCGCTATAAAATACAAAAAAAAAAAAACAGAATAAAAAGGGGGCTCCCATACAGCAGACACGATTTTTTTACCGTTTTTTTTAGATCACGGACCCCTTCGTGCTCTAGTCCGAGTCGCACTTGGCCGGTTTTTTTTATTATTATGCAACTTTTTGTAATCTCCAGGTGTTGATGGGAGCGGCGTCGAAGGGCATCATCCAACGTGGATACCAGCACAACGCGACCATGTACAGCGCACCCTACGCGCGTAACCCATTCGACCACGTGACCGACAACGAAATAGAGGCGTACCGTCGCGCCGTCGAGAGAAAGGGACGCAGCGACTGTAAGGCATTGTTCCATCAAATTGTTTCAGATACATATATAAAACGGTTTGATTCTACTTTCATTGTACGAACAGCTAAACAATGGCATTTGCTGCCCGAGTGGGTGTTCCCTGATACAATCTGTGTGCCTTCAAGACGCGAGTGAATTGGTTTCTTCTAGGCGAGCGTGCTCCGCCGTAGACCGCATCTTTTTTTTTTTTTTTTTTTTTTTTTTTTTTATAGCTGACAGGCTTGGTGTTTGACCACAACTCACCTGATTTTAAGTGACGGTGTGGTCGAAGATGGTAAAGCACACTTAGCCTGGAATGGAACTGGCTCTCAAGTGAGGCTGCCGGAACACACCGTTAGATGCTTGGCGGCAGATTTTCAACTTGAGGGTGGTAGCTAGCCAGCCGAGTACTAGAAAGTACTCTACCACCACGCTATGGTTTCCTCACGATGTTTTCCTTCACCGACAGCTCAAGCTCATTGTTGGGGGTTTGAACCCACGCCCTTCGGCATGCGAACCGACCACGCTAACCACTGAGCTATCATCGCTATAAATCTTTACTTAATATCAAGCGAGATGGCAATCATATCCAAAATTTAAAAAAATGGGGAGGCGTATGTCCAGCAGTGGACGTCCTACGGCTGAGATAATAATGATATATTAAAATTTATATATCTATATGTTATTGGGTGGGGGTTTGATTCCTACTCAGGGCAAACATATGTGTTACGATTATAAGTGTTTGTTCTGTGTGTATTATAAGTATGTTATTTAAAAAAAAAGTATATAACAGTAATAAGATGAACGATACGTTCTCCTGATGGTGAAAGATAACGCCTGTCCATGACCATTGCAGCGATACACAGAACTTTTAGTAGCAAAATAATGTCCAGGGCATCGCTGCTTTGACGCTCATTACTTTGAGACTTTCGATGGTTAGTCTCAACAGTTCTGTAATTTCGCTACCGTGGTGGTGCCGGCGTAATAATAGTACCCCACCCTCTCTACCCGTGGTTGCCGTAAGAGTCGGCTAAAGGATGTAATCCCGAAGATGGGCAGCAGCGTCTTCCTTGAACAATCACACCTAACTGCGCTCGCCAACCCGCCTGCCAAGCGTGGCGAGTATTGGCAAAACCCCCCCAGGACGAGGCCCAAGTCCAGCAGTGGACGATGACTTGAAAATAAATGATTGACATTGGCAAATAGCACGTAGAGCGATACCAAAAACGTAATTTAAAAAAAAGTGTTTTCCTCTGCCTTTAGATGACACGGACTTGTCGGAGTCCGAGGCGATCAGCGGAGCTCAAATCACTTCGCCCGTATCTGCTACAGAGACGGAGGAAGAATCGCGAGATGGTACGTATGTCTTTAATGCAGATTCTTATTACGTCCATGGCTGTCAACGCGGGACTATAGATATTTAGAGATTCACATCCGCGGATGCGGGTCCTAAGATGTTTGAGACCAGTCAAGTATTATGTAAGCATAATTTTAGTAATTAGTAACCCCCTTCCCCCTTGTCAGTAAAAGTAAGCAAAGCTCTTACTCCTATGCTTACGTAAACATTGGTACATATATTTTATTAATCAATGGGGTCGTGAAAGTATTTTATTAGCTCGATTTTAGTAATTATTTTTTAACCCCTCCCTCCCCCTTGTCACCAAAAGTAAGCAAAGCTATTATTAGCCTCCTATGCTTACGTAAACATTGGTACATATATTTTTTAACCTGGAGGGGCGTGAAAGTATTACCAAGGCAGAGTTTTAGTAATTTCAACCCCTTCCTCTCCCTTGTCAGCAAAAGTAATCAAAGCTCTTACTCTCCTCTTCTATGGTTACGTAAGTATTGATAATATATTTCCTTGCCAGTCATTTTGTATGCAGAATAGTAAATATTAACGCCTCCCGCTCACTGGTCATCAAAAGTAAGCAAAGCTCTTACTCACTTCCTATGCTTACGTAAACATTGATTCATATATTTTTTAATCTGTGTATAGAAGTTTAACTTAAGCAGACTTTTAATTATTTCAACCCTCCATTCCCCTTGTCAGGAAAAGTAAGCAATGCTCCACATTATATATATACATTTTTTTTTATTTTTTTTTTCACATCTGATTAGGCATGCAATTGGACACGATCTCACCTGATGGAAAGCGACGATGAGATAATGTCTGTGTAATAGCTAGCGGCCGTTATAAGCGAACAATTCCAGACAACCTAGGTGTCGAGAGAATTCAAGAACAAGTAGAAAACGAAGCGCGCTGATAACAAGGAAAATAAATAATTTATTGTTTACCACATCTTGGCTTAACATCAATTGTGATGGCGGTCAAATGCAAGCCTATATGCTGTATAAAAATGACATTACTGTGTTCCGGTTTGAAGGCTACTGCAGCTAGCGAAATTACACTAACCATCGAGTCTCAAAGTAATGAGCGCCAAAGCAGCGATGCCCCGGACTTTGTTTTGCTACTCAAAGTTCTGTGTATCGCTGCAATGGTCATGGACATGCGTTGTCTCTAACTATAAGAATAACGTCTTGTTCTTCTCAAAAAAATTGGTGGCAATATTTTAATAAGTTTATTTTTTTTAATTATGTAGATTGGTGTTTAATTTCTTATAATTTTTCGACAGAGCATCGTGTGCTAAGAATCGAGACTACGCAGGCTCCTGTGCGAAGCCAACCCGAAGTGGTCCTCAGTGATGGTAAGTTCATATCGCCTTTCAAAAAAACTTTCTACAGGGTTACGCGGATGTAGTACTTTACCGAAAGGAACCCATTATACTAATCATTGTAAAACGTTTGCTATGGTATTTTAAAAGGTTACATTTCGGTGGTGTTCGACATTTTTCTTTAAAACAACTGTCGGTCGGTCGGTCTTATTAAAATTTCTTTATACGACCACAACTACCCTGTTAGCTTATTTGGTAATATATCTGCTACAAGAGCTATATAGGGCGTGAGTTCGATTCCCACTCATACATTGTTTTTTCTATTAGATTAATTTTGGAATTTTGGGAAGGGAACATTAATTCCACCCTGATTATTCTATTAATGGAGAGCCAGGAGCTCCATAAAGCGTCATCATTACATTGTCGATGTTCCAGCAAACATTTATCGTCACGTAAATGTTTGTCCAGAATGGGAATCAACCCCACAAAAGAGCTATCAGGGCAGTGAAAATAAATTGTTTACTGACATAAAAACGATTAATCAATTACATTTATGTCACAGAATAATACATTAATTAATGAAAAAACAAAATAACATGACAAATTCAAAATAACATGTCAGATTCAAAATAAAATGTCAAATTCAAATATAATATCAAGCTCGGGTACAATTTCAAATTAAAATAGAATGTCAAAATTAAAATACAATGTCAAGTTGAAAATAAAATGTCAATTTCAAACTAAAAATGTCAAATTCAAATATTATGTCAAGCTCAGATGCAATTAAAATAGAATGTCAGATTTAAATAAAAAGATAAATTAAAATAGGGTGTCAGATTCAAATAAAATGTCATGGCAGTCATGGTCGTATAAACAACTTTTTATATGACCGACCGACCGACAGCTGTTTTATAGAAAAATGTCGAACACCACTGGAATATAACCTTATGAATTTCTATAGCAAAACTTTTTAAAATTATTAGCATAATGGTTTTCATTTATTGAGCATCACATTGCATTGGTAAAAAATTGTTATGGTATTTCATTTTGCCTGTTTAATCGCATGGTATTTGCATACCAATTGGAAGATTGGATTTCTGGTTTTGGATTCTGATTGTAGTGAAAAAATATTTGACAGCATTTTGGAATTGTTTTTTTTTTTTTTTTCTTAGTTTGAGATTCTAAATTTAAAGTTGGGTATTGTTTGTGATGCTTTTTTTTTTCTTGAAACATATTCGTCTTTAATTCGTAAGTATTTTGGGAGTCCGTTCAACTTTTTCAGTACTGTAAATTAAAAATAAATATCGTAGGTTACACAGCGCCATCTGACCCAAACTAAGCAAAGCTTGTACTATGAAAGTCAGGATAACAGATAGAATAATTAAATTATTATTTTTTTGTATATACATACAGACACAAAACATACATATGTTTATACCATGAAATGTTTGTCTCGGGTGAGAATCGAACCCATGCCGTACAGCTCTTAAAGCAGACATACAACCAATGATCCAACAGGGATGTCTCCTGGAAATTTGTTTACAAATTAAAAACCTATAAACCCGATTGCGATTAAAATAGCTATAATTAAAAAAAAAAACTGTTGATACAAAATTATTATTCCTAATTAAATTTAAACATATATCTTTTATATATTTTTGTAATCCTCTTTAAACTTCGATAAGTTTTGGTATTTTTTTTTTATTATTGTTGTATTATATTTCGCGCCAAAAATCCGCCATTTTTTTTAAACACCTACCCCAAGAACACTTTGGTTTTTAAGACGAATATAACGATACCTTAACTATCGAAATCAATCCAGCCGTTTGGAAGATCCAAATTAATAAAGAACTTTACACAATAAACATATACGCGAAAAACGTAACCCTTCCTTGGCAGTCGGGTAAAAAAGGAATATTTTTTTTTGTTTGGAGCTGTGATTTAAATAATTGTACAAGTAAATGTTGAAACGGACTGTACAGCCATTATTCATAAACGTTTGATAATCTAAGTTATTCTACAGGTTCATAACCTTAAAGTTTACTAACCCAAAAGGTCATTGGTCAGCCCCATGTAATCGATCAAGGTTCATTGAACTTTTTTACGATTTCAGAGTTATGAATTCATAATAAATAAATAAATATTGTAGGACACATTACACACAGCGCCATCTGACCCCAAACTAAGCAGAGCTTGTGTGATGGAAGTCAGATAACTGATAGAATACATAAATACTTTTTTTTTTTGTAAATACATACAGAACATCCAGAAACAGAACAAACATTTGTTCAAACCCACGCTCTACAGCTCAGGCAGACATACTCCCAATGAGCCAACAGTGCTGTCCAATGTAATGTAATGTGTAATGGGTGTAATGTTCCTTTTTGGGCTTATACGCTAAACTTAAAACCCTGTTTTAGCAGCTGTCAGTTTTTGAAAGCTAAAAAACAACTAATTTTGAAGGATGAACCAAGACATAAGACTTGGGTGGGTAGGTAAGGTGGGAGAATATCTGTTCTGGTAGACGACTTGCTATGGAGGTCTAACTAAGGTTGCCTGGAAGAAATTGCTATTAGCGATAAGGCTGCCAAATGTTCCCTTAAAGTAATGAACAATAAATAATTTATCATTATCGAACAACTATTCAAATTAAAGCTGTCTTTTTCATTGCACTACATTAAACAAGGACAGCATCACTATTTAAAAGTTACGATCTGGCCCAATTTGGCTTGAAAATTGCTCTTACTATCACGCCAGCACCTTGTTTATCGCATTATTTGTTAAAAAAGTTACTTTAATTGTTAAATTTATCAAACGTTTATGAGTTTTATCTTTAGTTGCTTTTTGAGTCGATTGTTTTCCGATTCCCTATTTATTCGCATAATATTAGGCCTAATGTAATTTGTTTGAACGCGGTATTATGTGGTAGCACCAGTCGAACTTGAAAAAAATAATTTTGCATTTAAAATATACAAATACATACAAATATTTTATTGGTAACACCAAAGTTACAGGTAATTTTTCCATTCATATTTAAAAATATCAGAATCATAACTTTTTGAGGAAGACTTCATATCACGATACAACCCTTAGTAACTGTTTGCGGATGAAACCACCGCACTCCGCCGCGAGTGGACATGGCTAATGTATAATATTACACATTTATACATAACTTTGTGGTAGATCTCCAAGAGGTTGTCTAGATAAAGTACCACGGCAACACCAGATATTCTGCCGCCAAGCAGTAATTTCTGTATTCTGGTTTGAAGGGTACTGCAGCTAGCGAAATTACAGGGCTGTTGAGAGTCAAACTAATGAGCGCCAAAGCAGCGATGCCCTGGACTTTGTTTTGTTACTCAGCGTTCTGTGTATCTCTACAATGTTCATAAACAAGTGTTATCTCTTGCCATTACTTTTAAATAAATAAAATACATTGTGACAAAATATTTATGCGAAATAAACTTTATGCCAAATTATGCGAATAAACATGTCACCTTTTTGTTTTCTATGCATGCCTACAAACTTTATTCCTTTATAGTCGATACGACCGATTTCTTGAATGCTGAACGCGACCACGCTGACCGGACGAAAGGTGAGTCTTATTTGTACAGTGTCACGTTACGTGGTAGGTGGCGTGAGGCATCCTATACTCTGTGTACTTCTCAATTTTTACACATATTTCCATTGTTCGAAAATCTTCTGTACGGGCTGACAGTTTGAACATGAGCAATATTCAAAGACATGTTAGTTAGTGGTCATATGAAACGTATAAAGAAATTAAATCGAAACAAATATAAAAAAAAAACTTGGTTAAAGTTTTTCCCAAGACTCCAGAATGTATGGACAGCGCGCGGCCTCACGCGCCGAGCTAGCGCGAGACATAACTACCGACTGCGAGACATAATACGTAGACTGCGTAGTAACTGTTATCTAATCTGTGCCCGCGCGCGACTGCCATGTCATTGTCGGTGCGCGTGATTTGAGTGTCCGTATTTTTGTGTTTGCTCAGGATAATTAGGTCAAATATTAATCACCTATTTTTTTTATTTGGAACGACAATCGAGTACTGAACCCTCTGTATCAATATTGCTGATGTTCATTCAAACTCTCACGGTGTATAAATATCTGATATTCACACAGAGCATAACAGCAGAAAATATGTGCAAAAATCTGGATGTTTTGTGCACTTTTTTAACATTATGGAATACTAATTCTTTATTTTTTATATTTATTTCTCTGTGGTCTCTAATTTTATTAACTTATTAATTTTATTCTACTTATATTTATGATATTTCTTTATTTTTTTTACGGTATTGCTTATGTATATTTTTATGTTTGTACTAATTTTTTACACTTTGTTTCCGATGGGTGAAAGCGATTTAGAAACTAAATAACGTACGAACGAAATAAGTTTAATTAAAAACATAAATTTTATAACTAACAAGAAAAGAAACAAGCATAATTAAAAAAATCAAAAAAAAAAAAAACAGAAAGGTATATAACAAAGTTACGTCTTTTTCTGATTCCTGTTTAGATATTTAAAATTTATGGAATAAAGAAACCCACATACATATCATGAACCCTGAAAACATTGCTCTCCTTTTTTTGGACAGTCATGTAAAAATGGTGTTCCATCCTCTAATTACACCATCGCTTATCTTCAGACGAGGTGGTGGCCTTGTAATTGGGCTACACTCGACTGACAAGGTGATAGATTTTCTTATGTACCATCAGGCACGACGTCTGCTTGCCAGCTGTGGCATAAAGAATAATACGGTCATACCGCACTAATTGTCTTATTTCGCTTCCACTCGTCATTTTTTTTCTCCCTCTAACACACCTATTTCCTTTCCACATCGTTAAGAGACCCGCCATCCGACGCTGTTTTCGGACGACGATGTGTTTCTACCATCTGCTGTCAAAACTAGTGCCGTCATTACGGCTCGTGCGCACCATCGCGTGCCGGGGAGAGGTGAGGTTACCTTCATTGCAGCTAGAATCTGGGGAGAATTAGCTTGGGAAGTTGAGTCGTTTTAAAGACTCGAATGGGAAGTGGATCGGATCATACATTGTGCCAGCCTAATAGTAGAACTATATAGTCTCTGTTTTCCCTTATAGGAAAAAAGCGTGTTTGTATGTATGGTCTGGTATTCAAAATATTATGTGGGGAGAATTAGCGTGGGAGGTTAAATTATTTTAAAGATGAAGAATGGGAAGTGGATCGGATCATAGATTGTGCCAGGGTTATAACAGTGAAAATATATGGTCTCTGCTTACCTCTACGGGATAAAGCGTGATTGTATGTATAGTCTGGTATCCAAAATAGAATGAGAGTGGGAAGAAATAGGGGAGAGTGTGACGAAGAATATTCGTGAGGAGTAGAGTCAAAAATTAGTGGGAAACCTACAAAGTTAATTGATGAAAAAATATATGTGGGTAAAAAAATTCAGTGTGAAAAGAAATGAGGAAGAAAGAAGAGGTAGAAAAAAATATGAGCGGGCAAAGTGGTATGAAAGCGATCGTATTTTATGAATCTTTTAATGAATTCTACCCACTACTTCTTCTAGTAATATTCTATCTAGTGGGTAATTCTACCCGCAGGAATGAATGAAAAAATGTAGTGGAAGAGAATACGTAGCCTAGAAAGATAACCACATGGATGAATGAAAAAATGTAGTGGAAGAGAATATGAGTAGCACAAGAAGATAACCACTGGGATGAATGAAAAAAATGTAGTGGAAGAGAATACATAGTCCAGAAATATAACCACAGGAATGAATGAAAAAATGTAGTGGAAGAGAATACGTAGTCCAGAAAGATAACCACAGGGATGAATGAAAAAATGTAGTGGAAGTGAATATGAGTAGCACAAGAAGATAACCACTGGGATGAATGAAAAAAATGTAGTGGAAGAGAATACGTAGTCCAGAAAGATAACCGCAGGGATGAATGAAAAAATGTAGTGGAAGAGAATATGAGTAGCACAAGAAGATAAAATTTGTAGAATCTTCTTTCTATAAATGTCTGCTTTTTGTGAACGTCGTGGTGGCGGTATTGTTTGCTACGTTATACATTTCTAAACGAAATTAATTTTCAAGATCCAAACCTGCTATCCGATGATGAAGTCTTCTTAGACTCTACCGCGTCTACCGTTACTTCGAGTATGACGTCGGGAATGACGTCAGGTGTGACGTCGCCGCAGCCGCCGGCTACGGTCGTGATTAGGGCACAACATACGGCTGTGGCGCAGACCGTTAGAGGTGAGAAGTTGGGGGTGAATTTGGGGGTAGTTTGAAAGTGTATGTGGTAATTGTGGGTTGGGAAGTGAAGTTTATTAGGTAGACGCCGACATCTCCTCAAGTTAACTTAAAAATAAATCGGATGATTGAGTTTTTCAAATGTCAGTACTGACTGATTTAGTCTATTCATGATGAAGATGTCGCTTTTGGCGTATTATTGGATGACGAGACGACACATTAGCGAGTTAGTTAGCGTTGTCTATTAGAATAGAATATAACATACAAACAAACTTAATAAAGAGATAAAGAATTAAAGTAACAGCAAAACAAAAATGAATAGTTTTCGACTAATATGAGGTAGTACAACGGCGGCCTTATCGCCTAGAGCGATTTCTTCCAGACAGTCTTTCAATGGACAAAAATGATGGCACAGCTATTAAGGCTGGCGGTTTTAAAAAATGTGAATAAGATGTATGTACAAAAACGTACATGATAACAAAAACATACTATTACTGTTTAGGTGTTTATGGGGTAAAAGTTTGTTGGCTCTACCTTAGTGTTTGAATTCGAACGTTTGTCGTTTATGAAAGTGTTATTTATTATGGTTGTGAGCGTATCATATCGATGTGAGTGTCTGTATTGTCAGAATCATTTCTTTGATCGATAGTTTTGTTTAAGTATTGTTTTCATTCTAACTGTCATACATCTCATTTTTCATTTTCGTCGTTCATTTTCGTTGCTGTTCTTACCATTATATTTTCATTTGTGTGTGTCGATTTGGCGATGTCTTCAAAATCGTCTTGTTACGCGGTTTGATCGTGTGTTGATCCTTACGTATTGCTATTTCTGTGAAGTTTTAGGTTGACATTACTCGGTTTGTTAGAGTATAGCTTTTAGGTATGACAAGATTGAATATAGTTAGACTTATCTGTATAAAAGTTTGATTCGATTAAATGGCCAGCCCTAACAGTTTTAATATGTCGATAGTCTTTGTCATGACGTTATAGTTTAAACATTGGGACGGCCAATTTACACCTATCGTTAATTAGAGACTGAATAATTTATCCTTTTTCTATCTTTTTTCAATATTTTGTTTTCTGACTTCTCGTTATCTTACACTAACTATCTACTCTATCCAATTTTAACGTTTGGTTTGTGATTGTTATAATTTGCCTGTGTCTTGTTCACTGGGAATATGGTAGAACAGTTTCTTATTATGTATCTACATCTCCAAACTTCATTGTTGTGACTAAACACAAATAAAGAAATCATTGGGAATTGAGCGTTGCATATATAAAGTTGATAATGATCTTTAAACTATAGACATATAATTTCCTATTGAACTATACTAAAATATGCGTGAATGTCAGTATTGGCTTAGATCTCGCTTATCGCTTTCTATAGTTTTAATGATGTTTGTTGAATACATTTTAATTCCAATGTTTTCTTTACGTTTGAGTTTGAAATGCGTCTTTTGTATGGGAGAAAATTCTAAATTTGTCCGTCCTGCCATATTTCCCAACTAACATTGCTTGCCATCACGTTGCACGCTTTCCCTGCTTGCAGGTACAACGGACGCTAACCCCATCACCGAAGCACTTTCTGCTAATAATCGTTCGTTTTACGGCTATACCCGTAGCCCCAACTTCGAAAATATCATCAAAATATACGAAAGCCCTACCAGAGACGATGTTAAAAGCTCACACCCGAAATGCAAAATCAGTCTTAACTCTAGGCTCAATGATAATGCGGAACCGTTAGCTAGTAGTAGGTCTAGTTTGTATTCCATACCTTCAATAGAGTGGGACTGTAAAACCAAAAGTGATTTTGTTTGGCGGACTAGGTCTTTGCCAAGACAGAGAATTAGCGACCCCCATAGATTGTATAGAACAAGATCTCATGGTGGATTTATAAACACATATTTGAAAGATCCTGAACCGATCCATTACCACTTGCCCAGGTGCCGATCTTGTGGCGCGACTAATAATTCTTATGCTTGGGAGCTGACTAAAGAAGAAAAAGAGCAAAAGGTTAAAATACAAACGTCAATATATTTCTCAGTGGACAATATTCCTCAAAAATGTATTGAAGAGAAAAAACCTCTTAAAGTGAAGGAAGTTGTATTACCTGTATTCAAGGTAGAAAGAGTTCCAGAGTTTGTGGAGAGCCAAGAATTTACGGAAGATAATTATTTAGGGGAGTTAGGGAATAGTTTTTCGTCTGAAAATCAGACTGTTATTGAAAAACCAATAACGGTAACAGATGATTGTGATGTCACTATCATTGAAGATAAAATTAAGAAAATTTCCAATGAATCCAATACCGAGAAGGACGAAATATACAGAGCTGAATGTGTTGAAATAGTTGAAGTAGAAGAAAGATCTCTAGAGACAACTGAAGGTGAATACCACAGCTTTACAGATGATTTCGAAGATGCTTATGTGAGTCCGGTAAAAGATCTAGTTGAGAAAGATATAAGGGACTATTCTGTACCTATAAATTTTTACTGTGATGATTATATTCGACCAAATGAAAGCAGTCCGAAGAAGTCTCCTCAAAAACCAAGAGACGTAGCAAAAACAATTCTAGAACCAATATTGGAAGAGTCCAAAAGTTCTTACGGCGATAACTCTAGTAATTTGTCTATCAGTGATGGTAAACGAGATTCGAATGTGCAAGATATAGGTGAAAGAACAGTAGAAGAGGTACTAGATGTAATTATAGCAGCTGTAGAGATTAAAGGTCATACAAAAGTACAAGATCAGTCAGACACAGAATCAAAATTGTTAGGTAATAAAGCAAACTATAGGAACGATCAGTTCGTAATAAATAATGATGCCAAAGCCGCAGTTCTGATGCCTACTGAAACTGAAAATAACGAAATTGCCAAAGTTAATATTAATAAAACTCTTAAAAACTCTGTGAACAATGAAATCAAACTCTCAGACAATAGAATAAGTTCTATAGAATACAACGAGACTAGTTCAACTATCGAACTTGTAACTCTTGACTCTACTGATGAATTTGAAAAATATGAAGCTGTTTCTGAGCTACTAATTGGTTTACTGAGTAGAATAGATTATGAAAGCATCAACAAAGATTTTTTCCAAGCGATAGATACAATAAATAAACAATGTCATGATGATAACACCAATGATGTAGTATTAACAAAAGAAAAAGAAGTAAATGATAAAGTGCAAGACAACCAAAATCCTAATGATGGTTGTAAGTCTGATGTAGTAAAAGTTATTCAAAATTACAGTATTGTTATTAAAGATGAAATAAATGGAGTGTCAAGACCACTGTTAGAAGACTTAGACAATGAAAAGTCCATTGAAAAAGAAAACAGCACAGAACGTGTTAACCGAGTCGAAGAGAATAATGATGAAATTTTCTCAATAACAAAACTCGTGGAAGATTATGAATCTACTTTGCATCTGAATGACACTATTCTTACTGAGTCAAGCGATTGTGGCATAACAGAACCTTTCAAAATTGCTGAAAGTTTGGTATATTACATTTTCGACAGAGCTATATACGTTTCTAATAATAGACACAAAAAGAAAACTACAAAAAGGGTAGTTACTGTTGTTGATCCAGAAGATATACTTTACACTACTCACATCATATGGCTGAGTATGGACGAAATTACTATGGAAAACAAAAAAGAAAAAATAATCTGTTACAATTTGGAAGACCAATATTTCGATATTAATACTGATTTAGTTTATCGGCCAATTGAATCAAGCTCTCGCGTCAACATCGAAGAACAACTCAGAAATTTCTCAACGAGTTCAGACCGGAGTACTCTAGTAGAACAGTCTGATATTGTCCAGACAAATTTAAGCTTAGAAAATCCAGTGCAGTCGAATATTAATTATTCAGAGGTCCATCTTTATGAGGACAGTGATGAAAGTAACAATCATATAAGTCAGTTCTCTGATGCAAGTACAACATTAAATAATACGTTCGAAACTGATATCTCTAAATACAAAAGGCAAGATGACATTATCCGAAATAACGGAGAGATTAAAGAAAATGTTGCGTCTAATATTACTGCAGCCAACTTTAGTCTTTTTAATGTTTCTGGTTATCTAAATGAAGATCCTGATGGAGACCTGAATAATAATACTGAAGGTGAACAAGCAATACAGAATCTAAATAAAGAAGTAAATTTTGATGCAAACTCTGAGAATAATGTTGAAAATCGGTCATCTACAGATGATGAAGAATGTAAAGAGCTATCAGAAAACAGTGTCGAAATTGCTGAAGACATCATTTACAAAATATTCAATGGTATGTCTCATGATGACGACAATACCAATACACAGTTAAATACTCACATTCGACATGTATTAAACGAAACTTTTGTAGAAAATACGAAACGTGATATTCACGATGGATTTAATGAAACCTACAGTGGCTTTAACATATATTCGAAGGAAAATTTAAGCCCAACTATGATCGAAACAAACACGGAAACAACTTTAAATATAGATCAAAGCCTAAACAGTTTTAATGAAAGTTTCATTAAACACCACGATAAGATGAATATGGCATTTGTTCACACATCTTCATCACCTGAAAAAGGTTGCATGGTATTTGAATCCTGCACTGAATCGCCTATACGGAATCCTAACAGCAGTTTTGTGGGTCAAGATTTGACAGTTCTATATGAAAATAGTGACACAATATTAGGATCTCCTTTCGTAAAACGAGCCTCAGTGATTTCGATGTCGCAGACAGAAAACAGCGGAGGCATAAAATACTGGATATCATTTGATGAAGACGTTGGAAATGATACGGTGAATAGAAATTTTAACGATAGCGTAACAACGAGGGTTTGGAAAAAAGCTAGAAGGATAGACGATGCTATACCAAGCTTTTACGGAATAAACTTCGAAAATGATAGTGAAAATCAAAATAATGACACATTTCGTAATTTTAGGAATCGTTCCGTGTTGATACATACCGAGCTTTCCAAACAAGAACAAATACAAAATATTGCTGAACATTATGATATTGAGAAACCTAGTGAACATATTGACGGTGAAGTAAATTTGAATGAGTCATTAGATGAAAAAGCGTGCACTTCGCATACGTCTATGAATTTACAAATATTAACATCGCTCGAGTGTCCGGATATACAAACATTTGATTTGCATAGATCCCAAGAATCAGTTAATTCACATGATGATATGCGGGGATTAATTTCGCATAATTCGCCTAATGATTTCACATCTCCTATTAATTCTGAATTTTACAATACTTGTGAATCATTTAACTTGGAAAGTCCTCAAAAGCGGTTCATATATAAAGTGCATAGAAAACAAAGACTGCACAGCACTTGGCCTCCGTTTGAGGATACTCTCTTTTATAGAATAATATCGAAGTTTAGGATGTCTGAAAGTTTTGATCCAAGCGATTTAGAAACTGCTAGAGTTAGTACGCTATAAATATATCATTGAAATACTTGTAAAATATGTAGTTTTTCCTGATATATCCAGATCTGAATTAGCGTGTTCAGCTTCCATTACATATTTAATATATTTTATTATTTTGATAAGGTAAGTGAACATAGATAAACTATAGTTTTTATACTACGGGTACGGTCGTATTTAAGAATATTTTTAACATTTACTTAGTTTTATTTGTGTGCATGCTAATAAATTTGTGTTTGTGTTTTTTAATTTTATTTAATTTCATACGTTGTCTGTTCTTTTGTGTTTTCGATTTATATGTAAAAAATGCTATTGAATTTTGGAAAACGAAATATATATTTACAAATAAAATATATAAGATTTGTTTGTTATAGGATTTCACGCAAAGTGTTGATTCTAGAAAGATTGAATATTTTTGTGTTTCGATGTTTGTTTCGTCTTGGTTTTAATATAGTATTGTATTTAGCATATGATTATTTTCGTTTTCCAATATTTCCTTTGACATTTATTGTTCATTTTAACATTTTTAACATGCATGTTTTATGTTAGGGCATTAAAGTGTACTTAAATTTTGTATATATTTGTTTCATTTCCTTGTGTCAAAATTATTAACCGATTTGTTTATAAAACTTGCTTCGGCTACACTGCATAAGTCTGTGTTAAACATTTTGGATCAATTTCTTTATTTTTTGTTATTATCTAATATTACTAAAATAAGCGTTCTTTTTTTTTGTTGCGGAAGCCATACCTTATTGATGTTTTAGCAAGTTCTAAAGTTAGTTGATGCATAGTATTCAAAATTTTGTTATACTGTATGCATAGAGAGTAAATTTTTACAAACACATAAATTGGGATATATTGCTTTTGTTTTTTCGTCTATGTTTAAAAATAGTGGTATTAAAATCATCAAGCGCTAATTTGTACTCACGAATGTGGGCAAGTGGTATGATATGGTGAAATTTGTTTTTATGTGTTTTCAAAACTATGTAGACTCTTCTGATGAAAATCACCACTACTTTATCAGGTCATGGACTGAACTTGACTGTGACTTTGTTATTGGAGCTAATTTTTAATCGCATCACGAGGCACTTTATTATTAAAAAAAAACCTGACACTGGCAGAATGCGTTAAATGCGATGTCAAAGACTACTTTTTTTTTTTCGAAAATTGTCTTTCATATTATGGCCCGAAATACCGATATGTATGTGTATTCATAAATAATTTTTAAATTGCAAAATATCTATGATATTTTATCTTTTTATATTTAAATAACCCTTTTTGAATTTCTTGTCCGTTTTTTTCTATATTTTTGATGATGGCAATATGGTATGGCTTGGCTTTTTTATGGTTTGTGAATGGCAACACTGAAATGCTTTTTGTGCACTGGCATGGGAAGCCGTTGGGTGGTTTCGGGAGAAGCGCTTCCTAGTTATCACTAGAAGTAAGTATTTCTTTGTTTATTTTACAGGATTTCTATTTTATAATTTAAAATATAATTTGTATGTAATAAGAACGAGATGCTCTCCTGATGGTAAGTCATGTCATGTCAAAGAATAAAAAACAAAATGACAAAATAAAGTAAGTATGTCGAATGTCGATGTAAAAATATTGTCAATGCAAAATATGTCAATATAAAAATATGTATTGTCAATATGAATTATGTCAATATAAAAATATGTGTTGTCAATATAAGAATATGTATTGTCAATATAAAGTTGTTAATAATATAAAGACATCTCATTATAAAAATATAGTCAGTAAAAAAATATTGTCAACGTTAAAAATATTGACAAATGTAACGAAAAAACATAATTACTTACCAGTAATTTAATAATCTTTTAGATTAAGATACTCGTCAATATCATAAAACAAGGGCATTTACATATGTACATCACGAATGAATTCAAATTGTTTATTGACATTACATCATCAGCCATAGGACGTCCACTGCTGGACATAGGCCTCCTCCTGGGGGGGTTTTGCCAATACTCGCCACGCTTGGCAGGCGGGTTGGCGAGCGCAGTTAGGTGTGATTGTTCAAGGAAGATGCTGCTGCCCATCTTCCGGATTACATCCCTTAGCCGACTCTTACGGCAACCACGGGTAGAGAGGGTGGGGTACTATTCTTACGCCGGCACCACCACGGCACATTGACATAAAAACAATTAATCAATTACATTCAAAAAACAGTTACGAGTTTAGTTATACAATTACTGAATGAGTTAGACTGTCAAAATCATTTGTATTTAACTAACAGTGACTTACGTTATGTCCAGGTGAACACACGGTCAACGGTGACCACTCCGACGCACATCAAAGCACATTCTCGCACAGCAGTAAAGAGGTGAGTAAATGTAATGCAATAAAAAGTAATGAGACGAACGAGACGCCCTCCTGACAGTAAGAGATAACTCTTGACCATTGCAGCGATACACAGAACTTTGAGTAGCAAAACAAAGTCAAAGACTCGATGGTTAGTCTCAACAGCCCTGTAATGTCGCTGCAGTACCCTTCAAACCGGAACACAGTAATGTTTACACACTACTGCTTGGCGGCAGAATATTGAGTATTAAAACAACGTCCAAGGCAACGCTGCCTTGGCGCTCATTACTTTGAGACTCGATGGTTAGTCTCAACAGCCCTGTAATTTCGCTAGCTGCAGTGACTTTTAAACCGGAACACAGTAATGTTTACACACTACTGCTTGCTTGTTTTACTTACGTTTAAGCAAGCGTTTTTTCAGTGCAAAGCAAGACGACGTTGTACTTAGTTTTGTCGTCATGGCAAAGGCCGCCTTATATATTTAAATTACTAGTTGTATACTTTGACTTTGAAACTATAGACGGAGTAACGGACATAATTAAACGTAAGTAATCCCGCATTAGTAAAACAAAAATGTGCCAAAACCACGTCAGCATAGCAAAATGTCACTTACGCAAAATGCAACTTCTCGATTTAGCTCCGAAATGTCGTTTTGCGAAAATGACGTGTTCAGAAATTGATGTTTTCCGAAAATTATTGACAAAGCCTACTATAAGGTGGCTCATTACGTGGAAGACAGGAATGTATGGTTGTAGTAGCTTCTCTCTGCACTCGCATCCCCCTGGCTAAGTGACAATTGTAGTAAGCATAATGTATTAATATATATAACTGTAAACTGTAACCTAATATGAAAAGAAAGATCCACAAAAAAATGCCTTGCTGAGTTTGTTGCCGGAGTCTTCTCAGTTGAAGTGTAATTACGAGCCGGTGGTAGATTCAAACATGTAACTTAACGTTCATAAGTGCCTTACAAGGGCCTAAACTGAATAAATGACTTTTTGATTTTTTTTGAATGACATTCTATAAAACTAACCAAATTTTTTACAATGATATTTTATACATTCTTGTTATATTTATGCGAGATTACTTACGTTTAATTATGTCATATACTCTGACTATAGTTTCGGCAACATATGGTGGCCTTCTATATCCTAACAATGAGCTTAAGCTACCAGTAAAGTAAAACATTGCGAGGAAACCATAGCATGGTGGTAGGTTCTCTCTAGTATTTGTCTGGCTGCAAGTTGAAAATCTTTAGCCAATAACCTAACGGTGTATTCCTACAGCTTCACTTGAGAGCCAGTTCCATTTTTTTTATTGCTGACAGGCTAGGTGTTTGACCACAACTCACCTGATGTCAAGTGACGGTGTGGTCGAAGATGGTAAAGCACACCTAGCCTAGAATTGAACTGGCTCTCAAGTGAGGCTGCCGGAACACACCGTTAGATGCTTGGCGGCAGATTTTTCAACTTCAGATAGCCAGCCGAATACTGGAAAGTACCCTCCCACCATGCTATGGTTTCCTCATGATGTTTTCCTTCAACGGCAGCTCAAGCTCATTGTTGAGGTTTGAACCCACGTCCTTCGGCATGCGAACCGACCGCGCTAACCACTGAGCTATCATCGCTACAATTCCAGGCTAGATGTGTTTACCAACCTCGACCACATCGTCGCTTAACATTAGGTGAGTTGGTCAAACACCTAGCCTGTCAACCATTAAAAAAAACATATTACAAGTAGAATAAATGGTTGTAAAAACGAAATATTTCGCAGGGCTCCCCATCAAAGGAGATTTCGACCGAGGACTCGCCCAAGAAGGACAAGAAAAAGAAGAAAGGCCTGCGGACGCCTTCCTTCTTGAAGAAGAAGAAGGAAAAGAAGAAGGACAAATCCAGCACGCCGCAGCCCGCCTAGATGTATGTACTCGTTCACCCCAAAAGTTATACAACAACTTTTTCCATATGTACAAGTCTACTATTTAAAGGTAGTATTTGTTTATAGGACCCCCTGGTCAGCGTTGCCAGTTTTTTTTTGGAACTTTTTGTGTGAAAAGAGCAGGATTCTTTCGTCGAAAGCGGGACATAGTAAAAAAACGTATATAATCAGAAGTTTTTAAATATTTATCTTTTTATTTGAGTTCAAATTACGTTTACGTGACAATAGATAGCAAAAATAGCCCTAGAAAATGTATTTTAATAAAAATATGATATTTTAAATCAGATTTACCCTATTGTGACAAACCCCTCTCTCCCGCGCGCTCATCTTCATGACGCGCCGGGCGGGCGGCCAGTCCACACTAGTCTGTGCCCCCGCCCGCGCCTCCTCAGCACGCTGCACGCACGGACGAGTTATTCCCGAAAAGCGGGACTGAGCCTGTCCCGCGCGGGACATTTAATTATGATTTAAAAATCGGGACGTCTGGCAACGCTGGCTAGTACTCGTTGGAGTTACGAAATAAGTAAGGCAGTGAATGAAAGCAAAAAAATCTAATATCGAGTTAGGTGGCCTGCATTAGGAGAGGTCTATGTCTAGCAGTGGCCTGAAGTGGATTACTTATGATGATTTGTTTCTGTGACCTCTAATTTATTTATTAACTAGCTGTGCCCCGCGGTTTCACCCGCGCTAGATGCCTACATCATAGTAGCTTTATGCATGCAGTCTCAGCCCGATCGGTTTAAAATTGACAAAGTTTCATACAAACTTTCGTCCCCTATTTTATCCCCTTGGGGGTAGAATTAATCAAAATCCTTTCTTAGCGGATGCCTACGTCATAACATCTACCTGCATGCCAAATTTCAGCCCGACCCGTCCAGTGGTTTGGGCTGTGCGTTGATAGATCACTATGTCAGTCAGTCAGTCACCTTTGAGTTATATATATTTAGATTATTCCAGGATAAAAGGTATTCTTTATCTTAATCTAATAATAAAATAGCGAAAGTTTAATGAACATTGCTTATATGTTACTTTCATATATATGTAATTTATAAAAATTCGTCTAACAATAAAAAATAATTTTTTTTATTTAATTTAGTATAAAATTTTCTGTTAATATTTTTTTCCCCCTTTTCAGGTAAAATCCACAACTCCCCACTGCCATCTCGCTTTCAGAATACATGTAATTTTTTTTAAAATAAATTTTAAGATTTCCAGAAATGCGTAAACGGATTCTACCTAACGTTTTTATAACAGCTTATATACAGTGTGTAGTTTGCCGTGGGGTGTACATAATTGTGTGGAAATAGAACACGCTGTATGTATGACGCGGCCGCCATAAAAGATTTTTTTTTTTGTATTTAAATATATTTTTGACGCTTCCGTTTAATGTAATGTTTATTACCATTGCAACTTACTGGACTTACAAGATAATCTGCCGCCAAGCAGTAGTGTGTAAGCTAGCGAAATTACAGGGCTATTGAGACTAACCATCGTAAGTCTCAAAGTAATGTGTTGCCCTGGACTTTGTTTTGTTACTCAAAGTTCTGTGTATCGCTCCAATGGACATGTGTTGTCTTATACCATCAGGAGAGCGCCTTGTTCGTCTTATTACTTTTCGATTCGGTGGCGAGATATTATTTATGATTATAATGAATGAATTAGTAGAACTTTTTATAATATATGAAATATAAACTTTATGTTATTATAAAATATTGACAGAGCTTCGATGTTATTCACGTAAGCTTGAACGTTATTCAAAATGGCGGAATAAATCATAATGGCGGTCGCTATGCCGCTCAAAATAGCGCTGCTATTACTTTTGGCAACAAAAATGAGTTTTCCTATATAAAAATAATCACTTTCAAACCAAAATGTTACATTTTTGGTCGAGGATTGTGAAAATTTTATAAGAAAGCTCGTTTTTTAAGTAAAGATAACCCACCAATTGGCGTTTTTTAAGTTTGATGCACTGGCTGTAGTGTTTTAACTCTTTCCCTCTTATAGAAAGTCTATATCCATCTCTGTCAGATGAATTAACTTGCTCTTTATGATAAAAGATGGCGTTGTTGTAAAAATGCTCACTTAATGAGCATTGTGTGACGATTAAAATGCTCACACGCGAATAAAAGCGAAACTTATGCTATTCTGATAGAGTTGTTTTTTTTTTTCATTCAGCAAGATGTTTTATTATTTATTTTGACTTATGCGATTGGTATATGTATTTCCTTTTTAAAACTTGTAACTTGCCAACCAACTTATGTCGAAACAAATATATTTTTATTTTACTTAATTTTAGTTTTTTTTTTTCTAGATGCTAAGTACGTTTTGACCGAAAAAAAATTAGGCAGCTTTTGATAATTTTTTTTAAAATTAATTTCAATTTAGTACAAATTGCGTTGATTTATTTCGGAATTGATAAAAATACTCATTTTTGACAAATAACTTTTTTTTTTGTAAAATTCAAGTACAATATTTTTCGTTCAAAATTCGTACTTAGCAGTACTTTGGTGCATTCTTTACTTATAAAATACTGGCATGTAATGCTTTACTCCGGGGCCAGTGTGAATCGGCCCTTATGCCACTCGTGCTTGAATTACTATTAATTAAAATAGTTTACAATTTGGTTACACAAAAATATTTCTTAATACTATTCTAAAGAACATCTAAGAAAATTGTGTCGATAATTTTCAAGAAATACAAAAATTATTAAAATAACATCAAAATAAATATCATTCATAATTTTTGTGCATCAGATTTTGTTAAAAAAAATTATATATTTGATGAATGGTTTTTATATAAATTTGAAAAGAATATATTTTTGTGTAACCCAAAATTAGCTATTATTATTAAAATATAAAACAAAATATAATATATGTTAGCACTTATATACGTGTAAGATTGGCTAGCCTACGTAGATTGTTTTAATTTATTTCCTTTTTTTACTGTTTGATTCCAAATTTGTTAATTTGGTTTTAATATAGCGTTATAATTTTCTGATTGTAATTTACGAAGAAAATGTTCTAATTAAAAATTATAAAAAAGAAATATTAGATACTTATTTTATTCGTTTATTTATAACTGCTGTTTTGATAAATTGACATCAACCATTGACAAGATTGACATTTACCATTGACAAGATTGACATTTACCATTGACAAAATTGAGATTGCGACACGACATGAGGTTGACTCTAAATACCATGTTTTAGTTGTAGCATTTATCAACTGAGATATTGTGTCGTTTAAGAAAAACATCAAAAGTCAAATTTGTGATGCTGAAGCAATTTAAAAAAAATATATGTTATTTTCTGACTGGTTGTATAGCCATGTCAAAAATATTGGGCCGCCTAAAGCCCTTCATATGGCCTAATCTAGACCATACTAAGGTCCAACCAAGAAAATTGTAACGCAATGCTAAAACCAAATACAACATCTAAATTTTAATTCAATACGGAGTCCATTGTCAATTCATGATTTTTTATAAAGTTTTATTTTTGCTATTACGGACTTCGTATATCAATTTGACATTACCTAGTTAAATCTAGCGTTCTTAAAATGACAAGTTGTTTCGTTATTTATATTTACTGCTCAAAATAAAATAAAATTTTGATAAAATGTCACATCCTATCAAATGTTTTATGTCATTCGACAATCTTTTTTTACTAATGTTAGCACAGTGAGTGCATTGATGTCAATTTGACATAATGCCATAATGATTGACAATTATTTTATGAATATTGACATTTTTTAATGGGATGTGACATATTTTTTATTTTTATTTTGAGCAGCATTCATAAACGGGGTTCTAAATAAAATAATCGGATTCTAGGCGAACTAAAATAGCGATTGAAATTATCCCCGTACATTATATCTTATTATGAATTTGGCAATGAAATACGCAATCTTATGTATTTTTATGAATAAATTTATTATTAGCTTTAATTGACTTTTTGTTTTCATTTTAATTTTTTTTCCTTATTTTTTTATGAGAACTGTTAAACTATAATACAGAGAAATGATTATAAATGTTTGATATAATACTTTTTAATATTTTAATTAACAATTTTATCTGATATATTTTTTTTTTTTTTTAATGACAATTTATCAGTTTTATTGGTAACTTTACAGAACTGAATAACTTTTTTAATTTTATTATTGACTTTTTTACACTCGCCATATTTTTATTATATTTAATAAATGTTTGACAGTTCTCAATTTTACCCGGTCACAAAATCATTGGATATTCTTTTTATAATTATTAAATAATATAGCAATTTATAGTAATAAGTTATAGCTTAAAGTACGTTATGTTATGGTTTTGTAACGTGATTTTTTAATTATATGCTATTTCGAAGATTATTATGGAAGTCGTGTTTTATTTATTTATCCCATTATCGTCAGTGATGTCAAATAAAATAATTAGTACCTGGATGACCGAGCTTTGCTCGGGTGAAAACACGGATAAAACGACGTTTTCTAAAAATGAAACCAAGCTAGATCGATTTATCGCCCCCGAAACCACCTGCATACTAAATTTCATGAAAATCGTTGGAGCCGTTTCCGAGATTCAGAATATATATACAATATTGCTCGTTTAAAGATATAGATATTTGACATGTGATACTATAATTATTCAAATGTAACATTTACATTACATTACATTAATTAAATTATTACATTTTGTAGCGATGATAGCTCAGTGGTTAGCGCGGTCGGTTCGCATGCCGAAGGGCGTGGTTTCAAACCCCAACAATGAGCTTGAGCTGCCGGTGAAGGAAAACATCGTGAGGAAACGATAGCGTGGTGGTAGGGTACTTTATAGTACTAGGCTGGCTAACTACTAGCCAAGCCAAGCATCTAACGATGTGTTCCGGCAGCCTCACTTGAGAGCCAGTTCCATTCCATGCTAGGTGTGCTTTACCATCTTCGACCACACAGTCACTTAACATCAGCTGCGATGGCGTACAAAGGCAAGTCCATTTCTTATTAAAAAAAATATTTTTCACTCAAAAACGGCTTAACAGTTTTGAGCGATACTTGAAATACAGATAGGTTTTATGGATTAACACTATCTGCTATTCATTCTTTTTTTTATTGCTGACCGTCTAGGTGTTTGCCCACAGCTCACCTGATGTTAAGTGACGGTGTGGTCGAAGATAGTAAAGCACACCTAGCCTGGAATGGAACTGGCTCTCAAGTGAGGCTGCCGGAACACACCGTTAGATGCTTGGCAGCAGATTTTCAATTTGGGAGTGGTAGCTAGCCAGCCGAGTACTAGAAAGTACACTACCACCGCGCTATGGTTTCCTCAAAATGTTTTCCTTCATCGGCAGCTCAAGTTCATTGTTGGGGTTTGAACCCACGCCCTTCGGCATGCGAACCTACCGCGCTAACCACTGAGCCATCATCGCTACGAAGATTTCTCATTCTGATAGAATCAGTTATAAAACTACAACCTCATTGCTTAAAAAATTTGACGTTAGAAAAATTTAAATCTTTCATTTTTGGCAACTGTCAAATATATCAAAGAATTTTTGGAGAATTAAAATTTACCGTGATATCAGTAAGTTACGAAAATGCGTTTATCACTAACAAAATTCATGTGATGAGCATGGGCACGGTTAAGGCCATCTGCTGGAGTTCTAAGGTAACGTTTTAACACAATAAGTAAGTAGTAGTTCGAATCCCAGCAATGAGTTTGAGCTGTCAGTGACGGAAAAACATAGCGGTATTTTCTAGTACTCAACTGGGTAGCTATAAAGTTGAAAAGCGGTCACTTGAGAGCCAGTTCCATTCCCAGCTAAGTGTGCTTTACCATCGTTGACCACACCGTCGTGGCGTGGGTTCAAACCCCAACAATGAGCTTGAGTTGCCGGTGAAGGAAATCATAGCGTGGCGGTAGGGTACTTTCTAGTACTCGGCTGGCTAGCTACCACTCCCAAATTGAAAATCTGCCGCCAAGCATCTAACGGTGTGTTCTGGCAGCCTCACTTGAGAGCCAGTTCCATTCCCAGCTAAGTGTGCTTTACCATCGTTGACCACACCGTCACTCGACATCAGATTAACGTCAAACATCTAGCTTGTCAACTTTAAAAAATCATCAAATCTACGTATGCTATTAGAAGTTTCGTCAGCTAGTTGGAAGACTATCTGACTTCTAATCTGGAGGTCCTGGGTTCAAATCTCACGGCACGCTCTGTATTTGTTTAGTTATCTGCGTAATGAAAAGATTGAGAGGAAAAGAGTTCATAAAATTCTCGAAGAGTTGTAAAGTGCCAACCCGTATTTGCCCAGCGTGTTCTTATCTTCTCACAATGAGACGAATCCCGCGCCCAGTAACAAAACAGAACACAACAAACAACACAACTAGAACAAAACAACAATAACAAAAAACAATTAGACAATTGGGACAATTAATAAAATAAGGGCTGATACATATATATGTTTCTAGCTGTGCCCCGCGGTTTTACCCGCGTGGTGATGGATGATGATGATGATGATAAAAAGTATCCTTTGTTTTATTCCAGGACCTAAAGTATCTACATGCAAAATTTCATCCAGATCCGTTCAGCCGTTCTGGCGTGATTGAGTAACAAACATCCATACTTTCCCAATTATAATATTAGTGGGATTACTCTAACCCAACCTTTTTCGTCTCCAGTACCGCAGGCAGTACTTGGCACAAGCCCAGAAGACCGAAGAAATCCAAGGAGTATTCGCTGAAACCTCACCCATAGTCCACAAACCGTCCAAAACAAACGACAAACTGAAACACAAACAGCAAAAGGCTTGCCAAAGTGTAATTAAAAAAATAGTTGATATCTTTCAACTCTTCCACGGAGATAATTACACGCCTGAAGATAAAGTGTCTCAAGTGTCGCTCTGCTTGAAGCCTTGCTCCACGCCCAATGTAGAAGACTTCTCGAAATTGCCTGACTGCTGTCCAGCTGACGATTGTCCAGTAAACAACGCGCAGCAAAAACAAGCAAAAGCTCAACCTAAAATGTGTCGACATAAAAAATTCCCGTGTCCAACAGTCTGTCCTTCCAAAACACCTGAGCCATGTTCGCCAGAACCAGAGAAATGCTGTGCTGATGAGCCAACTAAAAAGGCGTGCACCAAAGATCCGTGCATGGAGAAATGTTGCTTGAAAGACAAGAAAAAAAACTGTCCCCCCGAATCGGTTCCCTGCGTTGAAGCTAGGCGTAAAAGGAAGAAGAACAAAGGGAAGAGATCTAAAGCGTCGTCTTCCATTTGTGTTATAAACGAAACCGCCAGAGCCAACTGTTGTACTTGCTGTTGCTTATTAGCTGAGTATTTTAAAGAGATATTGAGACTGTTTTGTATTAAAAATGACACGCGCTTGTCTGAGATCTTTTGCGAACTGTGCGAGGTAGCTAGCTGTATTTGCAATGATTGTTTGAATTTATTGAAGAAGCTTATCCACTGTGTCTGTTCCCTGAACGCGAAGTGCTGTTGATAATATTTGAAGGGATTATTGTTTTCGCTGTCTATATTTACAATATTGTGATATGTATTATTTTGGCACTCATTGATTTTCTGCGATTAAATTTGAATTTATTAAAGAAGCTTATCCACTGTGTCTGTTCCCTGAACGCGAAGTGCTGTTGATAATATTTGAAGGGATTATTGTTGTCGCTGTATATATTTAAAACATTGTGATATGTATTATTTTGGCACTCATTGATTTTCTGCGATTAAATTTGAATTTATTAAAGAAGCTTATCCACTGTGTCTGTTCCCTGAACGCGAAGTGCTGTTGATAATATTTGAAGGGATTATTGTTGTCGCTGTATATATTTAAAACATTGTGATATGTATTATTTTGGCACTCATTGATTTTCTGCGATTAAATTTGAATTTATTAAAGAAGCTTATCCACTGGGTCTGTTCCCTGAACGCGAAGTGCTGTTGATAATATTTGAAGGGATTATTGTTTTCGCTGTTTATGTTTACAATATATGTATTATTTTGGCACTCATTGATTTTCTGCGATTAAATTTATTTTAATGAACGTATATTTGTTATACATATATATATATATAGGGTTATTGAGACGAATCTTACGATGCCTTAATTGTCGTAATCCATTCGGCCGTTTGGAAGATACGAGGTAATAAAGACATTTACATACAGACAAGATACGCGCGAAAAACATAACCCGTCCTTAAGAGGAAAGCAGTCAACTGAGACATTTGAAAATTAGGTATTTCACCAAGCTATTTCTGTCGCGCCGCACGCAGCACCCGCGTACATACTGAGCGAAAGGGACAACTGCACCTCGGGCTCATTAACCCGAAATAAAATGAGCAAAATCGAGGTTTCGTATACCTCTGTTTCCTCCTCCAAATTTAGACCGATTTTAGTATTTCTTTTAACAAGTAAATAAGCAGGATGAGTTCTTTGCCTGTGCGTTTTATTTTTTTAAGATTATGTCTATGAGATTGGGAATTTGGACGTTGAAACACAGCGTTGAAACTAGGTAAATTTTAAGATTTTTGAAGATTCCTAGCTCTTATAAAAAAAACATATATCAAAAAATCAAAACAGAGGGGCATGAAACTAGCAAGTATCTACTTCCTATCTAAAAATTATTGCTCTAGTATTAAAATCCTGGAAGGAAAATGGGGAAAACGTTTGTATGAAGAAAATGACGACTTGTTTCCTCTTAACAGTCGGGTAAAAATAAAAGAACTTCATATAAAAATCACATTTTTATTTTATTTTTTTACAAAATCAACAACCTCAATTTAAAAATATACTACAACTATATCTATTATATTATAAAAAATGCTTATTTACCGTTACCAGGTATAATTATCAAAATTAAAATCATACTTAAATAGCGCGCATTTTAAATTATTAAATGAATTGGAAGAAAAAAAATATTCAATTTTCCTTGCTTTAAACAGGATTTTATGGCGTTGCACATTCTGTATCTGCCAGTAACGAATTAAAAAAAAAATATTATAACAGTCGAAATCAATCAAGTCACGGTCAAGTCCAAGACATGTCACTTTAACCGGGAGGCGTGAACTAAAAAGTGAATTGATACTTATAAAACTTATGGATAAATTAACTTAAGCACATTACTATTATTCCGTTTAAAGCAAGAAAATAAAATGCGCGCCTATGTTAAATTATTTAACAACTAGTATACAGGGTTAGACAGAACTGGTATGAGTTAAAAAAGCTGCACTTGTGGAACAACTGATTTAGGAATATATCTGAAATTAAATAGTTTTTTTTTTCATTGTTATAAGGCTAGGTAATTAACCATAGCTCATAAGATTTCAATATAACGTTGTGAACGAAGAATGTATAAGGGCATCAAGTCTGAACCGTTAGCGACCTGTCGCCAGATGTTCAATGATCCCCTTTCAGTTAAGCAAACTGTTTAACCCTGCACGTAAAAATATTAAACTTAGCAATGATTTCAAATAGGCTTTTACAATTTAGTTTTGGTTTTAAGAATTTGAAACTACCAAAAACTGCAATTTATTGCAATTGCAATACAAAGAACAAATACCGCAATTACTTGCTAGCTTGCGACCAATTATAACACAACTTAGAAAGTAATTCTTACAAATTTAACATGGGCAAGAATGTTTACATTTAAATATACAGAAGAAAATCCGACACGCTTCGCCCTAACATAGAGTGAATACGCGACAATCGCTGCTAACTTTTGTGAATTCTGATGTCAAATAGATTTCCTAATTGACATTGCAGTTAGACGATTGATGTCAATTAAGCCACTGTTCAGTAACAACATATGTATATGCACATGGAATTCGTACGGCTAAAGGATTGAGTGTGTTTTATTTATCAATAATATTGTTTTAATTAATATGGTTCATGTTAAAATAAATGTATTTTTTTTTTAACTTGCGCGAACTAAATTTCATCTCACAATCGCGTTCTACAAAAGTCTGTGTCTTAGTAAACTTTGCAATTTGTTGAAATTTGAACAAATGCCGCAATAACTCGCTAGCTTGCGACCAATTATAACACAACTTAGAAAGTAATTCTTACAAATGTAAAATTTTATTTATTTAAAAAGTACAAATTTAACATGGGCAAGAATGTTTTAACACTTTTTACATTTCAATATACAAAAGAAATTGCGACACGCTTCGTCCTAACATAGAGCGAATACGCGACAATCGCTGCTAACTTTTGTGAATGCTGATGTCAAATAGATTTCCTAATTGACATTGCAGTTAGACGATTGATGTCAATTAAGACACTGTTCGGTATCAAAATATACGAACATGAATTCATACGAATAAAGGATTGAATGTGTATTTTATTTATATGTAATATTGGTCATGTTAACTGAAATAAATGTTTTTTTAAACTTGCTCGAACAATTTTTTTTTTATTGTTGTCAGGCTTGGTTTTTGACCACAGCTCAGTTGATGTTAAGTGACGATGTGGTCAGAGATGGCAAACACACCTAGTGTTTGCCATCTTTGAACTGGAATGGAACTGGCTTCTCAAGTGAGGCTACCAGAACACACTTGGCGGCAGATTTTTAACTTGAGGTTGGATATGGTCGCCCAATCTCTTTCTATAATTACTAGAAAAAAATACATGAAAGCCAGGTAAAATTTTTTTTTTTTCAATAAATCCTGGTTATTTTACAAAAAAATATTTTGGTAAGTAACATAACACAAAATATAATATTTTCTAATGAGAATTAAAATTAAGTACATAATTTTATACAAAGTGTGCCTATAGTCTCCATGAAGAAGGCCACCGTATATGACCGAAACTATAGTCGGAGCATGCGATATAATTAACGTGAGTAATTCCGCATGAGCAAAACAAAATTGTGTCAAACCCACGTCAGTTTTCATAGCAAAATTTCATAGAACCCGTTTTTTTTAAACAGGGTTGTGCAGAACGGTATTGCCAAGCTAAAAGGAGGTAAAAATAGCAAGTGCCACAGTACTTGGTGGTAGATTTCCTTAGCAGGAGGTCGTCTAGGTAGGTACCACCGCAGTACCAGATATTCTGCCGCAAAGCAGTAGTGTGTAAACATTACTGTGTTCCGGTTTGAAGGGTACCGCAGCTAGCGAAGTTACAGGGCTGTTGAGACTAACCATCTAGTCTCAAAGTAATGAGCGCCAAGGCAGCGATGCCCTGGACTTTGTTTTACTACTCAAAGTTCTGTGTATCGCTGCAACGGTCATGGACAGGCGCTATCTCTTAACATCAGGAGAGCGTCTCGTTCGTCTCATTACTGTTACATTTAAAAAAAAAAGTCTGACGCAGGATGGAGGTTTTTGTTATAGATATTTAGAACAAATAACTTCGACCTACAATAAGTTCGTTTTAAGTTTTAAGTTTATGCCAAATTTTAGTTTTAGATATTAAGTTTCGGATAAGTATTTTAAAATGTTTTCAAGTTAGTTAAATTTAAATCCTTGTTGTTCACAATGTTGATCAACAGAACCTCCTTAGTAACATATTATCGCGTAATACTTTTAAAGTTGTTACAATCTGCAAGCGATATTATATTTTTTTTTTTTTTAAATTCAACAGTAACTTTTATTTACAAAAGAAATATATAACTACACCAAAATGTTTTTTATTTTATTAAAACTAACGATTTTACCCTCACCTACCCTACCTTAATAGAAAAATATTTAAATTTATTATTTACGGAAAGGGAAATTGAATAAAAAACAAATTCCCGAAAAAAAATTACCCACAACGTCCTTAAGACATTTCTTTTGAATTTCATCAAAATCGATAAAGCATTTAAGTTGGCAAACAACCAAACGTGAAAGACAGAGATATTTAGAATATAAACATTTAAAATTGTACTATGTACAGGGCTATAAGCTTTGTGTACTAAGCAAAAAGGGAGTAATTTTATTTATAATTATGAACAACTTACTATACATTTAATTCTGAAATCGTGAATAACTTCTAAATTGTTTTTTAGAATTTTAACCCCCTTTCCGGTTTAGCATACGCTAAGCTTGTAACCCCGTATATAGTAAATGTAAACTCTATCAACTTTTTACACTTATTAGTGTATTTTATTTACATTTTCTGATACAAAAGAATCAGAACAAAAAAATAAAAATAAAACGAGAAATTATTTCCAATTATTATTTTAATTTCTTTTAGAATTTCTTTTTAGAAATCTTATATTAATTAAAAAATAATTTGAAACAATTCTTTATATATATATATATATATATATATTAAATAAGTTCGCATTATATATCGACCGTAGCAATTAACATTGTCGGATCTACATTTTTCCTATTTTTATTTTATTGCATTAAAGTTCTTAGAATATGTCTAAAAATGCCTCCGAAAATTATTAAATTCCTAAAATCAATCTAATGGTAAACAAAAAAAAAGTTTTTTTATCGAATTTAATAATTTTCGGAGGCATTTTTAGACATATTCTAAGACCTTTAATGCAATGAAATGAAAATAGGAAAAATGTAGATCCGACAATGTTAATTGCTACGGTCGATATATATATATATACTAGCTGTGCCCCGCGGTTTCACCCGCGCTAGATGCCTACGTCATAGTAGCTTTATGCATGCAAAGTCTCAGCCCGATCGGTTTAAAATTTACAAAGTTTCATACAAACTTTCATCCCCTATTTTATCCCCTTGGGGGTAGAATTAATCAAAATCCTTTCTTAGCGGATGCCTACGTCATAACATCTACCTGCATGCCGAATTTCAGCCCGATCCGTCCAGTGGTTTGGGCTGTGCGTTGATAGATCACTATGTCAGTCAGTCAGTCACATTTGAGTTATATAGGTATATTTAGAAGATTAAGAATTGTTTCAAATTATTTTTTTATTATTAATGAAAGTAAACTCTTTAATACTACATACCTTGCCTATTATTTATGACTTCTACATATAGAAGTCATATATGTGACTTTTAAAAAACATAATTACCTGCGAACTTATTTCATAAACCTTACCCGTTCATAGAATAGAGGTAATTCATTATTATTAAAAAAAAAAAAAAATTTGCAAGCCGATTTTGCAATTTAAGTATAATTTTTATATTAATATAAACAATGTAATCATGACTTAAATCGGATAAAGTCAAAGTAATCAAAACTTTTAAACCATAAAGACGAAAAAAAAAATGCAAATTAATCTAATCTGCAAATTAAACATCCAACACATTTAGTAAAGGATCAAAGATTACTATAGCGAAAGTTTCTTTTAAAATTATGAGCGCAATGTACCCCCCTTACAGCTAAGTACCCAAAGCTTGTAACCCAATTACTCCTGACTCAAGCCGATCGGCACACCAATACCGTAATCCCTAAAATTATAATCTTGTGTGCCGTGAATGGTTCTTACGTGAATCCTCAAGTAGCTAGGTCTGGTGAAAAACTTGTAACATATATGACATTGGTACTTTTTGAGCCCTTGATGTGTTTCCAGATGCCGTTTCAGTTTGCCCTTCGTGATGAACCCTTTACCGCACTGCTGGCAAATGAAAGGCTTCTCTTTCGTATGCGTGTAGCTATGCAGCTTCAAGTAGTACGGCAGCTTGAATGATTTTGAGCAAACCTGTAAATTCAAATTGTTTATTGATATAAAAACAACGGCTAATCAGTTGCACTTATGTCACAAAATTATACATTATTCAATGAGAAAATTAATTAACATGTCAGATTCAAATACAATGTCGGATTTATATAAAATGTCACATGCAAATACTACGTCAAACTAGAATTAAAATAGAATGTCATATTCAAATACAATGTCAAATTCAAATAGATTGACAGATTCAAATACAATGTCGAATTTATATTAAATGTCACAAACAAATACTACGTCAAACTAGAAATAAAATAGAATGTCATATTCAAATACAATGTCAAATTCAAAAATTCTGTCAAATTCAAAAAGATTGTCAGATTAAAGTACAATGTCAAATTTAAATAAAATGTCAAATTTAAATAGAATGTCAGATTAAAATACAATGTCAAATTAAAAAATTACAAATTCAAAAACTGTGTCATATTAATATAGAATGTCGGATTTAAATACTATGTTAAATTTAAATAAAATGTCAAATTCAAATACTATGTCAAATTTAAATAGAATGTCAGCTTCAAATACTATGTCAAACTCAAATACTTCAACTTTTCAATTCTGGCATCTGCGGTGTTGCCACAATTTTGCCAAAAACTCAAATACAATCTCAAATTAAAATAGTATGTCAGATTCAAATACAATGTCAAATTTAAATACAATGTCTATGTAAAAGATTGTAGTGAATGTTATTGATTGCTATCTTCATAATTTTGGTTCAATCATATTCTAGATGATAAAGGATACCTTTTATTCCGGAATAATTATCCTTAAGACATATCTGTACTAAATTTCAAGTGGATACGTCCTTTAGTTATTTATTGAAAATCTCACAGGAACCTAGCATTTTTCCGGGATAAAAAGTATCCTATATGTTAATCTAGGTAACAAACTATATGTTTACCAAATTTTATCCAAATCCGTTCAGCCGTTTTGGCGTAATTAAGTAACAAACATTCACATTTATAATATTAGTAGGATGATTATAAAGCCCAACAAAAGTGGGCTAAAGACATCGATTCCCAGCAGTGGGACAATATAAGCTAATGGAATTAAACATCACAAACCTGGCAGGTATGTTTTTTCTCCTCTTCCTCGTCGAAATCCTCGAGCGCCAGCTTCGAGCCGTGCGTCTTGAGATGTTCCTCTAAATAGTAAAAGTGCTGGAATATTTGTCCGCAGATGTTACAAATTCGCGACCTGCAAAATATTATTTATTTTTTGTTTTATTCATATACTAACTGCTAAAAAGTAGCCTATTTATTAATCCAGGGTTTCAGCTACCTCTAAACCAAATTTCATCAAAATTGGTCCAGCCGTTTGAGCGTGAAGATGTAACAAAATTACTCAAAAACTTTCGCTTTTATAATATTACGAGAAACACCCCGCGGTGTTACTCGCTTAAATTTTTCGGGATGAACAGTAGCCTATGTGTTAATTCAGGATATCAGCTACATCTACACCAAATTTCATCAAAATTGGTCCAGCCGTTTGAGCGTGAAGAAAGAACAAACACACTCACAAACTTTCGCTTTTATAATATTACTAGCTGCGCCCAGCGGTGTTACTCGCAAAATTTTTTCGAAATAAAAAGTAGCCTATGTGTTAACCCAGGGTATCATCTACCTCTAAACCAAATTTCATCAAAATTGGTCCAGCCGTTTGAGCGTGAACAACGAACAAACACACTCACAAACGTTCGCTTTTATAATATTACTAGCTGCGCCCCGCGGTGTTACTCGCAAAATTTTTTCGAAATAAAAAGTAGCCTATGTGTTAACCCAGGGTATCATCTACCTCTAAACCAAATTTCATCAAAATTGGTCCAGCCGTTTGTTCGTGAAGAAGTGACAAACTCGCTCACAAACTTTCACCTTTATAATATTAGTGTCATATATATTCTAGAACATTACATTATTATAACTAGGAACCCGCCCCGGCTTCGCGCGGGTAGTAAGAATGGGTATAGTAAGCTATCCTTAAAAGGTAGATATATGCCACCGCGGACTTGTTTGTAGATCTATAAAAGAGGAATATCCCGCCATGCATTGTTTTGTTATATCTCAAAGGGATTAGGCAGCGTTTTCGATGAAAGCTCCCAGGTGGCTTGACTTTTTCCGACACTTCCAACAATTATCATCATATTTCAACCAATTTACACAAAACCTTGACAAATTATATACCTAAGCCTTCCTCTTGAATCACACTATCTATTGGTGAAACTCGCATGATAATCCGTTTAGTAGTTTTTAAGTTAATCGCGAACACACAGACAGACAGACAAACAGACGCGGAGGACGACTTTGCTTTAATAATGTTTTTTTTTTATGTCTGACAGGCCAGGTGTTTGATCACAGCTCACCTGATGTTAAGTGACGGTGTGGTCGAAGATGGTAAAGCACACTTAGCCTGGAATGGAACTGGCTCTCAAGTGAGGCTACCGGAACACACCGTTAGATGCTTGGCGGCAGATTTTTCATCTTGAAGGTGGTAGCTAGCCAGCCGAGTACTAGAAAGTACCCTACCACCACGCTATGGTTTCCTCACGATGTTTTCCTTCACCGGCAGCTCAAGCTCATTGTTGGGGTTTGAACCCACGCCCTTCGGCATGCGAACCGACCGCGCTAACCACTGAGCTATCATCGCTATAAACCTATATTACCTTTCATCAGTTCCGGGGTCGGGTAAAGCAGTAGTGGGCGCGGCGACTTCAGGAGTTTTGGGAATCTTACGAGCGTTCTGCAATACCATCGCCAACACCGAGTTGCGGTTCTCTTCAAGAATTCTGCAAGATATATAGATAGAATGTATTTATTCTGCACACTAATACATACATTTACAATTAAAATAACCGCCTCAATCAAAACAGCTCGAACACGGTGTTTTCTGTGAAGAACAGTCACCATCAGTTACCATCTTCGACCACAACGTCACTTAACATCAGATGAGTTGTGGAACAACACATAGCCTGTCAGCCATAAAAAAAAAAAAAAAATATTATTATTTTAGTTTTGCCTTTTAACTTATATGTAAGTATTTCTTAAAGCTGTTTAAGTTTTATTACTTACTAGCTGTGCCCCTCGGTTTCACCCGCGCTAGATGCCTACGTCATAGTAGCTTTATGCATGCAAAGTCTCAGCGCGATCGGTTTAAAATTGACAAAGTTTCATACAAACTTTCATCCCCTATTTTATCCCCTTGGGGGTAGAATTAATCAAAATCCTTTCTTAGCGGATGCCTACGTCATAACATCTACCTGCATGCCAAATTTCAGCCCGATCCGTCCAGTGGTTTGGGCTGTGCGTTGATAGATCACTATGTCAGTCAGTCAGTCACCTTTGAGATATATATATTTAGATTTTCTTAGAAATCTTAGCCATTTTTAACCAAAATTGGATCTTAATAATAGCAATAGAACACAATGGGCGTTATTTTGACAGTTTTGGCAATGACAGTTACAAAATATTTGTAAAAGAAACTTAAAAAAAAATTCATCGCTATAAAAGTAAAAAAAGGTAAAGTTCGGAGCGAAGTATACTCACAGGCCCTCCTTGATGTGGGAGCGGAGGTGCATGCGCACGTGGTACCGCGTGTGGAACATATGCGCGCACACCGGACACTCGTAGCGTAGCGAAAACTGTGACACCGAATGAGATGCCAAATGTCGCTGCAAAATATACAATATATTAATACCTTTAAACGAGCAATTCTTGTCATCATCATCAGCCAAGACGTCCACTGCTGGAGATAGGCCTCCTCCTGGGAGGGTTTTGCCAACACTCGCCACGCATGGCAGGCGGGTTGGCGAGCGCAGTTAGGTGTGATTGTTCAAGGAAGACGCTGCTGCCCATCTTCCGGATTACATCCCTTAGCCGACTCTTACGGCAACCACGGGCAGAGAGGGTGGGGTACTATTTTTACGCCGGCACCACCACGGTAAATCTTGTATATATGTGTATATACATATAAAAGCTGAGCTTAGTGTGGGCTCGCGTAGTTTTTCTAGCGGGTAATAATTTTTAAGACAGTTGTTATTTTACAACCTGATTCCAGTGGTGCCATCTAGTATTCAGTAGATTAACTACGATGTATTTGAGTATTGAGTTTAGTTCTGTTGCAGCGATGTTAACTCTTTGGTTTTCTAACAGATGGCGTTAGTAGTACAATAACATTCTTATCCAATGAATACAAAATTGTTAATGTAATTTTTTTTAATGGTTATAAAATTATTATTTTTTTGACAGATAACACATCTAGATATGATGTTAAATTACTATGTTAAAGCACAAATCTATAGGCGTGATAGTTTTTCAGTAAAGTGTACCACAAAAATGCTCAGGTTGTGGAATAGTGATAATCTGCTAGATGCTGACATATTTTTATATTGACATATTTATATACTTTGACATTTTGTTTTTATTCCATTGACATGTAATCAGTGTTCTAAAACTCTTAAACAATAAAATATTTTTGTAGCGATGATGGCTCAGTGGTTAGCGCGGTAGGTTCGCATGCCGAAGGGCGTGGGTACAAACCCCAACAATGAGCTTGAGCTGCCGGTGAAGGAAAACATCGTGAGGAAACCATAGCGTGGTGGTAGAGTACTTTCTAGTACTCGGCTGGCTAGCTACCACCCTCAACTTGAAAATCTGCCGCCAAGCATCTAACGGTGTGTTCCGGCAGCCTCAATTGAGAGCCAGTTCAATTCCAGGCTAGGTGCGCTTTACCATCTTCGACCACACCGTCACTTAATATCAGGTGAGCTGTGGTCAAACACGTAGCCTGTCAGCTATAAAAAAAAAATTGTATTTATATTTGTAACGAGGGTTAAAAATTAAAATATAAAGATAGCAAGTTACCGTACCTGTAATTTTGAATGTGAACTGTATCCCTTGTTACAGAATTCACAGAGATACTTCTTCCCTTCGCTCGCGTTGTCACGCCCCTTGCATTTCTTACGATGATACACCTGGACAACCAAATTTCTTCATATATATATATACAGTCAACGAGCTATGGAGAGGGCTATGCTCGGAGTTTCCCTACGAGATCGAATCAAAAATGAGGACATCCGTAGACGAACTAAAGTAGCCGACATAGCCCAGCGAATTAGCAAGTTGAAGTGGCAGTGGGCAGGGCACATAGCACGCAGAATTGATGGCCGATGGGGCTGCAAGGTTCTGGAGTGGAGACCACGGACCGGCAAGCGCTGTAAGACGTCCACCCACAAGGTGGACCGACGACCTCATAAAGACCGCAGAAGCACGCTGGATGCGAGCCGCTTCCAACGGGTCTTTATGGAAGTCAATGGGGAAGGCCTATGGTTGGAGGTTTGATGACAGCAATGCTATATAAATTATTTATTTACCAGCGACCCGCCCCGGCTTCGCACGGGTATAGTAAGCTATCCTTAAAAGGTAGATATATGCCACCGCGGACTTTTTTGTAGATCTATAAAAGAGGAATATCCCACCATGCATTGTTTAGTTATATCTCAAAGGGATTAGGCAGCGTTTTCGATGAAAGCTCCCAGGTGGCTTGACTTTATTCGACACTTCCAACAATTATCATCATATTTCAACCAATTTACACAAAACCTTGACAAATTATATACCTAAACCTTCCTCATGAATCACTCTATCTATTGGTAAAACTCGCATGATAATCTGTTCAGTAGTTTTTAATTTTATTGCGAACAAACAGACGCGGTGGACGACTTTGTTTTATAATATGTAGTTAACAAAGATTCGTCTCATGAGCTAAGAATATTAATTGTCTATAAAATATATATCATAAGCATCATGTGTGTGCGTAATTACGTTCGTGCATGAATTAAACATGCGTGCATCTGTGTGTGCACTCAACGCACTCAGTTGAGCTTGTGTTGAGTTGGCAGGCTAGCTGGGTGTGGACAAAGACAAAAAAAAACAGACTTCATATGATTTTCACATGGATGTCATTGTCAGAACTGGACCAAATTGAAATGGGACCACACGGGAAGCACCAGCTTTCAAATAAAAAAAAGAATCATCAAAATCAGTTCACCCAGTCGAAAGTTCTAAGGCAGGTATGGGCAACCTTTGGCTAGTTGCGTGCTAAACTTACTATATTAATGCAGTCGCGGGCCATAACACAAAATAAAAAAGCCAATTTTATTAAGTCATTGGTGAAGTAAATTTACGTGTAACGGTTAATGTGATATTTGTGTTTGAACTTCAGAAACAAGTTTGTTCAAAATCCACTTGTTCAGAGGCGTAACGAGTTTTCCAGATTTTCATCTGTGACTCTCTTACGGCATTTCGACTTATTAGTCTTCATCATCGAGAAAAATTGTTCGCCTTTATATGTACTTCCAAAAACGCAAACAATTCTCGCGAACTCTCTCAGTTGTTTGTATGTCTATTCGCGCGAAATTTCAAAATGTCTCGCGGGCCGGGTCAAATGCCGACGCGGGCCGGTTGTTGCCCATATATTAAATTAAATTAAATTATATTTATTGAGTCAAAAAAACGGTCCAGCCAATTACATTCAAAACTCACAAGAAATTACATAAAAATTTAAATAAAAAGCAAAATACAATAATTAGAAATTTTTGAAAACAATGTCAAATAGTTACAATAACAAAAAATAATAATAATAAAAATTACAAATGTCACGAAATAAAAAAAAAAAAAAAAAATTAGATATTAAAAGTCCAAATTGTCATCCGAGCCTGGATTGGTGTTATTGCATCGGTCCCACTGGTCAGTTAAATTTTCACAATATATTTGGAAAGATGCAATAATTGACCTCCAGTTGTCAAATACAATGTCAAGTTCAGTGTTGGCAGCGAGGAGTGCATTGAGGTGTCGGCGGGTGCGAACTAAAGGCGACATAGAGCGCGCCACAGTGCGACCGCTGTCTACGTGAAACAAGGGATGCGGCCGACCGCGCCTGTTTGCCGGGATCCCTGGCTTGTCAGCCACAAACAACGTGCAGAGTAGATTGTGCAGGTCCATAGAATCGACCGCTCCTCTGAGCACTTTGCAACATATACTGAGTTGGTCGATTAATCGCCTCACTTCCAGCGAGTTATAGCCAAGCTGGCCGAGCAAAAACTTGGTCGGGTACATGTACGGATAGTATCCAAAGACCTTCTTCTAGAGCGATCTTGAGAAAGCTTTTTGGACCTTCTCGAGCATTCGCGTGTAGGTGACGTGGTGTGGATTCCAGATACATGCGCCCGACTCAAGTTTGCTTCTTACCAAGGAGTTATACAAAGTTTTTATAACTTGCGGGTTTTCAAAGTCCCGGGCGTTACGGAGAACAAAACCCAAACGACGGTAAGCCTCCTTCGCAAGATCGGATATATGATCGTGAAACGTCAAGCTGCGGTCAAAATTTACCCCGAGATCTTTAATACTACATACTCTATTAATAGGAAAGTCATTTAAACAATAGTCAAAGTGGATTGGTTTCTTTTTACGATCAAATGTCATACAATTGCATTTATTAATATTAAATGTCATTCCATTTCTTACGCTCCAATCATACATCTGATTTATGTCATTTTGTAAGTTAAGACAGTCACGGGGGGTTTTTATCTCTAGAAATAACTTAAGATCGTCAGCATACAACAAACATTTGGCATTAGCCAATACTCTAGCCAACTTGTGAATCATGATTTGAAAAAGTAAAGGGCCGGTAATAGAACCGTGACTCACGCCGGATCTGGTAGGATACAGGCTTGACGCGTATGTGCCATGCTTCACGTACTGACTTCGGTCCCTCATAAAGTCAGCAAAAAATTTAAGCAAACTTGGGGAGAAGCCAATATCAGACAGTTCGCGTAACAATATGTCGTTATTAATTTTGTCAAAAGCTTTCTGAAAATCGAAGTGTATTACGTCGACTTGCGATCCTCTATCCATGGCGCTAGAGATATATTCGACAAGACACAGCAAGTTCGTGTTAACAGACCGACCCGGCCTGAAACCGTGTTGCTCTTCGCCTATCTGGTGTTTTACCTGTCTGTATATCTCCTTGTGCAAGATGCACTCAAAAATTTTGGCTGGTGCGCAGAGAATTGCTATTGGCCGGTATTCTTCCACCAAAGTCGTTTTACTACTTTTAGGAATAGGGGTTACTCTGGATAACTTCCATTGTGTGGGGTACTTCCCATTATTCAGCGAGAGATTAAATATGTGACACAATGGAGGCACCAAATGGTCTTTGCTATTTTTGAGAACGAAACTGGGCAGATTATCAGGACCTGGTGAGCTGCCTGATTTTAGTTTATTGAGGCCACGCTCAACATCCGCTGGAGACACAACAGGCACGCTGATATAACCGCCGAAGTAGCCTTGCTCAGAACACGCATCGACACTCAACTCAGGCATATCCTCCAAAAATACACTAGAGAAGTGTTTCGCAAACGCTTCAGCGGCTTTTATACCGGTATGCATTTCCCCGTTATATGACACACAAGGTTCGAAACCACCCTTGGACCTGAGATTGTGCACATGTTTCCAAAAATGCTGAGGCTGCAACTGCAGGTTTTCTTCGATATGAGCCATATGCGATTTATAGGCTTCAGAAATACGATGCTTTAAATTAGAACGCAGATCGGAAAACAACAGGTAGGCCGTGGTACATTTTGTATTCAGCCATGATCTGTGTAACCAAGTTTTACGCCGAATATCCTTTATAATATCTGCGTCGTACCATACGGGGTACCTATTCCGTTTAGCAAGCTGCCTATTCTTTTTTGGAACCGACATATCGAACAACGTATAAATGATATTGTAAAAAGCATCAGCAGCAATGCCAACGTCAGATGACTCAAGTACAGGTGCCCACGAGGTCTCGACAAGCAACGAGTTAAATAGTGGAATATCCATTTTATTGAAATTCCAGTCACGCGTCAAATCTATGTTACTTGGCTCGAGTTTAACAGAGCTGTTATTATGCAGTCGGGGGGCAAGCGTTATTTCAAGCGCGGGATGGTAGAGTGCGTCAAGCGAGACGAACCCGTCGGCGGCGCGTTGCACGCGCACAGGCCGCGATGCCTCACTGCACTCCTGTGCCAACACTACGTCAAGAATGCCTCCGTGTGAATTAAATACGTCATTATAATTAATTAAATTACACAATGTCAAAAAATAACAATAATAATGTTTAATGTTATTTGAAGCGCTATTCATATTAAGGTCACCGATAACAAAAAAATTACCATTTCCATTACTACAAAATGTTTCAATATTGTTAAAAACGTCCATATATACCGAGTCAGAGGACTTTGGTTTAATGTATACTACGCAAACATGATACGAGATACCGTGGTAAGTGAGAGAAGCCCACAGATCCTCCCCGAGGTCAGACTCGAGTTCAGGTCGACGATGCGAGGTGATCCCTGGTCTCACAGCAAGCAGCACGCCCCCACAGGGCGTCGCGCGGTCCCGACGGAGCAGAGTCCATCCATCCGGCGCTACCTCCGCGTCCTCTACCGACCCGTCTAGGAAAGTTTCCGTAGCAGCCACGAACAAATGCTCGGAGAGCAGCATGCTGGTATACCACGAGCGGAGCTTCGTTTTCAGGCCTCTAACATTTTGGTAAAAAATGTTAATGGGCTCCTTACGTACAGCGGCACGCGCTTCACAGCGCGCCGACTCCGCGATGAAATGTTAGGCCGTCCGAAGCTGGGGAGCGCTTTCGGTAATTGATCCATTTCTTCACACGTGCATTCTCCGGCCAAACATTTATTGAAAAGCACCTATCATAGCAATCCTCAGGAACGCCAATTTTAAAAGAGTTGTAGCTATTAGCAGTCCTGAGTTGTTCAACCGTGATTACTCTTGCCGGACAAAGCTCACCTAGATATTGCTTGACCTCATCCAATTCCGACAACATATTCCACAAGTGAAAATGTTTCCGAGATTCAGCCGCCCTCAGTGAGGTTATAGTCGGCCCGGCGACACAGCGAAGTGACAAAGATTGGCGGGATTTTTTGTATCGCACCTCATTCCAACTTCCATCATCATCCGTTGCAGTTGGTGGTTTAGGTATGGATGTATCCGACAAGACGGCGGCATCAGGTGTAAGTGAAGTGTCACGCAGTGAACTGACATGACGATTTTTCTGAGCCTGTCGCGATTGTTTAATCGTTGGAGCAGGTACTGAGCGAGGCTTGGCGGGCGTAGCTCTAGGCGCATGAGGTGCTGCTGAGAGTGCCACCGGAGGCGGAAACTGGGGCTCGGCGATAACGGGCTCCTTGCAGTTACAGCTACACTTGCACAACTTGTCGTAAAATTTGTCCATTTGAAGTGCAACTTTCAACAGTTGCTCCCTCATTTTTGTCACTTCGCTACGCAGTTCACAAATTTCGTCGGTAAGGTTTTGCGATTTATCTACACAGCATTCATCATTTATGTTGTTCCGCGATGTTTTGGAGCGAACGGTAACATTTGCGTCACGTCTTTTAGTGAGTCCGACTGGCGTCGAGCTGTTATCTCCGCCTCGCTTAGCGGCACAGCGACATTCGGGGCAAACCCACGACTCGGATTGCAAATCCGTCAGGCGCTTTTCTCCGGTACATAGGCAGTGGTAGTTTTTATTACAGCTCTGCACAGTACAGCGCAAAAATTGTTCCTTCTCCTCATTTATTATGCTGCGACATGCTGAGCAGTTCATACTGACGATAAAGCAATAAAACAGTTGAAATTAAAAGTAGCAGTAAACTTATCGATGTGAAGCGCAAGCAATTAGCGAGCGGTGCGTGATGAGTCACTCGAGTGCAAGCAATCGGCGAGCGGCGCGCGATGAGTCACTAGACGTGCGCTGGCGCTCGCTACGGTGCAAGTAACAGTTTACGAACGTATGCGACCGTTGGTAAAAATTCTAAAATATATTTGCTCGTAACTTCGGCTACGGTGCACAGATTTTTATCAAACAAATGTCATATGGTACAGGAATATTCCCGCTACTAACGCAATAAAGTTATACACACACCACTGCACTTTAAACGCAATTTTACGAAAATAATTTACGGATCAAAGAAACGCAACCTGTCTACGAAACAGCTGAGCGGTAACTATGTTCTAAGGTAACAAACACAAAAAAAACAGTCGAATTGAGTACCTCCTCCTTTATTGAAGTCGGTTAAAAACCACACGTAAGCCGCTGAGCTACCATCGCTTAAAACAGAATCGGTCAAGTAACCTGCAAAGTTATTTTTATTCATATGATTAACTCACCATAGGACCTCGTTTCGTATACCGCCTTCCGCAATCCGTGCACAAGTACGGTTTAGGCCCCACGTGAGTGGCCTCGTGGGCCTTCAACGCCTCCGGGCCCGCGTATGTTTCCAAACAGTAATAACATTTCATGTTTTCATTACTATCATGAGATTTTCTATGTACTTGCAAAGTTTCTAAATGCAAGAATCTGAAAAGATAAAACTATGTTTTTACACGACTGATCAAAAAAGAAGGGTTTTTAAAGCTAATGTATGTTTTTTTTCTTTTATGGCTGCCATGCTAGGTGTTTGACCACAACTCACCTAATGTTAAGTGACGGTGTGGTCGATGATGGTAAAGCACACCTAGCCTGGAATAGAACTGGCTCACAAGTGAGGCTGCCGGAACACACCATAAGGTGCTTGGCGGCAGATTTTCAACTTGAAGGTTATGTATGTAAATTATTTATTTATATTCTGTTTAGGTATATAAGCACCAAGTAATTATAAAACTTTATCAAAGGGTTTTTATGTGGTCCTATTATTAAGACTCCGTTGTCCGTCCGTCTGTCTGTCTGTCCGTCTGTCATCTCATGAGCCGTGATAGTTAGACAGTTGAAATTTTCACAGATGATGTATTTCTGTTGCCGCTATAACAAATCTCGGACTCGCGCACCGAGGGTTCCGTACAAATCTGTAGGTATATTATTAGTTATGGTATTTTTTGTGGTAATTTATGATTTTCGCAATGTTTCCTTTATCTGTGCTATAAGACGTTGCTTCGTACCAAATTTCAAGATTCTGAGTTCACGGGAAGTACCCTGTAGGTTTTGATTCGCTTGCGAGTGTCAAAAATTTGCAGCATAAACGGCTGTATCTTTTGATTGCGTTGGCTTAGAAGTTTGATTTTCAAGCTTCAAGGGACAGTAGACCTATTTGATATGAATTTCAGCTTGATACCTCCACGCGTTCCTGAGAAAAGGTCCTTGACAGACAGATAGACAGACAACAAAGTGATCCTATAATTCCGTTTTCTCCTTTTGAGGTACGAAACTGGAATCACTGGATCACTGGATCAGCAGAATACAATGCATGTGCAATAATGTGTCGCTACAGAACCATAAAAACAGCAATTTTTTGCCGTTATTCTAGATAACGGATACGGAACCCTTCGTCGATACCGACACGTACTTGGCAAGTTAAAAAAAAAATCAATTGCTCCCGAAATTTAACTAGATTGCACGAAATGCGGCCCCAGAAAACAATTTAGTAAAAAAAAATTTAAAACTTACTTCTGGTTACAGAATTCACAGACGTGCGTCCATTTCTTCACTTTGGCCCCTTTTTTTTCGAAGAAATTTTTCTTAGATTTCTTTAACAGCATCCTGTTTTTAGCTTTCTCCATCAAATCCCTGCAAATGAGATTTTTATTCTTTCAAACTTTTTTAATAAACTTTATTGACCATAATGCATAAGTACTTGTATCGCAGGTAGGGATTGTGTTATAAAATCAAATTTAAACTACAGATTTTTGTCCCGCGCGGGACTGAGTAGTGAGTAATCCCGCGGGATTGCATGAGCTGCAGGATTGCAATCCCTAATCGCAGGAGGCCATACACATGTTAACAATGGTTTGTCTCATGGGCTAAGAATAATAATTGTCTAAAACAGTGTTTTTCAATCTTTTAGAATAAGCGACCCCTTTATAGGTTGAAAAATTGTCGCGACCCCCTTGGGCCACAGACAGAAAATAGTTAGTTATTTAAAATAATACGTTTATGATTTTCTCTATTTTGGTACCTGTATACATTATTAAGATCTACACTATGCAGTAAGCCGCGGGAGCTTTGGTCTTGCGGCTCACGAGGTAATTTAGTAAGGCTGCGTGCGGTTTTATCTTGGATGCAAGCTTGTGCGGACCTAACTATGCCCATCTTTCTCACTAAAATTGTGTTTTATTGTAGTATAGATACTTGCAGTTTTCCTTTTACCGGCGACCCCCTCGAGCCCCCTAGGGGTCGCGACCCACAGTTTGAAAAACACTGGTCTAAAAAATATATATCATAAGCATCACGAGAGTATGTGTGTGTGTGTGTGTGTGGTTGTGTATGTGTGTGGGTGTGTGTGGTTGTGTATGTGTGTGTGGTCGTGCATGTCTGGTTGTGTGTGTGTAGGTGAGTTTTGTGTGTGTTTATGTGTGGTTGTGTGTATGTGTGGGCATAGAGCTATAGGCATAGAGGGAGTGAAGTACATACAAAAAAAATTGTACTTGACCCATATTGGGTGAGCAAATGACAGTACAAATATAATAATTTCTGTTGCCAAGCTTAATAAGTGTATATAGATCATAATTGAAACACAATAATATTAATAGGTCATAATTGAAACACAATAATAATATGACATAATTGGAAAAATAAAATAATAATCACACGAATATTATAAAGGCGAAAGTTTGTGAGTGTGTTGTAACTTCTTCACGCTCAAACAGCTGGACCGATTTTGATGAAATTTGGTATAGAGGTAGCTGACACCCTAGATTAACGCATAGGGTACTTCTCATCCCGAAAAAAAATAAGTGTTCACGTGGGAACAGCGGGGAGCAGCTAGTAGTCAAATAAATGTTTGTCCTATTGGGAATTGAACCCACACCTACAGCTCTTCAAGCATATATACCACCAAATAAAGCTAACAAAGTTAGTAGTAAAAGTTGTTACGTAATGATGAGTGCAATAACCCTTTCGGATTAGCATGGCAGTTACGTCAAACCCTATATGAAGACACTTACTTGTCGGGATTTTCTTCTGCGTTTTCGTTTTCCTCCATTCCGCCTTCTAATTTCACTTTAGGTTCATCTTCTGGTTTGATTTTGTCTTTACCTAGAAATTTTAACAATATAAGACTTTTTTATAGTCAAATATATATCATATATCACAATAATATATTCAAATTGTTTATTAACAAAAAAACGATTAATCAATTATATTTATGTCACAAAATTATACATTAATCCAGGCTAGGTGTGCTTTACCATCTTCGACCACACCGTCACTTAACATCGGGTGAGTTGTGGTCAAACACCAAGCCTGTCAGATATAAAACAAAAAACATATATATATGAAAAACAATATAACATGTCAAATTTAAAATAAAATATCAGATTCAAAATAAAATGTCAAATTCAAATACTATGTCAAGCTCAAATACAATGTCAAACTTAAATACAATTTCAAATAAAAATGTCAAATTAAAATATAATGTCAGATTCAAATACAATGTCAAATTTAAATACAAATATGTCAAATCTAGACAATGTCAAATTCAAATATTTTGATAAGTACAATATGTCAAAGGTAAGTTGTCGTGCCTCTTGCACCTGACCCACTGATCAAACAGATTTTCACAATACAATAAAAGAAATCCCTAACAGTTTTCCAAGTCTCCGACAGAAGGTATCTGTACAACAAATCTCATCTAAATCTGTCAAGCCTGATATGTTTTCAAATATGTTCTATATATACATATTTTTATTAGACGAATTGCGAACCTCCTCCTTTTTTTGAGGTCAAGTCAATGGCAGTAATGTCATAATAGTTACTTCTTCGCACTGTAATGGCTTGACAGATTTAGATGAGATTTGTTGTACAGATAGCTTCTGTCGGAGACTTGGAAAACTGTGTTAGGGATTTATTATTGTATTGTGAAAATCTGTCTGATCAGTGGGAAAGGTGCATGAGGCACAACAACTATATATATATATAAATATATATATATATCGACCGTAGCAATTAACATTGTCGGATCTACATTTTTGCTTTTTTCCTTTCATTACATTAAAGGTCATAGAATATGTCTAAAAATGCCCCCGAAAATTATCAAACTCGATTAAAAGACTTAATTGTTTTACCATTAGGTTGATTTTAGGAATTTAATAATTTTCGGGGGCATTTTAAAGCTAGGCTTTTTAGCCAAGCTAGGTGTGTTTACCATCTTCGACCACACCGTCATTTAACATCAGGGTGAGATGTCAAACACCTATATTAAAATATAAAAACTGTAACCTAATATGAAAAGAAAGATCCACAAAAAAAATTGCCTTGCTGAGTTTGTTGCCGGAGTCTCCTCAGTTGAAGTGTAATTACGAGCCGGTGGTAGATTCAAACATGTAACTTAACGTTCATGAGTGCCTTACCAGGGCCTACACTGAATAAATGACTTTTTGATTTAGATTTAAAAAAAAAAAAAAAAAAAACCAAAACTCCCACTAGTTTTAGCCACGCATATAAAAACACAAAAAACACTTACCTTCCCAAGATTCGTCGTGTGTAAGCACGTGCCTGTGCATCTTGCTTGCAGTTATAAAACCTCGTCCGCATATGTAACATGAGAACGGTTTCTCACCTGCAACAACCAGATACAGGGCTATAAGCTTTGGTGGTAATCAGCTGAAAGGAGGTCAATATGGTAAAATTTCGAAGCTAGTTTCCTGCATCGTTATATGTACGTACTTGCTTACGCCCGCGGCTTTATATGCGTTAACTTTAAACTGGTTCAGAGAGAAATTGAACATGTTTAAGTAAGCAACAGCCATGAAACTTGCGCTATTTTATTATTAGATTAAGATAAGGATACCTTTTATCCCGGAATAATGTTCCATAAAACTTATCTTTAATCCAGGTAATAAACTATACGTATGCCAAATTTCATCCAAATCCGTTCAGCCGTTTTTGCGTGACAAACATCTAAACATACCTTTCACATTTATAATATTATAAGATCAGTGTGAGATCGCTTATGAATCGATCGACTACTTGCCTTACGCTTTCTAATTACTTAATAATTTGGGTAATTTTATGGCTTTAAGTACAGAGGGGTAAATAGTCCCACTATACTCAAAATGAGTAAAACCTCTTAACCCTTAAAGGGGAAAAATTACCTTTTCATCCCCTGAAGGAGTTAAATAATCCCTTTAATAAAACTAGACGCCGAAAAGCCACAAATGCCAGTGTGTTCGTATATACATCGCTATATAACTGGCTGTTCTAAGCTTTGTAAAGGGTAAAATTGTCCCCTTAAAAAGTAAAATTATCTCTATACCCTTAAAGGGGTAAAATACTTTATAGTAGGGTGTTATACTTTAAAGTAGTAAATTTACCTCTCAACCCATTAAAGTGGGAAAATTACCATTTAACCCCCAAAAAAAAAAGTTTCCTTAATAAAATATAATTTTAGGAGATAGGACTCGAAGCCGAAAACTGAGGTAGTTAGTTTTCTGCATGGTTATACATAAATACCAGTGTGTTCGTATATACACCGCTAGATAACTGGTTCTTTTATGCTTTCTAACTACTAAAAGGGTAAAATTACCTCTTTATCCCTTAAAGAAGTAAAACTATATCTTTACCTTTAAAGAGGTAAAATAATCCAAATATACCATGAAAGGGTAAAGTTATTTCTTAACCCTTAATGTTGCAAAATTACCCCTTTTTTCCCCCTTTTAGGGGATGGCACTCAAAGCGGAAACCTGAAGTAGTTAGCTAGTTTTCTACATAGTTATACATAGAAATATAGAAACTATTTATTGTGCACACCAAAAAAGAGTACAGAAATTAAAAGAATCTTATGTGCCACAAGTGGCGGCCTTATCGCTAAGAGCGATCTCTTCCAAGCAACCAATCAGTGCAATCAAATACATATCAGTGTGTCTGTATATAAATCGCTAGGTAATTGGTTCTTTTTTTCTGTCTAACTAATATTACTACTTATTTTTTTTCTGTACTGTATTATTTATTTGGTGTACACAATAAAGAGTTAATCAATCATAAAATTTAACTCGGGCATACAGGATTATAAGGATGGGGTATGCGGAACCGAAAACGGATCATTGTACTACTAATAACTTTTTTTTTTAATACAATTTACACACAGCGCCATCTGACCTCAAACTAAGCAAAGCTTGTGTGATGGAAGTCAAATAACTGATAGGATACATAAATACTTTTTTTTTTGTAAATACATACTTATAATACATACAGAACACCCAGACACAACAAACATTTGTTCATACCAAACATTTGTCCTTGGCGGGAATCGAACCCACGCCCTTCAGCTCAGGCAGACATACTCCCAATGAGCCAACAGGGCTGTCAAGTACTACTACCAAAAGGGTAAAGTTACCTCTTTGTCCCCTAAAGTAAAATTATCTCTTAACCCTTAAAGGGGTAAAATAACCCAACTATACCCATGAAAGGGTAAATTTATTTAAAAAGATGAATATTATCCGTAATTTTTTTATACCTTCAAGGGCTGGCACTGCAAGCTAAAACCTGCAGTTAGCTACTATACTAGTAGTAGTTAGCTATACATACCAGTGTGCGTTCGCATATGCACCGCTAAATACGTTTTGGAGCACAGTTGCTTATTGCATATTTCGCAAGTGGTCTTGCTCCGACGGGCCGCTTGTTCCGTGGGTTCCGGGAGGGGGGAGGGAGATCGGACCCACGTTTTCGACGGGAAGTACTCTTCATCAGACCCTGGATCACTATAGGGGAGAGATATGTTATTATATTACTTGGTGGTAGATTTCCTTAGCAGGAGGTCGTCTAGGTAGGTACCACCGCAGTACCGGATATTCTGCCGCCAAGCAGTAGTGTGTGAACATTACTGTGTTCTGGTTTGAAGGGTACTGCAGCGAAATTACAGGGCTATTGAGACTAACCATCTAGTCTCAAAGTAATGAGCGCCAAGGCAGCGATGCCCTGAACTTTGTTTTACTACTCAAAGTTCTGTGTATCGCTGCAATGGTCATGGACAGGCGTTATCTCTTAACATCGGGAGAGCGTCTCGTTCGTCTTATTACTGTTACATATAAAATATATATATTAATATATATAAATTAAAGCCAGATTTAAGAAAAAAAAAACACTATATAACAACAGACAAACGAACAAGCTGAAGAGTTTAAAAAACCGGCCAAGCGCGAGTCGGACTCGCGCACGAAAGGTTCCGTACCATTATCTATAAAAATGCCAAAAAATTAATATTTATTTCAATTCTGTTTTTTAGTATTTGTTGTTATAGCGACAACAGAAATACATCATCTGTGAAAATTTCAACTGTCTAACTATCACGGTTCATGAGATACAGCCTGGTGACAGACGGACAGACAGACAGACGGACGGACAGCGGAATCTTAGTAATAGAATTTGCCGCCCTAATCTCCAGCCTACTAGTAAATCCGCCACTGATAATAATCTACCTAAAAAAAACTTCTTTTTGTTAAAAGCGCCGAGGCATATTGTACAGTGCTTCCAAGAGAGAACTAAAATGTCCTATAATAAATTCAAAGATTTTATAAAGCAGAGGTTAATTGACAAAGCCTACTATAAGGTGGCTCATTACGTGGAAGACAGGAATATATGGTTGTAGTAGCTTCTCTCTGCACTCGCATCCCCCTGGCTAAGTGACAATTGTTGTAAGCATGATGTATTAATATCTATAACTGTAATTTGTAACCTAATATGAAAAGAAAGATCCACAAAAAATGCCTTGCTGAGTTTGTTGCCGGAGTCTTCTCAGTTGAAGTGTAATTACGAGCCGGTGGTAGATTCAAACATGTAACTTAACGTTCATAAGTGCCTTACCAGGGCCTAAACTGAATGACTTTTTTTTTGATGAAGGCTGTGGATGACGATGATGGAAGCTATTAACATAAAAAATACTTTTGAAACATATATTTTTGTAATCATCATCAGCCATAGGACGTCCACTGCTGGACATAGGCCTCCTCCTGGGGGGGTTTTGCCAATACTCGCCTCGCTTGGCAGGCGGGTTGGCGAGCGCAGTTAGTTGTGATTATTCAAGGAAGACGCTGCTGCCCATCTTCCGGATTACATCCCTTAGCCGACTCTTACGGCAACCACGGGTAGAGAGGGTGGGGTACTATTCTTACGCCGGCACCACCACGGCAAGTAATTTTTGTAATAATCTTTACTTACTCTACAGTATTTTCCGTTTCAGATAAACCATCCGCATGTTCTTCTGCAGCTTCATTCTTTGGTTCTACCTTGGGTTTGATATCATCTGTAGCTGTTAAAAAAATACATAATAGTATAACATAAGTTTGTTTGTAGCGATGATAGCTCAGTGGTAAGCGCAGTCGGTTCGCATGCCGAAGGGCGTGGGTTCAAACCCCAACAATGAGCTTGAGCTGCCGGTGAAGGAAAACATCGTGAGGAAACCATAGCGTGATGGTAGGGTATTTTCTAATACTCGGCTGGCTAGCCACCCTCAAGTTGAAAATCTGCCGCCAAGCATCTAACGGTGTGTTCCGGTAGCCTCACTTGAGAGCCAGTTCTATTCCAGGCAATGTGTGCTTTACCATCTTCGACCACACCGTCACTTTACATCAGGTGAGTTGTGGTCAAACAAAAAGCCTGTCAGCTATTTAAAAAAAAATGTTCTCAAAGGTATTATACCGTCACGACAAATTAAAAAAAAAAGTATTTCCGACTTCAAGATAAAAACATCAGCACTAAAAAGCGAAAAATGAACTTACTTTAAAAAGTATTATTATACCTGCTAGGTGCCTACTGATCTGTTTGAAGTCGGTGCTTAGCCTAGCCTAGAAGCCGGTGCTAAAGTGCAAAAGTATATGTTTATTTTTTAATTTTTAGTTAATTTATGTTCACGCCAAGAAACACTTGAACAGTATGAGTCGAGCTAGACTCGTTAAGGTTCAAAAACGTCTTACCAAAGACAATTACATCGTCCACGTAAACAAAAATGTTCATAAAATGAAAACAACCGGGTCAAACTATGTTAAATTTTTATGGGACCAAAAGGCAACTATTCCGCATCAAACTAAAGAAGAATCACATAAATCTCAGCGAAATCGGTGTACATGCATTAAAAAAATAATACCAATCAAATTAAGAACAAGCGACGAAGAACAGACGACAAGCATTAACGTTTTAAAATGTTTAATGAACGACAATTTAACGCGACATACATATACATGCCCTAAATACAATAGTTCATGAGTAGTGCGTTGTGAATACTACTCGCGGTCACGCCATCTGAACACTTTGGTCGGATAGCTAGCGTTTCATTAAGACGAACTATTAGGAATGACAATTTAAGGCGACATTTCTGTGTTCTACATACACTAAGTGTTTATAAGTAGTGAGTTGTGAATACCACTCGCGGCCTCGTCATCCGAACACTTAGGTCGAATACCTAGCGTTTCATTAAGACTAACTATTAGAGATGACAATTTAACGCGACATACATATATACATGTCCTACATACAATAAGTTCATAAGTAGTGAGTTGTGAATACCATTCGCGGTCACGCCATCCGCAGGCTCACCCGGTTTGTCCTTGTCGTGTAGCGTAGAATGGCGCCGTAACGCCAACGCAGAACTATATTTCCGACCACATACGGTACACGGGAATGGTTTTTCCCCTAAAACAATGCAAAAATACAATTACAATATTGACAGCCATCGGATTTTAATTTTTTACAAATATTTTATTGATATCACGAACATTATAAGTGAAATTCCGTATTATAATCAAATTCCGTAATATCTAACTCGTTACAAGTGAAATTCCATAATATAGTCAAATTCCGTAATATCTAACACGTTACTAGTGAAATTCCACAATACAGCCAAATTCCGTAATATTTAAGATCTAACACGTCACAAGTGAAATTCCGTAATATAGTCAAATTCCGTATCATCTAACACGTTACAAGTGAAATTCCATAATACAGTCAAATTCCGTAATATCTAACATGTTACAAGTCAAATTCCATAATATAGTCAAATTCACTTGATTTATCATGTAATATTTGATTGACACTGGTCCTATGCCACGTCTCCTAACAATAGAATCCATCATCACGCTCAAGACTCAAATAGTCAACGAATCTATCAGCTTGTGATTCAAAAAACATTGACTTGCTTTTTTTAGTAAAATTAATGAACGAAACACTCTCCTGATGGTAAGAGACAACGATATGACCATTGCAGCGATACACAGAATCTTGAATAGCAAAACAAAGTCCAAAGCATCGCTGCTTAATGGTGATTTTAGCGATGATAGCTCAGTGGTTAGCGCGGTAGGTTCGCATGCCGAAGGGCGTGGGTTCAAACCCCAACAATGAGCTTGAGCTGCCGGTGAAGGATAACATCGTGAGGAAACCATAGCGTGGTGGTAGGGTACTTTCTAGTACTCGGCTGGCTAGCTACCACCCTCAAGTTGAAAATCTCCCGCCAAGCATCTAACGGTGTGTACCGGCAGCCTCACTTGAGAGCCAGTTCCATTCCAGGCTAGGTGTGCTTTACCACCTTCGACCACACCGTCACTTAACATCAGGTGAGTTGTGGTAAAACAAATAGACAGTCAGCCATAAAAAAAAGCTGACACCTTGAATAACAACTACTTTTTAACCCGACAAAATGTAATGTTCATGTGGGAACAGCGGGTACTACCACGGGGCGCAACTAGTTCAACTATCTTTAACAAACTGTACCATAAACTTTACTTGAGGGGGGAAGAAGGGAGGGGGTTGTGGGAGGGGGGAGGGGTACTAATTATCCTTCTTACCGGTATGGCTTCTCATATGTACTTGTAAATTGCTTTTTCTGCTCATTGTTTTGTTACATATGGGACAGCTTGTCGATTGGTCGCGTTTCCGCTTCCTTGTCCGTGTGAGGGGCGAGTGGGAACGGACCCAGGTCTGCGACGGGATGTATTCCTCGTCCGACCCTGGATCTCTAAAACAAAAAAAAATATATATATATATATTATATTCAACCTACTTTATGACGTCATCAAATACAAATCTTTTATTGATAACACCAAAGCTACAGGTCATTATTTCATTCCTATTTAAAAATAACAAAATCATATCATATGTCAATATAATGAAAAATTCAATATAGGTACTAATATGTCAAATATAAATTTAATATAATTTAATTAAAAAATCCGGCCAAGTGCGAGTCGGACTTGCGTACGGTTCCGTACAAACCTGTAGGTATATAAGTAAAAGTTATGGTATTTTTTTTAATGCTAATTTATGCTTTTCGCAATTTTTCCTTTATCTGTGCTATAAGACGCTGCTTCGTACCAAATTTCAAGATTCTGAGTTCACGGGAAGTACCCTGTAGGTTTTGATTCCCTTGCGAGTGTCGAAAATTTGCAGAATAAACGGCTGTATCTTTTGATTGCGTTGGCTTAGAAGTGTGATTTTTTCACAGCTCCAAGGGACAGTAGACCTGCGTGTTTGATATGAATTTCAGCTTGATACCTCCACGCGTTCCCGAGAAATGGTCTTGACAGACAGACATTGACAGACTTGAGTGGTGGTAGGGTATTTTCTAGTACTCGGCTGGCTAGCTACCACCCTCAAGATGAAAATCTGTCGCCAAGCATCTAACGGTGTGTTCCGGCACACTTGAGAGCCAGTTCCTTTTCAGGCCAGATGTGCTTTACCATCTACGACCACACCGTCGCTTAACATCAGGTGAGCTGTAGTCAAACACCTAGCATGTCAGCCATAAAAATAAAATGAAAGACGGACAACAAAGAGATCTTATTATATACTTTTTTTTTCCTTTTGAGGTACGGAACCCTAAAAAAATATAAAATAAATACAAAAAATACTTTACATACCGAATTTTTGGATTGTACAGGGGGGGCGATTTAACAGCCTATACTTGGCAATATACACTGGAATGTATCCCAGATCCGCCATGGAGCCAGTAAAGTCCACCCGCCCCGTTACTTACTCGTTTTTAACATCATCATCGGAATCTTGAAAACTTGGCCCATTATTCGCATGATCATCATCAATTACAGCGTGATCATTGGTTTGATCATCCTGTTCGTTGACCTCTTGCTTGATCTCAAAGTCGATTTTGACTTCGTGCATCACAATTTTGGTTGTTGGTAAAATTTCTGTTTCTTTATTCTCATCGTAGAAAGTTACATTTGCTGGTACGTCGACCTAAAATATAGATATATGGAATCAGCCTTATTTGTATAACTTGTATATTGACAGCCCTGTTGGCTCATTGGTATGTCTGCCTGAGCTGTGGGGCGTGGGTTCGATTCCCGCCAAGGACAAACATTTTATGTATGTACTGTCTGGATGTTCTGTATGTATTATAAGTATGTATTAACAAAAAAAAAGTATGTATTCTATCAGTTATCTGACTTCCATCACACAAGCTCTGCTTAGTTTGGGGTCAGATGGCGCTGTGTGTAACGTGTGTATTTGATATTTATTTATAAGCCGGCCCACAGCTGGGCGTCAGCTCTTCTCAATTTGAGAAGGATAAGGTCGTAGTCTACCACACTGGTCAAGTGCGAGTTGACACATCTCTAAATATATATAACTCAAAGGTGACTGACTGACTGACTGACATAGTGATCTATCAACGCACAGCCCAAACCACTGGACGGATCGGGCTGAAATTTGGCATGCAGGTAGATGTTATGACGTAGGCATCCGCTAAGAAAGGATCTTGATTAATTCTACCCCCAAGGGGATAAAATAGGGGATGAAAGTTTGTATGAAACTTTGTCAATTTTAAGCTGAGACTTTGCATGCATAAAGCTACTATGACGTAGGCATCTAGCGCGGGTGAAACCGCGGGGCACAGCTAGTTTCACATATAAGTATCGTAGGTATACACAGCGCCATGTGACCCCAAACTTTTTTTTATATAAAAGTAATGAGACGAACGAGACGCTCTCCTGATGGTAAGAGAAAACACCTGCCCATGACCATTGCAGCGATACACATAACTTTGAGTAGCGAAACAAAATCCAGGGCATCGCTGCTTTGGCATTCATTATTTTGAGACATTGGTATTGCGGTTATTTTTGGTACTGCGGTGGTACCTACCTAGACCTCCTGCAAAGCTTGGAAGTCAAATAACTGATAGAAAACTTTTTTTTTTGTAATTATATTTATTTGTTCTGTATGTATTATAAGTATGTAATAACAAAAATAAAAGAAGTTGATGCATTTGATACTATCAGACGATAAATGTTTTGCTCTGATGGAAATCGAACCCACACCCTACAAGCTCTTAAAGCAGATATACTACCAATGAGTCAACAGGGTTATCAAATGTCTACGAGAACTTTTTTAAGGACGTCAGTTTCCTCGCGATGTTTTCCTTCACCGTTTTAAATCATCAGCAATATGCACATAACTTGGAAAAGACAGGCCATGCTGTGGGATTTGAACCCAGGACCTTCAGATTGGAAACCAGCGTTTGTTTTCACACCATCAAGAGAGCATCTTGTTCGTCACATATACAAATATTTTATCGATAAACACCAAAGTTACAAGTTAAATTTATATAATTACATATGTATTATAAAAATGACAAAACACTGATAAAATGTCAAAAAAATAATAAAATGTCAAAAAAATAATTACTTATAATTGAATAATCTTTTACAATTTAAATAACCTTCGAAGTCATAAAACAAGGTCTCTTAAAGCCAAGAACGGGTACGGTTGTAGGCCGCGATATAATAATATACCAACCTCTCCGACTTTTTACTTGTTTTTATAAAATACTTACTTTATCTTCTTGTTTGGTAATGAAAACTTCTTCCTTAGTATCAGCCACAGCAGGTTGATCCGTCGCATCTATAATTGGCGGAAATCCCCAAGGGTCTTCTGTTTTTGGTTTCGAATCGTTTGCTATTTTCAATTGCCCTTCCAGTTCTTTTAAATACGGCAGTATCGCGTTGTAATCTAAAAAAAGTATTTAAAAGCGATTAATAAACAATAAATATCAAACAATTAATAATAATAAATTGATTACTTAATGATTTTTAATGTCTATTAATTATATTCATATTATTTTAGTATATTTTTATTATTTGATTGACATTTCTATTATTCATTTGACATTAATGACATTTCTGTTATTCACTTGATATTATCGACATTATGCATTATTTGATTGACATTTCTATTATTCACTTGACATTTTTAATTATTGGATAGACATTTCTATTATTCACTTGACATGATTAATTATTTGATTGACATTTCTATTATTCACTGGCCATTATAGTTATTATCAGTTAGTAATACCAGTAACCAGTAGCTAATAAATACATTTTGAATTTTGAACATTTGTTTATTTTCTGAATTTCTTAGTTTTATTTAATTATATTGATGAAATTATATATTTTACTTGTTGTGGTCTAATCCCTAGCTTGTCACTAGTAACAAAAAGCCAGAAATGTATAAATTTGAACTTACCATATGGTTCCCCATCTAGCTTGTCATCTGGGTGATTGATGTCGAAGTGTTTTACTAACAATTCAAATCTAAAACAAACAAACATACATATTTACTTTTCATATCAGCCCGTAACATCCCACATCTGGGCATAAATCTGCCATAGAAGCCTGTTTAGGCGATATTCAACCCAAATCAAGTTTGGTGTAGGTTGGCTTTCCACGAGCCTTTGATTTTATCTACAGACATAAAATGCAGATTTCTTTGTGTTTTCTTAAATTTTTTACAATATAAATATCTTACAATGCCGGATTCGAATCCCAAGGTACGCACCTATCTTTTCAAAGTTATGTGCCAATTACAGCTGACTTCAAACGGTAAAGGAAAACAGTAAGAAAACCTATTTGTAGCGATGATAGCTCAGTGGTTAGCGCGGTCGGTTCGCATTCCGAAGGGCGTGGGTTCAAACTCCAACAATGAGCTTGAGCTGCCGGTGAAGGAAAAACATCGTGAGGAAACCATAGCATGGTGGTAGGGTACTTTCTAGTACTCGGCCGGCTAGCTACCACCCTCAAAGTTGAAAAATCTGTCGCCAAGCATCTAACGGTGTGTTCCGGCAGCCTCTTCTAAAGCCTTTTCAGTTGGAGCCTTTTCTAAAGAAGCGACTTGTTACTAATGAGTTTTTTAGGATATTTCTCGATGGACTCCAACGCTTCAAGTTGGTATTTGGATATTTATAGGTATATACATACAGATATGATACATGTAATTCATCAAAAATTGTTTAGTTTTAAAGTTTGTTTATGGCATTTCGTTCTTGTATAAGATATCGGAAGAAGCCATTGATTTCAATCAAGTAATGAACACCAAAGCAGCGATGCCCTGGGCTTTGCTTTATTTCTCAAACTTCTGTGTATTGATGCAATGGTCACGGACAGGCGATATCAGGCGATATTGACAGCCCTGTTGGCTCATCGGGAGTATGTCTGCCTGAGCTGTAGGGCGTGGGTTCGATTCCCGCCAAGGACAAATGTTTGTTTGGTATAAACAAATGTTTGTTCTGTGTCTGAGTGTTCTGTATGTATTATAAGTATGTATTTACAAAAAAAAAAGTATATATGTATTCTATCAGTTATCTGACTTCCATCACACAAGCTCTGCTTAGTTTGGGGTCAGATGGCGCTGTGTGTAATGTGTTCTACAATATATATTCAATATATATTTATTTATCTCTTACCATCAGGAGAGTGTTTCGTTCGTCTCTTTTTATTTTTTTTTATAGTTTTTTTTAATCCGTCTCATAGGTGAGTACAGTTCTTTCTCACCTGCTAAATATTCTATAGCATATCCTGCACTGGTGGCGGACCGCGAGGTGTATTCGCTTGTTGTGGCGGCCCAGCTTGCTTGCAGTTATGAAGCGCTGACCACATTCACTGCATGTATACGGCTTTTCATCTGAAATAGAGAATTTTAAATATAATAATCACCACTCGTATTCACAAATATGAGTTGCCGATGTTGTTGAATATGTTGCCGTGGTGGTGCCGGCGTAAGAATAGTACCCCACCCTCTCCACCGGTGGTTGCCGTAAGAGTCGGCTAAGGGATGTAATCCGGAAGATGGGCAGCAGCGTCTTCCTTGAACAATCACACCTAACTGCGCTCGCCAACCCGCCTGCCAAGCGAGGCGAGTATTGGCAAAACCCCCCCAGGAGGACGCCTATGTCCAGCAGTGGACGTTCTATGGCTGTTGATGTATATTCACAAAATTTGTCAATAAAAAGTTCAGTGGTTACAAGTTCAAACCTCAACAACGAGCTTGAGCTGCCGGTGAAGGAAAACATCTTGAGGAAACCATAGCGTGGTGGAAAGTTATTTTCTAGATTCAGTTTGTTAGCTACCCTCAAGTTAAAAATCTGTCGTCAAGCATCTAACAATGTGTTGCGGTTGTTGTTTGTTGTAGTTGTAGTTTCAGTTTGTAGTTCAGTTGTAGTTTCACTCGAGCGCCAGTTACATTCCAGGCTAGGCGTGCTTTACTATCTTCGACCACACCATCACTTGACATCAGGTGAGCTATAGTCAAACACCTAGCATGTAAAACATTAAACAAGCTGAAGAGTTTAAAACATCTATAACCCCTGTGATTAAAATAGCTATAATTATAGGAAAAAACTTTTTAAACCAATTTATTATTCCGAATTAAATTTAAACACATAACTTATATATATTTTTGCAATCCCTTTTTAATTTTGCTTTTATTTTGAAACCCTAATTGATAGGAATTGATAAAAAAAAAACTCAAACACCTCAGGAACACCTAACAATACCTTACCTGTAGAAATCCATCCAGCCATTTGGAAGATACGAGGTAATAAAGAAATTTACATACATACAAGATATGTGTGAAACACAACCATTCCAGGGCATTTGGGTTAAAAAAAAGTATGATGGTCCGTTACCTTTTTCGCTTAGTACACCCTAAGGCAGCCTTTCCCAAAGTGGGCGATAACGCCCCCTTGTGGGCGCTGCAGGCCTAAAGGGTAAGAGACCCAGAAAAAAATGGGGGCGTTGTGTAGAGGCTTGGGGGGTGATTTGGTTATAGTGGTTTTTAAGTAGGTGAAAAAATGGGGGCGCTAAAAAATAATTTATTCTCAAAGTGGGCAGTAGACAAAATACGTTTGGGAACCCCTGCCCTAAGGTATATAACTCTCAAGCAAAACAACTTACCAGTATGAGATCTCACATGAATTCTTAAATAGTAACTCAATGCAAATTGCTTGTTGCATCCAAAGCATTTGTATACATGCTCTTGCCGATCTTGATTTTTACCGTTAACAGAATCATTTTCATTATTTACTCCTTTATTTGGTTTTACATCAATTTTACTGTCTCCTCCCTGTACATCACTTTTTGTACCAACGTTATTGATGTCTTCGTTAAAATGTGAAGCTTTCTCCGTACCGATATAACCATCTTCAGGTTTAATCTCAATATCAAATTCCTGCTTCACTTTTATCGTCTTTCTCAGTTTCTTCTTAGCTTTCTTGAGACGTTTGCGTTTCTTTAAATTTATCAATCTCAGATCGTAGCTTGTGAGACGATTAGAATGGATTACAACGTGTTGATCTAGCTTTTGTATGTCCGTATAAGCTATATTGCATACGGAACAGCCATAGAAGGCAAAATCCTTGTCCGTTATCTTTTTGTTCCAATAACTGCTTGTTTTTCCTTTAGGTTTCTTTTTAGGTTTAGTTGCTGGCTCCTTCGGTACTATGTCCGGTTTTATGTCTTCTTCTTCAATGTTCTCTTGAGTAGGATTGGTTTCATTTGGTGTATTTTCTTCGGTAACATTTGGTGTGTAGTTGTTTGCAATAGTTTCAGATAAAGTTGGTTGGTATGGAACTGGCTGATAGTTTTGAGGCTGAAAATTGAAATTTATACCAGAAATAACTAACAGTGGTGTGAAGGACTTGGACGAAAAGGTATGTTTCTATTTTAGCTAATAGATTTATTTATTTATTTCATAACACAAAACAGAATGCAATAATATTAATTTCAATACAATTCAAAATTCAATTAACAGATCTGTTTCACAATCCAATACTAAGTATGTCTAGGTGGATTTATAATTATATATTTAAAAAGTCACTAGAGAGAATTAATATAAAAGTTAATTATGTCATTAGTTAATTAGGATTAGAATTATAAATTAAATAAAATAATAATAATTGGTAAGTTATACAGTCAAAATAATTATTAAAAATTACAATTATATTCTAAAATTATAATCTAAAATAATCTCTGTCTTCGAAACTGATATGCCCTGTTGGCTCATTCGTAGTATGTCTGCCTGAGCTGTAGGGCGTGGTTCGATTCCCGCCAAGGACAAACATTTTATGGTATAAACAAATGTTTGTTCTGTGTCTGGGTGTTCTGTACGTATTATAAGTATGCATTTACAAAAAAAAAAGTATTTATGTATTCTATCAGTTATCTGACTTCCATCACACAAGCTCTGCTTAGCTTGGGGTCAGATGGCGCTGTGTGTAATGTGTCCTATCATATTTATATTATTATTTAGTACCTGGATGACCGAGCTTTGCTCGGCTGAAAACATAGATAAAAAAAACGTTTTCTAAAAATGAAATCTAGCTAGATCGATTTATCTCCCTCGAAACCCCCTGCACACTAAATTTCATGAAAATCGTTGGAGCCGTTTCCGAGATTCAGAATATATATGTATATATATATATATATATATATACAAGAATTGCTCGTTTAAAGATATAGATATAGTTTTGATGTATGTTAGGATTTTGATATTTTTAAGTATGAATAAAAAAAATGACCTTTTTTGGTGTTATCAATAAAAATTAATAAATTGTTTTGTGAATTCTTATTCTCATTCAAAGTGGGTGCAATAAGTCCTGCATTGACGTCCCACTTGGGGTGTTTTGTGCATTTCCCCCTACCAGCATCTACCCAAGCCAGCTCCTTGAAGTACCAGAGCTGGGCCGCTGGCATATTAGCTCCAGAGAGTTGGGTGTAATGTTTAATGACATTAAAGACGTGATGTGTTCAAGGTCTTGCTGCTACATGGATGGTCAAGCAGCTTCATGCAGCCTTGTAGCAATTCTGGTACCTTCTATGGCTTTGCATTGCGCAAGGACATGCTCTATAGTTTTATTATCTTGCAAGCAGATTGTTTTGTTAATGTATTATGACATTTAGTATATGAGTTAAAGCATTCAACAAGCTGTGAAGGTTTACAACATGGAAGCGAATATATATTTTAATATAAATATATAAAATATATAAATATATTGTAGGACACATTACACACAGCGCCATCTGACCCCAAACTAAGCAGAGCTTGTGTGATGGAAGTCAGATAACTGATAGAATACATAAATACTTTTTTTTTTTTGTAAATACATACTTATAATACATACAGAACACCCAGACACAGAACAATCTAACAGCACTTTGCAAAAGTAGCCCATGTTAATTCAAGGTATAAATGTGCATTACAAATTTCATCCAAATTCATTAAGCCACTCCAGTTTCAAAGAGTAACAAATTGTAATATTATAAAAATATATGATGATGACAAATAATACATTTATATTACCTGATCATTCTTGTAAGTATAAGGGACAAGATGGGGAGCCTGTTGGTAGTAGTGTGCATTAGGAAGAGAGTAGTCATATTGCGCTTCATAGGAGCTCAGCGGATCAACTTCTACAACCATGCCATTGTTCATTTTGGTCTGAAAGTTATAAGATAAATATTTATAATAGATTTTAAATTGGTTGGTGTCTATGCATGAGCGAGCCTTGCTAGTAGGTATGAAAGTTTGAATTGACCATACTCTATTAAGTATTGAGATGAAACAACTTTTGTAGCGATCGATAGCTCAGTGGTTAGCGCGTTCTGTTTGCACGCCGAAGGGCGTGGGTTCCAACCCAAACAATGAGCTTGAGTTGCCGGTGTAGGAAAACTCGTGAGGAAACCATAGAATGGTGATAAGATGTTCCTAGTACTCGCCTGGCTAGCTACCACCCTCAAGTTGCAAATCTGTTGTCAAGCACCTGACAGTGTGCTCTGACAGCCTCACTCGAGAGCCAGTTCCATTCCAGGCTATTCACATTAATAGTACTTTTTCAAAAGACTTACCATCAAATGTCGCAAAGTAATGAGCGCCAAATCAGCGACGCCCTAGACTTTGTTTTGTTATTCAAAATTCTGTGTATTGCTACAATGGTTATGGACAGGCGTTATCTCTTACCATCAGGAGAGGGTTTTGTTCATCTCATTAGTTTAACATAAAATAACTATCTATCTAAAAGCAACTACACAGATGTAGCAAATTAACAATTCACTTATGCACATCTTTTATTTAATCTAAGTATATTTCACGGATACCTACCCTAATGTATTGCAAATAATTTTTAATTACTTAACCTGAAAAATACACTAATCGCGCAAAATTATACTTATAATTAACATGGCAGTGCATTATAATGAGCTAGATTACAATTCAAATATATAAGGTGGTAAAAATGTTGATGTAATAATCATTTACCGTGAACAAAACAACTTACGAAAATGTAAACAAACGCAATAATATTGTTAAATTCGACATATTTTAAAAGATATACGAGTAAAAACAAGTTTCTATGATAGTTGCTGTCACAAGCCACCAATCAATACTTCAAGACAAAAAATCGTACCTGTTTCAGACCTGACTACAAAAAAAACACCTTTTTTTCAACTCCTAACAATATCATACACAACAGGAAAATGATAAAGTTTCCGTCTCAAAAGTGTTCTTAGTCCACATTATGCACATCAATCTACTTGAGAAACACGCAACGCGTTATCTGCGTAGTTAAAATATGGGATAATTGTACGAAACAAAGGTTAATTATAAGAAAAAATCACTTCAATTTTTTGCTCGCGTGACGAAGTACACATCAATGGTTCCAACTGATTGTTGCCATTTAAAAATTTTAAAGCGCCAGTTTTTTATTGATTTTGTTAGGGGCCCGTGCTTTTAAGTGAACAAAATCCAAGTTATGTCAACTACTTGGTGGTAAATCTCCCTAGCATGGTCGTCTAGGTAGATACCACCCAGTACCAGATATTCTGCCGCCAAGCAGTAGCGTGTTCCGGTTTGAAGAGTACTGCAGCTAGTAAATTACTGGGCTGTTGAGACTAACCATCTAGTCTAAAAGTAATGAGCGCCAAATCAGTGATGCCCTGGACTTTGTTTTGCTACTCAAAGTTCTGTGTATCGCTGCAACGGTGATGGACAGGCGTTATCTCTTACCATCAGGAGAGCGTCTGGTACGTCTCAATTAATCTTACATTAAAAGAAAAACTTATGGCGTGAGTTTTTTTTAACTTTTTCTTATTCCGTAAATATGTTTATAAATTCCCTTCCATTGCGCACTAAAACGTGTTTTAAGTACGCATTTAATAAATATTACAATAAAGAGCGTAATTTGAATTGTTATTAATGCATAATTAAAGTAAACATTTATATTTTGTCATGTCTACTTAAATCGCGTCCCAAATCAAATCTTTTGCTAAGGTCATGAAGCAGTGATATTATATATAAGTATACGTAAACGTTATGCTAACACCACTGACCACACGATGATTTCTTAACAGAGGCGTGAAATTGGGGATTGTTTTTTTTGTAGTAAGAATAAGTCTCCGTTTGACCAACGCGCCAGATAGAAAACGATAAACTTAAACCTTATCTAAATATGGTACAGCTATATACAGAATAAAGTTAAAATTTTGATTAATTTATTTGCATGAGATTGACAGAAAACTGACAGAAAATATGTAGAGAACACTGCGCTAAAAACTATTTCTCGTAGGTTTTGTTTTTATCTTATCATGATAACTGACTTATGTAATGGCAGCACTGTCACTTAAATTGTCATTTTTAACTATTCGTCAATGTCATATTCGGGATATTTTTTCTTGGTTGAGCAGGCTAAATCTTTTATGCCCATACAGCTTGTCTTAGCTATGTTGAACAACGACGAGTCTTGACTAGGAATGTTGGTAGAAACTGGAAAGGACGTGCTCGCCGCATTGTATTATATCCAAATATTGTGTTTTTTTCGAGTATTTATGTTTAAAAATGGTAATGTTCAAGATTCAAGATATATTTTTTTTGTTATTACGATAATTTATTGAACGAAAACCATTATATTTCGTAATTAAGAACTTTAACATACCCGTATTGTTGAAGTTCGTCAAAATAATTTATTTCAATGTATTTTATACGATGTATTTTAATAGATGTGCAATCTATTGCTTCCATACAGTACAAGATATTGTGCTACAGAACATGCTATTCTGTATTTACAGAATAGCATGTTTACACAGCAACGTTTTAGTGAGAAGATTCCGACTGACCTGCATAAATGAAAGAAATTTATTTGCGTATAATAAGGTCAAACATGACTTTTCGTGTTGCTTCCATAAGGCCTTTGAAGCTTGTAGTAAAATTATAAGTTATATCTACTATACTAAGGCATTGTCGGACTCAACGGGCACTTATTTTGTGTAACTTAGTCTTATTTCACATAATTTATCTCACTCGGAACTGGCAAATACACAGTGTGGGACGCCAACAAAAAAAGAAGAGTCTTGACTGTAATTTAAAATAGATAATTTCTGGCAACGTCGTTAGCCAGTCGCGCGGGAAATCGCGGCGCCAACACGGAGGCGCGGCGCGTCCGGTTTCTTCGATTGTTTTCTTATTTGTTTGATTTTCTTAACTAATGAGTTTTTAAGTTTAAAAACCTAAAAGTAATCTTTAAAGTTATTTTATAATAAATGCTGTGCTTACTTGTGCGTTTTGTTTAAGTAATAGTTCATGAATATGTTTTTCTTTGTGCTAATTTGATAATATGGATTTGTGGAGCGTTGTATCACAAGGTAAATCGCGTTAACAATTGAAAACTTGAATTGAAGTTGAAGGACATCGTTATAAATAGTACAGCTTAGTTCAACTATCGATTGACTTGACCTTAAAAAAAACTCATTGCCATTGCCTGGCAATTTTTTCAATAATTTAAGAATTTATTTATTGTGAACACCAGAAATAAAAAAAATACTAACAAGAAATTAGTGCCACCAGTGAAAGTTTTATAGCTAAACGCGTTCTCTTCCAGGCAACATATTAAATGGGACGGAAAATACTACAAACATTTTTTTAAATAAATAAATTAATACTACACAATTATTTACGATACTAATAATTTATAGGCGAAAGTTTGTGTGTTAGAGTGTTTGTATGTTTGTTACTTCTTCACGCTCAAACGGCTGAACCAATTTTGATGATATTTGGTATGAATGTAGCCGACACCCTGGATTAAAAAATAGCTACTTTTTATCCCGAAAAATAAACACCGTGTGGCGCAGCTAATTATAAATAAATAAACAAATTTTTTGACGATTTTAACAATAGACGATTTTAAGAATATCTTTATAGTTTTGTAATAAATTTTGGGCTTTATAGTGTTTAAAAGGTAGCCAAAAAAGAAAAAAAAAACCGAAACAGAAGGAACGGCGTTTTTTTAAAACATATTTATAAAAAAATGGCTACTCACATCATAATTCATAATTCATATAATTCATATACATCTCCAATATAGCTTAAATAACGTACTAAACGCTACATATTGTGGTAGAATTAAATTATTATTATTATATAATTTCGTAATTCCGTTTTGTAGCGATGATGGCTCAGTGGTTAGCGCGGTAGGTTCGCATGCCGAAGGGCGTGGGTTCAAACCCCAACAATGAGCTTGAGCTGCCGGTGAAGGAAAACATCGTGAGGAAACCATAGCATGGTGGTAGGGTACTTTCTAGTACTCGGCTGGCTAGCTACCATCCTCAAGTTGAAAATCTGCCGCCAAGCATCTAACGGTGTGTTCCGGTAGCCTCACTTGAGAGCCAGTTCCATTCCAGGCTAGGTGTGCTTTACCATCTTCGACCACACCGTCACTTAACATCAGCTGTGGTGAAAAAAAAAAGTCACATTTATACCTTTCAAGTGGATACATCCAGTAGTTAGTTTTTTGATAATTCCACGGAACCTAACAGTATTCTAATATAAAAAGTATCCCATATGTTAATCCAGGTAATAAACTATATGCTTGTCAAATTTCATTCAATTCCGTCCAGTAGTTTTTACGTGATTGAGTAACAAAAACCTTCACATTTAATACTAGCTGTGCCCCGCGGTTTCACCCGCGCTAGATGCCTACGTCATAGTAGCTTTATGCATGCAAAGTCTCAGCCCGATCGGCTTAAAATTGACAAAGTTTCATACAAACTTTCATCCCCTATTTTATCCCCTTGGGGGTAGAATTAATCAAAATCCTTTCTTAGCGGATGCCTACGTCATAACATCTACCTGCATGCCAAATTTCAGCCCGATCCGTCCAGTGGTTTGGGCTGTGCGTTGATAGATCACTATGTCAGTCAGTCAGTCAGTCACCATATTTAGAAGATTTCCAGTGAATACATGCAGTAGTTCATTTTTGTTAATTCCTCAGGAACCTAACAGTATTCTAATATAAAAAGTATCCCATATGTTAATCCAGGTAATAAACTATATGCTTTTCAAATTTCATTCAATTCCGTCCAGTAGTTTTTACGTGAGTTGAGTAACAAAAACCTTCACATTTAATATTACCAGGATGTTTTGTTTTATCAGCGCGTTATCAACAAAAATAGAGCAAACTCAATGTAGTCACGCGTGTATCACACGTGTTTGCCCCTATTATGAATACAGGGCCGAATTTGGAGGTCTGGAGGCCCTGGGGCAACGAAGGAGCGGAGGCCCCTAATTAAATTATTAATAAATCTAAATAAATTTAAAATCCGAATAAAAATTCAAAATCAAAATCGTTTATTACAAGTATGGGTTATATTATACAGTTGTTATAACGATGTTAAACGCTCTTCTATATTCTACCATCTGGTATGCAAATTGGTAGTCAACAATTATAAACTATGAAGGTCCTAATAAATAGACAGTAGGTATATTGATAATTATATCTATATTTATTTTTATTTACTTATTTTCCGTCAAGTCTTTCAAACAATTATTGCTAACAAATAAAATTATTTCAACAAAGAATTAGTTACAATTGTGGGGGCCCCTCTCTTGCGGAGGCCCCAGGGCAATAGCCCCGCCTGCCCTGCCCCAAATCTGGCCCTGTATAAATATCCTCGACCTACGCTTTCGTTGTAGACAAAAATGTTTAATATTGTAACACGCTTCTTCAAGTTTCTTTTTACTTGGTGGTAGATTTCCTTAGCAGGAGGACGTCTAGGTAGGTACCACCGCAGTACCAGATATTCTGCCGCCAAGCAGTAGTGTGCAAACATTACTGTTCCCGTGTGAAGGTTACTGCAGCGAAATTACAGGGCTATTGAGACTAACCACCCAGTCTCAAAGTAATGAGCGCCAAGGCAGCTGGACTTTGTATTACTATTCAAAGTTCTGTGTATCGCTGCAATGGTCATGGACAGGCGTTATCTCTTAACATCAGGAGAGCGCTTCGCTCGTCTCATTACTGTGACATAAAAAAATAAAAATAAAGTTTCATTTGAACGAAACTTCTCAAACAAAACAAATCTTAGTACAGTAGCGTCAATTATCCGAACGAATTAAGACATGGGTGTTCGTAAAACCGTTTTTTTGGATAATCGAACTGTCGTATATATATACCAGTGAATGACAACCATATTTATACACCGTGAATGTTTGAACATCAGCAATATTGATACAGGGGGTTCAGTACTCGATTGTCGTTCTAAATAATAAAAAAAAAAAGGTGATTAATATTTGACCTAATTATCCTGAGCAAACACAAAAATACGGACACTCAAATCACGCGCACCGAACATGACATGGCAGTCGCGCGCGGTCACAGATTAGATAACAGTTACTACGCAGTCTACGTATGGTAGTTATGTCTCGCGCTAGCTCGGCGCGTAAGGCCGCGCGCTGTCCATACATTCTGGAGTCTTGGGGAAAACTTTAACCAAGGTTTACTTAGTTTTTTTTTTTGTATTTGTTTCGATTTCATTTCTTTATACTTTTCATATGACTACTAACATGTGTTTGAATATTGCTAATGTTCAAACTGTCAGCCCGTATATTTATTCTGGCAAATAGGAATTAAACAAAAGAAGTGTAGACAGTCTTGTAATAAAACATGTACTAGGTACAATTGTGGCGCGGGAGAAGGGGGGGACGTGCGATTCAAACAGGCGTCGGAGTTCGGATAAGCAGTCGTTCGGTTAGTTAACATTCGGATAATCGACGCTCCACTGTAGGTACTATTAAACGAGCCAAATAAGTTTTGAGTTCTCTAAAACAGTGCTAACGATTTCAAAATATCGATCTCTCTCTCATTTTCAGCTCATTCTGCATGACTATCCTGTTAGCTCATTTGATAGAATATCTGCTTCAAAAGCTGTAGGGCGTGGGTTCGATTCCCACCGGACGGACCGGACGATAAATGTTTGTTGTTGACGATAAATCGAACTTCATTGGGTGTTACCTGATGAATACAATCTGGGTGCCTTCAAGTCGCGAGTGAATCGGTTTCTTCTAGGCAAGCGTGCTCCATCGTAGACCGCGACTTCACTTACCATCAAGCTAGTTTTTTTTTTATGGCTGACTTGCTTGGTGCTTGACCACATATCACCTGATGTTAAGTGACGGTGTGGTCGAAGATGGTAAAGCACACCTAGCATAGAATGGAACTGGCTCTCAAGTGAGGCTGCCGGAACACACCGTTAGATGCTTGGCGGCAGATTTTCAACTTGAGGGTGGTAGCTAGCCAGCCGAGTACTAGAACGTACTCTACCACCACGCTATGGTTTCCTCACGATGTTTTACTTCCACCGGCAGCTCAAGCTCATTGTTAGGGTTTGAACCCACGCCCTTCAGCATGCGAACCTACCGCGCTAACCACTAAGCCATCATCGAATTGATGGTCAAGGTAGACAAATCCGTATTTTAAAAAAAAACGTAGGTAAGTGATTGCCGGTTTTAGCAGTATTAACACGACTTTTTTGAATGGGTCAAGTGAGGACTTCAAATATGGAAATTCGAAGGACTTATTAGTGTTCAAAAATGTACACGTGTTCCATTTCACAAGGCCATGTGCACGACACTAACACATCCCGATTCGTGTCTGTCTTTCATAGGTATATAAAAAAAAAAAAAATTGAAGTAAAAATGGAGCACTTTTTTATAATTATGTAATAGTAATAAGATGAACAAGGCGCTCTCCTGATGGTAAGAGATAAAACGTGTTCATGGCCATTGCAGCGATACGCAGAACTTTGAGTAGTTAAACAAAGTCCAGGGCATCGCTATTTTGGCGCTCATTACTTTAAGACTTTATATGGTTAGTTTCAATAGCGCTGTAATTTCACTAGCTGCATTACCTACTCTTCAAACCGGAACACTATTTACACACTACTGCTTAGCGGCAGAATATCTTAGACAACTTTCTGGTAAGTAGATTTACCACCAAGTGCATTTACCTAGAAGAAAGAGACTTGAAGGCACCTAGATTGTATCTGTCGGGGAACACCCACTCTAGCAGCAAATTTCAATGTATAGCGGTTCGTACGATGAAGGTGGAATTGAAGCGTTTAGTTCGAGTTTTTGGCATATCAACCATGAAGCGGTATCGCTTTTTAGAGCTCCTGGCTGTCCATTAGTAGAATGGCCAGAAAGGAATTAGGTCATGCAGATCTGTAAAATGAGTAATCTAGTTTCAAAACTGCACTTAAAATAAATTGTAGTTAGTTAGTGTGTGTTCTTCCTCCTCCGCTGTTGGGGAGGTTATAGCGACGATAGCTCAGTGGTTAGCGCGGTCAGTTCGCATGCCGAAGGGCGTGGGTTCAAACCCCAACAATGAGCTTGAGCTGTCGGTGAAGGAAAACATCGCGAGGAAACCATAGTATAGTAGAGTACTTTCTAGTACTCGGCTGGCTACCACCCTCAAGTTGAAAATCTGCCGCCAAGCATCTAACGGTGTGTTCCGGCAGCCTCACTTGAGAGCAAGTTCCATTCCAGGCTAGGTGTGCTTTACCATCTTCGACCACAGCGTCACTTGACATCAGGTGAGTTGTGGTCAAACAGCAAGCCTGTCAGCTACAAAAAAAAAGGTAGGGTTTCGGCTACGAGGTGAACCTCATCGCCGAGGCTGGGCTCTGGGGTACACTGATCCCAGGGGTGTGTGAAGGGTGCGAATCGACACCCGTTGAGGCCACGGGCGGATCTCGAGCACCCTCAAGGTTCGTTGGCCACTTCTTGGCTTTTTATGCTTTCTCAGGGTCTCATCCCTCTGCACCGTCTTCTTCCTCTTTTGACTCTTCCGGCTCAGTCAGTAGGAGCGACGGAAAATAAATTGTATCTGTCTTTTGCAGGTGGTTAGGCAAATAAATCTAAAATGGCGACTTCCGGTGATGTCACAGTTTCACAAGATGGCGGCCAGGGCAATGTCAAGATACATCCGTATCTAGTTACTTTGGTGTGAGTATACAAACATATTTATAATTCTAGTTAGAACTACAATAATTTATAGCGATGATAGCTCAGTGGTTAGTGCGGTTGGTTCACACGCCGAAGGGCGTGGGTTCAAACCTCAATAATGAGATTGAGTTGCCGGTGAAGAAAAACGTGTGGAAATCAAAGCTTTTACATTTAAAAAAAAATGTTCGTGCGATCTGTAGAAATAGCCTATAGGACGCAATCTAACTTTTTTCCTCTTACAAAATATTTGGCAAGGCCAACGTGCATTATTCCAAACACGTGAATGAATGTCAAACAGGACGACGACGGTTCTATTTTCGAATTCAAACTTTTTTTACGCAATCGGCCAGTCTCAGTTGATTATGTCATCAAATATATTATTACATATTAGCTTGCGCCCGCAACTTCGTTAACTTAAGTTTTTTTTTATAGCTTATAGGCTTGGTGTTTGACCACAACTCACCTGATGTTAAGTGACGGTGTGGTCTTACAATAAATGTTTCGGATATCTGATTCTGATTTCTGTTTCATAAGACACATCTATACCAAGTTTCAAGTAGCAAAATTCAGTGGCAATTTGAATTGTAACATTGGTGCTATAAATAAAATACATACATATAGTTTATTACCTGGATTATAGGATACTTTTAGGTTCCTGTGGGATTATCAAAAAACTAACAACAGGACGTTTCCACTTGAAATTTGGTTAGACATTCTGCCGCCAAGTAGTAGTGTTTAAACATTACTGTGTTCCGGTTTAAAGGGTTCTGCAGCTAGCGAAATTACAGGGCTGTTGAGACTAAGGTCTCAAAGTAATGAGCGCCGAATGGTCTTTGTTTTGTTACTCAAAGTTCTGTGTATCGCTGCAATGGTCATGGACATGGGTTACTATCAAGAGAGCGTCGCATTCATGTCATTATACGTTTTTAATTGTTTAGCATTCCACCTGCCTACAATAATGTCTCGCAAAACAGCCCTCTCGCTAGGATGTGCCGCACATACGATGGTTTAAAGGATCCCAGAGTTAACTTTAAGTTCTCGTCTAACTTTAATTCTTTTAAGCGTAGTGTCTGTGAAACATTTAAATAAACAGATTTGTAATATTTATCATTTAAGTTATTAGTACCTGGTTGACCGAGCATTGCTCGGCTGAAAACACGGATAAAACGACGTTTTTTAAAAATGAAACCTAGCTAGATCGATTTTTCGCCCCCGAAACCCCCTGCATACTCATGAAAATCGTTGGAGCCGTTTCCGAGATTCAGAATATATATATATATATATACAAGAATTGCTCGTTTAAAGATATAGATAGATAGATATTGTTATCTATCTACTGATATTACCTATTTAATGTCGTTTAATACATAAACAAGCTGTGTATAGTTGTAATTGGACCTTAGGTTCAATGTGATACGTTAATTCTACTTATATGCTATACTAAGTAACCAAAGGTCTGTAACTGTACCTATCTCAATAAAATAAAATAAAAAATAAAATGACATGTAGGTATATTTAAAAAAAAAATGGTATAAATGTGTTATTATACACGGAATAAACGGTATCCTTTATATATATATATATAAATATATATTTTTTTTTTTTTTTTTTTTTTTTAATTAATTACTAAAGCTTACAAGTATATATTTTTATATTTACCTCCTCACATATAATTTACTGGACTAGATGAACTAATAAATTAAAATAAAATAATCCTTTATATTGATCAAGGTAATTTAGTAGTGCAAGTTTCATGATAAACATAGCGTTGTGGCCGAGTACTTTCTAGTACTCGGCTGGCTAGCTGGGTGGTAGCTAGCCAGCCGAGTAGGTACTAGAAAACCCTACCACCATGCTATGGTTTCCTCACAATGTTTTTCTTCACCGGCAGCTCAAATTGCGGTTTGAACCCACGTGTGAACCGGCCGCGCTAACCACTGAGCAAACATCACTGGGCGCAAACTAGTATTCATAATATTCAAACATCGACCAAAGTGATCAAAAGTATATTTTCGAGTGACTTTCACAAATTGGCAGCTGGCTGCGACCGCGCCCAATGCCAAAAGGTCATTGCTCTCACACGTGATATCTTATAATGTGACGCAATATGTTATCTCCGGCAAACTACATTATGAGCGTTGAATAAAGAGATGAACACAACGCGTACAACTACCACTACTACTTTGCGTTGTTAGACGTTCTCCGATATAGAAATACTCAATACATGCAAGCAGTCTTGCATTTTTAGGGTTCCGTACCTAAAGGGTAAAAACGGGACCCTATTACTAAGACTTAATTGACAAAGCCTACTATAAGGTGGCTCATTACGTGGAAGAAAGGAATATATGGTTGTAGTAGCTTCTCTCTGCACTTGCATCCCCCTGGCTAAGTAACAATTGTAGTAAGCATAATGTATTAATATCTATAACTGTAAACTGTAACCTAATATGAAAAGAAAGATCCACAAAAAAAAATGCCTAAAAATGCCTTGCTGAGTTTCTTGCCGGCGTCTTCTCAGTTGAAGTGTAATTACGAGCCGGTGGTAGATTCAAACATGTAACTTAACGTTCATAAGTGCCTTACCAGGGCCTACACTGAATAAATGACTTTTTGATTTGACTTCGCTTTCTGTCTGTCTGTCACCAGGCTGTATCTCAAGAACCGCGATAGCTAGACAGTTGAAATTTTTACAAATTATGAACGGAACCCTTCGTGCGCGAGTCCGACTCGCACTTGGCCGGTTTTTTGATACGGAATAGGTTTGCGGTTAACTACATCCTGTTGTTGTTGTTGTTGATGTTAAGCAACGATGTGGTTGTTTATACAGATAGATTTAAAAATATTTTGAACTTTTTCGTTAATAGGTACGTAGTGCAAAATTTAGTCTTTGCTTAAATATTATTTTGCTTATTTATGAAATGTGACATCACAAAATTCACACACCTCGTCACACAATGTTAGATTTCGACGATTCCCAACCATGGTTACAAACTCGGGAGATAAAGTTAGGTGTTAGTTAAAAGATAAAGATTACGTCCGAGTCCGTTACTTGAAACATTGAAATCCGATGGACTTCTTAGTGTTCAAAAATGTACACGTGTTCACATACACGACGCTGTTGTTTCACTCTAAACAGGCTTGCGTTTTTCCACACCTGCATAAGTAGTTTGTTGGTAAGCGGTAGTTTTATCATTGACGTAACTCTCAGGTTACTGTGGTAAGGTTTCTAATACCAGCCTTGGCCTCAGAATTACCTACTCTGTGAGATTGCGACCAATTATCTTTAGCGTTACGCAGAACGGTGCTTCTAAGGAGAGGGGCCGTTCAAGTATTACGTAAGCAGATTTTTTGCAATTATTGACCCCCTCCTCCCCCTTGTCAGCAAAAGTAAGCGAAGGCCTTAACCCCCATGGATTCAGGACCGCCCCGATTTCCCGCATGAGCTATTATAACCTTGTAGGAGGTGGTGAAATTTACCTGTATTTAAATGATATTCTAGCAGTTTTTCATTGCCTGAAAACACGGATAAAACGACGTTTTCTCGAAATGAAACCTAGCTAGATCGATTTATCGCCCCCGAAACCCCCTGCATATTAAATTTCATGAAAATCGTTGGAGCCGTTTCCGAGATTAGGGGAAGAAAATTCCTCCACTCGGTTATAAGCGAGTAAACGTATCCATTATTATAGGGAATCCATGAAAACCAAACGCGTTTTCAGGGATTCCCGAAAATAACGGTAATAACAAGTAGGGTTGCCATAATTATGGATTCAAAACAAAATCGACAAAATTATGTAGAATATCCGAAAAAAAAAATACTACTGACGTAATCACCATCCAGACCCCCCCATCCCCCATGTCATCAAAAATAAGCAAAGCTAAGACCCCCCCTATAGTGCTTACGTAATACTTGAATGGCCCCAGAAACGAGGTTATTGTGATTTTACCCGACTGCCAAGGAAGGGTTATGTTTTTCGCGCGTATCTTGTATAGTTAATTAAAGTTAAATAAGTTAAATTTGACCCAAATAAAGTATAGTTAATTAAAGTTAAATAAGTTAAATTTGACCCACTTCCCTATGTATGCACGATTGGACTCAAATTTGGTGACAATACAGTGATATGGTACCAGGAGGCTGGTCTGATGATGGCAGAAGATGACCATAGGAACTTCTGAACTAAACAAGATAAGCCCATCGAGTTTGGGCTCGATTGATTCGTCTTGAGGAGTACTTTATGCCTAGACGATATCCAGGGACTGATGATGAAGCTAGAAGGTGGCCACGACATCTCTGTAATAAAACAACATAATCGTACCGAATTTGGGTTCGATTGATTCGTTTTGAGGAACAATTTTTAAAATACTAATCAACTAAAAAGTTAATAAACTAAAAACTAAAAAAAATATTTTTAAAAACAAGGTTTTTGTCTGGGACAATGAACTAAAAATGTTAAATTAAATTCTAGTATTTGGCGTGTCAGTACTTCAAGCTTGAGGCACTACCCGTTACTTGTTAGGATTCCGTACCCAAAGGGTAAAAACGGGACCCTATTACTAAGACTTCGCTGTCTGTCTGTCCGTCCGTCTGTCTGTCATCAGGCTGTATCTCAAGAACCGCGATAACTGTGCAGTTCATATTTTCACAAATTATGTATTTCTGTTGCCGCTAACAAATACTAAAAATAAAATAAATATTTAAGGGGGGCTCCCATACAAGAAACGCGATTGTTTTGCCTTTTTCATAGATAATGGTACGGAACCCTTCGTGCGAGAGTCTGACTCGCACTTGGCCGGTTTTTTCCTTTGTAGTATCAGTGTGATTGATTACCACCATGCTATTTCCTTGCTACGTTTTCATTCGGTAGCTCAAGTCAGGATGTGAACCCACGCCTTTCTTATGAACCGCATTAACTGAGCTATCATCGCTAGAAAAACCTATCTAGAGTAGGCAGGTCTCAAGAGTTGATTACTATAGTTCGCAATAAAGACCTAGTCATTCTAGGAAGATATTTCTGGCCACTCGAATTAGAACCGTATGATTACCAGATTTAAAGTGCATAGTACAGATAACATCTAGTAGCGCAGATGTATTCTATAATTGGTCTGGCAATCTAGTTATTGACATAAAAAGACGTATAAGATGAACTTATATAGACGGTGTAGTAATCAAGTTGGTTTTGCAATTCCTAGGCGTTCGAACTCCTTAGCGTAAGATCGTTTAGATATTACCGCAGTAAATATTCTACCGTTAAGCAGTAGTGTGTAAACATTACTGTGTAGAGAGTACTGCTAGCGAAATAGCGATAAAAATTTGTAGCGATGATTGTTTAGTGGTTAGCGCGGTAGGTTCGCATGTTGAAGGGCGTGGGTTCAAACCCCAACTTCAGCTTGAGCTGCCGGTGAAAGAAAACATCGTGAGGAAACCAAAGCGTAGTGGTAGAGTACTTTCTAGTACTCGGCTGGCTAGCTACCACCCTCAAGTTGAAAATCTGCCGCCAAGCATCTAACGGTGTGTTCCGGCATCCTCACTTGAGAGCCAGTTCCATTCCAGGCTAGGTATGCTTTACCATCTTCGACCACACCGTCACTTAACATCAGGTGAGCTGTGGTCAAAACACCCACCCTGTCAGCTATAAAAAAAAAACACAGCTGTTGAGACTCAACATCGAATTACAAAGCCTGTAACAAATCGCACAGTTGATAGTTTGTCGGATTCATTGCAGAGAGTGTGCTTCAGAACTACATGGTCTGATTCCCCCATGTCCATTCTTCTATCGGAGCCAGAAGCTCAAAAAAGCGACATCGTTTCATGGTCGACGTTCCAAAAACTCGAATGAAACGATTTGATTCCACGTTCATTGTGCGGACTGCTAGACAGTGGAATGCGCTGCCCGAGTGGGTGTTCTCCGATGGATATAATCTGAGTGTCTTCAAGTCGAGAATGAATCGGTGTCTTCTAGGTGAGCGTGCTTCATCTTAAACCGCATCATCACTTAACATCAAGTGAGATGGCGGTCAAACATAAGCCTATTATAAAAAAGAAAGAATTAGCGCCAAAGCAGCGATGCTCTGGACTTTGTTTTGTTACTCAAAGCTCTGTGTATCGCTGCAATGGTCATGGTCATGCGTTATCTCTTAACATCACGAGAGCGTTTATTTCGTATCAATTTCACTAATTTTGGCATAACGCTCCAGGCTTTGTTCCTTCAAATTCATCATCGAATCTTCACTTATAAGCTTGTTAGCCCTCCTTTCAAAAACAACTACTATGACACCGTCCTACCTATACAATACAACATTATTATACACCAAAACATTATAAAAATACATACAAAAATATAAAAAAAAGAGAAAGAAAAGTAACAAAACAAAAAATACAACATAGAAACAACAAATAAACGGTGTACAAGGGCGGCCTTGTCGCCTAGAGCGATTTTTTCCAGACAACCTTAGGATGGAAATTAAAAGAATATATATTTAAGTTGGTGTAAATAAGCAAATAATATTAATTATATAAAATGACAGAGAGAGAATATTTATATATATACAAACAGAAAAACATATTTACTATAAATAAATAAAAAAAACATACAATAAATATACAAAATACATATAAAATTGCCGTGGTGGTGCTGGCGTAAAAATTGTACCCCCACCTTCTCTACCCGCGGTTGCCGTAAGAGTCGGCTAAGGGATGTAATCCGGAAGATGGGCAGCAGCGTCTTCCTTGAACAATCACACCTAACTGCGCTCGCCAACCCACCTGCCAAGCGTGGCGAGTATTGGCAAAACCCCCCCAGGAGGAGGCCTATGTCCAGGACGTCCTATGGCTGATGATGACATATACAAAAATATACATTAACATGCAGATAAATAATATTTATATACTTAATTATTATTATAAAGGTATAGCACGTGCTTGTTAACCTCGAACTACGTCAGACGTGAATGATCGTAATTTGACCTTGCATAGACAAAACAAACAAAATACTAAATATCTAGTCATATAGAGATAGACGCACGATCAAAATAACTATTCATTGAGACTATTTCTAACAAAGCCATGAACACTTTTGTTTATTCTCCGAATTACTAGAGATTTTAAAATTGACGAACAACAAAGTGATCCTATAAGGCAGGGGTCGGCAACCTTCTGATAGGCAGGGGCAAATTAAGTAAAGGCGGGCCTCAGTTAATAAAAAAAGTTAGTTAATAAACTTAATATACCTATAATAGATCATATCCCATAGATTAGATAGAAAAAATATGCTATTAAAAACTTAAAGTAAGGCAATATAAGGCAATATTTTTGTAGCGATGATAGCTCAGTGGTTAGCGCGGTCGGTTCGCATGCCGAAGGGCGTGGGTTCAAACCGTAACAATGAGCTTGAGCTGCCGGTGAAGGAAAACATCGTGAGGAAACCATAGCGTGGTGGTAGGGTACTTGCTAGTACTTGGCTGGCTAGCTACCACCCTCAAGAAAATCTGCCGCCAAGCATCTAACGGTGTGTTCCGGCAGCCTCACTTAAGAGCCAGTTCTATTCCCGGCTAGGTGTGCTTTACCATCTTCGTCCACACGGTCCACACCGTCACTTAATATCAGGTGAGTTGTGGTCAATCACCTAGCCGGTCAGCGTTAAAAAAAATATATAATTGTCATATATTCTATCTGGAATCTATAATATTTTAAATATCTATGATTAATTTACAAAACAATCACGGGCCGCAAGTAGGACTTCCGCGGGCCGCGTTTTGCCGACCGCTGCTATAAGGGTTCCGTTTTTTCCTTTTGAAAATATATGTTTATTATACTAGCGACTTTGCCGTGGTGGTGCCGGCGTAAGAATAGTACCCCACCCTCTCTACCCGTGGTCGCCGTAAGAGTCGGCTAAGGGATGTAATCCGGAAGATGGGCAGCAGCGTCTTCCTTGTACAATCACACCTAACTGCGCTCGCCAACCCGCCTGCCAAGCGTGGCGAGTATTGGCAAAACCCCCCCAGGAGGACGCCTATGTCCAGCAGTGGACGTCTTGATGGCTGATGATGTGATGATGTGATACTAGCGACCCGCCCCGACTTCGCACGGATGCAATGTAGATACTACAAAAAAACCTTGACAAATTATACACCTAAACCTTCCTCATGAATCACTCTATCTATTGAAACTCGCATGATGATCTGTTCTGTAGTTTTTAAATTGTGAACGGACAGACAAACGTGTCAGACGACTTTGTTTTATAATATGTAGTGATACAGAACAAACATTTATCGCAAAATTTTGTTTGTTCTAGGTGGGAATTGAACCCACGACCTACAGCTCTTAAAGCAGATATAATGCCAATGAGCCAACAGGGCTGTGAAACATCGTGAGGAAACCATAGCGTGTAGGTAGGGTACTCGGCTTGCTAGCTACCACCCTCAATTTGAAAATCTGCCGCCAAGCATCTAACAGTTGTTCAGCCTCACTTGAGAACCAGTTCCATTCCAAGCTAGGTGTTTTTACCATCGACTACACCGTTACTTAACATCAGGTGAGCTGTGATCAAACAACTGGGGAATTGTTTTGTTACTCAAAATTGTGTGTATCGCTGCAATGATCATGGACACGCGTTACCTCTTACCATCAGGAGAGAGTTTCGTTCGTCTCATTACTTTTAAATTAAAAAAAAACAAAAGTAGGAAAAAACAAGTATTTAATGTTTAGTAAAATTTTCTAGCCAATAAAGTGTTGTGCTTTGTTCCTTTTTAACCGACTTCTTATGTTTATGTTTTTTGAATTTCAGTCGTTGGTGCATGTCATGTGTTTGGAGCACTGCTACCGTCCTTCTCCATCGGCTCATGACCACGCCGCTACAGCCGATCACAGGTTATCATTAATTAATGAATAGTCCAAAATGAAGTAGTATTATAAATGTAATAATTGGTATGTTTTTATGTACCAAATCAAGCAAATACAGCTTAACGGGTTTGGATAAAATTTGGCACACATATAGTTTATTATCTGGATTAACTTATAGGATGTGGTCTCTGACTATGTGCCTTCTTGATAAGCTCAAAGTCGTATAATGAGCTATGAAGAGGGCTATGCTCGGAGTTTCCCCACGAGATCGAATCAGAAATGAGATTCGTAGACGAATTAAAGTAACCGACATAGCCCAGCGGATTAGCAAGTTGAAGTGGCAGTGGGCAGGACACATAGCACGCAGAACTGATGGCCGATGGGGCTGCAAAGTTCTGGAGTGGAGACCACTGACCGGCAAGCGCTGTAGGACGTCCACCCACAAGGTGGACCGACGACCTCATAAAGACCGCAGGAACGCGCTGGATGCGAGCCGCTTCCAACCGGTCTTTATGGAAGACTAGCTGTGCCCCGCGGTTTCACCCGCGCTAGATGCCTACGTCGTAGTCGCTTTATGCATGCAAAGTCTCAGCCCGATAAGTTTAAAATTGACAAAGTTTCATCCCCTATTTTATCCCCTTGGGGGTAGAATTAATCAAAATCCTTTCTTAGCGGATGCCTACGTCATAACATCTACCTGCATGCCAAATTTCAGCCCGATCCGTCCAGTGTTTTGGGCTGTGCATTGATAGATCACTATGTCAGTCAGTCAGTCATCTTTGAGTTATATATATTTAGATTTTATTTATTTTGTTTAAAAACTTATTCATTGATTCACGCGGACGAAATCGCGAGTAACAGCTAGTATTTCAATAATTAGATAAGAATGATTAATGCGCTTGTAATTGTGGTATTTAACGTCAAGAACAATAAACATTACTTATCTATATTACTCATAATATATCGCTAAATAGTATGAACAAAGTCTATTTTACTGCTTACTTGTACTAAAGCACGCAACGGAGTAAAGTAAGTAAAATATCTATAATACCTGGGCCTCACACATCGCGATAATATTCGGGCGATAAACTTCGTCTTTGGTCTACGGCGAAGCTGCGCGGCCACATAATGCGCGATGTATAGTTTATCGCGATGTACGAGCGATATAATAAACGCAAAAGACAAAATGGACGCCGCGGTTGCTCTGTATTCTATGGCAGCAAATAATAATTTTTACAATTTATGTCATCTAAAGCACAAATTAAAAGCAAGAAACAGATTTAATCGATTTTTTTTCTTATTCTGATGTTGCCTATAATATGCCATAAGCGAGTTACGTTTTCTTTTTAAATCTTCGACTGTACTTGGCAATACATTCTAAAATTCTATCGTAACTCCAATCCATGTTTCGCTTCAGCTATATTATGCACTGCAGTTTTAACTTACACGTCCGCTACGCACGATGGCTGGCGGCCGACTGATGTGTGGCCACGCAAGCGAAGTTCATCGCGATAAAACGCTTTGATCTGCGAGTATTTACCGACAGCGAAGCGAAGTCCTCGCAGCTACGTACGGAGTACCGAAGTATACGCGAATACTTGGCCACACACATCGGGATAACGCGAATCGCATTATCGCGATGTGTGCGGCCTAGGCATAAGTAGAACATCTTTGCGATGAATAGGCGACACAAGTGGGAAGAGGCGGCGCGGCGGGGGCGGGGGACGCTTGCCGGCGATCACTACGCGAGTGCCGGCCGAGGGGGCGGGGCTAGCACGTCAATGTCATTGTTTTCTGTTGTGTAGGTAGATTCGTGTTCAATTTTAATAGGTTAGTGACTTTTTAATACAAAGGTATTAAGAAGTTTACGTGTGTCTTATAGATTGGATGTTAGCGAAACTACGAACAAAGAATTTCGATGGAAGATTGTTCGTAGATGCGATGTCGACATCCCTGCACGCGCCGCGCACTAAACCTGCGTGAATCAACGCTAGCAGGGAAGATGTTCTACTTACTCGGGGCCGCGCGCGCGCTCCAACTACTTTGATACTGGTTTCAATGTCGCTTAGAGAGATTATAAGTAAAGATGATATTCGGTAACTATCAGGTATCCGGCCTATCCGACCTAAAATTCAGTCGGATACCGAATAATAAACAAGTATCCGGCGTTTCGGTTTCAATTTTGGCCGTCAAGCAGTAGTGTAGTGTCAAGTCATAAAAATCATGTCTTGGATTTTGTAGCGATGATAGCTCAGTGGTTAACGCGGACGGTTCGCAAGCTGAATGGCGTAGATTCAAACCCCAACATCATCACATCATCACTATCATTTAAGACGTCCACTGCTGGACATTGGTCTCCTCCTGAGGGGGGTTTTGCCAATACTCGCCAGGCTTGGCAGGCGGGTTGGCGAGCGCAGTTAGGTGTGCTGTTCAAGGAAGACGCTGCTGCCCACCTTCCGGATTACATCCCTTAGCCGACTCTTACGGCAACCACGGGTAGAGAGGGTGGGGTACTATTCTTACGCCGGCACCACCACAGCAAACCCAACAATGAGCTTGAACTGCTGGTGAAGGAAACGTGAAGAAACCATAGCATGGTGGTAAGGCACTTTCTAGTACTCAACTGGCTATCTACCCTCAAGTAGAAAATCTGCCGCCAAGCATCTAACGGCATGTTCCGGCGGTCTCACTTGAGAGCCAGTTTCATTCCAGACAAGTTGTGCTTACCATCTTCGACCACACCGTCACTTAACACCAGGTGGACTGTGGTCAAGTACCTAGCTTGTAAATCATAAAAACAAAGACTATCATTCACACCAGAATTTTATAAAATATTAAACAATAAAATATCTTATTTTAGAAATTAGGATAAAATATTATTCTGCTACTTGCAAATGTAAGCGTGGCACATACCATCACGTGAGCAGTTTGATCCATCATTTAATTTAGTAAAAAAAAATTTTTTCAGGAACAAAGACACTTCCTCCTCGAGCTAAAGTACAAAAACGAACGGCGGGAACTGAACACTTGCACCCGGAGCCGCGGGTCACGTGTCAGCTGCTTCACCACCCAGCCATCCATACTATGGACGTTATATTCGTTCACGGACTCTACGGTAAGAAATATTGCTAGCTGTTACACAGGAATTCGTCCGCGTGGAATTTAACAAAAAAAAATTGTTCAGTTTGCAGAATTTACGACACATATCACATCACATCATCAGCCATAGGTCGTCCACTGCTGGACATAGGCCTCCTCCCGGGGGGTTTTGCCAATACTCGCCACGCTTGGCAGGCGGGTTGGTGAGCGCAGTTAGGTGTGATTGTGCAAGGAAGACGCTGCTGCCCATCTTCCTGATTACATCCCTTAGCCGACTCTTACGGCAACCACGTGTAGAGAGGGTAGGGTACAGTTCTTACGCCGGCACCACCACGGCAAATTTACGACACGAGAATTTAACTGGGACAGCATATTAGTTTTTTAGAAAAAAAAAAACATTTTTTTTAAGTAACTGTGATTTGCAAAATAAATATGAAATCAATATACAAAATACAAAAGTTAAACATAAAATTAATAATATAGATCACAGTATGAGACAGAATACAAAGTCCAGGATTTATAGTAAATATTTTTGTTCCAGGTTCTCTTGGCAATACATGGCGTCAAGGCGAATGGCGTCAAAAATATGTAGCAGATCCTAAAATAGTAAATCTGAGAGATCATTCCAAACAAAACTCTTGTATATGTCACGATATGTCATATAAAAATAATGAGAGTACATGTAAAAATACTCAAATAACAGAAAACTCATTTACCAATCATGTACATAACGAAGATACGTGTGACGACAGCAATATAACAGATTTAAATGATCCTGAAATGTCATTTAAGAAAATGAACGAAAAATTATCAAAGAAAGTCATACCCGAAGAAAACGATTTAATAACGGAACAATTTTACAATAATACATTGAGAGATCAAGTTGATATAGAAAATTACGATACACAAGCGAAATTCGTTCAAGATATGTTCAAAAAAGAAATAGACTGTGATAAAAGCTGTGACACATTTAAATATAACAAAGTCGATAACAGACTTAAATGTGAAATTGATAACGATTTCAAATGTGTATATAACGAAAATATAGTAAAATATAACGAGAATAACTATTTTAAATGTGATCAAAACATTCATAATGATTTTAAATGTAATGAAAACAGTAACGACTATAAATATGATGAAGGAGATAATGATTTTAAATGTAAATATAACGAGATAAATGAATTTAACCAATGTAAATGTAGCGATGAAAAGAAATGTGAACTAGGCTGTGGGTGTATTTGTAATGATTGCTATTCATCTTGCTGGCCAAAGGATTGGATTAAAATGGATTTTCCGGGTGCAAGAGTGATTTCAATCAACTATACAAGCGATCCGTATTTATGGCGGCCTCTATGGATAAAGGAGAACAAAAGGTATATAAATATATGTTAGGAAAGAGCTACACCACACGTTCATTCGTTTTCGCTTCATCGTTCCTTATAGTTTTATGTCTTATACTTGTTTTTTCTACAATTCTCTAGTTTGTTTTTAATGTAACGAACGAGACGTTCTCTTGATGGTAATAGATAACATAATATGTCCATGACTTTTGCAGTGACACACAGAGCTTTGAGTAGCAAAACAAAGTCCAGGGCATCGCTGCTTTGACGCTCATTATTTTCGCTGGTTAGTCTGAACGCTGCAGTACCCTTTAAACCGGAACACAGTAATGTTTATACACTACCGCTTGGCAGTAGAATATCTGGTACTGCGGTGGTAGCTGGTAGTTTGAAGAGTTTTAAACGTAAAAATAATGCACAGGAATGTAATATTTCGAAATGATTTTTCAATCAGTAAAGTATTTTTTTTTCTCTACATACCGAATTCTTTTTTTTAATTGGCTTATAAGTTGTAATCGTAATCAATTAATACTGAACTGTAAATCGGTATCAGCAATGTTTTTATACAATGTGTTGTTGTGGTATAGTGACTTATATTTCAATGTGGGTCGATCTCGCCTTCCGCGGTGTGGCTCCGGACTTACATGAACATTGTTTGAAATAAAGTCAAAGGTCTTTTGTTTTAATTATACGGATTGTTTTGAAACACTGGATGACCCTTTTTGTTAAAGTATTCTTGAATAGAGGAATTCTTTCATAGTGCTTGGAATATAACATATTCTTTCGAAGTAGGTTAAACTAGTTTTAGTTACATTTTTGTTATTATTCAAGTAGTGCACACTACTGCAGTACCTGCGTAGACAACTTCATCTTAAGAAGATCTATCAAGTAAAACAGTTGTATTCAAATCCATTCTAAAATTTTATTATGTTTCCAGATTAAATCTCTACCAAAGATCAGAACAAATGATAGAACAACTTCTAGATATGGGGGTCGGCGAGAAACCCATCATTTGGGTCGGGCATTCGAAAGGAGGGTTGTTCATCAAGCAGATATACTGCGAAGGTAGGATTAATCTTTATACTAGGTTGTAAACTTTGGATATACGCCGTAAGGGAGTAATTGTACTTATCATGATAACTTTTACTATGGACACAAATTCAAAATAGCGAAAAAATCAGCTGTTCTATAAAAAAAGTATGTTGATTCTTGCCCCCTTTTTATGGCTGACAGGCTATATGTTTGATTACAGCTTATCTGATGTTAAGTGATGATGTTGTCGAAGGTGGTAAGCACACGTAGCCTGGAATGGAATTGGCTTTCAATTATGGCTGCTGGAACACCCAGTTGATGTTTGCCAACAGTTTTCCAACTTGAGGGCGGTAGCTAGTCCACCATTGAGTACCTTACCACCATGCCATGGTTTTCTCACGATGTATTCCTTGACCAGCAGCTCTAGCTCATTGTTTGGATTTAAACCCACGATTTAATTTAGTTTCATTGTGTGAATCGATCGCGCCAACTACTGAGCTATCATTGCTACCGTTCAATATAAGTAACAACACATTCGTAATATAAGAAAAAATATTTTTTTATGTTAAAAACATTTATTAAAAAATTTCAGCTTACGAAGCCTATATGAAAACAAACAAGAATTTAAGAATAGAACGTGATGAGAGAAAATCATTTTCTGAGAAAGTAGAAGAAACTCTCGAGACTCATAATGGTATCTCTGCGGAAAATATAGATACCATCATAGATCATTTCAGTCGAAACGATGAGAAAAATTATAATTGTAAGAAAGACAATGATAATAACACTAATGAAAACAGTAACGATACGAAAGAAAATAGTAGTTATAGAAGAAATAACAGTGATATAGCATATAATAACGCATGTGTCATGAACGAAATAGTAGAGTATGAAAATGTGTTTGAACAAATAAATGCCAAAAATGATAATGTTAATGTAATTAATGATAATATTCGTAATTTAAGAATTGAAAATGGTGATGGAAATAAGTTGAATGAAGCACATATGGAAGATGAAGATCTGACTTCAAGTATTGAAGGTAAGCATTTTGTTTGAACCTTACGTTGCATTTATATTTTAAATCTTATTTCTAGGTATAAATGAATTTAACTTTGGTTGTAAAGTATTAGGTTTTGTGTAAGAATGTAGGCTAGTGATTTATACTAAAACGCGAATACATGATATAGATTTGACCGTGATTTGATAAATGTGAGTGTACTAAGATAAAAAGGAGTAATTAAACTCATCATTTTGAACAACTTTTACAATGAACCCTTAAATGGTAGATATTTGAACCTGGATAAGGGTAGTACAAGACCGAGATGAGTGGCGTACAAGAAGAGAGGCTTATGCTCAGCAGTGGGCGATTACAGGCTGAACATGATGAAATGATGATGAAAATAAACACCTTTTGGCTTAGTACACCTTAGAACTATGTATACAGGCAGGAAATTTAATGTAGAATGTCACAATCGTAACGCGCGACTTCTCTCAAATGAGCAACCATTAATTAAATATTCCAACATGAATAACACAAGTAAAATAAATTAAAAATTTCATAAATCCCGAAACAATACCGAATTTCGACTCGACCAGAGCTGTGGAAGATGCTCACATCCAATCACCAACTAGAACTATAATAATAATCTTTAGACGGTAGAACAAGTCCTAAATCACAGCTAAAATCACTCCCTGTAGGTTGTCCCTACGTGAAATCGAAACATGTTTGTTAGAAACTTTGTGCAGCAAGCATTTTCCATCACAGCTCAATAGTACGATGATTTATTACTGACCGATGTAAAGTTAGTGTGAAAGTTATTTCATCGAAAAAACATTGAATCGACCACATATTTGGCCGCTATTACACCCACTTGATTAAATAAATTCCTGAAGAAGCTCTAGACGTCAACTGCTGCTATCCACGAATCAATTCTACGAAAATTACAATGCCAGACATAAAAAAATCACACATTTAATTTATGATCTGCTTGCGTCGTGAATCAAAGTCACAGGTTTTAGAAACAAATAGGATGTAATAACATGATTTTACCAGATTCCACTTGCGTGGAATATCCTTTAAGTTCAGCTAGTTATTAGGATGATTCTATTACAGATTGTGTGTTGCGTCGCGCGTCACTGTGGCGCTCGAGTCGCGGATTCATGTTCTACTCAGTCCCACACCGAGGTTCGCCACTTGCTGATATTAAGACCCCCGTCACAGCACGCAGCGTTGACCTGCTCGAGATCGCCAAAGGTATTGTCACTCGTGTTTTTATTATGTGCTGGCAAGTGTCTTTTTTAAGTAAAAGTAATGAGTTGAACGAATTGCTCTCTTGATAGTTAGAGAAAATGCCTGCCCATCACCATTGTAGTGGAACTTAAAACTTTGAGTAACAAATCAAAGTCCAGGGCGACGCTGTTTTGGCGCACATTACTTTGAGACTTGCGATGGTAAATATCAAAAGCACTGTAATTTCGCTGAAGTACCCTTCAAACCGAAACATATTTTTATTTATTTATCAGTAATGAGACGAACATGACGCTTTCCTGATGTTAAGAGATAACGCCTGTCCATGACCATTGCAGCGATACACAGAACTTTGAGTAGTAAAACAAAGTCCAGGGCATCGCTGCTTTGGCGCTCATTACTTTGAGAATAGATGGTTAGTCTCAACAGCCCTGTAATTTCGCTAGCTGCAGTACCCTTCAAACCGGAACACAGTAATGTTTACACACTACTACTTGGCGGCAGAATATCTGGTGCTGCGATCGTACCTGCCTGGATGATCACCTACTAAGTAAGTAGTAAGTAGGTCATTATTTCAGTGTGCTTATAGCTACACTAACTTAATGTACACTTTAAGTCTTTATGTTTATTCAAACTATGAAAAATAAATGTTAATTTGACAAAGGACTTTGGTGTCTGTAGTGCTGGAAAAAATTTAATGTACGCTTTGATAATAAAACTTATTTACTGATGGTATTTATATCCCTCACCTTAAACTTTAACATAGTCCCACTGCTGGGTAAAGGTACCTCTGCCTTTCTGAAGACATCTGCCACGGCTCAATCTAAAAGTCATTTTGTTTTATTGTAAACGTATTGTAACTATTGAGACGCTGTCTTGATGGTAAGAGATAACGCATGTCCATGACCATTGCAGCGATACACAGAACTTTGAGTAGCAAAACAAAGTCCAGGACATCGCTGCTTTAGCTCATTACTTTGATATATTCGATGGTTAGTATCAAATACGCTATAATATGTTTATTATTGGAACTAAATTGTCCCCAAAATAAATAAATAATTAATAAAATTAATTAGTTTTACTTTTTAGCGCTGTAATGTCGTTACAATTCCCCTCAAACCTGAATACACTTTTGCTTGTTAGAAGCGGTGATACCTATATAGATGACTTAATGGTGATCCTGCTAACAAGTAAATGCCATCTATTTCAGATTGTCCGTTGGTGTTGGAGCTGCAGTCGAGGTGGGAGCAGGCAGTGAGGCCAGTGGGGACGCGATCCCCACCCGCCGTCAGCAGCGTGGTGGAATCTTGCCGCACTCTCATGTCCGTGCTATGGCTGAGGATTGTTAGCACGGAATCTGCCGGTAAGACTTGTGAATAGTGCTAATTAGCAGTATAATACTAGACAGCACAATATACTTACATTTTGATCATATAACTACATATAAAGAACCACTTTTAAATGGCCGTTTGGTTAAAGCTTACAAATGGTTCAGTTTGGTACATTTTAAGTTAGGAACTGATATTAAAAACAATCATTGCCTTATTAAAATTAACAAAATTATTCTAAGTCAAGAAACTGATAGTGTGTCTTTATTTTTCCAAAGGGATTTAATAAATGAAAATTCTTTTACACAACCTTGTAATTTCAAGTTATTCTATGGAGGCATTTTAAATAATTTGTCAAATACCAATGAGATTGTTGCTGCTCATGAAGTGGTGACAAAATGTATTCATTACAAAGAACATGTTGTTACTTTTTAGGGTTCCGTACCCAAAGGGTAAAAACGGGACTCTATTACTAAGACTTCGCTGTCTGTCTGTCACCAGGCTGTTTCTCAAGAACCGCGATAGCTAGACAGTTGAAATTTTCACAAATTATGTATTTCTGTTGCCGCTATAACAACAAACACTAAAAACAATATAAAATAAATATTTAAGGGGGGCTCCCATACAACGAACGCGAGTTTTTTGCCTTTTTCATAGATAATGGTACGGAACCTTTCGTGCGCGAGTCCGACTCGCACTTGGCTGGTTTCAATTTATGTTGTATATTCACAATTTTGTTTTGTTTGTGTATGTTTCTATGAATCACTCTATCTATTACTTCGCATGATAATCCGTTCAATAGTCTTTATGTTTATCGCGAACAGACAGACAGACGCGGCGCACTTCTTTGTTTTATAATATGTAGTGATAATTCCACATCCCATTTCATTCATCTTTCACCTCCTGCCCGTTTTTAAGATGTATCGTGTTTCCCATTCTTGAGTTTTTTTTAATGGTGGACAGGCTAGGTGTTTGACCACAGCTCACCTGATGTTAAGTGACGGTGTGGTCGAAGATGGCAAGCCTAGCCTGGAATGATACTGGCTCTCAAGTGAGGCTGCCGGAACACACCGTTAGATGCTTGGCGGCAGATTTTCAACTCTCGTGTGGTAGCTAGCCAGCCGAACACTATAAAGTACCCTACCACCACGCTATGGTTTCCTCACGATGTTTTTCCTTCACCGGCAGCTCAAGCTCGTTGTTGGCACCGACCTCGCTAACCACTGAGCTATCATCGCTACAAAACAGTTCAAACGGTTTCCTGAAAGAGATCGCTTTTATCGATAACGCCGCCACTTGTAGCGGCTCATAAGATTATTTTGTTTTCTGTAAAAAAAAAAAACTATTTTTGGTGTGCACAGTAAAGTATTTCTATCTATCTATTTTTATAAAATCAGTGATTATTTTTGACATTGTTTATTATTTTTATCATCTTAATTCTTGACAACCATTTATTATTTACTCATAATTAATTTATTTTGACATTATGTTAATTGACATTTTGTATTATTATTGACATTTTTTTTATTGATTATTAATTATTTTTGACATTATTTAATTGCTATTGGATTTAACTTTTTTATTACTTAATTTCAATTTAAATTTATTATCATTAATGTAAATTATTATTTGATTAATTTATTGGCATGCCATCACTTATATTTGCACGCCTGAGGGCAAAGCACGATCACGACAGAAATATAACTCATCCATCCATATTGTACCAATATCACTCGTGTTTCACAAGTGAATTATCTTTATCTATCTATCCCATCTTGTCCACAGATGCTGGTATCGGCAGGTTGGCTGGCATATCTGTGGACCATCGGGAGATCTGCAAACCCACGAGTCGCTCTTGTCCCCTCTACACCATGCTGACCGACTTAATTCAAGAAGCCATCACCTGTACATGCCATTGAAATGATTATTGTAATGGAGTTATAGCAAACATACGCAAATACCATATCACTGGATTGTATTATTTTTAATATATTGTGTTTTTTATAGTACATAGATCATCATCAGCCATAGGACGTCCACTGCTGGACATAGGCCTCCTCCTGGGGGGGTTTTGCCAATACTCGCCACGCTTGGCAGGCGGGTTGGCGAGCGCAGTTAGGTGTGATTGTTCAAGGAAGACGCTGCTGCCCATCTTCCGGATTACATCCCTTAGCCGACTCTTACGACAACCACGGGTAGAGAGGGTGGGGTACTATTCTTACGCCGGCACCACCACGGCAAGTTTTTCTGGTGTTCATGTTTTATTATAGTAACCAGGGGCGGACCTTTGTTTGTCGGGGCCCAAATAATCAACCAATTGCCATTTTGTCAAAAACCTGTTTTCGTTAATGTGTAGTAGGTACCTACGTGGTATAGGAAAAAAACCGGCCGAATGCGAGTTGGACTCGCGCACGAAGGGTTCCGTACCATTATCTATACAAACGGCAAAAAAATCACGTTCTTTGTACGGTACCCTAAAAAATGAGAGCTTGAGCTGCCGGTGAAGGAAAACATCATAAGGAAGCCATAGCGTGGTGGTAGGGTACTTTCTAGTACACGGCTGGCTAGCTACCATCATCAAGTTGAAAATCTGCCGCCAAGCATCTAACGGTGTGTTCCGGCAGCCTCACTTGAGAGCCAGTTCCATTCCAGGCTAGGTTTGTTTACCATCTTCGTCACTTAACATCAATCATTGAATTTATTGCATCTGATATAATTTATATTACAATACATATATTTTATTATCGAAAAGAATTGTGTTTTAATCATATCCTACTTCTTAATCTTACTATACAAACATATATTATAAATATAGCCGTTCACCGCGGCTGTCTGTTCACGATAAACTTAAAAACTACTGAACGGATTATCATGCGAGTATCACCAATAAATAGAGCGATTCGTGAGGAAGGTTTAGGTATATAATTTGTCAAGGTTTTGTATAAATTGGTTGAAATATGATGATAATTGTTGGAAGTGTCGGAAAAAGTCAAGCCACTTGGGAGCTTTCGTCTAAAACGCTGCCTAATCCCTTTGAGATATAAAAAAACAATGCATGGTGGGATATTCCTCTTTTATAGATCTACATAAAAGTCCGCGGTGGCATATATCTACCTATTAAGTATAGCTTACTATACCCAGTCTTACTACCCGTGCGAAGTCGGGGCGGGTCGCTAGTAATATTATAAAATATAGAAGTTTATGAGAATAGATGGAGAATGGTTTGTTATTCTTTCACGCAAAAACTAATGAACGAATTTGGATAAAATTTGGCATACATGTAGTGGCCTAGATACATATAGGATACTTTTCCACGCGGACGAAGTCTTAAGTAACGAACAGCTAATGCAATCACATTAACCAAAAAAAATATGCAAATGTTCACGTGATACTTTTTTTTTTTTAATGTAACAGTAGTGAGACGATCGAGACGCTCTCCTTATGTTAAGAGATAACGCCTGTCCATGACCATTGCAGCGATACACAGAACTTTGAGTAGTAAAACAAAGTCCAGGACATCGCTGCCTTGGCGCTCATTACTTTGAGACTAGATGGTTAGTCTCAATAGCCTTGTAATTTCGCTACCTGCAGTACCCTTCAAACCGGAACACAGTAATGTTTACACACTACTGCTTAGCGGCAGAATATCTGGTACTGCGGTGGTACCTACCTAGACGAACCGGTGTGAACTTGGTAGCCAAATTTTGCTGCCTATAATCCGACCAAATTAAGATGACTTTTTTGTGAAGTTAGCGGCCAACGCCGATGTGACCTCTGATTCTCTAAAAACATTTACGATTGTTTTACAGGCGGCTTCTGAAATGAATACACTATATAATAATGAAATAACATACTGAAAAAACCCTAGAAAAATCAGTCATGAGGACTACGGTTAAAACAAAATTACGTCATACACTACTTTTATTTCCGCAGCAAAACTGACTGAAACTTGAAGTGAAAGGCTAAGGCTTCTAAATAAAACTATTTCAGTTCACTCTGAAAGTCACGCAACGCTAAAATGGACACATCAAAAAAAAAAATTGCGTGTGCCGATTTCTTCACAAAAAAGTCATCTTAATTTGGTCGGATTATAGGCAGCAAAATTTGGCTGCCAAGTTCACACCGGTCCTAGACGACCTCCTGCTAAGGAAATCTACCACCAAGTAAATAAGAAATCTAAATAATCTAATCTAATAAAGGAAATAATGTAATGCGAATAAGATGTACTCCTGATTATAAGATATAATGCATGTCCATGACTTTGTAGCAATACACAGAACTTTGAGTGATAAAACGAAACAGCCTGGGACATCGCCGCTCTGGTGGTCATTGTTTTGAAACTTTCGATGGTTAGTCTCAACAGCCTTGTAATTTCGCTGCAATACCCTTCAAAACTGAACCAAAGTAGTTTGACCGTGTGAGAAGTAAGTAGTACATCTTCCCTGCTAGCGTTGCTTCACGCAGGTTTAGCGCGCGGCGCGTGCAGGGATGTCGACATCGCATCTACTAACAAATCTTCGACTATGTAGCGATGATAGCTCAGTGGTTAGCGCGGTCGGGTTGGGTTCAAACCCCAACAATTAGCATGAGCTGCCGGTGAAGGAAACCATAGCGTGGTGGTAGGGTACTTTCTAGTACTCAGCTGGCTAGCTCAAGTTGAAAATTTGTTGCCAAGCACCTAATTGTATGGTCTGGCAATCTCACTCGTGAGCCAGTTACATCCCAGGCTGTGTTTACCATCTTCGACCAAACCGTCACTTAACATCAGATGAGCTGTGATCAAACACCTAGCCTGTCAATTATAAAAAGATTCCCCCATCATCAAAAATAAGCAACGCAATAATGACAAAAGGAATACTTTTATATTAATATAAATAAAACTACTATAAATCGATAAAAAATATTTAATTCACTGTTCGCTTATCGAAAACATATATATTTAATTCACTGTTCGCTTACTATCGAAAACATAACCTTATAAATAATAATTATTATAAATTTTATCTTAGACATGAAAAACATTTATATCTATTTTCATCTTAATATGCAAGAAAAGGATTTCAACTTTTGAGCAGCCTGTAGTAATGTGGACTCCACGGAATGGAAACTGGCTCTCATATAACTTGTCAAAGCCAAAGGGGACCCCTTAACTCGTAACGTTGAACTATATTAGAATTTTATTTTCAGAAAATTCGAAATATTTCACATAAAAAACTTATAACAAATATCTTACGTATAGTTTTTGTAATATCACTTATCTTTGGTTTTTAGATTTTTACATAAGCAAAAACAATTATTATGTCTCAATAGCCGTCAAAGTAACACGAAATAGTCATGGCCAAGTTCACGTCACGTCCACACTCAAGCTTACAAAAAAAAAAACTCCTAAAAATCAACAAATTGTATAATTATTATTTTTTAATTATCTACTTTATTATCATACAAGTATCCAAGATATATATTTTTAATCCTTTTCATACATACTGAAATGACAAGAGATGCTGAACCAAAACTTCAATAAGGATATCAAAGTTTGTGGTAAAAGTTATTACAACCCCCCTCCAGATTAGTACACGCAAAGCTTATAATCTTATACACATAAAATCAAATTCTATAAAAAAAAAACTGACAAATTCTCGAAAAATTATTATATGAAATAACTTTTCACCCGTAAAACCAAAGAAAATGGAAAATACACTAAGTACGATGCCAAAATATGAAAAAAGAGACGGTACAGATAAAAATAAACTTCAGATTGAAATAAATCGGATTCACGCCACTAGATGGCAGAGCATCTTTCGTACAAGTTCCATACTTTAGTTACTTTATTAGAAATGAATAGTATTACATCAAACAGGGGCTTTGAATGATGATAATTAAATGTTTGTTTTACGGGTGGTTCAAATTACACGAATTCGTTGGCTTACCAATATTTAACAACCAACTTGATTCACTATAAGGCAAATACTTAAAGTGCTATCCCAAAAAAAAAAAAGTTTAATAATGACAATGATTATGACAATTGAATGAAATTTGACTTTTTTTTTTACTTTGGCTTTGCATTTGGCATTGGTCTACATAGAAACGCTGGTTATGTAATTATGGGTAATGTATTTATGGTGGGTGTATAGGTAATTTTTTTTCTACTTTTTCTACTATTTATTAGGAAATAAAGGCGATAAGTAAGTAAGACATTTGTAGAACTGGGTGGAAAAGTTATCTTTTATATTTAGATTTGCGTTTTACTTTCCGTGATTGCAAAAACGTTTTTACCTTACAAAATAAGTATTGGAGTCTACTGGAATCAGTTCTGTTGTTTTTTTTTTAATATTTATTATTATAAACCATTAAACCTGTATATTTATTCAACAATTTTGACGTGAATCGATAATTGTTATTATTATTTATAATTTTTACACTTACGACGACCTTTTTAATTGTCCACGACTAATTTAAATAGGCGAAATACCTTATCTTAATAAAAATTCTAATTAAATCACAAAGGTTTATTAAGAACAAACAATACATACATATATCAATACAGGCTGTCCGGATAGACTACTGACGTTATTGGGATGATATCTCTGTACACGATTGGAATTAAACTATGTTTAGGCTATGATACTACTTGAGCTGTTTTTTTTTCCAAGTTAGACCACTAACCCTCTTTGAGATTGAGTTAGATTTAAGAGGGACCTCTCTCTCCTCTTACGTGAAATTTACGCTACAATTTTATTTAATTTTTTATCGCTGACTGGCTAGATGTTTGACCACAGTGTTAAGTGACGATGTGGTCGAAGATGGTAAAGCACACCTAGCCTGGAATGGAACTGGCTCTCAAGTGAGGCTGCCGGAACACACCGTTAGATGCTTGGCGGCAGATTTTCAACTTGAGGGTGGTAGCTAGCCAGCCGAGTACTAGAAAGTACTCTACCACCACGCTATGGTTTCCTCACGATGTTTTCCTTCATCGGCAGCTCAAGCTCATTGTTGGGGGTTTGAACCCACGCCCTTCGGCATGCGAACCTACCGCGCTAACCACTGAGCCATCATCGCTAAAAAATTAAAAAAAAAGTACATTTGTTTTTATAAAGCATAAATTTCGATGGGACCCTCCCTCCCCCTAAGTTAAAGAAAAACTTTTTCGTACATAAACTAAAAAACCTTTAACGGTCACCTAATATTCTTTAATGATAACTTTTTGAAACCACAGGATTCACGCTGTTTTGTTTTCAGAAATCATCAATAACTTTCTACTGAGCATTTTTAACAGACTTCAAAAGAGGAGGTTTGGTTCTGTATAAATCATAATATAGCAATTTTTATATGCACACACATACATATAACATACATATATACAAATCCATTACCACACAAAACATCACTATCGTTAAACATTTGGAAATCCCACCTTTTGGAAATTTCAAATCTGAAGTTCGAATTGAAATTGTAACTCGAGAATTGTAAGTCATACAATTTCGTCATACAAGCGAAATTGGAAGAAAGCCTTACAATGACATGTGGGTATATTTTTTTATTAATGAAGAAAACTTTGATTATCTTTAATTATGTTTATCACCGGGTCTTAGTCGCGCACAAAAACCCTAATTCTCAGCGTCAACTCGTGACTACGGCTATTGCAACCTGGCTGAAACGTCGACATAAATAAACAAAACTAATTTCATTGATCGTACTTGGTGCGCGATTGTTTTCATATTGACAAAGCCTACTATAAGGTGGCTCATTACGTGAAGACAGGAATATATGGTTGTAGTAGCTTCTCTCTGCACTTGCATCCCCCTGGCTAAGTGACAATTGTAGCATAATATATTAATATCTATAACTGTAAACTGTAACCTAATATGAAAAGAAAGATCCCCAAAAAAATGCCTTGCTGAGTTTGTTGCCGGAGTCTTCTCAGTTGAAGTGTAATTACGAGCCGGTGGTAGATTCAAACATGTAACTTAACGTTCATAAGTGCCTTACCAGGGCCTAAACTGAATAAATGACTTTTTTTTTTTTTTTTTTTTTTGAGTACATATTTTGTGCGCGATTAAAACCAGGTGATAAACATAATTATGTGTTCAAATCGCGCAAGTTTAAAAATTACATCTTTGCTCTAACCAGCACATCATTTTAGTGTATCCGAACAGCCTGTATTGATTTTTAATTATTATATAAAAACCTGTTACTAAGGTCGGTAGCGACCTATTAACGTATAAAACGATGCAGTTATAAAAAAAAAAAACATTTATTTGACGTGTATCCAAAATCACAAAATTTTCTGGAAGAAATCGCCATAGGAGATGACGCCGCTCTGGTACTAGAGTGTAACTATTAACAGTCTATTATCTACCATTTTTTCGAACCGGGGCAGAAATAGAAATTTGAAAGTGACCAATCTGGTATATATTTTTAATAGTAAGTGCCAGAGCTAGTTGTGTCCCAGAGGCGTGGTTGCCATCTTTGACACGTCACTTAACATCATGTGAGCTATAGTCAAACGCCAAGTTTCAAACATAAAATCATATATCCGAAAAACGAGCATCCTGAGATATGGTCAAACGCGAAACTTATACGAAAAAAACCTGTTTGTACATTTCGTTTGGGTTTTTGGAATATCTGAGTCCCTTTGTGTTTACGCAAAGGCTAGACTTTCCCAATTCCTCTTCCCATTAAGGTAGTTGGGACGCAATAATCAAAAATCAAAATTTATGTTGCCAGTATTACAATGTTTAAGTAAATTTAAAATTTGAATGCAGATTTAATATCGTTACCATTGAAGACCATAAATTTATCAAATATATTTTTTTAAACAGTAGAAAAGATTAAAAAAAAAAAACGTTCGATTGAAAAACAAATCATCAATTTAAAAATCGACTAGACGTACACAACTTGAAATAAATTTGAAAAAAAGAAACGACCAATGTTTTGAAAAAGAAATCTACTTTAGCCCCATTAAACGGAGAATACAAGAAAAACTTTTTATAAATGGCAACACTGATATTAATTTACTCTGTTGAATCGTAAAGATTTTCTGTGATTTTAGATACACTTTTTATATATACATAAATGTTTAGAAGACTTGAATATGAACGTCAACGGATACATTTCAAAAAAAAAAAAATCTCTTGATAAATTTGAAAATTAGACAGAGATAAGATGAGAAGAGACAAAGATTGTCGCTTACGCAACATTCATTGGTGGAAACGAGATAGATTGCTTTTTGTCAGTGTATACGCCATAGTTTTTCGGTTCCTACCGTCAAATATTTAACACCGATAAACAGGTTGTAATTTTCACTGTTTGTATAATTTGGAAAGATTGAATTCGCTACCCAGGATCGTACTTAATACTTTGAAGCAACTCCAACTTTTTAGCGAGAAATTTTCTCGTTTGAAAACCTTTTCTATCTTTACGTGTTTTAAGATCATCTTCGTTTATCTTAACAAGCTGATGGTTTTGTGAATTTACTTCTGTGGCAGTGTTTTCTTGTGAAGTTACTTCTTTGGCAGTGTTTTGGACAACATTGGCTTCAGTTTCATTTAAGTTAGATTCGTGTCTATTTAGATTTTTATTCAAATTCGAAGCCAAACGTAAAATATGCTTATGTTTGGCTAATCTATTAGATTTCAAATTTGATTGTTTGTTCGAATCGTTATTTTCAGAAACTGTGTTAATATTATTAGTTATCGATCTATTTACCTGCTTAGTTTCATTTCTTGGGTCAAGATAAAAATCTGTATTTTCTTCCGAAGAAATTTTATACTTTATTACAAGTTTCGGATTTGTTTCTTCTAAGGGAGTTATTATTTCCTCTGTTTTATTTCTGATTTCATTTCGAGGATATAAATTGATTACTTCTGCATTTTCAGTTTTGATTGTTAGTGCCTTCAAACTGGTTATAAGGTGTTTAAGGGTGTTTCTTGGAGAATTGTTATTTTTCGAGCTTATTTCTTCGTTTTTCTTTTTAATATCGTTGTTTTCTTTTAGCATATTACTTTGAGGTATATAATAATCTTCCTCTTTAGCAGAGTTTAGGTTTAAATAATCTCTATTACAGTTACATTTGAAATTTTCTAATTTTCGCAATAGGAATTTATTCTTCGGAATCTGTACTGTGTTATTTATATTTTTAGGTGTATCCGAGTCAGAACTGTAGGATTTTGTATTATTGTTTACTCCCAGATCACTTTGTGCATTACAATTGTGTTCAAAGTCACTTACGTTCAAAAGATTTTGTGGTCTTCCTTCACATTTATCAAATCGTTCATTAGATACTGTGCTGTTATTATTAGATAAAACATGTTTTTTATCATCGCCTAAGATTTCTTTATGTACTGTTAAATCTGCTTTAGATTTTAGATTACGAATAGATTCTTTGTCCATATTTTCTATATCATTCTTGAAGAATCTAAGCACACAACTACTTATTTTGTCGTCATCGTCAGCTAAATTTGACGGGAGGTTATCGTCAGAAATATTTAGATTTCTATCAATTTGTGCATTGCTTAGTCGATTTTTAACAATATCTAAGCTGAATTTTTCATTTTTTTGACCAAATTCATAAACTTTCTCTTTGAAAAAAATATTTTTCTTATTATATTCTTCAGTAGCAGTGTCACGTTTTTCGGGATATGTTTTGCTGTTCAAATTAAATGTGTCGTCTATATATTGCCAGTATTTTTTATTATTATGATGTGTTTTGTGGAAATCGATGTAGTCTTGAATCATTTGTGTAGGCTTTACATAAAAATTTATATTGTTAGCATTTTCGCAAATACTTGTCTCATAGCAATCATCGTTAATAACATTTATAATATTCTTTCGATAACTTATATCATCTATTTTTTTGAAATCGTCTATATTGTAACTATTAACATTATTTTCGTTATTCTCATACACATCATCTTTCTCACAATCATCAATGTCACCACACGTTTTCCCATACAAGTAGTTGAAACCAAAACTATAGTTTTCTTCATCATGACTTTCACTAACATCATCTTCTTTACCAAATTCTCTAACACATTCATCATCTTTAACATCACCTTGTTTACCATTAATTTCATAATTTTCGCCATGTTCAAGTCTTTTAAACATTTTCAGTGGTTCCTGCATCGTATTATAGCGTAGGTCGTCACCTGCCTAGGCAAACAGATGTTTGGGATCGGCATCTACTATTTCGCAACAGAATTCATCCTGTTCCAAAGGTTTCTTTATCCATTTGCCGAGTTTCGCTTCCTCAAATGCATCGAGGAGACATTTCTTCGCCGCCTGTGGACAAAAGTTTATCTCAATCACTGCTATTACGCAAATATTATCAACCTTTAAGTAAACCAACTTTACAAGACATAAGGCAAATCTTGCAAACTAGAATCAATTCTACGGAGTTGAAATTTGACACATTGATTCAGTTCATTAATGAAATCTCATGGTAAGCATGATCTAATTCTATATCCAGGATTGGATTTGGATCCAGGTTTGAATCTGACCATTGAATTCCTTCTTTCTACCAAGGAACTCCTCAATGGTCAGCAGCACAAACAAGAAATTTTGTTCCGTTGTTAATTCGGTTTAATGTATATAACAGCGGCCCGTAGTACAAAGCAAGACGAAGCCGGGCGCGCTTTGTACTCAGCTTTTACTCCTTGAAGAAGGCCACCGGATATGGTCAAAACTGTAGTCGGAATATCCGATGTAACTAAACGTGATATAAGTATGTAGCTTTCTCAACTTGATTTGTTTCGAGTTGTGAGGACAAGTTCGTGTTTGTTTGCCTACCTGGTATCCGGAACAGAGCATCTTTGCTTCACTGTATAGGAGAGCAGACGGGTTTTCGGGTAGCGTCGAATCACTTATCAATTCCATCGATTCCTAAAAATATTTTAAACATTTTTTCATATGATGGAGGCATATGTAAATGTATGTTATGTATATGTAACACCTAGATTCAGGTTATCTAAAGCTAATAAGTCTTTTCTCGGGAATAGCGTTAGATTCTATAATAAAATCCCACTTGTGGTAACTAAAATGTCCTATAATAAATTCAAAGATTTTATAAAGCAGAGGTTAATTGACAAAGCCTGCTATAAGGTGGCTCATTACGTGGAAGACAGGAATATATGGTTGTAGTAGCTTCTCTCTGCACTTGCATCCCCTGGCTAAGTGACAATTGTAGTAAGCATAATGTATTAATATTTATAACTGTAAACTGTAACCTAATATGAAAAGAAAGATCCACAAAAAAATGCCTTGCTGAGTTTCATGCCGGAGTCTTATCAGTTGAAGTGAACATACGAGCCGGTGGTAGATTCAAACATGTAACTTAACGTTCATAAGTGCCTTACCAGGGCCTACACTGAATAAATGATTTTGATTTTTTAAAGCTTTCCTGACGACGCTCCTTTGTCATCCAGGCTAGATATATTACTCTTTTAAAATTTTATGCAGAAGTATGAGACTCACGAGACGCTCTCCTGATGGTAATAGATAACGCAAGTCCATGACCATTGGAGCGATACACAGAACTATGTATACTAGTATCTGTTTTGGTTTGTGTACTGTAATGGTCAGTGTCTATTTAGGTTTGGATACTATAGTGCCCAGTATTAATTTCGGTTTGGGTACTGTCGTGACCAGTGCCTATTTCGGTTTGAGTACTAGTATTTAGTGGTTGTTTTGGTTTGGGTACTGTAATGGTCAGTGTCTGTTTTAGTTTGGGTACTGTAGTGATCATTATTTGTTCAGGTTTGGACACTGTAGTGCCCAGTGTCCATTTCGGTTTGGTTACTGTAGTGACCAGTGTGTATCGAGTTTACAGACCTGCGGCAATGGCTTCAGTTTGTTGATCAGGTAATGCCAGCGCGCAAACATTGTCTGCTTGCATATAAGTGATGGCTGTCCACTCTCTAACTTGCCTGTCATCGCGTTAAGGATCTCTGGTTGCTGGAAAGAGAAAAACTAGATATAAATTTAAGGTGTCATCTCACACGGTAGAACTCTGAAATAAATGCCACTTTCGGTCACATATCTGAAAACTGATAGCGATCTGTAGCGATGATAGCTCAGTGGTTAGCGCGGTCGGTTCGCATGCCGAAGGGCGTGGATTCAAACCCCAACAATGAGCTTGAGCTGTCGGTGAAGGAAAACATCGTGATGAAACAATAGCGTGGTGGTAGAGTACTTTCTAGTACTCGGCTGGCTAGCTATCACCCTCAAGTTGAAAATCTGCCGCCAAGCATCTAACGGTGTTTTCCGGCAGCCTCACTTTGATAGCCAGTTCTATTCCAGGCTAGGTGTGCTTTACCATCTTCGACCACACCGTCACAACTCCCCTTAAATATTTGTTTTATTTTAATTTAATTATTTATTTTTAAAGTGAATATATAACCAAATATTCTGTGAATATTTCAAGCGTTGTTGCCGTTGTAAATATCGAGCAAAAAAATCACGTTTGTAGTATGGGAGCCCCCTTAAATATTTATTTTATTCTGTTTTCTAGTATTTGTTGTTACAGCGGCAACAGAAATACATCATCTGTGAAAATTTCAACTGTCTATCACGGTTCATGAGATAGTCTAGTGACAGACGGACGGACAGCGAAGTCTTAGCAATAAGGTCCCGTTTTACCCTCTGGGTACGGAACCCTAAAAACACATGTAGCGTATTAACATCTTTACTGACAGGCGTGGTGGTGCACCAGCAGACGCTGAAGGAGGGCGCCCGGGCCGGCGTGCGTGCCTCGGTGCTGGCCGCGCGCGCCAGGAGCGGTCGATGCAGCCGGTACGGCCACGGCAGCGCCGACATGTGACCCTCGATACGCCCGCATAGTGCACTGCAACCACAACATAATGTTGAAGCATCCTTTAAACATAAAATCTAAACACACTCACACTTAACACATAACACCTCACTCATTGGCACCAACGCATCGTTGAGTTTTGGCGGGAACGTGGAAAGAGTCATGGGGCGACCATTGTATTTTTTTCCAAAACTAGTGTTTTTTTTCTAGTGTTTATGTATAAAAATAGTGGTATTTTATTCATAAAGTGCCAAATTACAATCGCGAGTGCGGGAAAGTGATATAATGTGGTGTAACATGACTTTTCGTGTTGCTTCCAAAACTCCATCGAAGCTTATAATAAAGTCACCACTACCTTACTAAAGCATGACTAGATTTGACTGGACTTGACCAAGACTGGACTTTGGCTATAAAGAAGCTGGAAACTGAAGACTGCACACAAAATATAGACACATTGAAACTGGCAGAATGCACAGAGTGCGATGCCAAGAAGAAAGAAAAAAAAACGCGTCGTTTACGAAAGCCTGTTTCTTCGAGAACTTGTGCATTGCAGAGTCGACAGACTTCCACACGCACACACACACTCACACACACTAAATATATATAACTCAAAGGTGACTGACGGACTGACTGACTGACTGACTGACTGACTGACTGACTGACTGACTGACTGACTGACTGACTGACATAGTGATCTATCAACGCACAGCCCAAACCACTGGACGGATCGGGCTGAAATTTGGCATGCAGGTAGATGTTATGACGTAGGCATCCGCTAAGAAAGGATTTTGATTAATTCTACCCCCAAGGGGATAAAATAGGGGATGAAAGTTTGTATGAAACTTTGTCAATTTTAAACCGATCGAGCTGAGACTTTGCATGCATAAAGCTACTATGACGTAGGCATCTAGCGCGGGTGAAACCGCGGGGCACAGCTAGTATTTACATATACGCACATACTCACGACTAAGTTACTCGACAAAGACCCGAGTTCGAGAGTAGGGGCAAAAAAAATATTTCATTTTGTTTTTAGTATTTGTTGTTATAGCGGCAACAGAAATACATAATTTGTGAAAATTTCAACTGCCTAGCTATCGCGCTTCTTGAGATACAGCCTGGTGACAGACAGACAGACGGACGGACAGACAGAGAGCGAAGTCTTAGTAATAGGGTCCCGTTTTTACCTTTTGGGTACGGAACCCTAAAAAAGTACTTATTGATCTAAACCTTGGATCTACAACTTTTCTCAACCGGGACAGTAACTTGAGAGTAGCGCCCCCTCTCTCCAGTGTTTAAAATGAATAGTTAAGAGGAAAGCAGTCAACTGAGACATTTGAAAATTAGGAATTTCACCAAGCTATTTTTGTCGCGCCGCACGCAGCACCCGAACATACTGAGCGAAAGGGACAACTGCACCTCGGGCTCATTAACCCGAAATAAAATGAGCAAAATCGAGGTTTCGTATTCCTCTGTTTCCTCCTCCAAATTTAGACCGATTTTAGTATTTCTTTTAACAAGTAAATAAAAAGGATGTGTTCTTTGCCTGTGCGTTTTATTTTTTTAAGATTATGTCTATGAGATTGGGAATTTGGACGTTGAAACACAGCGTTGAAACTAGGTAAATTTTAAGATTTTTGAAGATTCCTAGCTCTTATAAATAAAACATATATCAAAAAATCAAAACAGAGGGGCATGAAACTAGCAAGTATCTACGTCCTATCTAAAAATTATTGCTCTAGTATTAAAATCCTGGAAGGAAAATGGGGAAAACGTTTGTATGAAGAAAATGACGACTTGTTTCCTCTTAAAAAAAAAAACACAAATATATGGGTGGCATTTTTGTAACCGGTAGAATAAGTTCCCTCCCTTTCATAAATGTACACTTACTTAGGTATCTGGGCGAGCGAGCTTTGCTCGGTGTATATACAATTTAAAACTCGAAAAATTGTGTTTTCCTAAAGATGAAACATAGATCGATTTTTCACCCTCAAAAACCCCCACGTTAATCCAGCTCGAAGAGCCCCTAGTTCTAGATGTGGCGGCGATTCCCCCGGCAATCAAATTAGGATACTTTCAAAACGTGGGATATGTTCCAAAACCAGCTGGCGTTTATATCAGATTATATTAACGTTACCGTCACAGTACATTTACGAAAACATTATGTTTGTCCGGAAAAATTTAAATTCATTTGAAATTAATAGTAGCTGCCATAACTTAAATACAAGAAATAAAGATAAAATTGTGACACCTAGATTCAGGTTATCTAAAGCTAATAAGTCTTTTCTCAAATTGCGTAAGATTCTACGATAAAATCCCACTTGAGGTAACTAAAATGTCCTATAATAAATTCAAAGATTTTATAAAGCAGAGGTTAATTGACAAAGCCTACTATAAGGTGGCTCATTACGTGGAACACAGGAATATAAGGTTGTAGTAGCTTCTCTCTGCACTCGCATCCCCCTGGCTAAGTGACAATTGTAGTAAGCATAATGTATTAATATCTATAACTGTAAACTGTAACCTAATATGAAAAGAAAGATCCACAAAAAAATGCCTTGCTGAGTTTCTTGCCGGAGTCTTCTCAGTTGAAGTGTAATTACGAGCCGGCGGTAGATTCAAACATGTAACTTAACGTTCATGAGTGCCTTACCAGGGCCTAAACTGAATAAATGACTTATTGATTTTGATTTGATTTAGATGAATAATGGATAGAACAACGCTAGGCGCTTTGTGAAACAAGCTTTTCAATCACATTAGGAACCTATATTAAGGTTTTGGAACCCCTGAAGCTGCCGCCAGATGAGGTGCCCCGGTTTGCCCCTAGATCTAGGGTTAACTGATTTAATTCTTAACTCAACATAAAATATTCAGTATTGCGTTAAAAGCTGGTTTAGCAAACAAGTAATTATGGAAACTGTGGTGTAATGTACAGGTTATACTAGAAAAACTGCAAGTGCTATTGTAGGATGACAATGGCGATGGTCAATGCAGGATAATTCTATTTATTTTTAGGGTTCCGTACCTCAGAAGGAAAAAAACGGAACCCTTATGGGATCACTTTGTTGTCCGTCTGTCTGTCAAGACCCTTTTTCTCAGGAACGCGTGGAGGTATCAAGCTGGAATTCATATCAAATACTCAGGTCTACTGTCCCTTGGAGCTGTGAAAGAATCAAACTTCTAAGCCAACGCAATCAAAAGATACAGCCGCTTATACTGCAAATTTTCGACACTCGCAAGGGAATCAAAACCTACAGGGTACTTCCCGTGAACTCAGAATCTTGAAATTCGGTACGAAGCAACGTCTTATAGCACAGATAAAGGAAAAATTGCAAAACACATAAATTACCATAACAAAAAAATACCATAACTTTTACTTATATACCTACAGGTTTGTACGGAACCCTCGGTGCGCGAGTCCGACTCGCATTTGGCCGGTTTTTTAAATGTAAAATTAATAAAACGAACGAGATGATCTCCTGATGGTAAGAGATAACGCATGACCATTGCAGCGGTACACAGAATTTTGAGTAGCAAAACAAAGTTCAGAGTATTGCTTTGGGACTTTCGATGGTTAGTCTCAACAGCCCAGTAATTTCGCTAGCCGTTCCCTTCAAACGGGAACACAGTAATGTTTGTACACTACTGCTTGGCGACAGAATACCTGATACTGCGATGGTACCTACCTAGAAGACATCCTGCTAAGAGTCTTAAAGTAATGAGCGCCAAGGCAACGATGCCCTGGACTTTGTTTTACTACTCAAAGTTCTGTGTATCGCTGCAATGGTTAGGACAGGCGTTATCTCTAACCATCAGGAGAGCGTCAGGTTCAGTTTATTACTTTTACATTTAAAAAAAAGCTGCAGTCAAACACTTAGTTGGTCAACCATTTTTTTTTTTATTATCACATTTTATCCAACGAAAAACTACTTTATGGACATCATATTCACCTATAGGTTTGGTGCATAAATTATAATGTCTTAGAGTCTTGGTAAATGGATTCGTTAAAATATTGTGTCAAATGTTACTAGTTATACGCCCCGAGCTGCGACCTTACGATCCCTATATTTAAACCTTTGACAGATTTTACTATTTTTTTAATAGCTGACAGGCTAGGTGTTTGACCACAGCTCACCTGATGTTAAGTGACGGTGTGGTCGTAGATGGTAACGCACAACTAGCCTGGAATGGAACTGGCTCTCAAGTGAGGCTGCCGGAACACACCGTTAGATGCTTAGCGGCTTTTTCAACTTTGAGGGTGGTAGCTAGCCAGCCGAGTACTAGAAAGTACCCTACCACCATGCTATGGTTTCCTCACGATGTTTTCCTTCGCCGGCAGCTCAAGCTTATTGTTGGGTTTTGAACCCACGCCCTTCGGCATGCGAACCTACCGCACTAACCACTGAGCCATCATCGCTACTATCGGATACATTTCATGGATTGTGTCTTGGAGTTGCACGACTTGGTTCCCCGCCCCTTTTTACCACCGGACGGCCAGACAAACGCGACCAAAGCGTCACCCGTACATGGCGGACGTTCCCCATGCGCGCACTAAGCGCTTCCAATCCACATTCTTTATTCGCACGGCGAGGATGTGGAACTCTTTGCCGGAGTCTGTGTTTCCCGAAAAGTACAATACGATTGTTTTCAAATCAAGAGGAAACAGATTCCTTCCAGATAAGCGTGTTCCATCCCAGACATCGTTGCTTAACATTGGACAAGATGTGGTCAAACGCGAACCTATTACTTTATGTATTTAAAAAAACCGGCCAAGTGCGAGTCGGACTCGCGCACCGAGGGGTTCCGTACAAACCTGTAGGTATATAAATAAAAAATATGGTATTTTTTTTTAAATTGTAATTTATGCTTTTCGCAATATTTCCTTTATCTGTGCTATAAGACGTTGCTTCGTACCAAATTTCAAGATTCTAAGTTCACGGGAAGTACCCTGTAGGTTTTGATTCCCTTGCGAGTGTCGAAAATTTGCAGCATAAACGGCTGTATCTTTTGATTGCGTTGGCTTAGAAGTTTGATTTTTTCACAGCTCCAAGGGACAGTAGACCTGCGTGTTTGATATGAATTTCAGCTTGATACCTCCACGCGTTCCTGAGAAAAAGGGTCTTGACAGACAGACGGACAACAAAGTGATTAGGATCACTTTGTTATCACTTTTTAGGACCATTTTTCCTTTTGAGGTACGAAACCCTAAAAATACTTGTTCGGACTTAAATGTTGTATTTTAACATTTCAAAATTTCAAACTACTGCCATGTTAGCTCGTTTGGTAAAATATCTGCTTCAAGAGCTGTAGGACGTGGATTCGATTCCCACAAGATGAAATATTTACGTGACGATATTTATTTTTAAACTTGACAAGCTATGTGTTTGACCTAACTCACCTGATGTTATGTGACGGTGTGGTGTAAGGTAATTTATTAACTGGATTGAGTAAGTATCCAACAGATACGTTACAGAAAAACTCGAACTAAACGATTTGATTCCACGTTCATTGTGCGGACTGCTAGACAGTGGAATACGCTGCCCGAGTGGGTGTTCCCCGATGGATATAATCTGGGTGTCTTCAAGTCGAGAGTGAATCGGTATCTTCTAGGCAAGCGTGCTCCATCTTAGACCGCATCATCTCTTAACATCAGGTGAGATGGCGGTCAAACGTAAGCCTATCTATAATTTAAAAAAAAAAAAAAAGAGCGCTACGTTAACAGTCCAAACGTTTCATATGCGCTACAATTTATTTCACGTAACACACATCATCAGCCATAGGTCGTCCACTGCTGGACATAGGCCTCCTCCTGGGGGGGTTTTGTCAATACTCGCCACGCTTGGCAGGCGGGTTGGCGAGCGCAGTTAGGTGTGATTGTTCAAGGAAAACGCTGCGGCCCATCTTCCGGATTACATCCCTTAGCCGACTCTTACGGCGACCACGGGTAGAGAGGGTGGGGTACGATTCTTACGCCGGCAACACCACGGCATCACGTTACACGCGTGGATTCAATTTGGCCACAGCAACGCGTGGCCGGGTCTGCTAGTCTCTAAATATATATAACTCAAAGGTGACTGACTGACTGACTGACTGACATAGTGATCTATCAACGCACAGCCCAAACCACTGGACGGATCGGGCTGAAATTTGGCATGCAGGTAGATGTTATGACGTAGGCATCCGCTAAGAAAGGATTTTGATTAATTCTACCCCCAAGGGGATAAAATAGGGGATGAAAGTTTGTCAATTTTAAACCGATCGGGCTGAGACTTTGCATGCATAAAGCTACAATAAATACAAATATTTTATTGATAACACCAATGTTACAAGTCAATTCCGTAATATCATTACATTGAGATTTAGAACACTGATTACATGTCAATGGAATAAAAACAAAATGTCAATGTATATAAACATGTCAATATAAGAATATTGTCAATATAATAATACTGCCGTAGGCATCTAGCGCGAGTGAAACCGCAGGGCACAGCTAGTTAGTAATAAAAAAAGAAGAAGAGGCCAGCGTCCAGCAGTGGGACACTTTATGAAACCAGGGTTGGTTTGGAATTGGTAGATTTGGGATCTTTTTTGATCGACGTGCCGTTTCATTTCTTGCTGTACCGTCTAGTATGGTAGTTAAAATCCCCCCCTTCTAAACTATGCCATTCGGGGGATATTTTACTCCACTGGCCTGACTTAATCATTGCAGAAACGGTCGACGCATTCGAAACTCCACATTTACAAATAAATAATTTAATTTTTAAACATTTTAGACGTATATTTTTTTCTGCAAAGATATTTTCATATTTTTCGCAAGTTTGTTAAAATATTTATCTGAAACTTATTTTTTTTTTTTTTTTTTTTATTATAGTTTTTGTATGTGTAAATTTCGTTCAAGTTATTTATTTTTAATATTTGTTTTATTTTAATTAAAATAGTTGTATATTAGTAATTACGTCATATTTTTTTTTGAGTGTTTTGTGTGACAATGCATACAGCAGTACCTTTAGCTTGTTTTCTCTCGATGATACGTGAGTATTTTGAATTTTGTAAGCTTTTATATTATACTAGCCTTTTACCACGGTTTCGCCCGGGTGAAATTTGCTTTGGCGATTTAAATACAAAACATTGAATTTCCCTACAAAAGTTTAATAGATTTTTTTTAATGAAAAAGTAATGTGACAAACGAGACGCTCTCCTGATGGTAAGAGATCACACATGTCCATGACCATTGCAGCGATACACATACATTTGAGATGGTTAGCGCGGTAGGTTCGCATGCCGAAGGGCGTGGGTTCAAACCCCAACAATGAGCTTGAGCTGCCGGTGAAGGAAAACATCGTGAGGAAACCATAGCCTGGTGGGGTACTTTCTAGTACTCGGCTGGCTAGCTATCACCCTCAAGTTGAAAATCTGCCGCCAAGCATCTAACTGTGTGTTCCGGCAGCCTCACTTGAGAGCCAGTTCCATTCCAGGCTAGGTGTGCTTTACCATCTTCGACCACACCGTCACTTAACATCAGGTGAGCTGTGGTCAAACACCTAGTCCAAGGCAAACAAAGTCCAGGGCATCGCTGCTTTGGCGCTCATTACTTTGAAACTTTGGATGGTTAGTCTCGACAGCCCTGTAATTTCACTAGCTGCACACTACTGCTTGACGGCAGAATATCTGGTACTACGGTGGTACCTACCAAGACGACCCCCTGCTAAGGCGATATACCACCAAGTAAACATTCCTTACAGCTTATGAAGCAGATATTCTGAGTGTACAAGGTATTTATTTAGTATATTTCCGTTTATAAATACTAAATATATACCTTGAACACTCAAAATGAATAAAGTAACGCTTTGTAAAGAAAAAAAAAACTTTATGGATTCTAAAACCATTTCGAAATATTATTACTGTATATTATTTTTATGTTTAAAACTCTTTAAACTATGAGATGAGGTTTATTTTAATAAAATACATATAATAAACTTAACTTAAAATTGACCTCTAATGACGTCACATAGTAGGCTGTATAGGGCTACTTTCAGTGCCTAAAAAAAGCAATGGCAAACCAATACAAAATCTGTCAATGTCAAGTCAACGGCCGCCATAATAACCTCTTCCATACACGTACGTCGAGTTGTTTCTCGCTTTATTGATACAAAAATCTGAATTATTTTAATTTAAACGTTACTCGGACTCTGATATCGCTTTTAAGAGGCTATGATATAAGATTTGTTTACTTCATGCCAATTGTCAAAGTCAATCAAATGTGTCAAAATAGATATGTATACTTTTTTGCGTAACACGGCAAAGGCATATATACATTCAGCCTACTTTACGACGTCGTCGCTATAAAAAGTTTGAAAACGTATTAAAAATCAATTACCGCATAGAAAGCCCAAATATTCAAATTAGTTTCTTAAAATAAAGTTTCCTATCAGTAAAAAATTAAAATTACACACCGAATTAGCATTCTACCGAATGACCTAATAGTCCAGTCGGGATAGACATAAAAATAGAAAAAATTAGGGGACGGTAGAGGGTTTGGTTTGTGTGACTGGGGGTTGGAAGTCTACATTTCGATTTTCGGGGCAAGCATTTTCTATTTAAATGTCTATCCCGACTGGACTATAACAGTGCAGTTAAATTGAAATTGTGGATTCGAACCTGCATCTAACAAATTAGTCTGTCAGTTTGTCAGTGTGCCAACAGTTACGGTTGGAGTCCCAAGAATCCAGTACACGCAAGTTAATAAAAATTTCATAACACTGGCTTACTACTTATGTAATACCAATATGGATCCGTATGTAACGTCTGTATGTCATGCATGAACGAAACTAACTTAAGGGTTCATTTTTAAGGAACAACAAATGAAGAAAAAACTAGCCAAGTGCGGGTCGGACTCGCGCACGAAGGGTTCCGAATTATTATCTAAGAAAAAGGCAAAAAAATCGCGTTTGTTGTATGGGAGCCCCTTAAATATTTATTTAGTATTTGTTGTTATAGCGGCAACAGTTGTGTAAATTTCAACTGTCTAGCTATCGCGGTTCTTGAGATACAGCCTGGTGACAGACAGACGGACGGACAGACAGACAGCGAAGTCTTAGTAATAGGGTCCCGTTTTTACCCTTTGGGTACGGAATCCTAAAAACGGAACCCTTATAGGATCACTTTGTTGTCAGTCAGTCAAGACCTTCTATTTCGGGAACGCGTGGAGGTATAGAGTTGAAATAAAAACCATATACGCAGATTTGTAAATAAATCAAATTTCTCAAAAGAGTTACAGCCGTTTAAGTCGTAAAAACCGCATATTTCAACATGGAATCAAAACCTATAGGGTACTTCCCGTTGAGCTAGAACTATGAAATTTAGCAACAAGCATCGTCTTTTAGTACACGTAAAGGAAAAATTCCGGAACATTTTTTTAATTTAATCACAAAAATTAGGGTCTTTATTCAAGGAATAAGAACAAGAATTCATCATACCAACTAGAACCCTCGGTGATATAGTCTAACTCGCACTTGTCGGTGTTTTTATTATATAGTGGGAGGAACCATACGATCGCTTTTCAAACGAAATAACGCCTGACAATTGCATCAATCCATACAGCTTTGAGTAACAAATCAAAGTCCAGGGCATCGTTGCTTTGGCGTTCATTACTTTGAGACTGTTTGTAGCGATGATAGCTCAGTGGTTAGCGCGGTCGGTTCGCATGCCGAAAGACTTAGGTTCAAACTCCAACAATGAGCTTGAGCTGCCGGTGAAGGAAAACATCGTGAGAAAACCATAGCATGGTGGTAGGGTACTTTCTAGTACTCGGCTGGCTAGCTACCAGTTGAAAATCTGCCGCCAAGCATCTAACGGTGTATTCCGGCAGCCTCACTTGAGAGCCAGTACCATTCCAGGCTAGGTGTGCTTCACCATCTTCGACAACACCGTCACTTAACATCAGATGAGCTGTGGTCAAACACCTAGCCTGTCAAACATAAAAAAAACTTTCCATGATCAACAACCCTGTAATGTCGCTGCAGTACCCTTCACACACTACTGCTTGGCGGCTGAATATCTGGTACTGCGGTGGTACCTAACTAGACGACATCCTGCTAAAGAGATCTACCATCAAGTAAAACAAGATACCACGGGGCCACGTACATAATATCCTGTCCAACTAATACCTATAACTACTTTCCATATCTTGGCTGGCAAGTTTCCTAGTTAAATTTTCCAGTTATAGATATTTCTAGGTTTAACTAGCTTTACATAACTTTAAATCCATTGCAAGAAGCGGGTAAATTAAATCATTACTATAATCGAAAAACGGGTTTAAACTTTGAAAATCGTTAGAGAACATTCAATATATTCTGGATTTTCAATTTTCCTAATCGATGAATAATATTCTATTTTCTTTATTAAAATTCAATTTAGCTGTAATTAAATCTATTTGAGGCACTTTCCGGGTTTGATTCACTTAAAGTCCTTCACATCACACACATCATCAGACGTAGGATGTCCACTGCTGGACATAGGCCATAGGTTTCGCCAATACTCGCCACGCTTGGCGGGCGGGTTGGCGAGCGCAGTTAGTTGTGATTGTTCAAGGAAGACGCTGCTGCCCATCTTCCGGATTACATCCCTCAGCCGACTCTTACGGTAACCACGGGTTGAGAGGGTGGGGTACTATTCTTACGCCGGCACCACCACGGCAAATAATTTAGAATTAGGTTCAGAGAAAAATGTAACGTGCGTAAGTAACCAATAAGCAATAGTCATTAAACTTGCGCAATTTTATTATTAGACTAGCTGTGCCCCGCGGTTTCACCCGCGCTAGATGCCTACGTCATAGTAGCTTTATGCATGCAAAGTCTCAGCCCGATCGGTTTAAAATTGACAAAGTTTCATATAAACTTTCATCCCCTATTTTATCTCCTTGGGGGTAGAATTAATCAAAATCCTTTCTTAGCGGATGCCTACGTCATAACATCTACCTGCATGCCAAATTTCAGCCCGATCCGTCCAGTGGTTTGGGCTGTGCGTTGATAGATCACTATGTCAGTCAGTCAGTCAGTCACCTTTGAGTTATATATATTTAGATTAAGATAAAGGATACCTTTTATCCCTACCTAACACTTTTCTAATATAAAAAGTATTCTATATGTTAATCCAGGTAATAAACTAAATGTGTGCCAAATTTCATCGAAATCCGTTCAGCCATTTTTGCGTGATTGAGTAATAAGCATCAAAACATACAAACTTTCACATTTATAATATGTTGTGGATATGGATGTTCCCCATGTACGCACAAAGCGTATTGATTCCACATTTTTATTCGCACAGCGAGGTTGTGGAACTCTGCAGGAGTCTGTGTTCTCTGTTAGGTACAATATGGGTGTCTTTAAATCTAGAGCAAAAAGGTTTCTTCTAGGTAAGCGTGCTCCATCTTAGAACGCATTACTGCTTAACATCAGGCAGAGTGTGCTCAAACGCGAACCTATTTTGAATTTTAAAAACAAAAAGAACTACTTCCGCTTGGAATTTAACAAAAAGTTTATAAGTTAAATATTAAAAGTATCCTATATGTAAAACCAGGTCATAAACTATATGTATGCTAAATTCCATTCAAATCTGTTCAGCTGTTTTTGCGTGATTGAGTAACAAACATACATCTTCACAAACTTTCATATCTCTACACATGTAGTACTAGCTGCGTCCCACGGTTTTACCCGCGTGGTGATGGATGATGATGATGTAAAGTATCCTATGTTTTATTCCAGGGCCTAAAGTATTTACATGCAAAATTTCATCGAGATCCGTTCAGCCGTTCTGGCGTGATTGAGTAACAAACATCCATCCATCCAAACATTCACATTTATAATATTAGTGGGATAAAAGTAAAACAAAGTCGCTTCCCGCCGTCTGTACGCTTAGATCTTTTAAACGCAACGGATTTTAATGCGGTTTCCATCAATAGACAGAGTGATTCAAGAGGAAGGTTTATTATGTATAATAGATGCATATGCACCACATTAGTAGCTAAATTGCACCCCTGCGAAGCCGGGGCGGGTCACTTGTCTATACATAGTATAAAACAAAGTCGCTTCCCGCCGTCTGTACGCTTAGATCTTTTAAACTAAACAACGGATTTTAATGCGGTTTCCATCAATAGACAGAGTGATTCAAGAGGAAGGTTTATATGTATAATACATGCATATTATAGTAGAGAAAATTCGAGAATTTAAAAGATTTTTAATGTGATATCGTAAAAAAAATTTTTGTGCATTTCCACTGCAAACCTAATGAGATAGATCAAAATAATGTATCGACATTGCACCACGACAGTAGGATAGGAAGTAGCGCGCAGTCAGCGCTCGCGGCCCTACCGACTTGCAAAGACGCTGAAACCGGTACATGTCTTGGCTGCTTCAGTGTACAACCGGCTACCGAAGGAGATAAGAGATGCGCCGTCCAGGGTAGCTAGCTTTCAAAAGAATTCTTAAAAACTGGCTTGTCGAACAGGCATTTTATTCATTCGACGATATATTCATATCTCAGTGCACTTGCATCCCCCTGGCTAAGTGACAATTGTAGTAAGCATAATGTATGTATTAATATTTATTACTGTAAATTGTAACCTAATATGAAAAGAAAGATCCACAAAAAAATGCCTTGCTGAGTTTCTTGCCGGAGTCTTCTCAGTTGAAGTGTAATTACGAGCCGGTGGTAGATTCAAACATGTAACTTAACGTTCATAAGTGCCTTACCAGGGCCTAAACTGAATAAATGACTATTGATTTTGATTTTGATATTTTTAAAATAAAAATAAATTGTTAATATTTATTTTATTTACTTTAATTGATCTTAATTTTGATTTATTTTAATTTGATTATTAATTAATGTAATTGTATTCAATTTGATTTTACTTAATTTAATTTGATTTACGTATTGTTTTCTAATTTACGAAGTTTTTTTTTTTTTATTCGGATAAGTCCCCATTTTGACTACCAACTCGCCTGATGGTAAGCGATGATGTCGTGTGTGATGTGTGTGTATGACATGTAACAAAGATGTTACCAATAAAGAATTTGAATTTGAATTTGTAGGATAAGATATTGATTATGTTTATCTTGTTTCCGTCTATCACATCCCATTCACATACTATTCATATGAAACTTAAATGTTCAACCATTTTAATAATAATAATAATAATAATACAATTACCGCCAACAAATGATCATAAATTTAATACTTGATTAAACTTACAAAGTAATGTCGCCGTACTTGCGTAAGTTTAACCGCAGTTTGTGAATAGTTAAATCGTAAACACAGATAACTCGAAGCAGTGTATTTGTGGTAAGTAACCATCGGGGAAGTAGTTATTGGAGTTATTTACGTAGGGGTTATCCACAAATTACGTCAAACCTTGCCCTTGTCACAGTTGGTCACAAAAATTATACAACACAGAAGAAATAAACTCAGTCAACAGGTGTAACAACTGGCGATCTTATCGCTAAAAGCGATCTCTTCCAGGCAACCTTAGGATGGAAAGGATCAGAGGAAGAAAAAGACGGGGTGTGTCTTTAACGAGGATATGCATATAGGAGAATATAAAACTAACATAAATATATCTACATTCTAATAATAATATATCCTAATACATAGATTAACTAGAATAACTAAAAATACAATAACACACACACACACACTCGCACACACACACACACACACATAGACATACATACATTAGACACATTTGTGAAACTCCCCCCTCCCTGGTGTGACGTCACATATTTTACTCTTTTACATCATTTGAAGTTTTTTCGTCAATAGTTTTTGAAATATCAAAATTTCTTCCCCCTCTGTTGCTGGAGATCGTCTAATACTACTGCGGTACCAGATGTTCTGCTGCCAAGCAGTAGTGTGTGTTTTACTTTACCTACAAGTGCACACCGAAAACTCAGCGCTGGTCAGGTTGTACCACTTAGTATGCTCAGCATTATGCTGAGGTGAGTCCCTATTTTGTAACCGTCTCTTATTTGTCTCCGTTTGTTTTTGTGTTACAAAATAAAAAATAATGTCTATGTTTCTTAAGCATTACTGTGCTTCGGCTTTTTTTATAGTTAAAAATCTAGGCTGTTAACCTCAGCCCGCGTGTGTCTGGCTATAAACATGATTGTTTTATGACACCAGGGCCGCCCGCGGTCCAATACGAGAACGCCCTGCTCCAAATAGCGCCTGTGGACAAATCCAAGTGTCCATACGTGAAGGACAACAATGACGTTGGTTTCCAGCTCTTCACCAGGTCAGATTATCTTTTTTTTTTATATTAAATATCTTCATCAGCTTTTAACCTGTTCTTACCCATTTATACCATATCTGTTATTTTTATTTTTTTTTACTGTTAGGCTAATTGTTTGACCACAACTCACCTGATGTTAAGTGACGGTGTGGTCGAAGGTGGTAAAGCACACCTAGCCTGGAACGGAAGGCTCTCAAGTGAGGCTGCAGAAACACACCGTTAGATGCTTGGCGGCTGATTTTCAACTTGAGGGTGGTAGCTAGCCAGCCGAGTACTAGAAAGTACCCTACCACCACGGAAATCTTTGTCTATTGACCAGCACAGGAAATGCATAGCAACGCCTTTTACGGATAATCGAAAATTCCAAAACCATATATGTATAACTAATCGTATGATTTTACGAGTATATTTGTTGACAATTATTTATTGCCGTCGTTTGTGTACAGGGGCCTTTAAACAAGCCCCAATATATCGCTTGTCAATTATTGACATAAGCGTAGAAGCCACGTTATTACTTGTCAAGTATTGACATTGGCGTAGAAGACACAATCACTTGTCAAGAGTTGACTTTGGCGTGGAAGACACAATCACTTGTCAAGAACTGACATTGACGTAGAAGGCACGATATCACTTGTCAAGTAGTGTCATTGGCGTAAAAGGCACATCATTACTTGTCAAGTATTGACATTGGTGTAGAAGGCACGATATCACTTGTCAAGTATTGACATTGGCGTAAAAGGCACGATATCACATGTCAAGTTTAAATAATTATATAATTACAAGTATGAAGCAAATATAAAAAAGTAATTTTATTCGGTTAATACTCTTTTTTTTTCTAATTTCAGGCACAATCCTACGGCCTTTCAGGAGCTCAAACTGGGTGATGACGAGAAACTGTTCGCCTCTAACATGGACTTCAACGACAAGACTGTGATATACTTTCACGCGTGGATGGAGCAACCTGATGATGGGAGCGGGATCATGGTCAGAGAAGGTATCTCTCCTCGATCAACTTCCGTACATTATCTGGCACTATTTACGCACACATACATATACACACATAATTATGTTCATCTTCAATTTTTTTTTACTGTCGGTAGGGTAAATGTTTGACCACAGCTCATTTGATGTTGATTGATTGATAAACTCTTTATTGTAGATTATATACAGACGAAAATTTTTTTTTTTTTCAAAATACAAAAAAAACTGCGACAACAACTGGCAATTATTTTTAGGGTTCCGTTCCTCAAAAAGAAAAAACGGAACCCTTATAGGATCACTCTGTTGTCCGTCTGTCTGTCTGTCAAGACCCTTTTTCTCAGGAACGCGTGGAGGTATCAAGCTGAAATTCATATCAAATACTCAAGTCTACTGTCCCCTGGAGCTGTGAAAAAATCAAACCTCTAAGCCAACGCAATCAAAAGATACAGCCGTTTATGCTGCAAATTTTCGACAATCGCAAGGGAATCGAAACCTACAGGGTACTTCCCGTGAACTCAGAATCTTGAAATTTGGTACGAAGCAACGTCTTATAGCACAGATAAAGGAAAAATTGCAAAATGCATAAATTACCATAAAAAAATACCACAACTTTTACTTATACACCTACAGGTTTGTACGGAACCCTCGGAGCACGAGTCCAAATCGCACTTGGCCGGTTTTTTTTAAATATAATTAAACTCGATTGGTAAACGAAAGATGAACCACGCAGACTTAAAGGTACCTTCATTCTGACCTTGAAAATATCCAAATTATATCTCTCAGGAAACAAGGAAGCAGCTTGTTCCATTCCTTGGCCGTACGGATAATAAACGTAGAGTCAAAATGTTTGGTGTATTTAGTCTAAAAGTAATCATCACATCACATCATCAGCCATGGGACGTCCACTACTGGACATAGGCCTCCTCCTGGGGGAGTTTTGCCAATACTCGCCACGCTTGGCAGGCGGGTTGGCGAGCGCAGTTAGGTGTTATTGTTCAAGGAAGACGCTGCTGCCCATCTTCCGGATTACATCCCTTAGCCGACACCACCACGGCGATAACGGCTAAAAGTAACATAATTAAATAATTTTCAGCGTATATGCAGCGGGGTGATTCCAATGTGATAATGGTGGACGCGCACCACCTGGAAGCGGGGCCTTGGTACTTCACGGCTGCGCAAAACACGTGGTATATAGGACGATTCGCTGCGCTATTCGTAGACTACCTAGCTTCCAGGTAAAAACAATCTCCCATAATACAAGCTATACTTAATCATTTTTAAAATATACGCTCCACAAACACCGTGACCTTAATCAACTTTGAATTATATATTTTTTTCTAAATACTTGGAGGGTTAAACAAAAAGCTGAGCTTTGTGAGGGCTCGCGTAGTTTTTCTAACGGGTAATAATTTTTGAGACAGTTTTTTAAAAATTATTATAATACCTCCAAGTTGGGAACACTGATTACGCCTGATTCTAGTGGTGTCATCTAGTATTAAGTAGATTAACTACGATGTATTTGAGTATTGAGTTTAGTTCTGTTGCAGCGATGTTAACTCTGGTTTTCTAACAGATGGCGTTAGTAGTACAATAACATTATATCCAATGAATACGAAAATTGTTAATGTTAATTTTTTTAATAGTTATAAAATAATATTTTCTTTGACAGATAACACATCTAGATATTAAGTTTAATTACGATGTTAAAGCACAAATCTATAGGCGTAATAGTTTTTCAGTGAAGTGTACCACAAAAGTGCTAAGGTTATGGGATAGTGTTAGGGCTCTCTTTGCCCTATATCTTACTCTAGGGTTAAAATACTATTTTATGTGTAAACCGCTTTGATTAATTTGGCGTCAGAAATCGCACTAAAATTAATCAATTATTAATATTTATAATTGTCTTTTATTTTTTTTATTGTAATTCAATTTATTGTTTATTATTTATGAGACGAACGAGACAGTCTCCTGATGGTTAGAGATAACGCACGTAGCTAGACGACTTCCTGCTACGGCGATCTACCACCAAGTAAAAAAAGGATGCCCTTGACTTTGTTTTGCTACTCTAAGTTCTGTGTATCGCTGCAATGGGCATGGACAGATATCTATGTATATCTACATATCTTACCATCAGAAGAGTGTCTCGTTCAAGTCATTGATTTCTTTTACATAAAAAATATATTATTTGTGTGTTTTTTTGCCGTAGTTGTTGCCGTAAGAGTCGGCTAAGGGATGTAATCCGGAAGATGGGCAGCAGCGTCTTCCTTGAACAATCACACCTAACTGCGCTCACCAACCCGCCTGCCAAGCGTGGCGAGCATTGGCAAAATCCCCCCAGGAGGAGGCCTATGTCCAGCAGTAGACGTCCTATGGCTGATGATGTGACGTGTGTTTTTAATGGCGAAACGTACTTTTTTTTTAATTTTCAGAGGTCTAAACCTGAACAATACGCATCTGATCGGTCACAGTTTGGGTGCGCACGCGGCAGGTGTCGCGGGCAGCGCCTTGAAATCAGGTATCTATTACGACGAGATCAAAGTAAAAGTAGAGATGGTAGCTCAGAGGTTGGCGTAGTCGCTAGTTGCCCTTTCAACCGGAACACAGTAATATGCGGTAGAATATAAGGTACTGCAGTGGTACGTAAATCTACCACCATTTACCACACTTGGCTTGTTTAGTGGCCAGAAGATGGTCCCCTGAGCTTGAAGGGTCTGATGCACAGCATCACCTAGCCCGTTAGTAACTACGCCACTGGTTTAAATCCCAACCAATATTTCAACCAATTTACACAAACCCTTGACAAATTATATACCTAAACCTTCCTCATGAATCACTCTATCTATTGGTGAAATTCGCATAATAATCCGTTCAATGGCTTTTAAGTTTATCACAAACAGACAGACGGACGCAGCGAACGACTTTGTTTTATAATATGTAGTGATATAGTTTCAAGGTTTCACATCTGTCAGGTGTCCGGTGACATCTCATTTTCTGTTTAACAGGACGAGTGGCGAGAATCACAGGACTCGATCCCGCATTACCCCTGTTCGATAACCTACCACTGGAGCAGAGACTCGACACGTCAGATGCCCATTTCGTCGATATTATACATACGGACGCTGGCATTTTTGGTAAGGCTTTACTAACATCACAGATCATCAGCCATAGGACGTCCACAATTCTTACGCCGGCACCACCACGGCACAATAATGACATCTAAAAATTCAAAATTAAATTCTAGTAAGTAATTGGCGTGTAGGTTAGTACCTATATTCTTAAAAGCTTGAGGCGCAGAGGTATAGTAATTATCTAAGCTGTAACCTGTAACGGGTAGTGTCTCAAGCTTTTAAGGATATAGGCAAGTGCCTAACCCGCCAAATACTTACCAGAATTTATTTCTAAATTTTTAATTCATTATCCCAGTTAAAAAGCTTGTTTTTAATTCATTGTCCCAGATAAAAGATTGTTTAAAAAAAATACTTTTAATTTATGTTAGATAGGAATATTTCGGTCATATTCATAGTCATTTTGGTCATATATAAAAATTTCGTGTCACGTTGTTTGTCCGCGATGAACTCCTCAACTACTGAACCGATTTTATCCAAATCTTGCACACTGTGTGCAGTTTGATCCAACCTGAGAGATAGGATAGTTCATATCTCAATTTAAAATCGCAATATTTTTTTACTGCTAATTATTTGTTAATTATACGACAAAGAGATATAATTCCATAAAATTCTAATAGATGGCGGTGTAAGATAATTTATTAACTGGATTGAGTAAGTATCCAATAGACGGCGCTACGTTAAAAGTCCAAACGCCGCAGCAGCGCGTGGCCGGGTCTGCTAGTAAATATTTAAATTAAATTTTCGTCACTTTAATAACCAAAACGACTTTTATGCGGAAATACACTAAAATATACATTCCAAATTGTGTTCATTTCATTTCAGAATCGAATTTCTTAACCGACTTTAAACACAAAGTCAAGTTGAGACATATAAAAGAGGCAGGCGGAATAAAGTTCTATTGACTCTATTTCCAGGGTACAAAGCTCCCATGGGTCACGTGGATTTCTACCCCAACGGCGGCATCAGCCCACAGCCTGGCTGCGAGCTGGAGGTGGTGCTGCCCAAGCAATTACTCCTCAACAAATGTACGTTAATATTATCAAATAGAGTTGTGTTTGACCACCATTCACCTGATGTTAAAAGTGCTTCTATACCTAGCTTTGTGTTACTTCTTGCTAGCCATAATTTTGAAAATCAACCTAATTCAACCTAACATTATAAACGTTGTTAATGGTTAGTTCGTTTTCATAAGGTATGTGTTTGACCACGTCTCGCCTGATTGTAGCGAATTTACTGTACTGTTGAGGCTAACCATCGAAAGTCTCAAGTAATAAGTGCCAAAGCAGTGATGCCCTGGACTTTGTTTTGCTACTCAAAGTTCTGTGTATCGCTGCAATGGTCATGGACAGGCATTATCTCTTACCACAAGAAGAGCGTCTCGTTCGTCTCAATACTTTTAAATAAAAAAGAATCATGGCAATTTAGCTAAAAGCAATTCAAACTTTTTGAGAATTCCCCTAAATTTCGTTGGGGTCGCCAATATTAAATTTCTGCCCCAGTTGGAAAAATTGTACTTTCGGGGCCGATGTCTAGCTACGTCACTGATTTGAACTCACAACCCCTGGCGTGTGATCCGACCACGCAAACCACTATGCTAGCAACGCTACAAACACTAACAAACTAACCCTTTCCCGTCCAGTTTTCTGCAGCCATTGGCGTTCTTATATGTTCTACACGGAATCCGTGCTCCGTCCCGTGGCTTTCGTAGCGAGCGAGTGCAGCTCTTGGAAGGAATATAAGCACGGAAAGTGCACGGGAGCACGGACTCAGAGAATGGGCTACAGCGTTGATACTACGTGAGAACGCATGCTTTATTTGCACGGAACACTTTTTTTCTTATTTTTCTATGGTTGATAAGCTAAGCGTTCGACCACAGCTCACCTGATCACTTAGGGGCCATTAAAGTTTCACGTGAGCAGAATTGAATAATGATTAACCCCTCTCTCCCCCTTGTCAGCAAAAGTAAGCAAAGTCTTTACTCTCCCCTCCTATGCTTACGTAAACATTAGTTTATACCTGAACTGGCTCTCAAGTGAGGCTGCCGGAACACGCTCGTTAGATGCTTGACGATAGATTTTCAACTTGAGGTAACTAGCCAGCCGAGTATTATAGCCACCAAGCAAAATATTTTTGGTGCAGTTGAAATCTTTTTTTGCTAACCGTCCACATTCTTTAAAATGCACGTTAAAAACGGTACATGCAAATAAAATATTATGGAATTAATTTCAAAATATGAGTTTTTTTTTGTCTCTAGAAATTGGACAATATTTCTGCTGAAATAAAGCTCAAAAATGCTTTCAACAAAATATTCATTAGCGGGAACGAGATAGATTGAATTTTGTCTGCATGTTCTTCAAACAGCATTTTGTATAGTACAATCTATCGTTGTCAGTTTTCCGTTGGATACCCGAGTGTCCGGTTATTCGTATGCGGTTAAAATTATTTCTATCTTAAATTACTTTGTTAAAACATATTCAAAGCTTTAGCTATGCACTGCACTGTATATTATAGAACGCACTCTCACTAGCACTTTTGCACTCAACAGGTGACAGACGAACCCACACTCGAGGTTTCTACACCTACTACCTAATTGCCAATCAAGATTCACGCTTAAAACAGAAGAGTTTAGAGTCCAAATTAGAGAACCTGTTCGCTTACATACATTCTGTTAAAGCTAAGAATAATGAAAATGGTGTACATAAAGAAAATGAAATGAACAATGATAAATTAGACCCTATTGCTCTACAAAAGCATGATAATACTAATAAAACACTGAAACACGACATTCAAATGACTACTGAAGTATACATAAAACCAGATGAACAGTTTGTAAATAAATCAAACGAGAAATCGAACTATTCTATCAAAGATATACTTACTGGTGAAGAAGGTAGCGACAAAACAGATGACTACGTAGAAGATCAGATAGCTGAAGCATCGGAATACGATGTAACACAGCTGGAATACAATCAAAACTTACTTAAAAACAAAGAAACAATTTCACTCATTAAAAAAAGTGAAGAAGTTATTTTAGAAGATGATACAAAAACGATGAAAAATGAAATTCTTACACATAACGACACTAAAAGAGAAATACATTCAAATTATGATACAGTTTTGAATATTAATAAAGATATATCATCAAATAAATTAAGAAACAATACAAAACACATACAAGATATAGAAAATGTAAAAGTAGCGGAAGCAATCAAAAATAATAAATTCAAAACTTCAGAAAAACAAGACATGACTATGTTTACACTTTTCAATACAAATGTTGAATCTTTAGATGAAGAAACAGATGATACAGCAGAAAAACAGAATAAAAAACAAACTGATAAGAGAGAAAGTGTTTCAACTATATTAAATTACAAAGATCCTTGTGAACCTAAAAAGATAGCAGACGATACCACAGAAAATGTAGGTATAGATAATACTGAAGTTTTAGCAAAAGTTATTAACAAACCCAAAGAAAATGGTTTAACAAAAAATAGAGCGAACCAGATAAACATTTTAAATGTCCTAGGGACTACATACAGAATCTCTCAAGTGATATCAAATTTGAAAGGAAACAAAAAATCATTTAATGATAAAATCAGAAAGCTATTCACCAAAGAGAAGAAAGAGACAACGCCAAGTTTTATAGAAAGTTTATTCCTAGACAGATCTAAAAACCACGTAGTAAAACGACAAAAACGATTCCTACCATTTTTCAATAGAAATGTAGATGGCGACAGCAATAATATTCTATTCAAGATGTTAGATTTTCTGATAAAAAATAGAAAGAACGTACTACCAGTATTCACGGTAATGAGAGAGATAAATACACTTGTGAAAAGTGGCAATGGAGAATTGAATCATTTTACAAAGGAGGAGAATAATTACATAGGAGCAACACCACCCGCATTCACGCCACTGACATATAATTTAGAGTTGGGTAATGAGAACAAAGCTATAGCGTTTGTCAAGCGCTTGCTAGGGATGAGCCCAAAAGGCGATAGATTAACTATTAGTGGTAGAAAGTAAAACGGTGTTGGAAGTTTTACATACAGGATTATTAGGTTTGGGTATACTAAGGCGGAAGGAGTTATTGTACTTTGAACAGCTGCTCCATATTTTTGTTTTACTTAAGCGGAATTACTCACATTTTATTTTATCGGAAACTCAAGACTATAGTTTCGGCCACATCGGATGGCCTTCATCATGGAGATAAAACTGTACAACACGTACAAAAGCAAGAAAAGGCTGCGCGTGCGTTTTACTCAGCTCCTTAACAGGAAGTCGTCTAGGTAGATACCACCGCAGTACTAGATATTCTGCCGCCAAGCAGTAGTGTGTAAACATACTGTTACATGAAGAAAAAAACTTGAGTAATCATGCATAAGTAAAACAAAAAAAATATCAAAACCACGTCGGTTTCTATAGCTGCTTCATATATTTGGTCAGGGTTCAATGTACTTTTTTCATCAAACAGCTGATTCGCGATTTTAAGAGTTGTTCTTATGATGAGATGACTTATAGCTCAGTATACTTCGTTGTACTAAATTCTCTTTCTTTTTGTACGCCTGTCCAAAAAAGCAGCAATGGTTTTAGGATTCATGTATGTATGTCAGTTTGTTTGTTCCTCCATAACTCTTAAACGCCTGAACTCATTTGGATGTATTTGATATCGTTAGAATCTTTACATCATTCTGAGTGCCACTGGCTATAAATTTATAGAAAAAAATCATTTATACGCCTTTTTTTTCTTAATTTAGCTTCGTTTATTCTTTTTTTGTTTTGTTGTGTCTAAAACAATTTATCTGTTTCAAAACGCACAGTAATACAAGAATGTAAAAGTACTGAGACGAACGAAACACTTTCCTGATGGTAAGAGTCCATGACTATTGCAGTACCCAGAACTTTTAGAAACAAAATCAAAGTCCAGTATTTGTTATTCAAGGTTCTTAGCGCCCCTGCAATGGTCATCTATTACAGTTACAAGATTATCTCGATCGTCTCATTACTTCTTACCATAAACCATTTTTTTTTTAATTATTAGTAATAAGCTCGCCATTTCGCCTGATTTTAAGTAAAGATGCGGTCTACGATGGAGCACGCTTACCTAGAAGAAACCGATTCTCTCTCATTATCTGTTTTTTTTAAGGGCTCGTGGCACTTTCTATCTGATGACCAGACGGACATCCCCTTATTCTTTAGAATAATTATTTAGAAATACCCTCAGATTTATTTTTACACGACAGCCCAAAAAGTAATGTAATGTTTTCAGGATTCATGTATTCTAAGACTTTGTTTATTCCACAATAAATTTTACATGCCTAAACAGATTTGGATAAATGCAGTATCGCTATAATCCTTACATCACCCTGAGTGACACGAAAAACAAATTTATTGAAAAAAATAATGTATTAGTGGGCATTCGTGTTTCTTAATTTACCTAATTAAGCTTGTTTACTTATGTAAATAGTTTTAAGTTACAAAAAATAATATATATAGAATTTTAAAAGTCTTGCAATTTCCTTATTTCCAAAGCCTATTATATTGATAGCCGTAAGTTATTGCCGGAGCTAAGTGCACCATGGGCAAAGTACTTGGTGCGCACGGTCACGAATAACTAGAACATCTTCCCAACTAGAGTTGATAGCTTCGCTAACATCAAATCTATAAGACACACGTCAACTTCTATGACTTTTGATACCTTTTTATTAAAACGTCACTAACCTATTAAATTTGAACATGAACACCTACGTACACAACAGAAAACAATGACATTGACGTGCTAGCCCCGCCCGCTCGGCCGGCACTCACGTAGTGATCGCCGGTAAGCTTTCTCTGTGTCACCTATTTATCGCGAAGATGTTCTACTTATAGATATTTTACTTAATTTTCCATGGGAAACAAATATCACTTAAGACCAAAAGTTAAGTTGAGACTTTACAAGTGAGTTAAATTTAAATGTTTTATTTATCAATGTATATGCAATAGAAGAGGGAGCGAGAGGTATCCCAACAAAAACTCTCTGTAATATTAAAAGACCTGCTACGAACATCTATAGATTAATTGCTGGAAAGAGTATCCAAAGCGTTGGTAAGATCATATTCAATAGGGTTAGTCAGGGACGGTCAGTGAAGATTTTGTTTTTTATTCTGCGTTTGTAAAGGGGTCTTGTACACAGCACGTTTTCTTAACCATACGACGTGTTAGCTACAGGTTGAGAAAACGGCCAGGTGCGGCTTAGTCATTGGAAAATATCATGATTTTTTTAAATAAATCACAATAAAAATTTTATGATTTTCTCGTTTTGTCACAAAAAATTGCATAAAACTGATGAAATACGACGTAAAACTTCGCTTGCGCGATGCAGGTTCTCGTCGCTGATTGGTTCGCGGCACATGTTGACGGGCTTCGCTCGATAGATGGCGCTGTAAGTCGCTAGTAATGACGACACTTACCGGTACATGTGATGTGGATGTAGTAGCGAGCCAAGCACCAGCGAGTGCAAGTACACGGGGCGGAGCACCCGCGATAATAGGGCGCCCTGCAGCCCAACTACGCACCACCGCGCCACTTTGTCCGAGCATGACATCGTGAGCAATCGCTCGCCCTGGGGACAATTTTAACGTAAGTTCTTATAGGCTTATTGGTCAACCCTAGTGTCAGAAATAATGTGTCTGAAATGGCTTAATGGTTGTTATGGAACTCAACCAGCAATCAATGTTACGATCTGGCAATTTTTTTTATGCAAAAGCGATTAGACGAACGAGACGCTCTCCTAATGGTAAGAGATAACGTATGTCTATGACCATTGCAGCGATACGAAGAAGTTTGAGTAGAAAACAAAGTCCAGGGCATCGCTGCTTTGGCGCTCATTACTTTGAATCTTTCGATGGTGAATGTCGCTGCAGTACCTTTCAAACCGGAACACTTTACACACTACTGCTTGGCGGCAGAATATCTGATACTGCGGTGGTACCTTCCTGGACGACCTTGTGCTTAGGAGGTCTACCGCCAAGTAATGTAATATCTAAACGGATTCTCGATATTGGAGACCAGCTCCAATAAACTCCAACGCCTCAAGCTGGTGGCTGGAACGCGCTAACCACTGAGCTATCATCAGTACAAATGGAATAATCGTAAGTTTTTTTTTTAATGCCAGGCTAGGTGTTTGACCACAGCTCACCTGATGTTAAGTGACGGTGTGGTCGAAGATGGTAAAGCACACCTAGCCTGGAATGGAACTGGCTCTCAAGTGAGGCTGCCGTTACACACCGTTAGACGCTTGGCGGCAGATTTTCAACTTGAGGGTGGTAGCTAGCCAGCCGAGTACTAGAAAGTATCCTACCACCACGCTATGGTTTCCTCACGATGTTTACCTTCACCGGCAGCTCAAGCTCATTGTTGGGGTTTGAACCCACGTCCTTCGGCATGCGAACCTAACCGCGCTAACCACTGAGCCATCATCTACTTAGTAAATAGTAATATAAGTAAATATATCTCACTTGCATAACTCCGTCCCAAGTCTGGATGTAGCTGCTACTTTTGACAGGAATGGTTCCTTCCCCGGACTCGATCTTAGTCCGCAGTTGCCCGCGAGCTTGTCTGTGAAATTCGAGATTAATTTAACAAGGAAGCAATGACAAGTCATTAAACGGAATGCTCGTATATAACGACCGGATTATATGTAACTAAATAAGTTTGAAATATGTACGAAAATTGGTAAAATATGCATTAAAATTGATGAAATTTGCATGAAAATTGGTAAAATATGCATTAAAATTAATAAAATTTGCATGAAAATTGGTAAAATATGCATTAAAATTGATAAAATTTGCATGAAAATTGGTAAAATATGCATTAAAATTGATAAAATTTGCATGAAAATTGGTAAAATATGCATTAAAATTGATAAAATTTGCATGAAAATTGGTAAAATATGCATTAAAATTGATAAAATTTGCATGGAAATTGGTAAAATATGCATTAAAATTAGTAAAAAATGCATGAAAATTGGTAAAATATGCATTAAAATTGATAAAATTTGCATGAAAATTGGTAAAATATGCATTAAAATTGATAAAATTTGCATGAAAATTGGTAAAATATGCATTAAAATTGATAAAATTTGCATGAAAATTGGTAAAATATGCATTAAAATTGATAAAATTTGCATGGAAATTGGTAAAATATGCATTAAAATTAGTAAAAAATGCATGAAAATTAGTAACTTATTTATTTATTTTTTACATTAAAATTGGTAAAATATGCATAAAAAAATGGGTAAATTATGCTTGAAAATTAATAAAATATGCATGAAAACTGGTAAATAATGCATGAAAATTGATAAAATATATACGAGAATTGCTAGAATTATGCATGAAAATTGATAAAATATGCATGAAAATTGGTAATATATGCATGTAAATTGATATTTCTTGTGGTTATTTATCAGAAGTTTGAGGAATAAGATGTGATCTCGCCTGTTGGGATGCGGGTCTGGCGCTGGTTCTTTGTGCTCGTGCGGCGAGAAGATGCGGCCGTCGCCGCAGGGCGCCGTCGACACGTACAGGTGGACGCGACGCGATGGCTTGAGCTGGTACCCGCCCCCCGGGTGAGGCTCCAAGTCCGAAGACTCGATGGTAACTGTCGGGTCTGTAGCATTCCAATTATAAAATACTAGCGGCCCGCTCCGGCTTCGCACGGGTATAAACCTCAAAAATAACAGTATTTCTCCACTATTTAATGGATGTTATTATACATATAAACCTTCCTCTTCAATCACTCTATCTATTAAAAAAAACCGCATCAAAATCCGTTGCGTAGTTTTAAAGATTTAAGCATACATAGAGAAAGCGACTTTGTTTTATACTATGTAGTGACTATATTTTTTTAAAATACTATTTTCAAAGTTTTTTTTTAAGCTAGGTCAGTACGCATGCCGAAGGGCGTGGGTTCAAACCCCAACAATGAGCTTGAGCTGCCGGTGAAGGAAAACATCGTGAGGAAACCATAGCGTGGTGGTAGGGTACTTTCTAGTACTCGGCTGGCTAGCTACCACCCTCAAGTTGAAAATCTGCCGCCAAGCATCTAACGGTGTGTTCCGGCAGCCTCACTTGAGAGCCAGTTCCATTCCAGGCTAGGTGTGCTTTACCATCTTCGACCACACCGTCACTTAACATCAGGTGAGTTATGGTCCAACATAAAGCCTGCCAGCCATAAAATAAAAATAAAACTTAGTCGCAATAGCCCCATTATGTTGCTGTAGTACCCAGCAATGTTTACACACTACTGCTTAACGGCAAAATATCTGGTACTGCGGTGGTACCGAAACGCCTGTTAAAATCTCCAACCTACGAAACATAAAATAAAGTTTAATTCATACCAGGTTGTTGGGCGTATTCTAAAAGCTGTGCGTATAGATGTCGCTGCAAGCAACGACGTGCCGCTACCTATAAAAAAAAAGTATAAAAAATCTATAACCCAACTGCGAATAAAATAGCTATAATTAACGGAAAAAAACTTTTTAAACAAATGTATTATTCCTAATTCAATTTAAACATATAACTTATACTTAACACTATCCCACAACCTGAGCATTTTTGTGGTACACTTTACTGAAAAACTATCACGCCTTTAGATTTGTGCTTTAACATAGTAATTTAACCTCATATCTAGATGTGTTATCTGTCAAAAAAATAATTAATTTATAACCATTAAAAAAATTAACATTAACAATTTGGTATTCATTGGAAAGAATGTTATTGTACTACTAACGCCATCTGTTAGAAAACCAAAGAGTTAACATCGCTGCAACCGAACTAAACTCAATACTCAAATACATCGTAGTTAATCTACTTAATACTAGATGACACCACTGGAATCAGGTTGTAAAATAACAACTGTCTTCAAAATTATTATCCATTAGAAAAACTACGAGAGCCCTCACAAAGCTCAGCTTTTGTCTAGTACCATAATTATATCCGTGACTGTCTCTTCGCTTAACATCAGGCGAGATGGCGGTCAAACTCAAGACTGTATAGAATTAAAAAGAAAAAGTAAAAAGGTTTTTTTCTAGGTAAGCGTGCTCCATCTTAGACCGCATGCTTAACATCAGGTATACACAAACCTACTTTGAATAAACAAACACATTTGAAAATATGGACTAACTAGCTGCGCGGTTTTACCCACGTGGTGATGGACGATGATGATGAAAAGTATCGTATGTTTTATTCCAGGGACTAAAGTTTCTACATGCAAAATTTCATCGAGATCCGTTCAGCCGTTCTGGCGTGATTGAGTAACAAACATCCATCCACCCAAACATTCACATTTATAATATTACTAGCTTATGCCCGCAACTTCGGGTTAATTTTAGATTTAGGTTCAGAGAGTAATTAAACCTGTAGATAAGGAACAGTCATGAAACTTGCGCTATTTTAATATCAATCGCTATTTTATAATCCGTCAATCTGACATCTGTCAATCTGACAACTGACAACTGTCAATCTGACAAGTGTCAATCTGACATATGTCAATCTGACATCTGCGTGATTGAGTAACAAACGTCCAAACATACAAAGTTTTTTTTTTTTTTTAAATAAAATGTATCCTATGTTACTTCTAATACATCCAAGAATATGTGTACAAAGTTTCATGATGATCGGTTAAGTAGTTTTCGCGTGAAAGCGTAACAAACAAATTTAGATTCACATTTATAATATTAGTAGGGATAGGGATTGATACTGACAGAATGTAATACAAGTGCAGTGAGTGCAGTGCAGTTGAGTTTACTCGGTGGTAGATTTCCTTAGCAGGAGGTCGTCTAGGTAGGTACCACCACAGTACCAGATATTCTGCCGCCAAGCAGTAGTGTGTAAACATTACTGTGTTTCGGTTTGAAGGGTACTGCAGCTAGCGAAATTACAGGGCTGTTGAGACTAACCATCTAGTCTCAAAGTAATGAGTGCCAAGGCAGCGATGCCCCGGACTTTGTTTTACTACTCAAAGTTCTGTGTATCGCTGCGATGGTCATGGACAGGCGTTATCTCTTAACATCAGGAGAGCGAATCGTTCGACTCATTAATGTGACATTAAAAAAAAAAACGATGTCAAAAATTATAAAAATCGAAATGCAAAAAGTATGAAGTCAAAAATTTAAAAGAATCAAACGTCACCTCAGCATGACAGTCGTTGACAGCTCTCCCTCTGACAGACATGTGTTCGCCGGAAACACATTTAGTGCCAGTTGTTACGGCTATTATCTAGAATTAATAGAAAAAAATTATGTAGTATTGGAAAAAATATGTATATTTAGGAAGTATTTTTTTTTACGGCTGGCAGGCTAGGTGTTTGACCACAACTCACTTGATGTTAAGTGACGGTGTGGTCAAAGATAGTAAAGCACACCTAGCCTGGAATGGTACTGGCTCTCAAGTGAGGCTACCGGAACACACCGTTAGATGCTAGGCGGCAGATTTTTCAACTTGAGGGTGGTAGCTAGCCAGCCGAGTACTAGAAAGTACCCTACCACCACGCTAACTGCTGCTAACTTGCTGTGCCCAAAACTATGCTAAACAAGATAAATGTATCCTTTAAAGGGCAATGTATACGCTTCTACAACAAAACTCCTAGTGAGTTGCAAAAATGATCAATAAATAAATTCAAACAAATTGTCAAAAATATCCTATGTAAAAAGGCTTACTACAAAATATCAGATTATCTAGACGATAAAAAAGCTTGGGACGAGTTTTGCTCCAACTCGAAAACTAACAATCTAACAAGGTAAAGGTTTCTTGTTCGCTTCTTTACTTTACCTCAAAAAGATTGAAGTGAACGAAAGATCAAAGTGATCACTTTATTTCCTAGTTTTAAGTATGTTTATAATTTGTGACGTGTGACGTGTCCAAGAGTCCTGTAAGGTCTAAAGGAAATAAAGCACTTTGAGTTTTGAGTTTTTGAGTTTTATGGTTTCCTCACGATGTTTTCCTTCACCGGCAGCACAAGCTCATTGTTGGGGTTTAAACCCATGCCCTTCGGCATGTAGTCGGTTCAAACGCATAAAGTCACAAACATGTCAAGAACATGTAGAAAACGTGGTGTGCCAATAACAAGCAAAATTAACAACCTTCATAATTTATATGACATTGCTGACGTTACAACTATACAGATCCCTCCATCCCCCATGTCATCATAAATAAGCAAAGCAAAGAGTTCAAAAGAGGACAAAAATTCAAACCATTATAAAGTTAATAAAAGTTAAGCTTATAAAGTTAAGTTTTTGTAAATGTAACTTTGTTCGATAGGTGGAAGTACACGCGAGCGGAGCCACGTAAAACAGCTAGTATACCTTGGAGCCCTCAATCTTGTCATCAATGGTGATGACGATTCCAGCTAACACTTTCCTTTTCGAATGAACTATATCATTCTTCATCAGTTCGTTGAATTTCTCGTTCACTGCCCTGGAATACAGAACAATAAAAAAACACTTAAAATTTTCAATCGATACCATAATTTAAGAAAAAAAAATACCCGACTGTCAAGGAAGGATTATGTTTTTCGCGTCCAAACGGCCGAATGGATTACGACAATTAAGGAATCGTTAGATTCGTCTCAATAATAATGTAGTCACAGTGTACATTAATTATTGGCAAACGTAGTGTAGGACGCCCTGAGACTCGATGGAGTGACGATATACGTGGGATAGCTGGCGGTGGATGGAAGCGAAAAACCGAGGATCGGGCTGAGTGGCGTGTCTTAGGAGAGGCCTATGTCCAGCAGTGGACTACAAAAGGCTGATGATGTACATTAATATTTTGGCGTGATTGCCTTCTCAACCTTACTTCACAACTTTGCCTAAAAAAAAAACTTTATTTACCCGACTGCCAAGGAAGGGTTATGTTTTTCGCGCGTATCTTGTATGTATGTAAATGTCTTTATTACCTCGTATCTTCCAAACGGCCGAATGGATTACGACAATTAATGTATCGTTAGATTCGTCTCAATAAAACAAGTGTCCTTAGAGGGTGGTTAAAAAAAAAAAAAAAAAAAAAAAATGGTGGAGTTTTGGCGCGATATAGTTGATAAACAAAAAATTTACCAAACCTATCAAGTAGGATATCTAAATAAAGACAATTAAAAGGGGACTACAAAAATATACATAAGTTTTATGTTTAAAATGAATTAGGGACAAAAAACTTAAAAAAAAAAAATCCTTTAATTATAGCTATTTTAATGACAGTCGGGTTATAGATTTTTTTAAATCCTTCAGCGTCTAAAGAATTTTATGCGCAATTAAGAACCGTTGAAAACATAATTATACTTGACACTGGTAAAATGAACGAAGTACGATGCCAAAAAAGGATCGCAAAACTTTAACACGACCGCAATTTTTTTTTTCGGAGTAGGCCTTTGCCGATTGGCAAACAGATCTAGGAAAGATAACAGACATAAGCTTTTTTTTTTTATAGCTGACAGGTTTGGTGTTTTGACCACTACTCATCTGATGTTAAGTGACGGTGTGGTCGAAGATGGTAAACACACCTAGCCTGGAATGGAACTGGCTCTCAAGTGAGACTGCCGGAACACACCGTTAGATGCTTGGCGGCAGATTTTCAACTTGAGGGTGGTAGCTAGCCAGCCGAGTACTAGAAAGTACCCTACCACCACGCTATGGTTTCCTCACGATGTTTTCCTTCACCGGCAGCTCAAGCTCATTGTTGGGGTTTGAACCCACGCCCTTCGGCATGCGAACCGACCGCGCTAACCACTGAGCTATCATCGCTACTTAAGCTTAAATAGTTTAAGAGTCCAGTGTTATTTTTTAGCTAAATCTAATGTAGTTAAGAGATCTGATTAAAAGGCTATATTATTATTATTATAAATTAAATGTATAGCAATAAAGATGTCAAATAACTAAAATGTGAAAAATATGTCAAATAATATGTCAAATCATCTTAATCTGAACTGTGGTTTAAAAACTGCCTTTTCAGTGTGGACTTTGGACCAGTGCTTCATTATATAGTCAAGGTCCATTCTCGAAACAAACAGTTGCAGGTAATTGTTGGGACTGCCCCGGACCCCCCGGACTGTTTAGTTCAAGTCTGTTTAGCTCTCTCGACGACTCTTAATTTTGGTTCGTTCATTGAATCTAAGGCCCAATTAGCCGCGAAAAAGCTTGGCATTCTCTCTAAGGTGAGACAGTACTTCACACCAGAACAGCTACTCGGCTTGTATAAAGCACAAGTAAGATCGTGTATGGAGTACTGCTCGCACCTATGGGACGGCTCTGCCAAGTATCAACTTGAGGCATTGGAGTCGATCGAGAGGCGCGCCAGGAGACTAATTGGCAACGACACTTTACTGGAGTCTCGGCTTCAAAGCCTTGAGCATCGACGTAGAGTTGCTAGCTTGTCGGTTTTTTACCAAATACATTTCGGAGAGTGTGCACTTGAATTGCACAATTTGGTTCCCCCTGCACCATTCTATTACCGGACGGCCAGACAAACGCGACCAAAACGTCATCCGTGCATGGTGGATGTTCCCCAAGTACGCACAAAGCGTTTTGATTCCACATTTTTTATTCGCACAGCGAGGTTGTGGAACTCTTTGCCGGAGTCTGTGTTCCCTGTTAGGTACAATATGGGTGTCTTCAAATCTAGAGTAAATAGGTTTCTTCTAGGTAAGCGTGCTCCATCTTAGACCGCATTACTGCTTAACATCAGGCAGAGTGTGGTCAAACGCAAACCTATTTTGAATAAAAAAAAAAAAAAAAAGTTTTTGGAATTTCAACCAAGAGATGTCGCTTCTAAGAGCTCCTAGCTGTCCACGTGAAGCTAATATCAATGTGTGTCAAAGAAGGTGCTTACTTAGCGATGTGGTCGGCTAGGACTTGCGGTAGGGCTCCGTGCGTGGTCGGCGTGGCGGCACAGGGCTCCACACGGCCCTCGTGCAGCACGGCAAGGGCGGCCCGCGCAGCCGCCAGCTTAGCCAACTTTTTGCTGGAGCCTACAAAATATTTTACTGTCAAGTAAAATTTTAACAAAAAAAATACCTACTTTATATGGATGCCTTTGTCAGAACTGGACAGCGTTGCCAGACGTCCCGATTTTGGCGGGACGTCCCGAATTTTTAATCACAATAAATGTCCCGCGCGGGACAGGCTCAGTCCCGCTTTTCGGGAATAACTGGACCGTGCGTGCAGCGTGCTGAGGACGCGCGGGCGGGGGCACAGACTAGTGCGGACTGGCCGCCCGCCCGGCGCGTCATGAAGATAAGCGCGCGGGAGAGAGAGGGGTTCGTCACGATAGGGTAAATCTGATTTAAAATATCATATTCTTATTAAAATACATTTTCTATGGCTATTTTTGCTATCTATTGTCACGTAAACGTAATTTGAACTCAAATAAAAAGATAAATATTTAAAAACTTCTGATAATATTCGTTTTTTTACTATGTCCCGTTTTCGAAGAAAGAATCCCGCTTTTTTCACTCAAAAAGTTCCAAAATCCCGACGTGGCAAAAAAAAAATCTGGCAACGCTGGAACTGGACCAAATTGAAATAAAAAAGACCAACTTTCAAATAAAAAAAGAATCATCATAATCGGGTTACCCAGTCGAAAGTTATGAGGTAAAAAACATTCAAAATAAATCTAATCTAATTAATTCCTCCTTTTTTGAAGTCGATTAATAAAAGTTGTTTTGTTATATCTCAAAGGGATTATGTATATGTTTAATTACATCCCGTGGTGTATTTTTAACCGACTTCAAAAAGGAGGCTCCAATTATTTTTTTTAAATGTATTACGCCGATTTCGCTGAGATTTATGATCAAACTAGCTGTGCCCCGCGGTTTCACCCGCGCTAGATGCCTACGTCATATCGGTTTAAAATTGACAAAGTTTCATACAAACTTTCATCCCCTATTTTATCCCCTTGGGGGAAGAATTAATCAAAATCCTTTCTTAGCGGATGCCTATGTCATAACATCTACCTGCATGCCAAATTTCAGCCCGATCCGTCCAGGGGTTTGGGCTGTGCGTTGATAGATCACTATGTCAGTCAGTCAGTCACCTTTGAGTTATATATCGACCGTAGCAATTAACATTGTCGGATCTACATTCTTGCTATTTTCATTTCATTGCACTAAAGGTCTTAGAATATGTCTAAAAATGCCCCCGCAAATTATTAAATTTGATTAAAAAACTTATTTTTTTTACCATTAGGTTGATTTTAGGAATTTAAAAATTTGCGGGGGCATTTTTAGACATATTCTAAGACCTTTAATGCAATAAAATGAAAATAGCAAAAATGTAGATCCGACAATGTTAATTGTTACGGTCGATATATTTAGAAAAGATTTACGTGATTCGTCTTTAGTTTGATGCGGAATAGTTGCCATTTGGTCCCATAAAAATTTAACATAGTTTGACCCAGTTGTTTTCATTTTATGAGCATTGTTGTTTACGTGGACGATGTAATTGTCTTTGGCAAGACGTTTTTGAATCTTATCGAGTCTAGCTAGACTCATACTGTTCAAGTGTTTCACGGCGTGAACATAAATTAACTAAAAATAGAAAAATAAACATACTTAAAAAAAATATTGTAAAACCGACTTCAAGAAAAAAACATCAGCACTAAAAAGCGAAAATTCTGAGAATGGCATCTATAAGAAAAAAAAAAACAAAATTGATTTAAAAAATACAATATTTTCGTTTACTGTGAAACCTCGCTATTTTATTGGAGCAGTGCGTTTAGTTAGCCTAAAGGTCAAAAAGTCGTTTTTTTTTATCGATGACAGTCTAATTCGGTATGTAAAGTTTTTTTTTGGTATTTTTTTTTTCTGATAGTTAACTTTATTTCATGAAACTAATTTGAATATTTTGGCTTTTTATGCGGTAGTTGATTTTTAATACGTTTTCAAACTTTTGATAGCGATGACGTCATGAGGTTGGCTGAATATCCATAGTAGGCCTTTGCCATATAAAACAAAAAATAATATTTTGACACATTTGATTGACTTTGACAACTGACATAAAGTAAAGAATTTTGTTTATCAAAGCTTCTTAATGTTGCTAATCTATTACTTTTTTGTATGGATTATTACGCTATTACGCCGCTGGCAAATCTATTAAGATTTTAAAAAATAGATAGATCTATTACAGCTGTTTTACAGAAACATTAGGACTGACAGAATGCACAAAGTATGATGCCAAAAAGAAAAAGGACAAACCCAATGAAATTTTTTTTTACATGATTTGGCAATGCACGGTTGTTATATTTACCTATTTTGGTATTTTATAAGTGAAGTAACGAAATTATAGTATTTTTCCGTACTATCCTTAGATATGGATAGTATCTAGCACGGAGCATGAAATAGTTGTTTAAATACTGTAATTATAGTACGAAATCCAACGCTGCGTTGACTTGACATTGACAGTTTGTTTAGGTTCGCCATTGCTTTTGCACAGCGAACTACATGACGTCATTATGGGACTCATTGAAAGTCAAGTTTATCTTGTGTATTTTATTGAAATATACCCCATCTCATAGTTTAGAGAGTTTTAAACGTCAAAATAATGTACAGGAATGTAATATTTCGAAATGGTTTTAGAATCAGCAAAGTATTTTTTTTCTTTACATACCGAATTGTTTGACCACAGCTCACCTGATGTTAAGCGACGGTGTGGTCGAAGACAGTAAAGCACACTTAGCCTGGAATGGAACTGGCTCTCAAATGAGGCTGCCGGAACACACCGTTAGATGCTTGGCGGCAGATTTTCAACTCTCGTGTGGTAGCTGGCCAGCCGAGTACTATAAAGTACCCTACCACCACGCTATGTTTTCCTCACGATGTTTTCCTTCACCGGCAGCACAAGCTCATTGTTGGGGTTTGAACCCACGCCCTTCGGCATGCGAACTGACCGCGCTAAGCACTGAGCCATCGTTTCAAATCAATGCGTTTTTGAATGATTGATTTTATAATAAAAATTTTCCATTAGTATTTTTTTTAAACAAAACATTAATTTCATAATTGATTTTGGTATTTTATTAAATATTATGAGTGCCATACAAAATACACTTTTAGTCATTAAATAAGTTTTAGGGTTAACAAACAATGTTCCCAATAATTACTTACCGTATCCTTCGTAGATTTGATCTTTGATTTGGCAGACAACTTTGAACCTCATACTATGACTTAGTTGGAGCGGTGCTGCAACAAACCAAACCAAACTTTAAGGGACGTTCAAGTATTACATAAGCACCATAGGGTTGGGGGTTTAACTTTGCTTATTTTTGACGACATTGGGGATGAGGCGATCTGAATGGTGATAATATCAGCAAAGTCGTATAAATTATGCTGATTGTTTGGTTTCCTTGTTATCAATACATCACAATTTAGCGACATGGCTGCTATTTAAACCAATATTTACTTAAGCATAGGAGAGGGAAGTAAGAGCTTTGCTTACTTTTGCTAACAAGGGGGAGGGAGGGGTTAATAATTACTAAAATTCTGCTTACGTAATAGTCGTACTTGAATGGTCCCCTACTAATAGGAAGAGTGTGCTTCAAAACTATATAGTCTTATTCCCCCATGCCCATTTTTCTATCGGAGCCAGAAGCTCAAAAAAGCGACATCGTTTCATGGTTGACGTTCCAAAAACTCGAACGAAACGATTTGATTCCACGTTCATTGTGCGGACTGCTAGACAGTGGAATGCGCTGCCTGAGTGGGCGTTCCCGGATGGATATAATCTGGGTGTCTTCAAGTCGAGAGTTAATCGGTATCTTCTAGGCTGCTCCGTCTTAGACCGCATCATCACTTAACATCAGGTGAGATGGCGGTCCAACGTAAGCCTATTTCTTATTAAAAAACCATACAGTCGAACATAGAACCTCCTCCATTTTTGAAGTCGGTTAAAAAATAAGACAAATTTAGTAGACAGAGATTACATGTTCAATTAAGACCCCATATTTTTGATGTGAAAGATGTATTGGCGCGCGTAAGCAGTAAAACCGACTTGTATGCCGTGACGGCAAACGGCGTGACGCTCTCTTATGCCACCATGTATCATTGAGCTACGTACAGCTGCGTCAAAAACCTTTATCGAACCGTGAAAGTTGTAGGTGATACTATATCTAGTATTAATACTAGAGACAATACCGGCTGTTGCTATATACTATTATAGTGTTCTCACCCTGCGGTCCAGTGAGCGGTGATCCGTCCCCGAAGGTGCAGGTGAAATTGAGTCCTGGGTAAGTTTCGTACAACAGATTGATGGGACTTTTGGTAAACTCGCCAGACTGTTTCACCGCGCCAAACAGGAAAGTTGATGGTGATATATCGCTAGGAGGTGGTGGGGATGCTGAAATTTATAATGAATGGGGATTGGGTAAAGTGTTTATTCGCGTGGTGGTGGGGTATTTTCTAGTACTCGGCTGGCTAGCTACCACCCTCAAGTTGAAAATCTGCCGCCAAGCATCTAACGGTGTGTTCCGGCAGTGTCACTTGAGAGCCAGTACCATTCCAGGCTAGGTGTGCTTTACCATCTTCGACAACACCGTCACTTACCATCAGGTGAGCTGTGGTCAAACACCAAGCCTGTCAGCTATAAAAAAAAGTCCATTCTTCTATCGGCGCCAGAAGCTTGAAAGAGCGACAACGTTTCATGGTAGATGTTCCATAAACGTGAATGAAGCGATTTGATTCCACGTTCATTGTGCGGACCGCTAGACAGTGAAATACGCCGACTAAGTGGGTATTTCCCGATTGATGCAATCTGGGTGTCTTGTAGGCCAGTAAAAAATAGCAGTTTTTTTTGGTCAATCTCACACAAAATTTCTGAAACAATTTTTTTTAATAAGGTTTATAAAATCAAAATCAAAAAGTCATTTATTCAGTTGAGGCACTTATGAACGTTAACTTACATGTTTGAATCTACCACCGGCTCGTAATTACACTTCAACTGAGAAGACTCCGCCAAGAAACTCAGCAAGGCATTTTTTTTTTGTGGATCTTTCTTTTCATATTAGGTTACAGTTTACAGTTATAGATATTAATACATTATGCTTACTACAATCGTCACTTAGCCAGGGGGATGCAAGTGCAGAGAGAAGCTACTACAACCATATATTCCTGCCTTCCACGTAATGAAATATAGATATAAATATAGACATAGGCATAGACATAGATATCAGCGTTGCCAGACGTCCCGATTTTTAAATCAAAATTAATTGTTCCGAGCGGGACAGGCTCAGTCCCGCTTTTCGGGAATAACTCGTCCGTGCGTGCAGCGTGCTGAGGCAGCGCGGGCGGGGGCACAGACTAGTGTGGACTGGCCGCCCGCCCGGCGCGTCATGAAGATGAGCGCGCGGGAGAGAGAGGAGTTCGTCACGGTAGGGTAAATCTGATTTAAAATATCATATTTTTATTAAAATACATTTTCTAGGGCTATTTTTGCTATCTATTGTCACGTAAACGTAATTTGAACTCAAATAAAAAGATAAATATTTTAAAACTTCTGATTATATATGTTTTTTTACTATATGTCCAGCTTTCGAAGAAAGAATCCCGCTTTTTTCACTCCAAAAGTTCCAAAATCCCGACTTGGCAAAAAAAAAATCTGGCAACATTGACAGATATAGACATAAAGACAGATATATAGATAGAGGTAATGCCTTATACTATTCTAGCAGGAAATATGTAGAAGGATAGTGTTGACTTACCGGGACTTGACGTCACTTCTGGTTTCACTTCAATTTGTTTATTTTCTGTTTGTTGAATCACTGGAGCTGTAAAAAAATTAGCAATTAGAAAGATAGACTCTTTTTTGTGCACACCAGAAATAGAAAAAATTTACAGAAAACATAAAAAAATCTTCTTTTTTTTAATGTCTGACAGGCTAGGTGTTTGACCACAGCTCACTTGATGTTAAGTGAAGGTGTGGTCGAAGATGGTAAAGCACACCTAGCCTGGAATGGAACTGGCTCTCAAGTGAGGCTGCCGGAACACACATGCACCAACACACAACAATCCACCGCCAAGCATCTAACGGTGTGTTCCGGCAGCCTCACTTGAGAGCCAGTTCCATTCCAGGCTAGGTGTGCTTTACCATCTTCGACCACACCGTCACTTAACATCAGGTGAGTTGTAGTCAAAAACCTAGCCTGACAGCCAAAAAAAAATACTATAAATTTTAGCTGAACAGTATTTACACAAACATTTTTCTTTAGGCAGCACATCCTGGGTGAAGTCGTGTTGATGTTCACCGCTGGCCAACACGCGGCCCACTCGGGCCAGCAGCGCAGAAAGACACTCGCGGGCCGCGGCCGCGCGTGCGTCCCTCTTACTTCGCCCACAACCTTCATACGTCATATCTGCTATCTACAAAAGACAAACAATAAATTTTTTGGGGTTCCGTACTTCAAAAGGAAAAAACGTATATAATAGGATCACTTTGTTGTCCGTCTGTCTGTCTGTCAAGACCCTTTTTCTCAGGAACGCGTGGAGGTATCAAGCTGAAATTCATATCAAATACTCAGGTCTACTGTCCCTTGGAGCTGTGAAAAAAATTAAACTTCTAAGCCAAGGAAGAAGCAGATATTCTACCAAATAAGCTAACAGGGCACTGAAATACAGGTATACTTATTTGCAACATCATCATCATCATCAGCCGCATGACGTCCACTGCTGGACATAGGCCTCCCCCATTGTTTTCCATAAAGACCGGTTGGAAGCGGTTCGTATCCAGCGCGTTCCTGCGGTCTTTATTACGTCATCTGTCCACCTTGTGGGTGGACGTCCTACGCTGCGCTTGCCGGTCCGTGGTCTCCACTCCAGAACTTTGCAGCCCCATCGGCCATCAGTTCTGCGTGCTATGTGCCCTGCCCAGTGCCACTTCAACTTGCTAATCCGTTGGGCTATGTCGGCTACATTAGTTCGTCTACGGATCTCCTCATTTCTGATTCGATCTCGTAGGGAAACTCCGAGCATGGCCCTCTCCATAGCTCGTTGTGCTACTTTAAGCTTACTAAGAAGGCACATAGTCAGAGACCACGTTTCAGCGCCATAAGTCATCACTGGTAACACACACTGGTCGAAGACTTTCGACTTGAGGCACTGAGGTAATTCGGACGAGAATACGTCTCGTCCGAATATAATCATGATATTGCAAATAAGTACATATACAATTTCCGAAAATCCTTTTGCACACTTACGTCACCTAAGGCACATTTGTGCAAAATTTAATGCTTCTAGAGCCAGCGGTTACAGTCGTGCGTTGTCAGTGAATTTGTCTGTCAGTTCAGTCTTTTATAGATATAGATCAGTCTTTCTCAAAGCGGGCGATAACGCCCTCTTGCGGGCGCTGGACGCCTTGAGGGGCGGTGAGGGACACAGAAGCAGTTGGGGGGTGTGGAAAAGGTTTAGGGGGGCGATGGCTGATTTGTAATTTCATCTACTTAACATTTTAAAAGTACTCTTAATATTATAAATTTGCATTTTAATTGCTTTCACTGGTAAAAAAAAGTTTCGTTTAGAACAGGTGTTCCCAAACTTATTTTGTCTACTGCCCGCTTTGAGAATAAATTATCATTTAGCGCCCCCATTTTTTTACCTACTTAAAGCTATGTTTGAGTAATCTCTTAACTAATATTAGTTGATGTTCACAAGTTGTAGTTGAGAGTCGAGAGCTCATGCAGTCGGTGTCATCGGCTCATGCAGGCCTCCTAGCTAAATGAAATTAGAAATCACCCCCCAAGCCTCTACACAACGCCCCCATTTTTTTTCTGGGTCGCTTACCCCCTTTAGACCTGCAGCGCCCACAAGGGGGCGCTATCGCCCACTTTGGGAAAGGCTGGTTTAGAATGTAAGTTTAAACTCCAGACAAGACTAAATATAGCACACTATATTTAATTAATTAAAGTAATGAATGTCATTGTGGTTTTTGAGATGTGGTAAAGTAAAAAAAAATGGGGGGGCGTTAAATAATATTTGATTTTCAATGTGGGCGGCAGATGAAATAAGTTTGAGAACCTCTGCTATAGATGATCCCTGAAACCAATACTCTTTTTTCGTGCAGTTGTGTAATGTTACTTACCGTTAGTGTAACAAGAAACACGAAGTTTTGATCTGTTCCTATCTTCAAATATTCACCGTAAAGAGGCCCCTTCCTTGTTTTGTGACTTATTTCATTCAGAATAGTAACGGGATGTTTAGAAAATAACTCGAATGAAATCATTGTTACGATTTCCTTCTTTTCTTTGCTTTGCTTTGGTGCGATACGATTTTTTTGTCTTTTACAAATTCTCTTTTAATTATTTGAAGTAATGTGCCCAAAATATTGATTAAATATAATTTAGCACAATTAAAATAGTATTTAAACCTTGTTTTATTAAACTTTGTTTTAAGCAAGTTTAAAACATTGTTTAAATCATGTTTCAATCTGTGTTTTAAACACTTCATAAAAAACATTGTTTTTTAAGACTGTTTTAAACACTGTTTAAAACTATGTTTAAAACAATGTTTTAAACACTTTTTTTTAAATATGCCAACCCTGCTAACACTACTCAATCGTCCACATTTCCTTCGTCAGAAAATACAAGAGGTCTGGTGGCCCTGGGATCTTGGACTAATAGCCATAAACAAAAACATATTGTACGAGTTCCTTGTACTACCTATATGGACTAGATACAAGTTGGGGTTTGAACCCATACCCTTCGCCGTGTAACCTGAACGCGCTAACCACTGGGCTATTATCACTACTAAACGCTACTTTGCACCCGATCCGACAGCGCTCGGCCTTCGCCCTGGCATCTACGTAGAACCAAATTCCAAGAAATCACGAAAAATTTATAAAAGAATTGTTTAAATCGGTTCAGCCGTTCTCAAGTCATGCGCCAGCTAACAAACATCTTTAGATTTTTATTTTTAACCGACTTCATTATAGTAGGATGTTCTCAATTCTATTTTTTTAAACCGGTATGTACGTGGAATCACGATAACTCGAATGTCAAGGGAAATCCTAAAAAAAATTACTTAGTTTTCGACCAAGAAGTTTGAGATACAAAGGTTTTAATTGCTAAATGATTTCTAAGTATATTTTTTCAAGTAGTAGAGTCAAAGTTAAATAGCGCACACACACGTCATCAGCCATAGGACGTCCACTGCTGGACATAGGCCTCCTCCTGGGGGGTTTTGCCAATACTCGCCACGCTTGGCAGGCGGGTTGGCGAGCGCAGTTAGGTGTGATTGTTCAAGGAAGACGCTGCTGCCCATCTTCCGGATTACATCCCTTAGCCGACTCTTACGGCAACCACGGGCAGAGAGGGTGGGGTACTATTCTTACGCCGGCACCACCACGGCAAATAACAATTCGACTTATTCATAGTTCATTGCTAAATAAGTCTGAACTGATCGACCAACAACATTCAACAATGAACAAACAATATTGTTATGAGTTCGGGGAATCCCAAGTAAGTCGTTATTATATTTTATAACTTAGCTTCTGATTTCAGGAGTCTTTCTTACTCGGCTGGCTAGCTACCACCGTGAACTTGAAAATCTGCTGCCAAGCATCTAACGGTGTGTTCCGGCAGCCTCACTTGAGAGCCAGTGCTATTCCAGGCTACGTGTGTTTACAATCTTCGACCACACCGTCACTTAACATCAGGTCAGCAATAAAAAAAAACAAGAGTTGATTTTTGTTTGTTAAAGTTTTTTGATTAAAACAAGAAAATAAATTGTTGGACCATTCCTAATTTTAATTTTTTATTTTACTGTGCCGTTGTGGTGCCGACGTAAGAATTGTACCCCACCCTCTCTACCCGTGGTTGCCGTAAGAGTCGGTTAAGGGATGTAATCCGGAAGATAGGCAGCAGCGTCTTCCTTGAACAATCACACCTAACTGCGCTCGCCAACCCGCCTGCCAAGCGCGGCGAATATTGGCGAACCCACACCCTTCGGCATGCGAACCGACCGCGCTAACCACTGAGCTATCATCGCTACACGTTTACGCGTGAAGGCGTCAAACAAAGAAATTCGCATTCATAATAATAATATAAGTTAGGATAACACTCGTACATATCAGATGATTCATACAAATGTGTCATTATTTTATTTAAAGACATTTATTGTTTCAAAGTTGCAATAAATCTTGTAATTTTCAACTAAATATTGTTTTTAATCAGCACCATGGTAATTTCATCAGTTTCTTCAATTTACCAAACTCTAGATATTTCTGAAGCTTTCGAAAAAAGTGACTTTAATTTCTACCAAAAAGTATAAGCAATTCCATACCAATTCCACTAAAAAGTATAAAACCAAACTATGGTCAAAAGCTGCCCAACTTTTCTAGAACCATCCATATTGAAGCCGGAAGACGCCAGTAACAAAACAATGTAACCTAACCGTGATTGGCCTTAGCGGAAGGAAATCGGTTTCTTTTTTTTATAAAAAAATATTGTAGATGATTGTATTATACTTATATATTAGTTTGTATTATCTCACTAATCACACTGAATTGTAATATGTTAAACTTTTAACACTTTTAGCTCCACTTACAAACACACGCTATCGTGCCGACGACAAAAACTAACTAAGCTTACTTTAGCTTACATTTATAAGTGTTGCCAAACGCATGAAACTGAAAAACGGTAAATCACCGTAAAAACGGTAGACAAAGTAAAAAGGTAGAATCCATATTTTCATCATATAATTAAAACAATTAGCTATTTACTTATAGAGAAAATTCACATAAATTATTATAAAATTGTGTACAACATAAAAATACAAGTCTTTAAGCAGTATTCTTAACCGACTTCAAAAAAAGACGAGGTTCTCCATTCGGTTGATTTATACCCAAGGAAGGGTTATATTTTTCGCGCGTATCTGGTATGTATGTAAATTCCTTTATTACCTCGTATCTTCCAAACTTGGCGAGAGATTTTCTACTTGAACCAAAAACCACTCTACCACCATGTTATAGTTTCCTCACGATGTTTTCCTTCACCGGCAGCTAAAGCTCATTGTTAAGTTTTGAACTCGGGCCCTCCGGTGTGTGAACCAACCGCGCTAACCACTGAGCTATTATCGCTACTAAGATATGATAATGCTAAACTTCAATTAGAAGACGCAGTTTTTGAAAACGCACTATAAATTTGCGCGCAAGCGTACGATTTTGAGCAGAAAGTTACTTTCGCAAAATGGCATCGTATAAAATTTGGTCAGTTTCGCACAACGTCAATTTCTCAAAACGTAATATTGGCACAGTTATTTTAGCAAAACGTCATTTTTAGTACAGTAAATTTTGGCGTAGACAAATCTATAAGCGTAGATAATCACAATTTTGCTTATACTAATTCACTTGAATTTTGTAACTGGCCATCTTTATTCAAACGAGAATTCCCCACGTAAGAAGTATGACTGTCAATCATATAGACTGTGGTGGAGAGTTTGATCAATGAACGGGGAATTCCCTCAAATTTTAAGTGTGTCTAGTGATGCTACGTAGTGGTGTGTCGATTCGATTATGTTATTAATCGATGTATCGATTATGCATCTGAACGTATTCGATGATTAATCGATTATGATCCATTATTGTTATTTGCTTGACTACAACTTTTCTGATATTGTATTAGGGTGACTAAAAATGGTACACAAAGTAATGTTTACCATATCTTTGGTTCTAATTTAGTTCTATTGTTTCTATTGCTGTAGATTAGTGTATACAATGTAGATTTTTTTTAACGGTTTACAGGCTAAGTGTTTGACCACAGCTCACCTGATTTCACGTGACGGCGTGGATGAAGATGGTATACACACCTAGCTTGGAATGGAACTAGCTCCCAAGTGAGGCTGCCGGAACACATAGTTAAATGCTTAGCGGCAGATTTTCAACTTGAGGGTGGTAGCTAGCCAGCCGAGTACTAGAAAGTACTCTACCGCCACGCTATGGTTTCCTCACGATATTTTCTTTCACCGGCAGCTCAAGCTCATAGTTGGGGTTTGAACCCACGCCCTTCGGCATGCGACCCAACCGCGCTAACCACTGTCATCGCTACAAAATTATTTTCAACAGACTTAAAAAAAAGGAGGAGGTTCTCAATTTGCATGAATTCGAATGTTGCCCGATTACTCGAAGACGCCTGGACTTATTCCAGAAATTCTTTTTTGTTTGAAAGGGTTTACTTCCCATTAGCACCAAGTCAGGATCTGATGACGGGATCCCAGAAAAATCAAGGGTGACCCTCAAATTTTATTGACGACATTTCTTTAGTATCGATCATCCCATGTTGCTGAGCTGATGATGGGAGATATAACTCCTTAACTATTAGGAGAAACTACTCTTTAACAATTTTTTTAAATATTATCAGGGCGAGCGAAGAGAACCCTATCACTATCCCATAACCTGAGCATTTTTGTGGTACACTTTACTGAAAAACTATCACACCTATAGATTTGTGCTTTAACATAGTAATTTAACTCCATATCAAGATGTGTTATCTGCCAAAAAAATTATAATTTTATAACCATAAAAAAAATTAACATTAACAATTTTTTATTCATTGGATAGAATGTTATTGTACTACTAACGCCATCTGTTAGAAAACCAAAGAGTTAACATCGCTGCAACAGAACAAAACAAAATTTAAAAAAAAAATGTCTTAAAAATTATTATCTACCCGTTAGAAAAACTACGCGAGCCCTCACAAAGGTCAGCTTTTGGCTTGTATAGACCGCTATTTATGTTCCTACGAGTTATTCAGGTGAGCTGATGATGGAAGTTGTTCCTTGTTATTTGAAAGGATGTTGCAGATTGGTCCCCATAAAAATGTCATAATCGATTCAATAGTTTGATGTTTGAACCTAAAACCTAGCCGTGTTTGGGCTTAGTGTCATGGACTCGGTTTTTAGGGTTCCGTACCCAAAGGGTAAAATGGGACCCTATTACTAAGACTCCGATGTCCGTTCGTCTGTCCGTCTGTCACCAGGCTGTACCTCATGAACCGTGATAGTTAGACAGTTGTTTTTTTTTTTAAATTGTAAATTTATACTTGTTCCTTAGCTACGATTTCTTTCATTATCAACCAAATGAATTCATTTCAAGTTGATCGTGTTTTCGCATAGCTTGAGCTACTTGATTTCTTTTTGCAATATGCACCAACTTTCACGTAACATCATTTAAAAAAAAACACGGACAAGTGCGAGTCAGACTCGCCCATCGAGGGTTCCGTACACTACGTATGATAAATTCATCTCATTCCTTGAATAAAGACCCTATTTATTTGCGATTAAATTAAAAATGTATTTTTTCCAAATATTTCCTTCGTTTTTTTTTTTATGTAACAATAATGAGACTAACAAGACGCTCTCCCGATGTTAAGAGATAACGCCTGGCCATGACCATTGCAGCGATACACAGAACTTTGAGTAGTAAAACAAAGTCCAGGGCATCGCTGCCTTGGCGCTCATTACTTTGAGACTAGATCGTTAATCTCAATAGCCCTGTAATTTCGCTAGCTACAGTACCCTTTAAACCGGAACACAGTAATGTTTACACACTACTGCTTGGCGGCAGAATATCTGGTACTGCAGTGGTACCTACCTAGACGACCTCCTGCTAAGGAAATCTACCGCCAAGTAAATACTATAATATGTAATATAAGACTATGCTTCTTGCCAAATTTCATAGTTCTAGCTCAACGGGAAGCATCCTATAGGTTTTGATTCCCTTGTGAGTGTCGAAATATGCGGTTTTTTTGCGACATGAACGCCTGTAACTTTTTTTTAAGATAACTGAGGAGTTTGATGTTTTCACAGCTTGAAGGAACTACAGATCTACGTAGATGGTTTCAATTTCAACTCGATACCACCACACATTCCCGAGATAGAAGGTCTTGACTGACGGACAACAAAGTGATCCTATAAGGGTTCAGTTTTTTTCCCTTTTCGAGGTACGGAACCCTAAAAATGGGTATAATAATATCATGTCTAATACTGTCGAAGTCTTTCTTTTGTTTAGTCAAACGTGTCTACTCATCTGGAGTAGGGGATTCCCCATATAAAAAATTAAAGTATTCTAAATCAAACTTTTGATTTTTAAAAGTCCCCATTATGATAAGGAAGTTCTCGTCTTTTGTTCCATTTCTTCATAAGTATTATTTTTATAAATTACGTAACAATTTTTTTAGAAGACTGAAAGGGTAGTATGCTATCCTTAAAAGGTAGATAGATATATGCCACCGCGGACTTTTATGTAGATCTATATAAGAGGAATATCCCTCCATGCATTGTTTTGTTAAATCTCAAAGGGATCAGGCAGCGTTTTCGATGAAAGCTCCCAGGTGGCTTGACTTTATCCGACACTTCCAACAATTATCATCATATTTCAACCAATTTACACAAAACCTTAAGAAATTATACAGGTACCTCTACATAATTTGTAGGTAGGTACTTCCACATGAATCACTAGATCTTTTGGTGAAACTCGCATGATAATCCGTTCAGTAGTTTTTAAGTGTATCGCGAACAGACAGACAGACGCGGCGGACGTCTTTGTTTTATAATATGTATTGATAATTGTTATTTTCCTCGCTAGAGAGCTCCAATAAACGCGTGCGTACCACCGCATTTTTTTTTATGGCTGACATTCTAGGTGTTTGACCACAGCTCACCTGATGTTAAGTGACGGTGTGGTCGAAGATGGTAAAGCACACCTAGCCTGGAATGGAACTGGCTCTCAAGTGAGGCTGCCGGAACGCACCGTTAGACGCTTGGCGGCAGATTTTCAACTTGAGGGTGGTAGCTAGCCAGCCGAGTACTAGAAAGTACCCTACCACCACGCTATGGTTTCCTCACGATGTTTTCCTTCATCGGCAGCTCAAGCTCATTGTTGGGGTTTGAACCCACGCCCTTCGGCATGCGAACCTACCGCGCTAACCACTGAACCATCATCGCTAAAATCATCATAATAATAATATATCATCAGATATTCTGCCGCCAAGCAGTAGTGTGTAAGCATTACTGTTAAGAATACCGCAGCAATATTACAGGACTGTTGCAACTAGCTAACAGCAATGCCCTGAACTTTGTTTTACTACTCAAAGTTCTGTGTATCGCTGCAATGGTCATGGACAGGGGTTATTCTTTATGGCTGACAGGCTAGGTGTTTGACCACAACTCACATGTTAAGTGACGGTGTGGTCGAAGAAGCGAAGTGGCTAGCACACCTAGCCTGGAATGGAACTGGCTCTCAAGTGAGACTGCCTGAACACACCGTTAGTTAGCCAGTCGAGTACTAGAAAGCACCACCATGCTGTTTTCCTTCACCGGCAGCTCAAGCTAATTGTTGGGGTTTGAACCCACGCGTTATCTTATATCTCATTACTTTCACAAAAAAAGTATTGCATCATCAAATATGTATCAACAGCTACCCATTTGGGCGTACAATATTTAGTATTTACATATTGGTAATCTTAAATACCAATTAATTACTCTTGAACAAAGAGATCAACCACCAAGTAAGTTCTGAGTATTTCATCACTACATAGTATAAAACAAAGTCGCTTTCTCTGTCCCTATATCCCTATGTATGCTTAAATCTTTAAAACTACGCAACGGATTTTAATGCGTTTTTTTAATAGATAGAGTGATTGAAGAGGAAGGTTTATATGTATAACTAGCTGTGCCCCGCGGTTTCACCCGCGCTAGATGCCTACAACATAGTAGCTTTATGCATGCAAAGTCTCAGCCCGATCGGTTTAAAATTCAAAGTTTCATACAAACTTTCATCACCTATTTTATCCCTTTGGGGGTAGAATTAATCAAAATCCTTTCTTAGCGGATGCCTACGTCATAACATCTACCTGCATGCCAAATTTCAGCCCGATCCGTCCAGTGGTTTGGGCTGTGCGTTGATAGATCACTATGTCAGTCAGTCAGTCACCTTTGAATTATATATATTTAGATACATGCATATGCACCACATTAGTATCTACATTGCACCTGTGCGAAGCCGGGGTGGGTCGCTAGTTATGTATATATGGCCAATGAATAATTCTAATTCAAATAAAAACAACAACAAACATACAAATGTTTTATTGATAATAATATATCCATTAATATTTAAAAATAACATTGAAAATCCTGATATATGTCTATGTAATATACATACGTACATATATCAATTAAAAACCGGCCAAGTGCGAGTCGGACTCGCGCACCGAGGGTTCCGTATAAGCCTGTAGGTATTTAAGTAAAAGTTATGTTTAATTTTTTTAATGGTAATTTATGCTTTTCGCAATTTTTCCTCAACGTTGCTTCGTACAAAATTTCAAGATTCTGAGTTCACGGGAAGTACCCTGTAGGTTTTGAATCCCTTGCGAGTGTCGAAAATTTGCAGCATAAACGGCTGTCAATAGATATATTGATTGCGTTGGCTTAGAAGTATAATTTTTTTCACAGCTCCAAGGGACAGTAGACCTGAGTATTTGATATGAATTTCAGCTTGATACCTCCACGCGTTCCTGAGAAAAAGGGTCTTGACAGATAGACAGACGGACAACAAAGTGATCCTATAAGGGTTCCGTTTTTTCCTTTTGTGGTACGGAACCCTAAAAATATAATTACTTCCGAAACAACCCAAAAGCTGTCCCATAGCTGGACGCGGGCGTCTTCTCATTGTGAGAAGCGTAATCAAATCAAAAAGTCATTTAATCAGTTTAGGCCCTGGTAAGGCACTTATGAACGTTAAGTTACATGTTTGAATCTACCACCGGCTCGTAATTACACTTCAACTGAGAAGACTCCGGCAACAAACTCAGCAAGGCATTTTTTTGTGGATCTTTCTTTTCATATTAGGTTACAGTTTACAGTTATAAATATTAATACATAATGTATTATGTAATGCCGTGGTCCACCACGCTAGTCAAGTGCGAGTTAGCAGACTACACACAGGTTCACATCTATATAGTACATATTCTACTTGATAGGTTTTTTTTAAATTAACTTAATACTATTTCGCGCCGAAAATCCACCATCTTGGTTTTTTTATAAACCACCCTCTATAGACACTTGGGTTATGGATTATGGAGAAGAATATAACGATTCCTTAATTGTCGTAATCCATTCTGCCGTTTGGACGATACGAGGTAATAAAGAAATTTACATACAAGATACGCGCGAAAAAACATAAGCCTCCCTTGGCAGTCGGGTAAAAAAATAAAAACACTAAATTAAACTTTAGTACCCTAAGCTTGTAAGTACATGGGTACTTTAGAACACAAAGAACTTAAAACAACATTTCATTGTTGGGCTAAATGGGTTAGTTCATTGTTGGGTCGTTGATAACGATGTTGATCTTATCAGTATACCTTGAATGGCGTCTCTGTTTAATTCCTGAAACTTTTTTTTTCCGATTAGATATTATACTAGAATGGGCTGCTTGAGTGGCTGTTCCCGGATGGACACAATATTCTTCTTTGTTTTGGAGTAGCACGTTATGCATTTGTTAGTTCAAATAAATTAGACAGATAAATAGATTACTCTTTTTTTGTTCACACAAGAATTACAAAACAGATAACATGCCAGCGGCCCAAAGCTTTGCTCCGATACTTCAAGGAGCTGGGTTGGCTCGGGTAGATGCTGGACCCCAAGCGGGACGTCAGTGCAGGACTTATCGCCCCCATTCCGATTAAGAATAAGAACATTCAAATGAAATGCAATAATTGACGGCCTTATCGCTTACGGCGATATCATCCAGGCAACCTTCGTATGGAGAGGACTCGGTAATATATAAATAACAACAACAAGAATTTCAGGGCTGTTGAGACTGACCATCGTAAGTCTCAAAGTAATGAGCGCCAAAGCAGCGATGCCCTGGACTTTGTTTTGCTTATCAAAGTTCTTTGTATCGCCGCAATGGTCATGGACAGGCGTTATCTCTTACCATCAAGAGAGCGTCTATATTACACCATAGATAGATTATATACAATTTAGTCATAATTTGTTTACATTTTTAATAAATATGACTTTGATTATTAAAATATATATTTATTTTTTTAATGGTAATTTATGCTTTTCCCAATTTTTCCTTTATCTGTGCTATAAGATGTTGCTTCGTACCAAATTTCAAGATTCTGAGTTCACGGGAAGTACCCTGTAGGCTTGATTCCCTTGCGAGTGTCGAAAATTTGCAGCATAAACGGCTGTATTTTTTGATTGCGTTGGCTTAGAAGTGTGATTCTTTCACAGCTCCAAGGGACAGTAGACCTGAGTATTGGATATGAATTTCAGCTTGATACCTCCACGCGTTCTTGAGAAAAGGAGTCTTGAAAGACAGACGGACAACAAAGTGATCCTAATATAAGGGTTCCATTTATTCTTTTTGAGGTACGGAACCTTAGTACGCAAGTCCTAGTTTCCGTACGGGTTTCCGTCCCTACAACATGACAAACCTGATACCATTAATTGCTGAAAAGTTAAATCTGTGGCAAGTTACTCACATGGACAGCCACGTGGAAGCTAGGGGAGTGCGGGGGCCCGCCCTGCCTCAGCACGGTGTAGGCAACTTTTACGCCAAGCTCGTTCAACGCAGATACCGGGGACTTCCCGCCCGTCTCCACCGCGTCCGCTGCGTTAGCTAACGCCTGGAGACAATTTAATCAATTCTAGGAACTCTTCTCTTTACCGTGGTGGTGTCGGTGTAAAAATAGTACCCCACCCTCTCTACCCGTGGTTGCCGTAAGAGTCGGCTAAGGGATGTAATCCGGAAGATGGGCAGCAGCGTCTTCCTTGAACAATCACACCTAACTGCGCTCGCCAACCCGCCTGCCAAGCGTGGCGAGTATTGGCAAAACCCTCCGGAGGAGGCCTATGTCTAGCAGTGGACGTCCTAAGGCTGATGATGTGATGTGTAGGAATTTTTCTAAGTTTTTTTAAAATTGTTGATAGGCTAAGGGCGTGTCTATATGATACGAATTATTTAGTGCATACATAAGGCTGCAGTTAGACGATGCGAAAAAGACGCGGTTAGATAATTGCGCAAAATATAGTATTGTGGCCTAGACAATAGTTGAAATTAGCTTAAATTAGTTTTATAGCGATGATAGTCAGTGGTTAGAGTGGTCGGTTCGCATGCCGAAGGGCGTGGGTTCAAATCCCAACAATGAGCTTGAGCTGTCGGTGAAGGAAAAACATCGTGAGGAAACCATAGCGTGGTGGTAGAGTACTTTCTAGTGTTTGGCTGGCTAGCTACCACCTTCAAGTTGAAAATCTGCCGCCAAGCATCTAACGGTGTGTTCCGGCAGCCTCACTTGAGAGCCAGTTCCATTCCGGGCTAGGTGTGCTTTACCATCTTCGCCCACACCGTCACTTAACATCAGGTGAGTTGTGGTCAAACACCAAGCCTGTCAGCCATTAAAAAAAAAAGCTTTGAATAAAACACGCGAGAAATGACGAAACAAAAAATTTTTTTTTGCTTCGTCTTTCTGCAGCCTAAGTGTTTGACCACAGCTCACCTGGTGTTAAGTGACGGAGTGGTCGGAAATGGTAAACACATCTAGCCTGAAATGGAACTGGTTCTCAAGTGAGGCTGGACAATTGCTAATATAATATTGACAAATTCATAAATGATAAACTTGACATTCCTATTTAACTATACTATGACATTAACAATTGATTATGCTATTTACTAATGAAACAAAAATGTTTTTTTTTTGACAAATATATTATTATAAAATAATTAATTGGTAATTATGATTCCTAATAAGTACCTGAAATACTGTATGCCCGAAAGGGTAGCTGTTGATACCAATTTGGTGACACCAACATTTAAAACACAGCCTTCAATAAAAGAATTTGAATTTGGAACACACCGTTAGGTGTTTGGCGACAGATTTTCAACTTGGTGGTGGTAGCTAACCAGAAAAGGGCTAGAAAGTACCCTAAAACTAATGACACTAAGAGTCGAACGAGACGCTCTATGATGGTAAGAGATAGAGACTATTAAAATAATAACTCCTTTATACCTGCAAGTTCCATTTAAATCCGGACGCAACTCGTATCGATAGAGCTGGCTTTTTTGCAGGCGGTTCGCCATCTGAAAACACAACAGACCATTGGAGGCTTCAGGTGACCAGAATGCTGGTCTACTTTGGTCAAAAGCTTAGCATTGCCATCCACAGCCCTGGATCTAGAGGGGGACGAAAAACCCAAGTGTTCTTAGGTAGCAGGCCTCCGTCCGGGATGCCTTCCACCGTTGCTTCAGAACCAAGTTAAGATCTTGTCTGCTAGAGACCACGTTGTATGACATTGACGAGTATTTCATATTAAAAGATTATTAAATTACTAGTAAGTAGACTGTTTTACTTGGTGGTAGATTTCCTTAGCAGGAGGTCGTCTAGGTAGGTACCACCGCAGTACCAGATATTCTGCCGCAAAGCAGTAGTTTGTAAACATTACTGTGTTCCGGTTTGAAGGGTACTGCAGCTAGCGAAATTACAGGGCTGTTGAGACTAACCATCTAGTCTCAAAGTAATGAGCGCCAAGGCAGCGATGCCCTGGACTTTGTTTCACTACTCAAAGTTCTGTGTATCGCTGCAATGGTCATGGACAGGCGTTATTTCTTAACATCAGGAGAGCGTCTCGTTCGTATCATTACAGATACATAAAAAAAAAAGTAATTATGATTTTTTTTGGATATTTTTTACATGGACAATTTTTTTTTTTTTTGGCCCATTTGTATGCTGACTTATTATTATATTGGCAGTATTTTTATATTGACAATATTCTTATATTGACATGTTTGTATATTTTGACATTGTGTTTTAATTTCATTGACATGTAATCAGTTTTCTAAAATACTTAAATGATATAATGTAATGATATTACGGAATTGACTTGTAACGTTGGTGTTATCAATAAAATATTTGTATTTGTAGGTGTTTGAAAAAACAAAATGGCGGATTTTTGCCGAGAAATAAAAAAAAAACAACCAAAACCTATCGAATAGGGTATCAAAGTAAATTAAATTGAATGAGGATTACAAAAATATATATACATCGACGCTTGAAAAGCAATAATTACCAAGCGACATGTTGGCAAGATACACCAGAGCATTTTAGTTTTTTTTTTTTTGAAAAAAATCGTATAAAATCGCCTATTAGTCATATCTACTTGATTTCAACGAATTTTAAATGCAATTTAAAGACTTAGTCAACTGGCATTTAAAGATTATGTGTTTTTTTTCAATATTATAAAAATGCTCTGGTGTAAAGTTGTCAACATGCCGCTTAGTAATTATTGCCTTTCAAGCGTCGATATATAAGAGTAAACTTAATTAGGAATAGGTAAATAAATTTGTTTAAAAAGTTTTTTCTTTTAATTATAGCTATTTGAATTACACTCGGGTTAGACTATTTTTAAACTCTTAAGTTTGTATCTAGTATGGTATAGGTCACCCCATTTGTACAAGTTACTCACATATATTGTTCTCTCTGTAAATTCTCTTCTGTGCCACCCCTTCTTCAGGCATGATGAAGTCGGTAGTGGAACTTATATCTCCAGACATCTGAAACTATTCAAACATTACTTTAAAATAAGCAAAATAAATATTGTATAGACATTTTTAATTTCAATTAAACTAAGCATCTCTATGCTATGCTATGCTATGCTATCGGAACCAGATAACTGACAGATTCATATATAATTGATTGATTCATGCGTTACTTTGCAGAAGTTAAATTTGAGTATTCAAAGTAAATATTTTTAGTTTATTTCTGCTTGAAAGTTGTTTCGATTACAACTGTGATGAAGATTTAAATTTAAAATGTAACTTTTATATAAGTATGTATATGTATAATGTATATATATTTTCTGTATCTCTGAAACGGCTCTAGCTATTTTCATGAAATTTAGTATGCAAATACACAAACATTGTTGTGTTGACGTGCCAGTCTGGCTAAAGGAATGAAGTGTCCCAAATTGGAGCTGGAATTTGGGGTGCAGAATAAACAAAAACATAATGAAGACCTATGCAATGCATGGGTGTTAATGCCCAAAAAAAAAAAATTGTAGGGCAATACACACAGCGCCAGCTAGCCCCAAACTAATCAAAGCTTGTATTATGAGAGTCAGATAACAGATAGAATACTTTTGTAAATACACACTTATAATACTCAAGACACAGAACAAAAATTTCTTTTATACAAAAAAATGCTTCTTTGTGGAAATCAAACCAATGGTCTACAGCTCTTAAAGCAGGTACAGCAGGTACCAATGAGCCAACAAGGCTGTCAACCATAAGACTGTTCACTGTAACGACTATCAGGACAATGGTCGAATAACCAAATCAAATCCATTATATAATTATTCTGTTGCATAAATTAAAAAAAAATGCATTAACAAGAAATTGGAAATCTATATCTTTAATCGAGCAATTCTTGTATATATATATATATATATATATATATATTCTGAATCTCGGAAACGGCTCCAACGATTTTCATGAAATTTTGTATCCAGGGGGTTTCGGAGGCGAAAAATCGATCTAGCTAGGTTTCATTTTCAGAAAACGTCGCTTTATCCATTTTCCAGACGAGCAATGCTCGGTCAACCAGGTACTACATATAATACAAACACTTTCTTTTCACAATATATTAATTTAACGTGAAATATCATGTAATATAATAAAACTGATATTTAATTTTACAATTCAAAATAATAGAAATCTATACAGACATCAGACTTTATTAGGTTAGTGATTTGTGATTTTTAATAAAATTCATACATACCTACTATTTTAGGTAATTGATAATAAATAATATTTTCTTTATTTATTTTACCTCAACAAAATTTCCTGTTTATATTTGCAGATTACAATGGGCGTCTGGCATTGAAAAAAAGTCGGCAATGAATTCATTACTACCCGTCTTTCCTTATACCTAATATTAATCACTGAAATTTATATGAATTCGTATTTCGTGCCATAATTGTACAGGTTATAAAATTAATTTTCATTCAAGTCCCGCATTGTACGTTTCTGATTTTCTGAACGTAATAAAATTAAAATATTGTAATAAATATAAATAATTTTGCATCTGTAGGTAATAAACAAGCAGTGGAAAAGGTAAACTTCAAATTGTGTTGAAGGTAAACAGAAACAGTGATTAAAAACATACCGTTTCCAGAGACAGGCTTGTTAATGTTTATCACTAAGTTATTTATCTAATTGTGCAATTATTTCTTTATCATTTTATTGAATAACTAAAAGTTACACTAATTATTTTGAAATTCGTATCCCATCGACTTCCATCGATCGACGCTCGCTCGGCAGTTATACTTTTTTTTCTTCAATTATGGCCACTGTTGCCAACTCCAAAAATTCCGAGTCCCTAGACTCATAAGCAAAAGTCGCTAGAAAGTCGCTAAAACTAACTTCCCCAGGAGCGGATCCACGATTTTGTCTAGGAGAATACCTATAATTTTGTCGGGGACAGAAAAGGCAGTGTGAAATATTAGAAAAGGTGAAAAAAATTTGATAAATAATTAGATTACAATTAAGTAAATAATATATAGGTGCAACAACATAATACATCTGACTTTTAATTAAATAATTATATTATCATTATTGTAACAATCACCCAGATCATTGGTTGTTTTAATCACAATTTGCCAAAATTACTTATTATCGGAGATCTGGCCGTATTCAATAGCAAAACTTAGATTTGAAAGAAAATAGGATGTGTTGCATTGAATATTTTTTGAAATTTCTAAAGCTAGGGCTGTTTTAATTTCTACTCCAAAAATCGCCAGATATGTCGCTAAACAATTTTTGTCGTCAAAACTTTATTTTAGTCGCTAAGACTTGAGCAAAAGTTGTCAGTTCTAGCGACTAAGTCGCTAAATTGGCAACACTGATTATGGCATTAGACAATGGATGTTTGCCAGTGTAAAGTTTTCTGTTAATTATGTGTAAACGTAATTCCAAATAATATTACACTATCACTCTATCACACCACCTTTTCCTTAGAGTTCCGATTGGAACTATATAAAATCGTCTCTTTGCTATATAATTTTTCAAAATTCGTGTTTTTTTTAATGTCAATATTAACGGTGATGTTTTTACCCTAATTTCACCACGTAATCTATTTGTTATTTTGAGAGTTTAAGTTTAAAATAGTGATGTTATATATACAGAGTCCTGAATAACGACGTCGAGTGTGAGAAACTAATTTAATGTGGTGAAACATTTATTTTTACATTTCTTCCAAAACTCAATCAAAGTGTTGGTAAAGTTACTACTTTACTAGAAACCAAGACATAACTTGATTTTTTATAAAATACTTTAAAATATTGAAACACTTGACCTTGATAAATGCATAAAGTACGACGCCAAAAATCAAGAAGAGGAATGGACTACGGGTTTTTTGGCGGGAACGTAGAAAGAACACGCATAACCATTTTTTTTTTTTCTAAAAGCACTAAAGACTTTTTTTTTATGGTTAACATGCAAGGTGGTTGACCGCAGCTCCACTGATGTTAAGTGACGGTGTGGTCGAAGATGGTAAAGCACATCTAGCCTGGAATGGTACAGGCTCTCAAATGAGGCTACCGGAAGACACCGCTAGGTGCTTGGGGCAGATTTCCAACTTGTGGGTTGTAGCTAACCAGTCGAGAACTAGAAAGTACCCTACCACCACGCTATGATTTTTATCCCGATGTTTTCCTTCACAGCTCAAGATCATTGTTGGGGTTCGAACCCACGCCCTTTGGCGTATGAAGCGATCGCGCTAACCACTAAGCTATCACCGCTACGCTTGTGCTACTCACTTTCGATGTTTTTTTATAGAAGAGCTCCCAGTTCTAGATGCGACGGTGAAGACACTCATATTGTACTTTTAGGGAAACAGACTGCGACAAAGAGTTCCACATCCTCGCTGTGCGAATTAAGAATGTGGGAAACGCTTAGTGCGCACTAGACTCAGAATAAGTTTTATTGTGGTACTTTCGATGACGAGTGTCATTAGCCAGGTCAGGGACCATCAGACACTTGCAAATTAATTTGCGAGAATTATATGTAAGCTAAAAAGGAGTATCAATTTGTTTTCGCCATGACGCTCGCTGCATTTTTTTTAAATAATTTACGTACAGTACATAAATCTCACAAACTGAAATTAGCCCCACAAAACAATAAAAAAATAAATGGTTTTGTTTACAAATGTATTTTTTTTAACACCACAAGTATTTACTCACTGAATGTCTTTACTAAATCATATTACAGTCTAGGTATTTATTTTAAAAGTTTATTCACTTAAAATCGACAGAATTAATTGAAAAACTTATAAGTTTACGAATAAAAGTCTATACCCAATGCTATCAGTTCTATTACAACAAAAATTGTAGAGAAAAAGAGAGTACAGAGTATGCTAGCAACATTACTAAGTTGAATGTTAAGATATAAAACATTTACAATAGGCAAACAACAGTCTTAAGTTAAGACTGTTGTTTGCCATGTCTGCTGTAAGACAATTAGGTAACAAACAGCTTAAATACAGTCATAATCAATTCTGTGCCAAACAACAGTCTTAAGTTAAGATTGTTTTTCATGTCTGCTGTAAGACTATTGGGTAACAAACAGCTTAAATACAGATTCAATTCTGTGGCAAACAACAGTCTTAACTTAAGCCTGTTGTTTGCTATGTCTGCTGTAAGACTATTAGGTAACAAACAGCTTAAATACAGATTCAATTCTGTGGCAAATAACAGTCTTAAGTTAAGACTGTTGTTTGCTATGTCTGCTGTAAGACTATTAGGTAACAAACAGTTCTAACTTTCTACTTACGAATAAATCTTTGGTTGCATGTCACTCCAGTAACTTCATACTGTATTTATACAATAATATGGCACATGAGTTAAAATTAGATACTACCTACATTTTTACTTATGATTCTTTATATTGCTTTCCTCAACAATAAATATTTAGTTTAAAAAGAACAAAAAAAATGCTCGTACTTATTGGACTCATGAAAACATTTTTTTTTAATATATATTTGACAGGCGTTTCACCACATCTCATCTGATGTTAAGTGACTGTGAGGTCATAGAATTCATAAATGGTGAACACACTTAACCTGTAATGGAACTGGCTCTGAATTGCAGCTACCAGAACACACTGTTAGATCCGTAGCAGTGTTTAACTTGAGGGTGGTAGTTAGCCAGTTGAGTACTAGAAAATACCCTATCACCATGCTATGTTTTATTTCACCGGCAGCTCGAGCTCATTGTTGGAATTCGAACCGCTAACTAATGAGCTATCATCACTACATTCATACAACAAATCATATAATGTTTACCAAAAGCCACTGAAAAGTTCCGCTATCCAAATCCCAATTCCATCATCAGATAATTTCTAGGATGTATGATTTTATTATAATATTGTCATCCAAATTACATATACATACATACTATGATAAATAATTGATTGATTCAGGCCGTCACTTTGTAGAAGTTCATTTTGTGTGTTCAAGCTTCTGCTTAATAAGTACGCTTTACATTAAAACCTACTCTAATATTGGATATATTGAATTTTAACATTCACTGTAGGGTACAGCGTTGCTTAGCAAGTTTTAGAGTTTATTTTTTTACTGGACAATGGTCCATCGTGAAGGTTTTTCACACTCTCCAGTATCAGGACAAAATCTATTAAAAGTGGTATCGCTATCAAACCCCAAGATTTCTCTCTCCTCCTGTATTCTATATGTAAAAGTACTTTCATGAGTACCTATGAAATATACGCTATGAGAGCAAATAATTTGCTCGATAATAGCTATCTGTCCATCCGTATGTTTACTGATATCTGGTATATAAAAATGTGCTGTATACCCAAACGTCTTCAATTCTGCTTCCAATAATTTTAGTTCTTTATTTGTCCCATCGGAAGCAATAAAAATATCTTGTACACCTAAAGATTTATTCTTAATTGTTCTATCTATTTGTTCGGCAGTCCCTTTAATAGACGTGCTACGGTTGGCACGATAAAAATCTTGTCTTCTCCAATGTATTGACAAATAGTTGTCACATTTTATTTTTATACAGTTTAATTTTGTAACAATGTACGAATCTGCTGCTTCCAAGAGTTCAGGGTTAAACTGCATGCTTTTCCGACAGTCCCAGTACCTTTTAGTACCATATGAGCTATGCAAAGGTATTTCACCATGTGCGAACATAACTTTTCTATCATCAGGTCTAATAAGCTCCCACAACTGCGTGATACTTCCTTGAAATTGAACACATAAAACTTGTTTAGCAGTTATGTTGTGGTATCCCCAAAAATGACCTTCATATTTACAAGGGCCCAGAATATTCCATTTGTCTCTGAATATCTCATCTTCAAACGGATCATCAAAGTTTTGAAGAATATATAAAGTGTCTAAAATTAAACCATATCGACCAGAATTATGCAGAACTTGGTACAGTTCAAGCACTGGGACAAATGAGTTAAGTGAAGGGAAATCGAAAAACACGCTCCAAGGCTTAGGCGGGTCACCATAAGATTCAGTTTTCCAATGGTACAAAGCATACCAAGGTGGTAGAACTAGTTGCCAATTTAAGTACTCCACACGATTTCGAGCTTCTGCAAGCATGATAGCAAACCTCATATACACGTCTCGCCGTAGATTGAAACCTTCGGGAGGGTTAACCTCGTAAAATAGCAGTTGTTTTCCTTCCCAATCCACAGTTAAAGTGTTGTCTTCATTTTCACAGACATCTTTGTTTATATCGCAATATCCGTTATGTTTGGATTGGTCAGCAGAAACTATTAACAAATTGATGCACAATATGAAAAATAATGTCATTTTTAATAGAATTCCTCGTTACTACAAATTGTAAATAACAAGAATACAAAATTATAAACACCGGTAGGTACTTAGTAGTCTTTTTCTTTAATGTTTTTGGCATCACACTTTGTGTATTTGACTATGTTTATTTTATAGTAAATCATGTTATACGAATGTCATAATGGAGTCCGGTCATGCCCTAGTAAAGTAGTAGTATCTTTTGTTTTTCAAGTTTTGGTAAAGTTGTGGAAGCAAAAACATAGTCATAAAAATCATTTCCAAATTTAACACTCCGTGTGCTTGTTCCTCTGAGACTTCGTGTTATAGAGCTGGCAACCCTGACCCTTCTTTTTTAAATTATGTTCATGTTTCGGCTGAAGGACTGCTGAAGGCTGAATATCCAGACCAAGAATAAATTTAAAAACAAATAGTGTAGATTTCACTTGGATTGGACCCTTCATATAATTGTTATTATTATTATTCGTCTGAGAGATTTCAGGTGCTGTTGTTTCGGTTTTGATATCGTTAGTAATGTGATTAAACTGCGGTTTCATTGGTTCATTCAAATTCGTTCGTATTTATTTCTAGTTTGTCTTCGTGTTTTTTCTGTAATAGTACAAAATAATTATTATAATTTAAAACGTTCGTTTAATAAAAGTAAACAACTACCAATTAGTACGAGTTCTTCCAAAATACTTATGCAAAAATGGATATAGAAGACACCGAATTAATAATAAATGATGACATAAAATCTATAGATACATTTAAGTGTGACGGAATTTCTGATAAGCCAGAAAAGCCTGAAGAGATGAAGGTGGAAATTGACATCACTTCATTGCACACACAAACTGAAAATAAACCTGAAGAAAAACTGTTCAAATGTAACTTATGTGAGCATTCATCAACAAATACAGACCTAACAGAGCACATGAAAATACACACAGAAAAACCTTATAAATGTGACATTTGTAATTTTAAATCTGCTCACGCTAAAAGTCTAAAGCACCACATACGTACACACACAGGAGAAAAGCCTTACGAATGCAAATACTGCCATTACAGAGCATCGCACATAGGCCATCTTAAAAGCCATGTACTTGTGCATACCAAGGAAAAAAAACACAAATGTCATTTATGTGACTACACAACAGCACGGACTTGTACCTTAAGAAAACATTTACGTAGACACGCTGGAGATAAACCACACAAGTGCAATTTGTGTGATTTTAGAGCATTACAACCATATAGCTTAAGAGTACACATGCGGATACACACGGGAGACAAACCATATAAATGTGACTTGTGTGATTATTCATCTTCGCAGATTGCTGGTTTAAAAGGGCACATGAGAAAACACACTGGAGAGAAACCGTTTGAATGTAATGTTTGTCAATACAAGTCAGCACATTCAAATGATTTGAGAGCACACCTACGCACACACACAGGAGAAAAACCGTACAAATGTGAATTTTGTGACTATAGATCAACGCAAGCCAGTTGCTTAAAAACACACATTCGAATCCATACTGGAGAAAAGCCATTTAAATGTGATTCCTGTTCATATCGAACAGCTCATGTACGAGCTTTGAAACGACATGAAGAAATACACAAACGAAGACCATTTGAAGAGGTGTATAGTGAAATGTTAGCTAGATTGCCTAAGGCGCCAGATATCACAGATACGATTCCTGATCAGGCTCATGTTTCAATCTAATTGAAGTGACAAGTCGTGCACTGACAATCCATCTCAGGGTGTTTAAGCTGAAGTAGGAATTATGGATAAAAACTTCTGATCTTTGTATGGGATTTAGATGTCTGTGATTTGTGAACATCTTTTTTTTAGTTATGAGTCTCATCAGTCCCATAGCTCAGCGTATTAGCAAGCTGAAGTGGCAATGAGCTGAACATATCTGACGCAGAACCAATAACTGCTGTGGTAGACATATTCTAGAGTGGAACTGCAAATAATAATTGGCAAATGTGGCACAGGTCACTCTGAGACACGATAGAGTGACACTGTATGTAGGACAGTTGACTGGATGGAAATAAAAAGCTGCAGATGATTAACTCAAGGATGTATTAAAATAGGCTAAACACATTTCTCTTTGTATTCACCTGATAGAACATGCTTGCCTGGAACATGCTTAAAAGATACCTAGGCTATGTGGCCCAGTCTAGAGTTACATCAAACATCAACTAGTTGAATTTTGCCGTTCTAAGCAACGAAGGCAATACCAGCAACAACACTATTGTTTGAAAGTCAATATACTATTACTACAATAATTTGTTTCTTTTTCTCTGTTTCAACAGATGTAAAAAAAGTAATAAGTTGTAGAAAAATTCCCCATAATGATAAGTACTATGAATTCTGTTCCGTTTAGTAGACAGTAGTTGTATGAGTATTTGTGTGATGAGCCCTAGCCGTCTATGTACTTTATTGAGGTTAATGGCTATATGCATAGACAAGGACATAATAAATATGCACTTTCATATGATAAGAAACTATGTTGTATTAATGATGAGACACTACAAAATAAATTAAATTATAATTGAATTTTTGTATTATTTCATGATTGATGGGTGTTTAACTCTGCATTACTTATTTATGTATTTAGTAAAAATCACTGCATTTAACTAATGTGTGACTTTATTTTACTTCAAAGCTGATTTTAAACTAATTTATTCAAAATTTATTTATTATTTTTGTCATTATTCAATAGAATTCTACGTGTAATGGAACAGATATTTTTTCATCAACATAGTTCAGCGGCATGAAGCTATATAGCTTCATGTTCAGCGGATATTTTCAGAACTAACAAGAAATATACAAAACTATACGATTACAGCGCTATTATTGGAGGACGTAATCTCATAATACTCTGTGAACGTCATTTTTGTTGTTCCGCTTCCTCATCACATTTCTAATATATAAAATCTGTCATTAAAGTGAGATAGCTATATATTCTTGTAGTAAGTAAAAGAGAGAGGGAACTCGTTTGACTCTATGCAATATGGATGACGGCGAACCTGTCTTAAAACCAACTGGATTACTGGAACGTATTTCAGATAAAATTTTACCGAATGCAGAATTTGGATTAATTTTGCCAGATTTAGGGGAAAATAAAAGAATTTCACAGTTATACAAATGAAGATGGAACTAAATGATGTTATAGTAAACCAGCCTGTAGTAATAGATAACGTAAGTATGTCACAAAATCTTTAAAATAAATTTTTCATGTGTTACCATTGGCGCACCTTATATTTTAATAAATCTCATTGTAAACAGCTTTAAAAGGACCAAAAATGTATTGTGCATTGTTAAAGGTTTCCCACCGAAATTGACCTAAATTTTATTTGTTTGAGCTTAATTTATTCATAATATGAGTCATTCGTACACATACTTACGTCAACACTGCACTTTATTTTTTTACCGGTTGGCGCTGTTCTAGGGCTCTGGTGTTATCAAAGCGGGCTTCGCTGGTGACCAGATACCAAAATGCAGATTTCCAAACTAGTAAGTATTATATACAAGCTTGCGCGACTTCATCCACTTTGACTTAAGAATTGGGTTCTGAAAAAAATGGAATATGTTTAAGTAATAAAAAAGCAATAGTTTTATCCATCATGAAACTTGCGCTATTTAATTACCTAGATTAACATAAAGGATATCATTTATTCCGGCAATAATGTTCCATAAGACACACCTAAACCAAATTTCAAGAGGATACATTCTGTAGTTGGTTTTTTGGTAATCCCACGGGAACTTAACATTTTCCCAGGATAAAAACCGTATATTCCAGGTAATAAACTATATGTGTGCCAAATTTCATCCCAATCCATTCAGCCGTTTTTGCGTGATAGAGTAATAGACATCCAAACTTTCACATTATAATATTAGTAGGATGTACAATACAGACAGGTCGACCAGTGCCAAGGTTCTCATCCTATAGAATTAATATATTAAGTATGTGAACTCAAAAACAAATATTACTAGGTTAGTGTATTTCTGCCTTTTTTTTTAAATATCATATAGGCTTGCGTTTGACCACCAGCTCGCCTGATGTTAAGCAAAGATGCGGTCTACGAAAAAGAATTAAAATCTTTTATTGTAGGCTGTATATTATATGGTGGTGTCATCAAATTAGTATCAATAAGGGGCCAGCTTATAAAAAGTAGATCTGACTCGGATTTTTTATCACAATTTGCTGGCTAGCCCAGCTGGTTAATGCTGTTGTGTTTTCTCCAGTATCGGTCGGCCAAAGCATGTTCGTGTTATGGCAGGAGCGCTAGAAGGAGAGTTGTTCGTCGGTCCAAGGGCTGAGGAGCACCGAGGTCTCCTCACTATAAAATATCCAATGGAGCATGGGATTGTTACAGACTGGAATGATATGGAGCGTGTTTGGAACTATATCTATAGCAAGGTAAGCTTTTCATCGTATTAAGTCTGAGGTAGTTGGTTTGGTCTTGATTAGGTAATGATGTACATAAGAAGCAAAAGAAACAATACTTTTTCATTCTATTTGGATAATTTGTAAAACTCAATTATGTTATAAAAGTGACGTCACCAGAGCGACATATTCACCTCAGCAAAAAAGCTCTTTAAATTTTATTTAAATAAAGAAATCCTAGCCATTTTTTTTGTCTTGGGAAAATACCTAATGTATACCACCGGCCCTGGAGCAGGCACAGTGGTTATGTGGGACTCTCCGTCCTAATGACGGCCTACCCACTAAAAACCCTGGAGTGTTCCACCTCGGCGTTTTGTGTCGAGGCTGCGGGCACGCTTTCGCACTCTACCGCGGCCTCGACAGCGCGTTGTCCTCGAGGACCCGCCTCGGGGAGCCCAAGCTCACCCCGCCACAATGACGATGTGTCAGAACACCGGAAACATCGTGATCCACCTCGGAGACCTAACCAGCAAATGGGCAACGGACAAAGAAATCCTAGAAATCCTATATAAACCAACTAAGAAGAAGTTCAATGAAACTTTTTTTTTCCTGGCATCCTCAGGACCAACTGTCAACATTCTCAGAGGAGCACCCTGTACTGCTAACAGAAGCCCCTCTTAACCCTCGTCGGAATAGAGAAAAGGCAGCAGAAGTGTTCTTTGAGACTTTCAACGTGCCTGCACTGTTTCTCTCTATGCAAGCCGTTCTTAGCTTGTGAGTATGGCTTTATGAATAATTTACTATTTGATATATAGCTTATTAATAATTTACTAATTAATAGTAAAGCTTATTAATAACTCGCTGCGCCCCTCGGTTTTACCCGCGTGGTGATGGATGATGATGATAAAAAGTATCCTATGTTTAATTCCACGGCCTAAAGTATCTACATGCAAAATTTCATCCAGATCCGTTCAGCTGTTTGGGTGTGATTGAGTAACAAACATCCAAACTTACACATTTATAATATGTAAGTTAAATATGTAAGTAAAAAATTTATAATATGTAAACTTACACATATAAAATACTAATTAATAATAAAGCTTATAATTTGCTAATTAATAATAAAGCTTATTAATAGTTCACTAATTAGTTATAAAGCTTATTAATAAACTAGCTGTTGCCTGCGATTTCGTACGCGTGTAATTTAACAAAAAAGCTTGGTGTTTGACCATAGCCCACCTGATCGGTGTGGTTGAAAATGGTAACGAACACCATGGAACTGGCTCTCAAGTGAGGCTGCCGGAACACACCGTTGGGTGCTTGGCGACAGATTTTCAACTTGAAGGTGGTAGCTAGCCAGCCGAGTACTAGAAAGTACCCTACCACTATGCTATGGTTTCCACACGTTATTTTCCTTTACCGGCGGCTCATTTATTGTTGGGGTTTGAACCCACGCTCTTCATCAACTTGTGAACCGACCACGCTTACCACTGGCCAATCATCGCTACAACAATAGAAGAAGACCTGCAAAGTATTTGTAGTGCTCCTGGTATTGCAGATATCCATAGGCGACGGTGATTGCTTACCATCAGGCAACCCATCTGCTTCATTACCAACTGTAGAATATAAAAAAAATATGTCTATAATTAATAGTCATAAGTAATAGTTTAATTTTTTTAAATATTTTATTTTATATGTCAATTATAGAAATGTCAATACAATAATATGTCAAATATAAATTATGTCATTATGATAATTGCAGATATGCGACTGGTCGCACGACCGGCGTGGTCCTTGACTCGGGCGACGGCGTGACGCATGCAGTACCAATATATGAAGGTTTCGCGATGCCACACAGCATCATGAGGGTCGATGTCGCAGGAAGGGATGTCACTCGATACCTCAGGTAATATCAACTCAGCCGTAGGATGTCCACTGCTTAACATTTATTTATATATTTACTAGCCAAAAACTCAGCTTTGTGAGGGCTCGCGTAGTTTTTCTAAGAGGTAATAATTTTTAAGACAGTTTTTTTTAAATTGAGTTTTGTTAGCGATGTTAGCTCTTTGGTTTTCTAACAGATGGCGTTAGTAGTACAATAACATTCTATCCAATGAATACAAAATTGTTAATGTTCTTTTTTTTTTAATGGTTATAAATATATTTTTGTGACAGATAACACATCTAGATATGAAGTTAAATTACTATGTTAAAGCACAAATCTATAGGCGTGATAGTTTTTCAGTAAAGTGTACCACAAAAATGCTTAGGTTGTAGGATAGTGATAGGGCTCGCTCGCCCTGATTAAATTTATGTATTTATTGAGATAAAAACTACTATTCTAATAAATTACAAATACAAGTCAATTCCGTAATATCATGAGTTTTAGAACACTGATTACATGTAAATAAAGTTAAAAAAAAACTGTCAAAGTAGGTATACAAACATGTCAACTAAATATAAAAATGTTTCAATATAAAAAAAAAACATGTATTAAAATGTCCAGAAAAAAATAATACAGTTATCTACCTCACAATTAAAAAATTCTTCAGATATCAAAATATTATAAATTAGGCTTATAAATGTCAAAAAGGTTATACAATCGATATTGTTATCGATAAAAAAAATGTATTTGAAATGTCCAAAAATGTATGGGAATGACATAAGCTGTCCATGTGACATATCGACAAATTTAAGTAGTAGTGCCCATGGCAAGAGTTATTAATAATAAAGCCCGTATTATGTCTTAAACAGGTTACTCTTACGCAAGGAAGGTGTAAACCTACGTACATCGGCCGAATTGGAAATTGTAAAGTCAATAAAGGAGCGCGCTTGCTATCTCTCGCCCAACCCGCTCAAAGAGGAGACCATGGACAATGAGAGGGCGCAGTATACGCTACCAGATGGAACTCAGTTGGAGGTAATGTAATACCAGATAACATCGTGGCCGTATCGTGGGGGGAAAATAATCTTTTTTTTATGTTTGGCAGGTTAGGTGTTTGACCACAGCTCACCTGATGTTAAGTGACGGTGTAGTTGAAGATAACTTGACATTTAAACAAAACACTAATTAAAAGAAAATACAAATTTAAACAAAACACTAATTTAAAATAACCACAAGTCTTTATATCCTCTTCTCGCTGCAGTAACCACTTGCCCACTACTGCACTACTGCATAATTATAATTAGTGTTTTGTTCTAATTTGTTTTTCTTTTAATTAGTGTTTTGTTTAAACTTGTTTTTCTTTTAATTAGTGTTTTGTTTAAATTTGTTTTTCTTTTAATTAGTGCTTTGTTTTAATTTGTTTTTCTTTTAATTAGTGCTTTGTTTAAATTTGTTTTTCTTATAATTATTAGTGTTTTGTTTAAATTTGTTTTTATTTTAATTAGTGTTTGTTTAAATTAGTTTCTTTCTTTTAATTAGTGCTTTGTTTTAATTTGTTTTTCTTATAATAATTAATGTTTTGTTTAAATTTGTTTTTTCTTTTAATTTGTTTTCTTTTCATTAGTGTTTTGTTTAAATTTGTTTTCTTTTATTTAGTGTTAAATTAAAATTTGTTTTTGTTTTAATTAATGGTACTTGTGTTGGAGGCTTATTAAATACACATTCATATTATACTCGTGTAATGTAGAATATATTCTTTCTTCTAGATTGGTCCAGCGAGATTCCGGGCACCAGAAGTGTTGTTCAGACCAGATCTTATCGGAGAAGAGTGTGAAGGTAACTCGTGGATAATTACTGAACTACGCGTAACGTAACGGTCGCTTAGAGAGATTCTCTCACGCATTTTATGGTTACGTAACGTTTTACTAGGGAGGAGGGGGGTACAGAAAAACTTTACGGCGCGTTACTTGGGGGGGGGATGGGTCAAAAATTGCGTTACGTAATACTTGAACGCTTCCTTGGATCTTCTTTAGCTGTATATATTACAAAATTGTATAAATTCTTTTTTTAATCGAGCTCTCATAAAATTGCTAGAGTTTTCACAAAATAGCGGCCATAATAAATTTATGGCTTTTATCAACTCTCATCCAGGTCTTCATGAAGTACTCATGTTCGCGATCCAGAAGTCTGACATGGACCTCCGCAAGGTCCTATACCAGAATATAGTTCTCAGCGGCGGCTCCACCCTTTTCCGGGGCTTCGGTGACCGCTTACTTGCAGAGATACGCCGCCTCGCGCCCAAGGACATGAAGATTAGGGTAACTATATTAGAATAGAATCATTTACTGACCTTATAACATTTTCAGTTACGCTAGGCAAGTTATTTGTACACAAATTCCTATCTGTTAGGTTAGGACAAACTAACATAGGACAAACTAGTTAAACCTATGCCAAACAAGTTCAGTCTAAGCCCGATGGGACAAACTAGTTAGGCCTAGGCCAAACTAGGCCATACTATGGTCGATAGGACAAACTAGTTAGGCCTAGGCCAAGTTTCGCCTAGGTTAAGCTAGTTTATTCTAAGCCTGATAAGACAAACTAGTTTCGTCCAGGTTGAAGTAGGTCATCCTAAGCCCGTTAGGACAAACTATTTTCGCCTAGGCTGAATAACTGTTCCACACATATTATTAGAATTCTCTCTGGTAATATTTGTAGGTTTGTATTAACCTATGTATTTCTTTCCAGATCTCAGCGCCCCAAGAGCGCCTATACTCGACATGGATAGGAGGGTCGATTCTGGCCTCACTCGATACATTCCGCAAAATGTGGGTCTCCAAACGGGAGTACGATGAAGAAGGACACCGTGCGGTGCACAGAAAAACGTTCTAGAACATTCTAGGAAGTTGTAGACGGTTCTGAGAGCTTCAAGATATTTCTGGGACCTTCTAAATTACTCTGTAAGCTTCAAGATCTTTCTGGGAGGTTCTAGATTATTCTTGGAAATTCTAGATTGTTCTGTGAAGTCTTAGAGAGTTTTGGAAGGTGCACGACTATTTTAGGAGATTCTAACGCGTTCTATAAGTGTCTAGATTATTCTGGGCACTACTAAAACATTCTAAGAGTAGCTACATTGTTCTGGAAATTATAAAAGTATTCTAGGAGTGTTTAGATTGTTCTAGAAACTACTAAAGTATGCTAGAAGTGTCTAGATTGTTCTGGAAACTACTAAAGCATGCTAGGAGTATCTAGATTGTTCTGGAAACTACTAAAGAATCCTAGAGTATCTAGATTGTTCTGAAAACTACTAAAGCATTGTAGGAGTATCTAGATTGTCCTGGAAACTACTAAAATCTTCTCGGAGTGTTTAATTAGAACACTTTAGTAGTTCGGGAAACTACTAAAGTGTTCTAGAAGTGTCTAGATTATATTGGAAACTTCTAATATATTCTGGAATGTTTGATACTCTAGGCGCTTGAGATTTTAATAATTCTTATGAGTTTTCGCATACAAATTGTTCATATTCCAAACCCGTACGAACAATTAAATATAAATAGAGTGTTTTTAATATATTCTAGAACATTTTAGTTCTATGAGACATTTAGTGACTTTTGAATGATTCCAGTTACGTTACATGGATATTATTTAATGACACATCAAAAACATTAACTGCTTATCAATTTTTTTTTTACTTTATTACTTGGATCTTTTTTAGCTGTATATATTTTTTAGTTTATTATTACAACATTGTATTAATATTTTTAAATGTCTAGCACCTATATGTAGTTTAATCAGTGTTAAATTCTTTGCTAGCAAATAAAAAACAATAAGTAACCACATGTCTACAATTGTATACAATTAAACATACATAATTTAAATTTAAAAAATATATAAAGTAATAATAAGACGAACAAGACGCTCTCCTGATAGTAAGAAATACGCATGTCCATGACCATTGCAGCGATACACAGAACTTGTTTGATAGGTTAGATGTTTGACGACAGCTCAGCCACTGTGTGGACGAAGATGGCAAACACACCTTGCGTGGACTGGAACTAGCTCTCAAACGAGGCTACCGGAAGTCACCATTTTTTAACTGTCGTGTGGTAGCTAGCCAGCTGAGTACTAGAGAGTACCCTACCACCATGCTATGGTTTTCCTTCATCGGCAGCTCAAGCTCATTGTTAAGGTTTGAACCCACACTGGCACAAAAACATATTAAATTTTAAGCAGGACAGTCTATATATATGACAACAGCTTATTTAATTTTAAATGACAGTGTGATTTATGAACATTGCTGTGTGCATTGCAGTATTAATTTTGGTGCGCGTTTATTATTTCTGACGTACAATTAAATATATCCACAGATAGTATAGAATTTGATGAGTACATGGATATTTATTAAAGTCAGTGTATTTATTATTTTTTAAGGTTAGTTTTAAATAGTTAATCAATGGCAGTTAATAACTTTTGTCCAATATCCAAGTTTGTATTCATCGATCAAAACACATTACGTGGTAGATTCCCTCAGCAAGAAGTAGCATCTAATATCCAAGCAGTAGTGTGCTAACATTGCTGTGATCCTGTTTGAAGGGTACTGTAGCTATATTACAGAGCTATTGGAACTAACCTCCGAATGTCTCCAGTCTGAAGCGAAATTAATTTTACCTTAGTTCACTGAATTAGTTATGCCGTAATGTTTTTTAGAATTGCAAAAACAACGAAATATCTTAACGGTAAATTTTGTTATTTTGACGAATATCAATAACTAGCTGTGCCCCGCGGTTTCACCCGCGCTAGATGCCTACGTCATTTTAAGCACGCAAAGTCTCAGTCCGATCGGTTTAAAATTGACAAGGTTTCATACAAACTTTCATCCCCTATTTTATCCCCTTGGGGGTAGAATTAATCAAAATCCTTTCTTAGTAGATGCCTACGTCATAACATTTACCTGCATGCCAAATTTCAGCTCGATCCGTCCAGTGGTTTGGGCTGTGCGTTGATAGATCACTATGTCAGTCAGTCAGTCACCTTTGAGTTATATATATTTAGATTTACTGTTCTATGTAAAACTTGGAACACAAAACCTAAACACTGTCGGCCGGCATCATAACCCACACAGACGCGAGTCCCTACTGCGTAAACAGCGTGTACGTGCGGTGTCACGCACACATAGCTAGCCAAATGACTTCACTAAGTATTTGATGTAAAAACTCTATCTGGTTTTTTCCTGGCATTTGTGATTTGGTTAGTTTCAATGGAATATATGTACTATCTACTAATCCGAACGCCAACCTTAACTGCCTAATGGCACGGCATGTGTCCTCCCCCCCCTTCTCGCTGTCTTACGACGTGTCCAAGCTGAAGATATCTCTTACCGTAAATTGAAGGAAAAAACTTTTCAATTATGACAAAGTAAATATAAAATGTGAAATACTCTGCTAGCTCATTTGATAGAATATCTGCTTCAAAAGCTGTAGGGCGTGGATTCGATTCCCACCCACGATACTTTTCATTTCACAAATGTTTGTCCTGGTAGGAATCGAAGACGGCGAGGGGGGTGTGTCATTAGGCAATTAAGATATACTAACATACTCTTACACCTACAAAATTATACAAAATAAACGCGATTCTCCTTGTTTACTTTATTAAATATCAATCATGTGGTCCTTCGAGCCGGATATCCTTAAGTCGCTGGTTCATCCGGCTCGAAGGACCACATTATTGATATTTAATAAAAGAAACAAGGAGAATCGCGTCCATTCCGTATAATTTTGTAGGTGTAAGAGAGAGAAATACAAGTGACATTGACATATTAGGCCAACGCAATTAGACAATGACATAACTTACAAATATGACGTAAGCGATTATACATAGCTCATGAATATTAAAAAATTGGACTGTTTTTTAATCTAATGTTTGTACTAAATAGTATTTATTTCTTTATACTTTTCATATGGCCACTAACTAACATGTCTTTGGATACTGCTAATGTTTAAACTGTCAACCCGTAAATACTGTATTTCCGTTTCAATAAAGAAAATACCCTGTGTGTTGTCTTATCACATCGCACGTTGAAAACAAAAGTGACACTAAACGTAAAACTCAATTTTTCAGTATGGCCATTTTAAGTTTTTTGTAAGTTTTATGAGGTTAATAACTCAACTGTGACTTGACATAATGTACTGTTATTGTTTTAAATAATAGTTCTGGTATTATTCTATCAGAACCTGATTGATTTTAATCAGAATAACAGGTAAATGTTTTAAACAGGTACAGGTAAACAGGTTTTCGTTTAGTGTCACTTTTGTTTTCAACGTGCGACATATGGCGTGTGTATCTTAGCTAATGTCGCTTATTTCTTAGCATCGTGTAGATGGAATGTAGCTTTGTGCCAGCAGAACCTACTATCAAAATAACTTGTTACTATAATAAGTCGAATTTAAGTGCTTAAAGTTTTTTTTCTATTTAAATAAATTATTTTTTTCTATAACAACATTGAGTTCTTTATTACTTTGTCTCACTCAGAATTATTTTTTACAAATGATTCATAGTGAATAGGTATCGTAAGTCTACGTGCTTCATCTTTGACCACTTATACTTGGTGGTAGATCTTAGGTGGTCGTCTAGTTAGGTAATAATAATATAACACTTTATTGTTCACACCAATTATTACTAAAAACAATTTTACAGTATAAACTTAACACTAGTTGAACAATTGGCGGCCTTATCGCTAAGAGCGATCTCTTCCAGGCCACCACCATACATAGGTACCACCGCAGTACCAGATATTCTAGCACCAAACAGTAGTGTAAACATTACTGTGTTCCGGTTTGATGGTACTGTTGAGATTAAGCATCAAGTCTCAAAGTAATGAGCGCCAAAGCAGCGATGCCCTGAATTATGTTTTGCTACTCAAAGTTCTGTATATCGCTGCAATGGTCATGAACAGTAGTTGTCTCTTATCATCAAGAGAGCGTCTAGTTCGTCTCATTACATTTTACATAAACAAAAAATAACATATTTCTTTGTAGTATTTTTACCCGACTGCCAAGGAAGGGTTATGTTTTTCGCGCGTATCTTGTATGTATGTAAATTTCTTTTTACCTCGTATCTTCCAAACGGCCGAATGGATTACTACAATTAAGGTATCTCTCTAAACCCAATAACCCAAGAGCCCTTACAGGGTGGTTTAAAAAAAAAACAAGATGGTGGATTTTTGGCACAAAATAGTAATATTTTAATTAAAAAAATTAACCAAACCTATCAAGTAGGGTATCTAAATAAAGGCAATTAAAAGAGTATTACGAAAATATATATAAGCTATACGTTTAAATTTAAGTACCTGGTTGACCGAGCATTGCTCGGCTGAAAACATGGATAGAACGACGTTTTCTGAAAATGAAACCTAGCTAGATCGATTTTTCGCCCCCGAAACCCCCTGGATACAAAATTTCATGAAAATCGTTGGAGCCGTTTCCGAGATTCAGAATATATATATATAATAATATATATACAAGAATTGCTCGTTTAAAGATATAGATTAGGAATAATAAATTTGTTTAAAATGTTTTTTCCCCTTCAGTTATAGCTATTTAATAGCAGTTGGGTTATAGATTTTTTTTTAATTCTTCAGCTTGTACAAAATCTTTGTGAGACTCCGAATGAGACACAAATAGATAAGCGCTACCATACCGGGTTTTTTTGATGGCTGGCAGGCTAGTTTTTTGACCACAGCTCACCTGATGTTAAGTGACGGTGTGGTCAAAGATGGTAAAGTACACCTAGCCTGGAATGGAACTGGCTTTCAAGTGCGGCTGCCGGAACACCGTTAGATGCTTGGCGGCAGATTTTCAACTTGAGGGTGGTAGCTAGCCAGCCGAGTACTATACCATACCCTACCACCACGCTAATGTAAACAGCTTGTAGGAAATAAAACAATAGTATTTATTAAATCACCTATATTTCATAAATAACGTATGTTTGTTTGGAATAGTTGCTTCGATTATTTAATAGTGGCAACATTACGCAATATGGTGGTACACTATTTACTTATAACTAAAATGTTCGGTTTTGTATTCATTTTTTGCCAGCAACCATCTCTTCTAAGCTCTTGATTTCAGCTGAAAAACAAAAGAAAACATTTCATTGTACAACTGAAATTAGTTTGCATCAAAACTACCTTCCTTTCATCAATTCTGTGTGAAGAATGTTAAGAAAACATTCCAAACTTTGAGACGAACGAGACACTCTCCTGATGGCAATGAGAGTATATCTCAGCGACAAGGCTGCCACTTATGGCACTAACTCATAAGATGCTTTTATTTCCTGTCCATTTTTTTCTATTTTAGGTGTGCCCAATAAATAGTTTATCTATAAATAAAGATTGTAGGACACATTACACACAGCGCCATCTGACCCCAAACTAATCAAAGCTTGTGTGATGGAAGTCAGATAACTGATAGAATACATAAATACCTTTTTTTTTGTAAATACATACAGAATACACAGATCAAACATTTGTTTTTACTAAACAAACACTAGTCCTTGGCGGGAATCGAACCCACGCCCTACAGCTCAGGCAGACATACTCCCAATGAGCCAACAGGGCTGTCAATAATAATGTAAATATTTAATGTACAAGTAATGAGATGGACGGGACACTCTCTTGATGATAAGAGATAACACATGTCCATGCAGGGCTGTTGAGACTAACCATCGAAAGTTTCAAAGCAATGAGCGCCAAAGTAGCGATGACCTGGACTTTGTTTTACTACTCAAAGTTCTGTGTATCGCTGCAATGGTCATGGACAGGCGTTATCTCTTACCATCACGTCGTCTTATTAATTTGCCATAAAACAAAACTATAATATTTAAAACAGGTTAGGGGCCATTCAAGTATTACGTAAGCGCCAGAGGGGGGTGGGGGAGTCTTTACTTTGCTTTGATAATATCAGCAAAGTTGTATAAATTATGCTGATTGTTTGGTTTCCTTGTTATCGACACACCACGTTTTAGCGAAATGGCTGCTAATTAAACCAATATTTACTTAAGCATAGGAGAGGGAAGTAAGAGCTTTGCTTACTTTTGCTGACAAGGGGGAGGGAGGGGTTGATATTTACTAAAATTCTGCTTACGTAATACTTGAATGGTCCCTTAGCATTGTTATTAATAAATATGAAAAATTAATAATTTAGATTATCTCTCAGAGACTAAAGAAGCCAGGTTTTGTAAATAAGATATAACAGTACCCGCTGCAGCGATTTTCTTTTCCTCTGCGATCTTGGCGTCCCTAATTACTTTTTCCTTAGCCTCAACTTCACGGAACTTGGCCTCCTTTTTAGACAGTCTGCTGTGGTGGAAGGCTCCGTATAGCACACCAGCGGTCAGGAACGACCAACGGCCAAACTGGAATTTTAAAGTATTATAGGTTAGCTATAAGTTAAAGGATAGCCATGGCTGCCTTCAATTGCAATGTAGATACTAATGTGTTTAGCTTAGTGGTTAGTGTGGTCGGTTCACACGCTGACGGGTGTGGATTCAAACCCCAATAATAACCTCCAGGTTGCCGGTGAAGGCAAACATTGTGAGGAATAGCAAGTTGATATTCTGTCGCCAAGCACCTAACAATATATTCCGGCAATCTCACTTGAGACCCAGTCTCATCCCAGACCAGGTGCGTTTACCATCTTTGACCACATCGTCACTTAACATTAAATGAGCTTTTTTTTTTTTTTTTTTTTATTGCTGACAGGCTAGTTGTTTGACCACAACTCACCTGATGTTAAGTGACGGTGTGATCGAAGATGGTAAATCACACCTAGCCTGGAATGGAACTGGCTCTCAAGTGAGGCTGCCGGAACACACCGTTAGGTGCTTGGCGACAGAATTTCAACTTGAGGGTGGTAGCTAGCCAGCCGAGTACTAGAAAGTACCCTACCACCACGCTATGGTTTCCTCACGATGTTTCACAATTTCGGCAAATCAGTAATCTATCAGGGATATAAATAGTCAGAGAATAATTTTAACAATTTTCACAACATTTGGGTCTATTTATACTGGAATATTTCAAGTATCACTTGAACTACCTCGTAGAAAAGTATCTTAGGTAAGGTAGTGTAGAAAACTGAAAGAATTAGCATATATCCTCCACACAGCGCGGCTCCCATTTAGGATTTACAGGACGTAATTCTATGGAACGGTTTCGTTATCCGTCCACGACCACAAGCAACGGCAGCTTGTGCAGCCCTAGTCAGTGATTTCAATTAAAAATATTTTATTTTATGTACCTAGTCACTAAGGCTGCGTCTGTCTAGGGCAGGCTTTACAAGGTTAAGTCTAAAGATATGATACAAAGTTTACAAAAACACTGTCTGGAACTGAAGAAAAGAGTTTTTATAAGAATAATAAACTGGCTTGAAATAAAACTTACGGGTTAAACAAAAAAAAAACTATCCACCAAAGAGTTTGGGGCGAATAACACTTGTTACATAATATTAGTTCAAACGAATCAATGAAATATTTACCCTAATCAAAGGCGACACTCGCACAGGGGGTCCGTAGGGAAGGTCAGACATTCTAATAAAATATTGTTGGGACTTAAAAATCCAAACAGGATTTATTGAAAAATCCCAAAACTATTTTTTTATCGTCGACAGTTAGAGGTTAGGATGAAATTATCAAGCAGTGCTGCTAGAAAAAAAAAAAAAAGTCGATCAATAAAATTAATTATGATTTTAATTTTTAGCCTGCAATAATTTAATATTTGATTCACAAATATGATTCAAAATATAGCAAAGAAAAACAATATATATCTATAGATTTCCAAAATACATAAAATTTAACTAACATACCAAAAAATTTTAGGTAAAATTTTCACTTGGCAAGAAAAACTTGTTGGCGGGAAAGAGGAAAAAAGCATATTGCGTTAAATTATTTTCTACAGCTTGCATTATTCAACTATTTTAGTATAAAAATAGTAAGTATTTTTTTTGATAAAGTGTTAGTTTACGTGTCGAGTGTGGGAAAATACTAATGATTGTGAAATATGTCCTCTAGTGTTGCATCCGGATCTCCGTCAAAGCTTGTAATAAAGTTACCACTACTTTACTAGGAGACATGATTAGACACAACTTCTTGAGACATACATTTTTACTTGATTTTTTATCAAATACTTGAACGTATAAAATTATAACCCATTGGTAAATATACAAAGTGCAATGCCAATAACAAAGAAAGAAAAAACAAGTTTTGACATTACTGACAGCTGATCGACGAATGAATGGCGGCCCGGCTGATTCATTCATTGTGCGATCGCCAATCAATCAATCAGTCGTCAAAATGGCGTTAATCATGTCGTTTGTGTCGGTCGCGGTATCAATATTGTATACGCCGTTCCTTCTACTAATTCTTTGTGTTATCTTCCTCGCGTCTATCGGTAAATCCTTGGGTGTGAGAAGGCTTTATGTGAACATATTACTCAAGCTGTTTGAGGTAAGTCGCGTCATTCGTAAATAAAAAGAACTTCGTCTTAATTTTTTTAATCGATTAAGTGTATAATACATTTGTTTACACATAAAAACTAGTGCGATGATCAAAATTTACATTTAAACTGATGTAACGCAGTTATAAATATGCATGTTGGTGTAATACTTAATGTTTATTGTTTAGCAAGGTTAGGTTAGATTATAATTTACTTGTCTTGTAATTTATCACGCAATGCATTTTATGTTTTCCGTCACCTTCTTTGTGTACACCTGTTTTTCTTCACTATGCCAGTCATCTAAATAGTGAATAACACTCGTAAATTGTCCTATATTTTCACACTAAGTAAAGAGAAATGGTGCTGAAAAAAAAAAAAATGTTACAAAATTTTCCATAAGTACCTACGTCTTTTATCTGCCTTGAAGATAATTAGCTAGAAGGTAGTTAAGCAATTTTAAAACAACCGTAATTGAGCTAGACATAAATAACTGGCCAAGTGTGTGATAAACAAGCAGTTACAAATTAATTCTGCAATGAATAAATATTTAATTTACTTAGTGGTTGATCTCCTTAGCAGGGGGTCGTCTAGGTACCACCACAGTACCAGATATTCTGCCGCCAAGCAGTAGTGTGTAAACATTACTGTGTTTTAAAATATAAATATTGTAGGACACATTACACACAGCGCTATCTGACCCCAAACTTAGCAGAGCTTGTGTGATGGAAGTCAGATAACTGATAGAATACATAAATACTTTTTTTTTTTGTAAATACATACTTATAATACATACAGAACACCCAGACACAGAACAAACATTGGTTTATACTTAACAAACATTTGTCCTTGGCGGGAATCGAACCCACGCCCTACAGCTCAGGCAGGCATACTCCCAATGAGCCAACAGGGCTGTTTTAATTTAAAGGTTGCCTGTAGCTAGTAAATTTACAGGGCTGTTAAGACTAACCATCGAAAGTCTCAAAGTAATGAGCGCAGAAGATGCCCTGGACTTTGTTTATCTACTCAAAGTTCTGTTTTGCTTATAATAGTCTTGTCTTGTAAGGAGAGTATCTCATTTATCATTACTTTTGGAAAAAAAAATAGGTAATGTACCATGAGAACCTGATAACTGATAGAATACTTATCTAAATACTTATTTGTAAAAACATACTTATAATACATATAGAATACCCAGACATAGGATTAACATTTAGGTGATGAACAAAGGGCGGGAATTGAACCCATGCCCTACAACTAACAGAATTAAAACTACAACAATGAATCAGTAACAATAAAAGATAAATATCGCATCAAATGACTAGGTCAATTAAGCTGATATAAAAATGTTTGTAATAGCCTAAATATAGTTTTTAGAGAAACAAAAATCAGAAATGTTTCCAGGAAGAAATTTAGAAAAACTAAATGATTTTTTTCCAAGAACTTCTATATGGGGCACAGCTTTATTGAAGTTTTGACATTTTTTTAATGCTTGACAGGCTAGATGTTTGACCACAGCTTACCTAATGTTAAGTGGTCAAAGATGGTAGACACACCTAGCCTGGAAAGGAATTGTCCATCAAGTGAGGCTGTCGGAACACATTGTTAGATGCTTGGTGGCAGATTTACAACTTAAGGGCTAGAGAGCTAGCCAGCCGGGTACTAGAGAGTGCCCTACCATCATGCTATGGTTTCCTCACAATGTTTTAATTCACAAGCTCATTGTTGGGGTATGAACCCATGGCCTTCGGCGTGTGAACCGACCGCGCCAACCACTGAGCTATCATTGCTATGCTTGTTGACTTCAATACACATTATTATGTCTCTTGAGTCAGCTAGTGGATAGTTAATATATTTCAACTAGCTGTGCCCCGTGGTTTCACCCGTGCTAGATGCCTACATCATAGTAGCTTTATGCATGCAAAGTCTCAGCCCGATCGGTTTAAAATTGACAAAGTTTCATACAAACTATCATCCCCTATTTTATCCCCTTGGGGGTAGAATTAATCAAAATCCTTTCTTAGCGGATGCCTACGTCATAACATCTACCTGCATGCCAAATTTCAGCCCGATCCGTCCAGTGGTTTGGGCTGTGCGTTGATAGATCACTATGTCAGTCAGTCAGTCACCTTTGAGTTATATATATTTAGATTTTGTATTTACCCATGACAGTAGTTATGCTGTAAATATTAAGAGGTATTTCAACAATGATTTTTCATTTGTCTCTTAATTAGTGTCACACAAAAAATCTAGTTACCTCTATAATAGACTCAAGGTGGTATAATAAAAACTTAAATATGTAATTAATGATTTAATCTGTGATAAAGACTATCCGAAACTAGTTGTTTAGGTAAATTGACACTAATCCTACTATATATATATATTTTTGACATTTTTTAATATTAATTTTATATACTACTACTACCTTTTTTATATTTTTTTTACTTGGTGGTAGATTTCTAGGTAGGTACCACCGCAGTACCAGATATTCTGCCGCTAAGCAGTAGTGTGTAAACATTACTGTGTTGCGGTTTGAAGGGTACTGCAGCTAGTGAAATTACAGGGCTATTGAGACTAACCATCTAGTCTCAAAGTAATGAGCGCCAAAGCAGCGATGCCCTGGACTTTGTTTTGCTACTCAAAGTTCTGTGTATCGCTGCAATGGTCATGGACAGGTGTTATCTCTTAACATCAGGAGAGTGTCTCGTTCGTCTCATTATTGTTACATTTAAAAAAAGTCCGTGTTTGACCATCAACTTGCCTGATGGTAAGCGATGATGTGGTTGAAGATGAAACACGCTGACTTAGAAGATATCTATTCACTCTGACCTTGAAAAGATTTAGATTATATCTCAGGAAACAAGAGTGAAGAAGTAACAAGCATTCAAGCACACTCACAAACTTTTGTCTTTATCTCATCATCATCAACCGTATGACGTCCACTGCTGGATATAGGCCTCTCCCATTGATTTCCATAAAGACCGGTTGGAAGTGGCTCGCATCCAGCGCGTTCCTGCGGTCTTTATGAGGTCGTCTGTCCACCTTGTGGGCGGACGTCCTACGCTGCGCTTGCCGGTCCGTGGTCTCCACTCCAGAACTTTGCAGCCCCATCGGCCATCAGTTCTGCGTGCTATGTGCCCTGCCCACTGCCACTTCAACTTGCTAATGCGCTGGGCTATGTCGGCTACTTTAGTTCGTCTACGGATCTCCTCATTTCTGTGTCATCTCTCGTAGGGAGACTGAGCATAGCCCTCTCCATAGCTCTTTATCTATCTATCTAATACCTTTAAACGAGAAATTCTTGTATATATGAATATACAAGAATCTCGGAAACGGCTCCAATGTTCATAATGTATTTATGTAATTTTTTTATAATTGTTTTAAATGTTTGTTATATTGTTTTAAAGACTTACGACCTTTGTATGTAAATAGGTAGTAGATGATATGACATGACCTAAAGTCCTAAGTCCTATATAATACTGATAAACGTCATCTGTTTACCGAGTCTTAGTAAAGGTCTGGCCACACAATGCTCCTCGTACGGTTGACATGAATGATTTTGTAGCGATGATAGCTCAGTGGTTAGCGCGGTCGGTTCGCATGCCGTAGGGCGTGGGTTCAAACCCCAACAATGAGCTTGAGCTGCCGGTGAAGGAAAACATCGTGAGGAAATCATAGCGTGATGGTAGGGTACTTTCTAGTACTCGGCTGGTTAGCTACCACCCTCAAGCTGAAAATCTGCCGCCAAGCATCTAACGGTATGTTCCGGCAGCCTCACTTGAGAGCCAGTTCTATTCCAGGCTAGGTGTGCTTTACCATCTTCGACCACACCATCACTTAACATCAGGTGAGTTGTGGTCAAACACCTAACCTGTCAGCCATAAAAATAAAAATAAAATGTCTTCAGTGGCTATTGAAAACCTTACCGTGCATTATGGCCCAAAAGCTCAGAGATTAACTCAGACACAAATACAAATATTTTATTAATAACACCAATGTTACAAGTCAGTTCCGTAATATCATTTCAAATATATCATTAAAACACTGATTACATGTCAATGATTAAAAACCAAAATGACAAAATAAAGTGTGTCAAACCCCCTACGCAATTAACCAAACATAGCTAAGAACCACCTGAAAAGAAACAGGCTTTCAAGTAAGGCCATAGTATACCAAGCTGTCAAGTAAGGCCATAGAATACCAAGCTGTCAAGTAAGGCCATAGTATACCAAGCTGTCAAGTAAGGCCATAGTATACCAAGCTGTCAAGTAAAGCCATAGTATACCAAGCTGTCAAGTAAGGCCATAGTATACCAAGCTGTCAAGTAAAGCCATAGTATACCAAGCTGTCAAGTAAGGCCATAGTATACCAAGCTGTCAAGTCCGCGTATCAACCCGCATTTGTGTGTGGTCGGTTAGTAAAACAAATAATCAATCAAATGACTTTGGCCGATAAAAAATGCACTTATTTGTGCATTGATAAATTTAATCTAAAACAGGTATCATATATTGCGTAACACCTTTGTTTCAATTTTTTCGACAAATTGAAGGAGGATATACACGACAATTCAAACAAACGACCGATTCCAAGATGAATCGTTCTAATATTTTTGGGAATAAAATTGGCAGCCAAGCAAAACAAATAGCTTACAATGTTTATTCCTTTTTTATAGATCTAAGTTCTTCAGAGTATAAAGAAGACATTAATACATCTAGTTTGTTACCTCATAACTCTATCATTTTAATTATTTATATGATTTAAAAAATCAATAGTTTTTAATATCAGCAGTTCATAGATGCATTGATACATGCAAGACCATTAAGTCAACGCAAATCTATTACGTCAATCGATAAAATTATCTCACGACATATCTCGCGTGCACTGATCACGTGTGGGTCCTTGCGCTGTCGACACCCGCCTCCACCTACCTCCTCATACCGCGGGCGATCCGTGATTACTTTGGTAATGCTATAGTAATCAGTAATATTTTATGACCATAAATAACTATAAGGTTGCAGGCACACTAGTTATAAAAAAAAACACAATAAACCAACAACTTATATTAAACCAATAACAGAAAGTTGAAAAATCAGCCGCCAAGCATCTAATGGTATGTTCCGACAGCCTCACTTGGGAGCCAGTTCCATTCCAGGCTAGAAAGAAACAAAGAAAGAAACATTTATTTTGATACAAAACACTACATATAAATAATGACAAAAAAAATAAAAACTAGTTGTCGCTGTAGACTCCCAAGGGGGTAGGTGGTGGCTTACCATCTTCGAATACACCGTCACTTAACATCAGGTGAGCTGTGGTCAAACAGCTTTTGTAGCGATGATAGCTCAGTGGTTAGCGCGGTCAGTTCGCATGCCGAAGGGCGTGGGTACAAACCCCAACAATGAGCTTGAGCTGCCGGTGAAGGGAAACATCGTGAGGAAACCATAGCGTAGTGGTAGGGTACTTTCTAGTACTCGGCTGGCTACCACCTTCAAGTCGAAAATCTGCCGCCAAGCATCTAACAATGTCTTCCGGCAGCCTCACTTGAGAGCCAGTACCATTCCAGGCTAAGTGTGCTTTACCATTGTCGACCACACCGTCACTTAACATCACAAACACCGAGCTTGCCAAACATTAAAAAAAAACAGCCCAAAAAATAAGGTTGATTCGGAACCGACTACAAAAAGCAAAGTTATTATAAAGTTCTTAAAGTCGAAAAATAATTCGTCTCAATAGCCCTCAATTAGCTGGTCAAACGCCTAACAAGTTTTTTCAAATATTCTTGCTCGATGTTGTATTATCGCTAAAGCAACGAACTTTGTAATGTTAGTCATTGTTCTTAGTATTGTTGCAATAATTATTGGACATGAGTTATCTCTTACATTTAAGAGAATGACTTGTTCGTCGTTATTTCTTATCATAAAAAAACCGGCCAAGTGCGTGTCGGACTCGCGCAACGAGGGTTCCGCACAAACCTGTAGGTATATAAGTAAAAGTTATGGTATTTTTTTCAATGGTAATTTATGCTTTTCGCAATGTTTCCTTTATCTGTGCTATAAGACGTTGCTTCGTACCAAACAAGATTCTGAGTTCACGGGAAGTACTCTGTAGGTTTTTAATTTCGAGTGTCGAAAATTTGCAGCATAAACGGCTGTATCTTTTGATTGCGTTGGCTTAGAAATTTGATTCTTTCACAGCTCCAAGGGACAGTAGACCTGAGTATTTGATATGAATTTCAGCTTGATACCTCCACGCGTTCCTGAGAAAAAGGGTGTTGACAGGCAGACAGACGGACAACATAGTGATCCTATAAGGGTTCCGTTTTTTCCTTTTGAGGTACGGAACCCTAAAAATAATTGTTAGCAACGCAAGGCAGCTGGCATTGGCTTGAAGCTAAAACCCGTAGATCGGCCTGTATAGCGTGTCTTGGGAGAGGCCTACGTTCAGCAATGGACTATGATAGACTGATGATGATTATGATAAAGATATATTCTTTTGCAATAACATGAATACAATATGTGTATGATTTATGTTTAATATAAAAAGTTATGAGACGAACGAGATGCTCTCCTGATGGTAAGAGATAACGCCTGTCCATGACCATTGAACTTAAAAATACACAGTACGTAGCAAAACAAAGTCCAGGACGTCGCCGCTTTGGCGCTCATTACTTAGAGACTGGCGATGGTTAGTCTCAACAGCCCTGTAATTTCGCTAGTACCCTTCAAACCGGAATACACTAATGTTTACACACTACTGCTTGGCGGCAGAATATCTGGTACTGCGGTGATACCAGATGATCCGTAACAAGTTATATAAGTTTAATAGAATATATTCTTTTATATAAAAAAAAAATTTTTTTTTATGATATTCCGTGTTTTCCGTTCTACGTTGCCTGAAAGACATCTTTGTTATTATTTTATATACATATGATTTTTCTTGTTTACTGTACTTTTTAGGGTTCCGTACCCAAAGGGTAAAACGTGACCCTATTACTAAGACTCCGCTGTCCGTCCGTCTGTCACCAGGCTGTATCTCATGAACCGTGATAGTTGACAGTTGAAATTATCACAGATGTATTTTTGTTGCCGCTATAACATATACTAAAAAACAGAATAAAAAAATATTTAAGTGGGGCTCCCATACAATAGACATGATCTTTTTGCCGTTTTTATAGATAATGTTACGAAACCCTTCGTGCGCGAGTCCGACTCGCAGTTGGCCGGTTTTTTTATTTATATTTTTGGCGTGCGCAATAAAGAGTTTCTATCTAGCCTGTCAAAAATAAAAAAGGCTTTCTTCCCCCTGTTTTCAGCAGTTGAATAAAAGCAATAATTTTATGATGCTTCAAGTCAGTCAGAAACTTAGTATAGCGATGTTTTCCTTAAACTTTGTCCTGCAACTCGATGTGGGTGACATTAGATTTAATTGGAGGAGAAACTCATCTCCTTGATCATTCCTAATATTAGAAATGTGTAAGAACTATCAATATTTATTCCGCGTGCATCAGAACCAAGTTAAGATTTTGGCTGACATATTTCTATTGATAATATTTTTATATTAACATACTTTATATGGATAATATTTATATTGGCATACTTTATATTGAAAATATTTTTATATTCTCATACTTTATTTTGACACTTGTTTTTAGGGTTCCGGATAAATAAATGGTACGGAACCCTTCGTACGCGAGTCCAACACGCACTTGGCCGGTTTTTATTTATTTATAATTAGTGTTTTTGACATATAATTTATTGATATATTTGAAATGTTATTACGAAATTTGACATGCAACATTGGTGTTAGCAATAAAATATGTGTTTAATTTAATAGGAATGCTAGAGTATGTACTCATAGGCTAGTCTATAAATGTTGTTCATTACCGTATCTATGAGTGCCGTCACCTTGAAACACACGGAAGATTAAACGACGACAACTCATTGAACCTACGACCTTACTGCATAAACATAAGTGGGTACATGTACAATCATTTGCGAACTACCTTTATAGTAGAAACAGCTGATGTATGGAACTTCTTTAGGGTTCCGTACCTCAAAAGGAAAAAAACGGAACCCTTATAGAATCACTTTGTTGTCCGTCTGTCTGTCAAGATTCTCAGGAACGCGTGGAGGTATCAAGTTGAAATTCATATCAAATACTCGGGTCTACTGTCCCTTTGAGCTGTGAAAAAAATCAAACTTCTAAGCCAACGCAATCAAAAGATACAGCCGTTTATGCTGCAAATTTTCGCTCGCTAGGGAATCAAAACCTACAGGGTACTTCCCGTGAACTCAGAATCTTGAAATTTGGTACGAAGCAACGTCTTATAGCACAGATAAAGAAAAAATTTCGAAAAGCATAAACTACCATTAAAAAAAAATGCCACAACTTTTACTTATATACCTACAGGTTTGTACGGAACCCTTGGTGCGCGAGGCCGACTCGCACTTGGCCGGTTTTTTTATGATTGACAGGTTTGGTGTTTGACCATATCGTCTGATGTTAAGTTACGGTGTGGTCGAAGATGATAAACACACTTAGGTTGGATTGGAACTGGCTTTGAAGTGAGGCTACCGGAATACACCGGTGGCGTATTTTCAACTTGTGGTAGCTAGCCAGCCAAGGACTAGAAAGTATGCTACCACCATGCTATGGTTTCATGCCATTGAGCTATCATGGCTAAAATTTTTGTTACTATTAGTTTTTTATAATTTTAGTAGAATAATCGTGCTAAGTTACATCCAATTAGTTTCGACGTGATGCTCTTTCAAAATACAAACAGACAGGCAGTCAGACATAAATTAATAAAAAAAATTGCCGTGGTGGTGCCGGCGTTAGAATAGTACCCACCCTCTACCCGTGGTTGCTGGAAGAGTCGGCTAAGGGATGTAATCCGGAAGATGGGCAGCAGCGTCTTCCTTGAACAATCACACCTAACTGTGCTCGCCAACCTGCCTGCCAAGCGTGGCGAGTATTGGCAAAACCCCCCCAGGAGGAGGCCTATGTCCAGCAGTGGACGTCCTATGGCTGATGATGTGTATGTGTGCTTCACTATCGACAATAGAGTGCTCTGCAATTAAATTTTTGAAGTATATCCAATGTACAAATTTGACCTGCACCAGTTTTATGATAGGATTTTTTTTTTTAATGTAGAAGTAATGAGACGAATGTGACGTTCTCCTGATGGTAAGAGATAACGCCTGTCCATGACCATTGCAGCGATACACAGAACTTTGATTAGCAAAACAAAGTCCAGGGCGTCGCTGCTTTGGCGCTCATTACTTTGAGGCATTATTGTAACGATGATAGCTCAGTGGTTAGCGCGCTCGGTTCGCACGTCGAATTCAAATCTCAACAATGTGCTTGAGCAGCTAGTAAAGAATAACATCGTGTGGAAACCAATTTTCTAGTATTCGGCTGGCTAGCTACCACGCTCAAGTTAAAAATCTGCCGCCAAGCATCTAACGGTGCGTTCCGGCAGCCTCACTTGAGAGCCAGTGTCATTCCAGGTGCGTTTACTATCTTCGACCACACCGTCACTTATGTAACATCAGGTGAGCTGAGGTCAAAAAACTAGCCTGTCAACCATTTAAAAAAAATACATTTTATGGTTATTCTCAACAACGCTCTTATGTCGCTGCAGCACCCTTCAAACCGGAACACAGTAATGTGTGCACACTACTGCTTGGCGGCAGAATATCTGGTACTGCGCTGGTACCTGGCTGGCTGGCTGGATGACCTGCTAATAAACCGCCAAGTAAAGTAAATAAAGATGAGATTACGTTTTAGTCGGATAATTTTAAAATAGCTTTGTGTACGTATAAAGGATATAACGAAAACAAAGAACTGGCAACAGTTCAAAGACTCGGGAAAAACTGAATAATTTAGTTTTTTTTTTTAAATAATTTAATCTTTGTTCAAAAGACAAGACGGCGGTAGCTAGCCAGCCGAGTACTAGAAAATACCACACTATGCTATGGATTTTTAAAATAATTATATTTCTTGGTGGTAGATTTCCTTAGCAGGAGGTCGTCTAGGTAGGTACCACCCAGATATTCTGCCGCTAAGCAGTAGTGTGCAAACATTACTGTGTTCCGGTTTGAAGGGTACTGCAGCTAGCGAAATTACAGGGCTATTGATACTAACCATCTAGTCTCATTATAACTATCTGTCGCTTATTTGTATATATATCCTCTTTATACAAATATTTATTTTATATATATTAGTGTATTTTTAGTTATTCTAATTAATCTATGTATTAGGATATATTATAATTATTAGAATGTAGATATATGTCATAATTTTGTATTCTCCTATATGCATATCCTCGTTATTGACACACCCCGTTTTTTCTTCCTCTAATCCTTTCCATCCTGAGGTTGCCTGGAAGAGATCGCTTTTAGCGATAAGGTCGCCAGTTGTTACACCTATTTACTAGTTAATTTCTTCTGTATTATGTAATTTTAAGTGTGTACAATAAATTCATTCATTCATTCTCAAAGCAATGAGCGCCAAGGCAGCGATGCCCTGGGCTTTGTTTTATTACTCAAAGTTTTGTGTGTCGCTGCAATGGTCATGGACAGCCGTTATCTCTTAACATCAGGAGAGCGTCTCGTTCGTCTCATTACTGTTACATAAAAAAAAAATATGTATATAATATTTACTTGTAGTTTTTGAAGTCTGCTACAACTTGGAACAATACCGTCGCATACCAACGTGTATAGTAGTGGGCAACCGCAGACTTATCTGCTATAAAAATATATCCAATTTTTATTGTTGATACGTGCGTAAACATAGCCGTGGTGGTGCCGGCGTAAGAATAGTACCCCACCCTCTCTACCCGTGGTTGCCGTAAGAGTCGGCTAAGGGATGTAATCCGGAAGATGGGCAGCTGCGTCTTCCTTGAACAATCACACCTAACTGCGCTCGCCAACCCGCCTGCCAAGCGTGGCGAGTATTGGCAAAACCCCCCCAGGAGGAGGCTGATGATGTGAAAACATTGGAGAATATATATTTAGTATAAACTGTATTGTTAAAGTAATTGGATCGAGTATTCTCGGCGAGTTTTATCTTTTATCTGAAACTTGGCAGGTGGTATTCTTATTCGGAATGTGGGTTATAGGTCAATTAGGAGCCAGTTCCATTCCAAGCTAGTCGTGATACTAGATACTTGGCGGCAGATTTTCAACTTGAGGGTGGTAGCTAGTCGGCCGAGTACTAGAGTGTACCCTACCACCACGCTATTGTTTCCCTTCACCGGCAGCTCAAGCTCATTGTTGGGGTTTGTACCCACGCCATTCGGCATGCGAACCGACCGCGCTAACCACTGAGCTATCATCGCTACAAATTCGAAATATCTCAAAATATATATAACTCAAAGGTGACTGACTGACTGACATAGTGATCTATCAACGCACAGCCCAAACCACTGGACGGATCGGGCTGAAATTTGGCATGCAGGTAGATGTTATGACGTAGGCATCCGCTAAGAAAGGATTTTAATTAATTCTACCCCCAAGGGGATAAAAAGGGATGAAAGTTTGTATGAAACTTTGTCAATTTTAAACCGATCGGGCTGAGACTTTGCATGCATAAAGCTACTATGACGTAGGCATCCCCTAAGAAAGGATTTTGAGATGCAGGCTATATAAGATTAGTAATACTTACTTAGGACTTACTTACTACATAGGATACTTTTCATCATCATCATCATCATCATCATCGATCACCACGCGGGTAAAACCGCGGGGCGCAGCTAGTTTTCTAATATAATACTTCAGAGGTAATAATAAAAAATTGTTCGTCGTCTTTTAAAAGTACACTATTTATTGGTTAGTAGTTAATTCTTTTGGCCATTAACTCTTGATATGTAATCCCTTTACCTGCCTTATCAACATGGAAAGATTATTTATATACCTAGGTAGATAAGCGTGTATTTATGAACTACCATCGGACGTTGGTGCTAGGTGGAACATTGTAGAACTGAGGACAAAGACCTCTATAGTTGATAAAGAAATATTTTTGATTGTTGAATGAGTAGGGTTTTGTAGCGATGATAGCTCAGTGGTTAGCGCGGTCGGTTCACATGCCGAAGGGCGTGGGTTCAAAGTCCAACAAAGCTCTTTGAGACTTTCGATGGTTAGTCTTGACAGCTCAGTAATTTTGCTGCAGTACCCTTCAAACTGACGACCTAAGATTAAGGTTATCTGCGAAGTGAACTCATACAGATTACTGATCGACAATAACAAAACACACGATGTAGCGATGATAGCTTAGTGGTTAGCGCGGTCGGTTCATATGCCGAAGGGCGTGGGTTCAAACCCCAACAATGAACTTTAGATAATTGATTGGTTCAGGCGTTACTTTGCGGAAGTTAAGCGAAAATATACTAAATCACATTATCACATCATCAGCCATAGGACGTCCATTGCTGGACATAGGCCTCCTCCTGGGGGGGTTTTGCCAATACCCGCCACGCTTGGCAGGCGGGTTGGCGAGCGCAGTTAGGTGTGATTGTACAAGAAAGACGCTGCTGCCCATCTTCCGGATTACATCCCTTAGCCGACTCTTACGGCAACCACGGGGAGAGAGGGCGGGGTACTATTATTACGCCGGCACCACCACGGCACAATACTCTATATATATACCTTGAACACTCAAAATGAACTTGAGCTACTAGTTTAGGAAAATATCGTGAGGAAACCATAGCATGGTGGTAGGGTACTTTCTAGTACTACTCGGCTGGCTAGCTGCCACACGCTTTCCATCCTAAGGTTGCCTGGAAGAGATCGCTTTTAGCGATAAGGTCGCCAGTTGTTACAACTAGTTTATTTCTTCTGTATTATGTAATTTTATGTGTGTACAATAAAGAATTATTCATTCATTCATTCATTCATACGAGAGTTGAAAATTTGTCGCCAAGCATCTAACTGTGTGAACCGGTAGCCTCACTTAAGAGCCAGTTCCATTCCACACTAGGTGTGTTTACCATGTTCGACCACACCATCACTTAACATCAGGTGAGTTGTGGTCAAACACCTAATAATTTTTTGTCAAAACGTCTTTTTTATTTCCAGTATGGCAGACAGCACATCGAAGTGGCAAAGAAGGTGCAAAGGAGCGACAGCTCGTCTGATGATGAAGATGAAGACCCTCCTATACCTGATGATAAACCGCCTTCCGCCATCATCAAGGAAAACGGAGTCGGGAACGGTGAGCTGCATGTTGGAAAACGGTTTTCTTATTTCACGCTTTGCCACGCTGGATGTGCATAATTATCACGTTTCGAAACTCAAAAACTCAAAACTCAAAGTGCTTTATTTCCTTTAGACCTTACAGGACTCTTGGACACGTCACACATCACAAATTATAAACATACTTAAAACTAGGAAATAAAGTGATCACTTTGATCTTTCGGCTTGATATACCCTTTGCTTACAACCCTGTATAATTAGGTGGTGTCCATTAATTACGCTAGACGTAGTGGGTTGTCGATTTCGAATATTTTTTATTTAATTATTTCGAAATAGGCTTATGTTTGACCATCTCGCCTGATGTTATAAACATACGGCACGAATCTTTTATAATAAGCTTTAATCATAAGAAATAATTTAAAAAAAAACCGGCCAAGTGCGAGTCGGACTCACACACGAAGGGTTCCGTACCATTATCTATGAAAAAAGCCAAAAAAATCGCGTTTGATTATTGTTGTTATAGCGGCAACAGAAATACATAATTTGTGAAAATTTCAACTGTCTAGCTATCGCGGCTCTTGAAATACAGCCTGGTGACAGACAGACGGACAGAGAGACAGCGAAGTCTTAGTAATAGGGTCCCGTTTTTACCCTTTGGGTACGGAACCCTAAGAAGTAAATAGATTTAAAAGGAAATCATATATGAAAGAATGGTTGGGACAGCTAGAGTACAGATCCGCAGGAAACATACTGGCAAGAGTGGAGTAACTACCGCTTAAAACCTGAGCTCCCGATTGATATACTATCTCTTAATAATAAAACATAATAAACACAAATAATACAATAGAATAATCTAATCATAGATAGATAACTCTTTATAGTTCACACTAAAATTACATATATGTAAATAAAAACAAATTTAACATTTAAAATACGCTGGGGTAGAAGTGTTCTATAGTATGTACTATGACTATAGTCTGACTATATTATATACTACGATTATAGTCTGACTATAGTATATCCATCCAGGCTAGGTGTGCTTTACCATCTTCGACCACACCGTCACTTAACATCAGGTGAGATGTGGTCAAACATCTAGCCTGTCAAAAATATATATATATATATATATATATATATATACTCCGATTATAGTCTGACTATAGTATATATTCCGAAATAGACCACGAATTGGCAAACGTAGCGTAGGACGCCCTGAGACTCGATGGAGTGACGATATACGTAGGACAGCTGACGGTGGATGAAAACAAAAAGCTGAAGATCGTGCTAGTTTGATTTTTTTCACTATATTATGAATGTTAGTCAACCTATCGAAATCCACTGCTGGACTTGGCCTCTAGTAAAAATTGGGCGGCTTATCGCTTAGAGCGATCTCCTGATAGTAAGAGATAACGCCTGTCCATAACCATTGCAGCGATACGTAGAAATTTAAGTGACAAAAGAAAGTCCATCGCTGCTTTGGCGCTCATTACTTTGAGACATTAGATGGTTAGTCTCAAGAGCCTTGTTATTTCGCCGCTTTCACTACTGCTTGGCGGCAGAATATCTGGTATTGTGATGGTGCCTACCTAGACGACCTCATGGTAAGAAGAGTTACCACTAAATAAAAATCTCTTCCAGGCAAACATGGTTAGGATAGGACCGAAGAGTTAAAAAAAAAACATAATTATGAAACATAAACCTAATTTTTTGTTTTATTTTTTATTACATAGCTTTTTTAATTCTATAAACTTAACAATTTAATATTTAGTAGGGAGATAGAGGCTGCAGCAACAAGACGAAACATTTTTTTTTAATTATTGACAAGCTACGTGTTTGATTACAGCTCACCTGATTTAAGTTATGGTGTCGAAGATGGTAAACACACCTAGCCTGGAATGGTACTGGCTCTCAAGTGAGGCTGCCGGAATATATCGTTAGATGCTTTGCGGCAGATTTTCTATTTCAGGGTGGTAGCTAGATAGCAGAGTTCTAGAGAGTACCCAACCGACCGTGCTAACCACTGAGCTATCATTGCTTCAGTTGTAAATAATTACTGTTTTGTTGAACAAACCAATAAAGTTATTTGTATTCGGTCAGCGATGGAGCACGCTAAATTTGATTTTTAATTTCAGGTACAAAGATGACGGTGATAGAACGCCAGGAGATCCTCGGCCCTTCCCCAGAGTTGAATTACAAGCGGAGTTCGAGCCAAGAGAGAGTCGCGAACGGGCACCGATCCCTTAGCACTACTAGAGGAGAGGTAAGTTTTCTTACTGTAATAGACGAACGAATCGCTTTTCTGATGGCAAAGTAAGTGAAACATCTATAAGTAGAACATCTTCGCGATAAATAGGCGACAAGAGTGGGAAGAGGCGGCGCGATGAGGGCAGAGGACGCTTGCCGGCGATCACTACACGAGTGCCGGCCGAGCAGGCGGGGCTTAGCACGTAAATGTTATTGTTTTCTGTTGTGTAGGTTGGTGTTCATGTTCAAATTTTATAGGTTGGTGACTTTTTAATAAAAAGGTATTAAAAAGTCGTAGAAGTTTACATGTGTCTTATGGATTTGATGTTAGCGAAGCTGCGAACAAAAAAGATCGATGGAAGATTTGTTCGTAGATGCGATGTCGACATCCCTGCCCGCGCCGAGCGTTAAACCTGCGTTAATCAACGCTTGTGGGGAAGATGGTCTAGTTACTCGGTGCCGCGCGTTCCAAGTACTTTGATTTGAGTAACAAAACAAAGTTCAGGGCATCGCCGCTCGTTACTTTGAGATATTCGATGGTGGATTTCTGAGAAATGATTTCTTTATTGCAGACGAACCTTCTATTCCATATTTCGCATTGCATGGACTTGGTTAAGGCCGGCATGGAATCTATAATCGAAGACCAGGTCACGTCCGTCTTCGAGGCCGAGGAGTTGAGGAGCTGGAACTTACTTACCAGGACTAATAGGTAAAGATAAAGATTAAGGTAAAGATTTTAACAGACTCTTGAGTTGTTAATCTAACTATACTCGGAATAAATACTATAGTCAGACTATAGTCGTAGTATATACTATAGTCAGACTATAGTCGTAGTATATACTATAGTTGGGGTTACACTATAGTCAGACTATAGTTGGAGTATATACTATAGACAGACTAGTCTGTGATAGCGATGGTTGTTGTCAAGACGATAATCGAAGACCAAGTCACTTTAGGTTTTGTAGCGATGATAGCTCAGTGGTTTTCGGATTACACGCTGAAGGTCGTGGGTTCAAATTCTATGAGCTATCGATGAAAGAAAATATTGCGACGAAACTGTAGCTTGGCAGTAGTTGCTTAAAAGGTGACTATCATCGGACTGTTGAGATATTACGTTTACTCAATTTATATTAGATTAAATAATGATTTTTTTAATTGTGAGATAGATATAATTGATTAGAATAGTCGGATATAGTTATCCTACAGTCTAAGTTTTGTAGTGGAGGTCGTCATAGAGATAAACGAAGACCAGGTTTTCGGGAACGTATAGTTCAGGAGCTGGAACCTGCTAAACAGGATGAATAAGTGACCATTATCAGATTCTGATCTGTAATGTACTCGTATTTTAATTTTGGTAATATTGCATTGGATGTGATCAAGATTATAGTCGGATATAGTCAGACTATAGTCGGAGTATTGTAGAAAAGATTGTCATTACAACAATTATAGAAACTTAGGTCACCTCCGTCTTCGAGGGCGTGGAGTTGAGAGTTTATTGTGTTATAAGTATGTATTTACAACAAAAAAAGTATACAAGTATTCTATCAGTTATCTGATTCTCACAGTAAAAGATTTTCATAATTTGACGCTGTGTGAAATATTCCTTAATATTTGTAATTAATTCACGTAGTTGAAGTATCTTTCTAAAATAAATAACAATTAAGCTTAAATTTAATATTTTTCAGACAATACGAGTTCCTAACATGGCGACTTACCATCATATGGATGATGGGCTTCGTCGTCAGATATTTCTTCTTGCTGCCACTAAGGATATTTATTTTCTTTATTGGGGTAAGTTTAGTGCAACTATAGTTAAATATTTTAGTGTAACTATAGTTCGCTATAGATAGTTGACCTTGACACTTAATTCCATAAAGGTTTATGAAAATATTTGCGGTTTTACCCGCATTTTCCGAGATAAAAAGTAGTCTATATCTTAATCGCGAATATAAGCTATCTGCGTACTAAATTTCATCTAAATCCGTTAAGCCGTTACAGAGTTAAGAGATAACATACATATATAAAGACAGACAAACTTTCTTATTAGTGTAATGAATAGTGGTTATATGTAAAAGTAATGAGACGAACTAAATGCTCTCCTGATGGTAAGAGATAATGTCTGTCCATGGCCATTGCAACGGTACCTAGAACTTTAAGTAACGAAACAAAGTCCAGGGCTTCGCTGCTTTGGCGCTCATTACTTTTAACAAGTATAAAAAAATGTTAGGCGTTTGACCACAGTCGGTAAGACAGTAAGTGATGGTGCGGTGGTAAATGCACCACATCTGTCTATTCTCGAACGAGATGGATTTTTATATTATATTATTATCATGTAGATCTATTTTTAGAAATTATCATTCTAGTTTAGTTTATTTGTGTTTCAATAATTGTTTTATTAATTTTATTTTTCTGTTTCTTTTCCCTTCTCCGCCTATCTGCATGGCAACACCAATCCGTCAAATGAATACAAATTTCATATCAAAAAATGCTAAACGGGTCCAACTTTTCAAAAAAATCTACATTCTACCGAAATGGTACAAAAATTCTACCAAAATGGCCGATTTCTACCAAAAATAGGTCGTGACGATGATAGTGGCAACCTCGTTTGTCAGTCTTCTACCGGCTGGTAGAATTCGTCGCTATCTCGGCGCGTTTTCCTATATGGTCTCTATACGCACGATAATGCGCGGTCTTTCCTGCACAACTACTTTCCACGATCTCCATTATATGCCGAAAAGTAACGGATTCTGTGTTGCCAACCACACCAGCCCGATCGACGTCGGAACTTTGAGTGTCAACCAGTGCTTCTCTTTGGTAGTATACTTTTTTTTATCGGGAATATATTTTTGCAATGCCGGGAAAATATTTTTGTTAATGTTGGCGATTTTTTTTCTCAGGGTTATTAGTGATGTTCTGATTTTGCACTCATGGCATTCGATTTTTAATAAGTATTCTGGAACTGTCCATATTTCGCATGTCCATCACTTTAGTTCATAAAGCGTCGGTGTTATTAATGATGACAACAAAAAAAACTGTAATACACAATGAGGCCTTTTTGTTTTACGGCGGACAATTGTAAAGAGGCAGTTGCCAAAAACGAACAAAGAAAAATGTCGGCAATGGGTATTTCGACAGTTCTGAATGACTTACTTAAAAATCAATTTTGGTGGGAAATTCTCTCATTCATTCGGCGGGAAATTTTGACATGACACATTTATGAATGACGTTCTGAAGTTGACATGATTGCACGGAAAGTGTTGTCTATGCTTTTGTGTTAGTCCTGTTTTATGTTTTTTTTTTCCAGGGTTTATTGTAATCTTATACAATGCATGTTCATATGGTTATATAATAATTATTTAACCACATTATTTTCTAAGTAAAAAAAAACATTTACTATAAATTAACGTTTTAAATTAGACACGAAAAACTGGAAAATCAAAAATTCTTTATGTGATCTGTGAAGACTAATTATGGATAGACTAAAAATTACTTAATTTTGTATATACATATGCATAAGTTTTACTTAAAAATGCCTTATTAGACGTAAAAACGAGGCGTGCCAACTTTTAGCAACGTTTTTAGTAATGTTCTAAAATTTTAGCCATCTGCTAAAATAACTGTTATAACTAACCTGCTAAAATTAAATAACTGTTATATTCAAAACGTTATACTTACGGACATGACTTAACGACACAGGTCTAAATTGTAAAATGTCAAATCAAATGGAAATTACCAAAATTCTGCCTGTTCATCATTATTTTGGCTGTCATCACTCATCATGGTATTTGATCATGGTATTCCATCATTATTGCTAGGTTTGGTGGTTGGTAATATCAACTTGGTGCGTCGGCCTCCTTCCTGAAGCGGCGTACAAGCAACGTATCAACTCTTCGGTCGCTCACGCGTGCTTCAACTTTCTATCGAGATGTATATCGATGGTAATTACTTACCACGATGATCACAATAAGCCTGGGAACGGGATATGTGTTGCAAACCATACGAGCCCAATCGATGTGCTGGTTCTTATGTGCGACAATTGCTACTCTCTGGTAAGTACGTAGAAGATTTTTTACAAGCCATAAAATTGTAAAAAAAAACAAAGATCTCATTTCTAAAAAAAATTTTGTTTTTTGTTTAAACACGAACAGTAGACACAAAAACAGAAAAGTTATTTTACGAAATGAGAACGAATAAAAAAATAATATCTTATATTTATGATGAAATAGTTATTTCTGGGAAAGGAACTTTTTTATTGTTAAAAAATATTCATATTCATTAAAAAATATTAAAAAAAACACAATTTTTTCTATCGTTTTTTTGGAATCTATTGTGACTTTTCGTGTTTTTATTGTAAAAGAAAAAAAAAATCGGCTATTCATCATAAAAGTTTGTTGAATTGGAAACTACGATATTAATATTTATGCATTCCTTAATTCATGACATTTTAAAACGTTTAAGACTTTTATATAAATCTCTGTCTTTTCCAAGTTATGTGCGTATTGTCGATGACTTCAAACGGCGAAGGAAAACATCATAAGGAAAATTACGTCTGAGTTTTAAAAAAAAATCTGGAAGATGTGTGACGTCTGCTTAACCGCACTTGGCCAGTATGGTGACTATTATCTTACCCTACTTACAATAAGAAGAGGCTCGCGTCCAGCAGTGGGAAAGTTCATAAAAACAAGGTTGATTCGAATTCGGAAAGTTTTAAATTCATTCGAATAGAGGGCCTAGTTCTTTATTATATAAAAAGTAATGAGACGATCGTAACGCTCTCCTGATGGTAAGAAATATTCCGTGACTATTGCAGCGGTAACCAGAACTTTGAATGATAAAACAAAGTTCAGGGCGTCGCTGCTTTGGCGCTTTTTACTTAGTATTCTGTGATTTTACTTATTTACAGAAATAATACCAGTACTATACTACAAGTACCCGTAAGTTTTTATTATATTGGGCAAAAACATCATCCGCATCATAAATTAAATAGGGGTATGTTGTTTGTCCGTCCGCTTGAATATAAGTGTTGGGAAAGCATGACAATGCTTCGGGAAAATGTATTATGACAATGCTTAGAATGTGTTATAATTATGTACGTTAGTATAAGTTATATTACTGTCTTAGAGTATATATTTATTTTATGCTGTTCTAAATTCTTTAATGTTTAACCACAGCTCACCTAGTGTTAAGTGACAGAGAGTTTCAACTTGATTACGGTGGGTGGTAGCTAGCCAGCTGTGTACTAAAGAGTACACTACCACCATGCTATGGTTTCCTCACGATGCTTTCCTTTGCCGGCAGTAAAAGCTCATTGTTGGGGTTTAAATCCACGCTCTTTGGCATGTGAACTGACTGCGCTAACCACTGGTTATCTCTACAAGTCGATTTTATTCAGTTATTTTATTATTTTTATAAGAACTGATGAAACGAACGAGGTACCTGATGGTACTCGATAACGCCTGTCCATGGCTTTTGCAGCGAAATCCAGAACTTTGAGTAACAAATTATCTCTAGAGCATCACTGCTTTGGCCCTCATTACATTTTATTAGACGATAGACCTTTTTAGCAGATTGTCTAGGTAGGCTCTGCAGTATCTGCTGTCTATCAGTGATGTGTAGATATTACTGTGCTCCGGTTTGAAGAGTACTGCAGCTAGAAAATTTAAGACTAACCATCGGAAGTCTCAAAGTTATGAGCGCCTTAGCAGCGATGCCCTGGACTTTGTTTTGGTACTCCAAGTTTAAGCATAGTTCTTTTATGATAAATTCGGAAGTAAATGTTTTTTAAACTGAGACAGCGTCATGTGTAAATTTAAACTACATATTTTTTTAAATTCAATACGCAATGTGTACTTTGCAACAACTGCTATGGTATTTTATCGATATAAGCCATTCACAAAGATGACTTCACATGTTTGTATATGTCTGCTCTTTAGCATATGATCTCTTTATTTTTGTCAGTTGATGCTAATAGTGGGATCGTATTTCAGATTGGTCAAAGGCACAATGGTTTTCTAGGGCTGTTACAGCGAGCCCTCGCTCGGGCTTCGCCCCACATCTGGTTTGAAAGGTCTGAGGTTAAAGACAGACATGCCGTTGCTAGGAGGTGAGGATATGAAATATTAAGCATGGTGTTATTTTTTCCATATACAAGTAATATTAATCTAAGTATATTAATCATGATAACTTTTCTAATGTTATAAATTAAATATTTATTACTAAAAATTTCCATACTGGCCTGACTGGGAAATACCGTCATTCTCTACATTGTCTTTATCTCTATGTCAATAAATAAAATTAATACGAATTGATCAACAAATAAGTAGTAACTTTAGTAACTAATAAACTAATAATTAACAAGTTTCACATATTGATTAACAAATAATAATTAGCAAGTTTAGCATATTGCCGAACAAATAAATAGCAAGTTATTGTATACCCAAAAGGGCACAGCATGTTGAGAGATTATATTTACATAAGATCCTTTGATACACAGGCGGACAATATAATAATTGTAATTTGAAAGTTTAACATATTGATCAAAAAATAAATGGCAACTATGAAATGAATCAACAAAATAAATTGCAAGTTTCACATATTGGTCAACAAATAAATCACAATTGTATAAACTAATCAACAAATAATTACCAAGTTTAGCGTATTGATCAACAATTGATAAGCAGCTTAAACATTTCATAATTTTAGGTTAAAAGAGCATATATCAGTGGCGGACAACCCTCCGATCCTGATCTTCCCTGAAGGCACTTGCATCAACAACACGTCCGTGATGCAATTCAAGAAGGGAAGCTTCGAAGTCGGCGGAACCATATACCCCGTCGCTATCAAGTAAGTGTTGAAATAAAACAAAAAACGAAAAAATTTGATTCAACCTTCATTGTTAAATACTGGAATTAAATGCCCTGATAAATTTAATTTGGTTGCTTTCATGTCTGAAAAGATTGGTTTATTCTAGGAAAACGTGCTTCATTGTAGACGTCAACCCCTTATCGGTAGTACAAAGCTGAAGGGATAATTTTTCACGATCTCAGAGTTGGACCCATAGTAAAAGTTGTTCATTATGAGTACAATGATATCCTTTTGTACACTACATTTTGTACCCCGTATGAAGAGGGCTTGATTAAACACGATTCTGGTACCGTCACAGCAAATTTATTTCTGAATGAATTTAAATTAGAAAATTGTACAATACGAAGCAATCGTAGGTACGTCTGTTAATAAGGATGGTCACTGTACAACAATAATAATAATAGTAGTCGTCATGGGAAACGGTCTTATAGCGAAGTCGTCCAACGAAGAGTCTCGACCAACATCTTAAGAGACTCGCTAGACGGTTGGATGAAGGGTTAGATCATTACTTATTAATTTGTATAGACTACAGGAGTCCCCAACCACGGGGGCCTGCCTCCCTTGGGAGACGTCAAGAGACGATTGCGTTTTAAAAAATTATCATCACATATCATTAATTCTGTTTGTCACTGTTTCGAAATGCGACGTCGCCAGTTGTTAAAATAATGTATTGTTTCTTTTTTATCATATTTCTTTCAATTCGGTAATAAAGTATTATTATACTTGCTAATATTGAACAAATAACTCTCAGTTTGTTTCAGAGAGTAAAAAAGTTCCAATTGTATTGCGTCTTTAATTTTTGTTATCGTTTAATATAACACAACTTGTTGTATTGTTCCGACAGCATCACTTGAGAGCTAGTTCCATTCTAAGATTGGTGTGTTTATCATCTTCATCAGGTGACCAATGGTGGAACACCTAGCATGTCAAAAATTAGCGATAAAACCGCCAATTTTACACTAATAATAAATAATTATCGTTTATCGTTTCACATACAGCGCCTTTTATCCCCAAACTGAGCAATGCTTGTATATATATTTTTTTCTGAATACATACAGTACACCTGGACACAGAACATTTATAGCCACATAAATGTTTATCCTGGTGGATTACGAACCCACGTTCCCACGAACCCACAGCTCTTGAAGCAGATTGTTGATGAAATGTGTTTCCATTTTAGATACGACGCTCGCTTTGGAGACGCTTTCTGGAACAGTTCTCGTTACGGGATGCTGCACTATCTCCTGAACATGATGACTTCATGGGCCATTGTCTGCGACGTATGGTATCTTCCGCCCATGACGAGAGCGGCCGACGAATCAGCAGTCGACTTCGCTAACAGAGTAAAGGCGGTCATAGCTAGGAGAGGAGGCCTTGTCGATTTACAGTGGTAAGTTTTATTACTCAAAATTGATTTAGTCTAAGTTCAGATTTTAACACTTAAAAAAAAGTTTACTGAAACTAGTAAGTACTCCCATAATACTCGACTGATTGGCTACTACTCAAGTTGAAAATCTACTGTTAAGCACCTAACGCTGTGTTCAACCTCACTGTTTATCATCTTCGACCACACCGTCACTTAACATCAGATGAGCTGTCGTCAAACATCTAGCCTGTCAACTATAAAAAAGGAATAAAAATTGGTCTACTACTTGCCAAGTATTGACTTCCAGCTCTTGGAGTTCCTTCACTTCATCCTTCTATCTATTAACTGACCAATGGGACAGGTGTAAAAAAGCTGACAGCTCCTTTGACGATTATGAAAACTTTGACGACTATTGAGATTTTAATTATTTTATTTTTTATTTTTCTTTTTGGCATTCTATTGTTATTGTTTTGTGACATGACATATTGACATTTAATTGTATTCCTTATATTTGTGTGAACTTTGACATTTTGATTTATATACTAACATGCTAGCTATAAGTAACTCAAAATTTGACATTTTTAACAATTGTGAGGTAAATGTAACTGGGTGTATCCGTTTTTTCCTCAATAAACAAATTTAATTTAATTTAATACTTGGGACAGCTGACATGCCTTTTGCCTTCCGGTAGACTGAAATACGCTCTTTTAAAGGCACGATGTTCCTCCAGGAATGAATCCTTTCAAGATGTCGAAGCTAATAGAACCTATAGCACAATTTTCAATTCAATTTATTTATGACACATGTACCTATAGCAATTTTGCACGAACAAGCAATTTATAAGATACAATCCGTTGGACTCCGGACAAGGAATTCCGGTTGCTGAAGCCGATCTCTACTTGCGGGTACACAAACGTAGACTAAAATTTCTAAAAACTAAAACAAACATTAAGAATATGCGTAAACAAGCAATAACAAGCAAAGCAAGTTTCGGCTTTTCGTTTCCATCCACCGCCAGCTGTCCTACGTATATCGTCACTCCATCGAGTCTCAGGGCGTCTTATGCTACGTTTGCCAATTCGCGGTCTCCATTCTAGAACACTACTACCCCAGCGGTTATCGGTTCAGCGACAGATATGTCCAGCCCATTGCCACTTCAGCTTGCTAATACGCTGAGCTATGTCTGTGACTTTTGTTCTCTGGCGAATTACTTCGTTCCGGATACGATCCCTCAGAGAAATGCCAAGCATAGCTCTTTCCATAGCTCGCTGAGCGACTTTGAACTTGTGGACCATTCCCGCTGTGAGTGTCCACGTTTCGGCTCCGTAGGTCATGACAAGTAGAACGCACTGATTGAAGACTTTTGTCTAGATGACGAGAAGATTTGGAATAAAGAGTTATATTATTATTTATGTTTTCCAGGGACGGACAACTGAAACGTGTCAAAGCGAAAAAAGAATGGCGTGAATTACAACAAGAAGAATTCAGCAAACGTTTAAAAGGCGAATAAATAGTGCTAAATAAATAATAAATATAATAAAAATAACTAAAGTGATAGCAGTTGCTAATGAAAATAAACGTTAAACGTGATAAGTTATAAATAACAGTGAAATACAATAACAGTGTTGGTGATAGCATTAGCAATGTGCTAAATAAAAAAATAGCATGCTATTAAATAACAGTATAATGAAATAACTGTTCGGAAAAAGAAAGGATTAGCGTGTAACGAAAAATAGCATGATATTATGGTTGTAATTGAATGCTAATTGTAAAATAACAGGTACGAGATATTAGTATACGTTAAAATGTTAGATTGAAAAAAAAATGTGATTGAAAATGTTGAGATTTAAAAAAAAAACTTGAATTATTAGCATTTATTTAAAAAAGATATTTACGTCATAATTAGGAATGGTTTTAGATATCTGTAGCGGTGATAGCTCAGTGGTTAGCGCGGTCGGTTCACGCGCCGGAGGGCGTGGGTTCAAACCCCAACAATGATCGATCAGCCTCATTTTAAAGCCAGTTCTATTCAGGTGTGCTTTACCATCTCCCACCGTCACTTAACATCAGGTGAGTTGTGGCCATAAAAAAAAAACATTTAAGAAGCTAGACGTTTCACCACAGCTCGTGTGTTGGTCTGATCGAAAATGGTAGTACGCATAGTCTAATATTCTATTTATGCAAGATTTCTAATGAAGTTTCGGCAGCCTAGTTGTGAGTCTGGCTTCCAATCTGAAGGTCCTAGGTTCGAATCCCGCCACAATCTTAAGTTATGTGAGTATTGCTGACTTTGAATGGTGAAGGAAAAACATCGTAAGGAAACCTACATGTCATTAAAAAAAAACTCGAGGTTGAAGTCAAACCCACCCTTGGCCAGCGTGGGGGACTACGACCTTACGTTTCTAACAATTCACCCAGCAGTGGGACAATTAAATGATTTCAAGATTTTTGTAAAAAAATATGTTTGTTTTTTTCTAAATCTCAACACCAAGGTATAGTTTTAAATGGATGAAGCAATATATTTTTGGAATGCTCAATTATGATGGAACTTTTGCGAACGGAGTATAAATTTTTTATAGAACACTACGCTGATCTGAACAAATAAAAATAATTTGCTTGTCTTTCCGGTGCATTTATTGAACGACTTCAAAAAATGGAGGAAGTTCTCAATTCGTCTGATTTTTTTTTAATACGTGTGTTCCCCGATTAGTCGAAAACGCCTGGGCCAGTTCAAGTTTTTTTGGGGTTCCGTACCCAAATGGTAAAACGGGTATATTAAGACTCCGCTGTCTGTCTGTCTGTCTGTCCGTCTATATCTCATGAACCGTTATAGTTAGACAGTTGAAATTTACACAGATGATGTATTTCTGTTGCCGCTATAACAACAAATATTAAAAAACAGAATAAAATAAATATTTAAGGGGGCTCTCATACAACAGACATGATTTTAATGCTGTTTTTATAGATAATGGTACGGAACCCTTTGTGCGCGAGTCCGACTAGCTTTAGGCCGTTTTTTTTTGTTTTGTTTAAAATGATAATACTTCCCAGATGGTCCCATTGGGGCCAAGTCAGGATCTGGTGATGGGATTCCAGAAAAATCTAGGGCAACTATTCAAACAAAAATATATTTTTGAATATTCTATGAATGAATATTATACAGATCAGTTTAGTGATTTGAATTTTAACCCTTTATAATGAACGATCTTTAAAATTCTAGATTACAAGATTGAACCAAAGTACACTGATAAAAGTAGTCCATCTTAGTCCGGTCGGCGAGTAGCCTACTCTTGCGTTGACGCTTAGGGTTGTCACTTTTATTTTAGTTAAATATTATTTGCGTATTATGAGCAGCACTATAATACTGCGCTAAATAAAATGGCCGGTAAAGTGTCCGGTGACAGCAGGCGCATGCGAGCGGGCGTGCAGCGTACTGGAACGCACGCGACCAAACTCATGGCAAGGCCCGGGCTGCCGGCACCCGAGTCTCCCCGAGATTATGCTAATGTGTGCGTTGCAGTGTGTACACGGCGTCCGGTACGCACGCACACATTCAAACCGGCAGCGGACAATTTCTATGACAATGACTTACTGTTCTTAGTGTACTGTGATTGGTTAGGTAAGGTGTGTTTTCCACCTTCTACCACACCGTCACTTAACATAAGGTGAGTTGTGGTCTAACACCTAGCCTGTCAGACTTTTAATAAAAAAATCTCTAAATAGTGAACTTAATTAGTACAGGAGCACTTTAGAAAATCAACGAAAAAAATATAATTCTGTTTATTCGATCGCTACCAAGCTTCAAGGGACCATCAGCTGGTCTAATCTAATGATTGCTTGAAAGTTTTATCAAAATCTGTCACGCCGTTTTGGAGTGCATCTTACTAATATTATAAATTAGCTGCACCCCGCGGTGTTACACACTGTTCCCACGTGAACATTACTTTTCGGGATAAAAATCAACCAACCCAAGGTGTCAGCTACCTCCATACCAAATTTCATTAAAATTGGTCCAGCCGTTTGAGAGTAAAGAAGTAACAAACATACACACAAATTCGTCTTTACAATATAAAAGTGTCGAAATCAGTTGCGTACTTTTGAAAAACGAAGATTTCTAAATACCTATATATAACTCAAAGGTGACTGACTGACTGACATAGTGATCTATCAACGCACAGCCCAAACCACTGGACGGATCGGGCTGAAATTTGGCATGCAGGTAGATGTTATGACGTAGGCATCCGCTAAGAAAGGATTTTGATTAATTCTACCCCCAAGGGGATAAAATAGGGGATGAAAGTTTGTATGAAACTTTGTCAATTTTAAACCGATCGGGCTGAGACTTTGCATGCATAAAGCTACTATGTCGTAGGCATCTAGCGCGGGTGAAACCGCGGGGCACAGCTAGTATCATATAAATGCCAACTACTACTTTATTTTGTACTATTTGTATTGACGGTAAATCTACAGTTTTGAAGTTCGTTTTTGTGTACTAAAATAAATTGTTTGTTAAACTTATTAATGTGGTTGTTATTCGCTGAGGGTGTGTGAATTTTTATTTCTTGTATGTGTGAATTGTTGTTTCATCTAGAACTAGGGGCTGTACGAGCGAGCTGGATTAACATGGGGGTATTTGAGGGTGGAAAATCGATTTAAGTTTCATCTTTAGGAAAACACTATTTTCTGAGTTTTTGATTGGGTGTTTATGAATTCTCTCGGTTACAAAAATGCCACACATATATTTGTGATTATTTTTAAAACTATTTATTTAAAACACTGGAGAGAGTCTGGAGTTTCACGAGTTGGTTTCCCCGCTCCTTTTTACTATCGGATTGCCAGACAATCGCGACCAAATTTTTGTAGCGATGATGGCTCAGTGGTTAGCGCGGTAGGTTCGCATGCCGAAAGGCGTGGGTTCAAACCCCAACAATGAGCTTGAGCTGCCGGTGAAGGAAAACATCGTGAGGAAACCATAGCGTGGTGGTAGGGTACTTTCTAGTACTCGGCTGGCTAGCTACCACCCTCAAGTTGAAAATCTGCCGCCAAGCATCTAACGGTGTGTTCCGGCAGCCTCACTCGAGAGCCAGTTCCATTCAAGGCTAGGTGTGCTTTACCATCTTCGATCACACCATCACTTAACATCAGGTGAGCTGTGGTCAAACGCCTAGCATGTCAGACATAAAAAAAAAACTGAAGGAGCGAAGAACTAGTTCCGTAGAGTAAGGACTTGAAACATGGGAATCGGAAATACGTCTTAAGCTATATCTGTTTTCATAATAAGTAATTGAATTTGACGCCCTCAGAGAATCGAACCTAAGCTTGACTTAAAATGTATTTAGTTAAATGTGTTTTGTTTTTTAATAGAAACCGGTATCTGATGTTTCTACGCCAAGCAGTAGTGTTTAAACATTGCTTTGAATGGCAGCGAGATTACAAGGTTGTTGAGACTAACCATCGTCTTAAAAGTATCGACCGCTAAAGCAACGATGCCCTGGACATTGTTTTGTGATCGCTTACCGTTGTTATTAAGCTGAGTTACCAGCCCTAGTGTCAGCTGAAACACGGTTACAATAACCTAAAATCAAATGTTGTAAACTTTAATTATTTTTTTGCCTAACCAAACATTTAAATTACATTTTAATTCTGTGATTCGTTTATGGAACATTTTATTTTTTTATACCTAAAAAGGCATAGGTAATATATATTAGGTATTATTATTGTAGTCACTTTTAATGATTGTTAATAACTGTTATTATTATTATTAATAAATTATAAACGCTTGATGTTTTTTTCCTAAAAGTAACTTTCAGAGAAGTTAAAATCGTTAATTTTCTATTTTCATTGAACTAAGAAATCTTGAAGGAAGATTTTTCGTAACACAATTCTTTCTGTAGCTTTTAACCGACTTCAAAAAGGGAGGAGGTTCTCAATTCGGTTGTATATTTATTTATTATTTTTCACCTCTAGTGTCCCACTGCTGGGCAAACTGTTCCTCCTTCAAAAGTGACGATTTTGTTCGTTATACCACCTTCGTCTGGGTCTACCCTGAGTTCGCTTAAATGTTGGTGTCCAAGCTGTGGTGACCATTGCCCAGCGGTCGTTCGACATGCGAAAAATGTGGCCCAGTCCCACTTCAGTCGTCTTGCTTTGTGGTTGACATCAGCGATTTTGGTTTTGGAGCGTAATATCGTGTTCCTTATGTTCCTGATCTTTTGTCAAAGACACATACATTATATACAGCGTGAAAGTTTGAACATCAGCAATATTGATACAGGGGGTTCAGTCCTCGATTGTCGTTCCAAATTGTTAAAAAAATTGGTGGTTTATATTTGACCTAATTATCCTGAGCAAACACAAAAATACGGACACTCAAATCACGCGCACCGACAATGACATGGTAGTCGCGCGCGGGCACAGATTAGATAACAGTTACTACGCAGTCTACGTATGGCAGTTATGTCTTGCGCTAGCTCGGCGCGTGAGGCCGCGCGCTGTCCATACATTCTGGAGTCTTGGGATAAACTTTAACCAAGGTTTTCTTAGTTTTTTTTTTGTATTTGTTTCGATTTTATTTCTTTATACGTTTCATATGACCACTAACTAACATGTCTTTGAATATTGCTAATGTTCAAACTGTCAGCCAGTATAGTATTTCTATTTTTTTGTGTTTGTTACCTAATAACTCCTTCATTTATGAACCGATTTGAAGTAATCTCATTTCTCTTAAAACTATATATAAATTTGAAAGTTTCTATAGTTCGCTTTCAGATATAATAAAAAATGTTGTACATAATATTTTTCATACATTAATAAATTATGTATATTTGAAATAATTAAATTGTATGTAGTACGTTTTTTCACAAGACAATAATATAATCAAGGCATTTTTTCCTTGTGGTCTGTTTTATAAATTTCTAATATTTTTTTTTAAATTTTGTTTACTTGACGGGAAAAGTAAAAATTAAAATTGAATATTTTTTAAAACAAACCTTTATCTGGGACAAGGAACGAAAAATTCAAAAATAAGTTTTAGTTAGTATTTTGGCTATATTTTAAAAGCTTGAGGCACAGAGGTATAGTAATTACCTAAGCTGTAACGGGTAGTTTGAAATGTGTGTGTTCCGGCAGCCTCACTTGATAGCCAGTTCCGTTCTTTAAAGTGTGCTTTACGTAACATCAGGTGAGGTGTGGTCAATCACCAAACCAGTAAAAAAACATATTCGCTTTGATCCCAACGGAAAGTTTTATATGGCCCACCAGTGGGTCTGCATGGCGTTCTGTGTTAAAAAAACACAAAGCAAAACAACGAAGCCCAGCTTCGAAAAAAAAAAATATATTCAGGAATTTATAAAACATATTTTAATCATTATAGTATAATTAAAATTATATTCTTCATAATAATTCCTTTTGTAAATTTTGCTAATTAATAGTTATTAGTGATGTGTAATGGATTATATGGTAATTTATTATTATTTTTACGTTTTAATGGACCGTTTCACATTGATAATTTTTTGGATTTCTTAAAATGTATTTAGATTTTCGTCGTTGTTAATAATAAATACGAGATATTCCATGGTCAGGGGTCGTTTAAGTTCAATTATGTCAGCAGAATTTTATTAATTTTTAACTCTCCCCTCTCTTAGCGAAATAAGCATTAGTATGCTTACGTAAGCATTTATTGAATAAATGTTGGTAACGTATTCATCATCTAAGAATCTGATAATATTGCGGATTTGGCGGTAGACCAGCAATTTCATCAAAAATAATTAAAGCCAGGAAAAATCCACAACGTTGTCACAGACTCGGAACGTAAGCATACGATAGGGGATGGAGGCTTTGCTTACTTTGCTAATTGGGGGGACATGCTTACGTAATAATTGAACGGTCAGATCAGATGCGACTGATTTCTCCTGTAAAAAAAAACATGGGAGCTATAAACATCGATTAAAATAAATCGAAATTGAACTATCTATGTGATATTTTAATCAATAATTAATAATAAAAGATTGATTATATTTAAAACACGTGAAACTTTTCATCAACGTACTTTTTTATCACAATAATTAATTTATTTTATTTTATAAGTAACTAATTAGGTTAATAAATAGCAATGCTTCTTTTTCGGTTTTTTTTTTTAGAAAGTTGTCCCACTAATTTATTGCTGTCTCTTTTTGTTACTGTTTGTTAGACAGGGATGGTTGTTGCTTTTCAGTGTATTGTATACTACCCGATATTATATATTTATATTGTACATTTGGGACTAAAGATTCATGTCTACCCACATGTCGTAAAATAGGTCACGAAAAATTCACTTGAATAGACTTACCATCTACTTGATTCGACGCTTCTCTACTGCAAATTGCCCTTAAAATCAGAATAACTCCAAAATAAAATTTTATCTGGCCACTGTATCAAATATGTGTTACCATCTTCGATCAAATATAAGTTATATTTTATCGTAGATTCAAATGATTGCATGTAAATTATTAAATTTGTTATGCATTTACTATGAAATGTGAAATGTAAGGCCTCACACTCACACGGAGAAATTTAAATAAAAATCATCCAATATTCTAGCGAGTTAGGATTTTTGGATTTTTTAAATTATGTTATTCTGTTTTTGGCATAGTTTTGCCGAAGGTCGTGGGTTCAAACCCCAACAATGAGCTTGAGCTCCGGTGAAGGAAAACATCGTGAGGAAACCTTGGTGGTAGGGTACTTTCTAGTACTCGGCTGGCTAGCTACCACCCTCAAGTTGAAAATCTGCCGCCAAGCATCTAACGATGTGTTCCGGTACCCTCACTTGAGAGCCAGTTCCATTCCAGGCTAGGTGTGCTTACCATCTTCGACCACACCGTCACTTAACATCAGGTGAGGTGTGTTCAAAAACCTAGCTTGTCAGCCATAAAAAAAAACACAATTCAAACACCCAAAATGTCATCAAAAAGAAGCAAATAAAAACCTCCCATATTACGTAATACTTGAACGGCATACCATCAGATGGCCCGTCGCTTGTTTGCCACTTTTTTGTATAAAAAAGACAAGCTAGCATATTTTTTTCCGTCCTTCACTATAGAAAAAATATATGAAGACTGACAGCGCCTCTGGCGGGAGTATATAGGAGGATATATAAATGTATATAGTCATATAGGAATTGTTTTTTAATACATTTAAATATCATTTACGGACGCTTACTAATTTAACACTTGCAATGTCATTATGCTAGTTCCACAACTTTGTTTTGAAAAGTTTTCTGGTTTTAAGAGGAAAGCAGTCGTCTGAGACATTTGAAAATTAGGTATTTCACCAAGCTATTTCTGTCGCGCCGCACGCAGCACCCGCGTACATACTGAGCGAAAGGGACAACTGCACCTCGGGCTCATTAACCCGAAATAAAATGAGCAAAATCAAGGTTTCGTATTCCTCTGTTTCCTCCTCCAAATTTAGACCGATTTTAGTATTTCTTTTAACAAGTAAATAAGAAGAATGTTTTCTTTGCCTGTGCGTTTTATTTTTTAAGATTATGTTTATGAAAACGGGCATTTGGACGTTGAAACACAGCGTTGAATCTAGGTAAATTTTAAGATTTTTGAAGATTCCTAGCTCTTATCAAAAAAACATATATCAAAAAATCAAAACAGAGGGGCATGAAACTAGCAAGTATCTACTTCCTATCTAAAAATTATTGCTCTAGTATTAAAATCCTGGAAGGAAAATGGGGAAAACGTTTCTATGAAGAAAATGACGACTTGTTTCCTCTTAATACCTACTATAAATAATACTAGGTTATGAATGTAATTTTCCGAGTTTCTTCGTGTGAGACGGGCCTTGCAATACAAAATTATTTATAAATGCTTTAATATAGTTTAACTTTGTGTTTTTATGTAGGATATTATTTTGTAAATTAAATACCAAATATTAATTTTCCGGTGACATTGGTTTTTTTTTGTTAAATTTTATGTTGTCATATAATAAGTTGTGTTGAATGGTAGTACAAAGCCTAATGGAGGTTATTGTACTCATTATTAGAACAACTTTTTACTATGACACTTCGAAGTTGTTCCATGTATTTAATCGAGAGAATGATATTCATTTTTGCCATTTTAAAGTTAGAAACATAGCTAAAATTGTTTTGATGACAAGTACAATGGCGTCTTAGTATAACCTTTCTGCGTAATCCGACTATTCATACTTCGAAGACTTTCATGATTTTACTCATACATACAATGGAACATTTTAGTTTACGGGGTTATAAGCTTTGTGCGTACTACGAGAAAGGGGGATTATTCATTATTTTAAGCAACTTTTATACAAATACAAATTTGAAATTGTAAAAAAACAGCTGTTCTGTAGAAGTTCGTTGACCTTTGACCGAATCTATGGAGCAGCTGTAATTTTTTAGTAAAAGTTTTTCATAATGATGTGTGCAATGACCCCCATTCGGCTTGCTACACTCTAAGCTCATAACCTTGTAAAGACGTCAAATCGTTTTGCAATTGAGAATATCAAACTATGTATTATGTACATAAGGTTTTACTTTTAGACGTTGCTTAAAATTAATCAACGCTTATGTCTTACTTCACGTTATCTTGAAATTGACAGAATATTAAACATTAGTTAACTTTAAGCATCGTTTTTAAGTAATGCCCGTAATGGCTATCGTGGATTTTGAAATACGTTAAACTTGTATCAATTCGCGTGGCAATTTATTGCAGTTATAATAAATATAATATTATTGCAGTTATAATGAACTCTAATATTATTGCAGTTATAATAAACTCCAATATTAATGTAGTTATAATAAACTCCAATATTATTGCATTTATAATAAACTGCAATATTATTGCAGTTATAATAAACTGCAATATTATTGCATTTATAATAAACTGCAATATTATTACATTTATAATAAACTGCAATATTATTGCATTTATAATAAACTGCAATATTATTACATTTATAATAAACTGCAATATTATTGCATTTATAATAAACTGCAATATTATTGCTGTTATGATATAACAATATTATTTAAGTTTATTATAACTACAATAATGTTGCCGTATATTATAACTTCAATAATATTAGAGTTTATTGAAATTGCAGATATAGGGTTGATAATCAGTAATAATAGAGTTTATTACAGATTATTATTTGTTTGGCGAATACATCGCTTAGCAAATAATTTAGAACTACTGTTTCGATAGAAACATAGGCGCCTCAGGTGGGTTTATTCTGTGAACTCCTATTTTTTCGATTATTTCTGTACTAGAGGTGCAGTATTTAATTATTTTTTGTGTTGTCAGCGATAATCATTATTTATGTTATTTAAGATTTATGTTTACGAATATCATTGTAATAATAAATTCAACAATAAAACGGAGTCCTAAGAATTCAATTATATCTGTTTGATTTACTTACCTCTCCTGTGAATGCAAAATATTATAAAATATTAGCAAACTGGCATAGCATAACTTAGCATTATTGGTTCAGTGGTTAGCGCGGTAGGTTCGCATGCCGAAGGGCGTGGGTTCAACCAACAATGAGCTTGAGCTGCCGGTGAAGGAAAACATCGTGAGGAAACCATAGCGTGGTGGTAGAGTACTTTCTAGTACTCGGCTGGCTAGCTACCCTTAAGTTGAAAATCTGCCGCCAAGCATCTAACGGTGTGTTCCGGAGAGCCAGTTCCATTCCAGGCTAGGTGTGCTTTACCATCTTCGACCACACCGTCACTTAACATCAGGTGAGTTGTGGTTGTAACAAGCCTTAAAAAAAAAAAAACTGGTTCTGGCTTCGCAGACTTGTGTATAGGATACAGTATACAAATAGGTGTTAGAGGGTTAGACAAACCAAATAGGTGTTCGGGATACATTTGGAGAATTCAAGTTGACCAAATACTCATATACTTTTTACAAAGTCAAAGTTCATGAGTTTTAGAAACATTAAGATGATGATCCCGCATAAATAAAACAAAAATGTGTCAAGACCACGTCAGTTTCCATAATAAAATTGAGATAATTGGGTAATACTTTCGTGAAGTTTTCCAAAACCTGCCATTGCAGGCGTATGAATATTATAATATACACTAGCAGACCCGGCCACGCGTTGCTGTGGCCAAATTGAACACACGCGTGTAACGTGAAATAAATTGTAGCGCATATGAAACGTTTGGACTTTGAACGTAGCGCCATCTATTGGATACTTACTGAATCCAGTTAATAAATTACCTTACACCGCCATCTATTAGAATTTTATGGAACTCGCAGATAATTATACCTCTTTGTCGTATAATAAACAAATAATTTGCAATATTGCGATTATAAATTGAGATATAAACTATCCTATCTCTCAAGTTGGATCAAACTGCACACAGTGTGCAGTTTTGGTTAAAATCGGTTCAGTAGCTGAGGAGTTCAACGCGGACGAACAACGTGACACGAAATTTTTATATATAAAGATTTATCTTTACTAAATAGAATGTCAAATGAATTACTATAATGAATGTCAAAATATACAAAAAAGCCTAGCCTGGGTGCCGGTGCTTGGCACCGAATTCAAACAGATCAGTAGGTACCTAGCAGGTATAATAATACTTTGTAAAGTAAGTTCATTTTTCGCTTTTTAGTACTGATGTTTTTTTCTTGAAGTCAGTTTTACTATTTTTAAAAGTTTGTATATTTTTCAATTTTTAGTTACTTTATATTCACGCCAAGAAACACTTGAACAGTATGAGTCCAGCTAGACTCGTTAAGATTCAAAAACGTCTTACCAAAGACAATTACATCGTCCACGTAAACAACAATGCTCATAAAATGAAAACGACTAGGCCAAACTATGTAAAATGTTTATGGGACCAAATGGCAACTATTCCGCATCAAACTAAAGAAGAATCACGTAAATCGGATCATAAATCTCAGCGTAATCGGTGTACATACATTAAAAAAAATACCAACCATGTTGAGAACCTCTTCCTTTTTGAAGTCAGTTAATAAGGTCAAAAGCTATAAAATTAAACAAAATATATAATAACAGTGTTTAATCGAATACGTATAATTTGTGGTAAAATTTCATATTACTGTAATAATATTACGATATTATTATTATTACGATTGTTTAATATTACTTAAAACTCGTCGTTTTCGAACGGATGATGCTTGTGGCCCAGAGATCTGCAACCAAATATTCTTTTTAGAATAACAATTACACATTTTTAGGGTTCCGCACTTCAAGAGGAAAAAAAGGAGCCCTTACAGACTTCGTTGTCTGTCTGTCTGTCTGTCAAGATATTTTTTTCCAGGAATGCGTGGAGGGTTCAAGTTGAAATTAATATCAAATAGTCAGGTAAGCAATCCATTGGAGCTGTGAAATAAATCAAACTTCTAAGTGAACGCAATCAAAAGATACGGCCGTTTATACGGCATATTGTGACACTCGCTAGGGAATCAAAACCAATAGGTCGGTTACTCGTTGAGCTAAAATCATGAAATTTACTAAGAAGCAATGTCTTGTAGCACAAGTAAAGGGTAGAGAGTTACAGACAGACATAGTGATAGAGTAACAAAGAAACAGAGTGACAAGTTACAAACAGAGTGACAAGTTACAAACACAGAGTGACAGGTTACAAACACAGAGAAACAGGTTACAAACAGACAGAATGACTGAATGACAGAGTTACAGGTTACAAACAGACAGAATGACTGAGTGGCTAACGGATGTGACAGAGTTACAAACACAGAGTGACAGGTTACAAACAGGCACGAGTGACTGAGTGGCTAACGGATGTGACAGAGTTACAAACACAGAGTGACAAATTACAAACAGGCACAAGTGACTGAGTGGCCAACGGATGTGACAGAGTTACAAACACAGAGTGACAGGTTACAAACAGACAGAGTAACAAACGTTTTTTATAATATTAATTTGGATTCATGTTTATCTTAGTGTTTTAGTGTTGTGTGCGATGAAATAAGTGTTTCTTTGTTTTTATACTCACGCAGTCATGGGCACTAGGCGGCCGTTGCAGTCGAAGGAGTCGATGAGGGCGACGTCCTCGAGCGACAGCTTGAAGTCCAGCACGTTGAAGTTGGACTCTATGCGCGACCGGGTCACTGACTTTGGAATCACAATGTTCCCACGATCGATCTGATATCTGGAATAACAGAAAAAAAACCTATAAGACTTCCATTTGGAACTTCTGAAAAAAATAGAACAAAACTTTTTTTTTTATAGCTGACATGCTAGGCGTTTGACCACAGCTCACCTGATGTTAAGTGATGGTGTGGTCGAAGATGGTAAAGCACGCCTAGCCTGGAATAGAACTGGCTCTCAAGTGACAAATTACAAGCCTGTGAGTCCGTCCGCGTGGTAATTGGGTAGGAAACAAATTATGTTTTAGCAAATTAGAGCCTTGAAAAACACGGATAAAATGAGGTTTTCTAAGAAACCTAGCTAGATCGATTTATCGCTGCCGAAACCCCCTGCATACTAAATTTCATGAAAATCGTTGGAGCCGTTTCCGAGATTCAGATTATATATATATGCAAGAATTGCTCGTTTAAAGGTATTAGATTTTATTAGATAAACTTTACGTAAAAAATGCGATAGTTCATTTTTTTAGTTCGCAAAACACTGCGCTAATTATCCAACAAGTTTTTTTTATTTGACATTCCATTCGACGTGAGATAAAATCAGTTCATTGGTTTCAGTTTTTATACGTTGATACGTATAAAAATGTTGACAATTGATGTCAGGTTTTGTTTAATAAACAAACATTTGCATTACGATTGCCTTGGTGGTGCCGGCGTAAGAATAGTACCCCACCCTCTCTACCCGTGATTGCCGTAAGAGTCGGCTAAGGGATGTAATCCGGAAGATGGGCAGCAGCGTCTTCCTTGAACAATCACACCTAACTGCGCTCGCCAACCCGCCTGCCAAGCGTGGCGAGTATTGACAAAACCCCCCAGGAGGAGGCCTATGTCCGCAGTGGACGACCTATCGCTGATGATGTGATGTGTGTATGACGATAAATAATTGTTCTCTGTCTGGGTTTTCGGTATGTATTTACAATAAAAAAGTATATAAGTATTCTATCAGTTATCTGGTTCACATAATACAAGCTTTGCTCAGTTTGTGGCTAGATGGTGCTGTGTGATAATGTCCTACGATATTCATTGACATTTAATATGTTAAATTTGACGTTTAATAACAAACGTTGACTTTTAATGATAATCGTTGACATTGAACTAAAACGTTTGTTGTTAAACATTCCCAGCTGCGTCAAACAAAAGTTTTATAAAAATTGGTAGTCATTAATCAATAAATAAATTGCTGTCAACGTTTGCTATTAAGTTAGTTAGTTATAAAATGTCAACGTTTAATAGCAAACGTTGACATTTTATAACTAATGTCAACGTTTGTTATTTAATGTTGACATTTAATAAAAACATTTGTTATTTAGCATTATTTGCTTCGTAAAAACAAAAGTTTTTAATAATTGGTAATACAGCTTCTATCTTTATTATCTGAATCAGCCAGTCTGAAATTTGGATTTTTTGACACATTTCTCACCTGATAAGCACTTGCGCGACCGTCTTTCCTAGCCTGGAGGCGATGGCCTTGAGCTTGGGGTCTTCCATGAGCTGAGGGTCGTCGGGCTTCGCCCACGGCCTGTCGGGCGAGCCGAGCGGCGAGTACGCGGTTATCTTGATGCCTCGGGCTTCGCAATAATCTTTTAGCCGTTTCTGGTTCAAGTACGGGTGGCATTCCACCTGCGAAATTCAAATTTACATTTGAACCGGTCTTGACGGTTGATTTCAAAAGATTATCAATGTTAAGTAACTAACAATCCGGCCAGTCTTCGGATGCGTGACCGTGAGTGGCATTTATTACTGAGCGATACAGTGGCTACAATGACACATCGAATCGTAGGTCATGAATAATTAGTTTAAGCAACCGAGCTTTTGTATTTCCGCCACCAAACACCAACAGATAGCAAATTCGGTGGTTAGATCTCAAAATAGATAACGTACTCGTATATCATCGGTTTGGTTGGTTTGTTTGGGGAAATCTTCTAAAGATACTGGGCTGTATTGGGGTACAGCTAGGCTATGTATGTATGAGGAGATCCGTAGACGAACCAAAGTTACCGACATAGCCCAGCGGATTAGCAAGTTGAAGTGGCAATGGGCAGGGCACATAGCACGCAGAACTGATGGCCGATGGGGCTGCAAAGTTCTGGAGTGGAGACCACGGACCGGCAAGCGCAGCGTAGGACGTCCACCCACAAGGTGGACAGACGACCTCGTAAGAACCGCAGGTTCGCGCTGGATGCGAGCCGCTTCCAACAGGTCTTTATGGAGGTCAATAGGGGAGGCCTATGTCCAGCAGTGGACGTCCTACGGCTGAAATGATGATGATGATAGGCTATGTAGGATTGTACCTATTGGATAACCATAATATGGATAAAGGAAGATAACTGTGAACTGTGATTGAAACTATCGTGGAATCAAATAGATTAGTTCGAGTTTTTGAAACAATAATCCTTGATTCTGATCAGATTGAAACTAACATGGAATCGAATAGTTTCGTCCGGGTTTTTGAAACAATAACCTTGATTCTGACCCGATTGAAACTAACGTGGAATCAGATCGTTTATTTTTTGAAACAATAACCTTGATTCTGATCAGATTGAAACTAACATGGAATCGAATAGTTTCGTCCGGGTTTTTGAAATAATAACCGCGATTCTGACCCGATTGAAACTGACGTGGAATCAGATCGTTTATTTTTTGAAACATTAACCTTGACTCTGATCAGATTGAAACTAACATGGAATAAGATCTTTTCGTTTGAGTTTTTGAAACAATAACCGTGATTCTAACCCGATTGAAACAATCGTGGAATCAAATCGTTTCGTCCGGGTTTTTGAAACAATAACCGTGATTCTGATCAGATTGAAACTATTGGGGAATAATCACTCGAGCAAATTACACTGTATAATGGTTCGCACAATAAAAGTGAAATCAAATCGTTTCGTTTAGTAACAGTGACCATAATTCTGACCTGATTGACAACAGGCTTCACGGTGGCGACCTTCAGTATCCTGTCAACCTGCTTGACGTTGAAGTTGGAGAGGCCTATACTCTTCGTCAGTCCTTCCTTGACGAACGGCTCCAGCGCTTTCCACGTGTCCACATAATCCACATCCGAGAACTGGATTTTGCCAGCCTCGTCTGTTGGGAACAACGGACCATCTTCCTGAAATTTAATTTATTATTTACCATTAATATTTTGACATGTTATTATTTTTTTATGTATATCGTTATTAATAACAATGTTTAACAGGGAGGAGTTTTAAAAATCAAAATGCCATTGAAATAGCTATAATTAAAAGGAAATCACTTTTAAAATATATGTATTATTCCTGATTAAATTTAAACATGCAACTTATATATATATGTTTGTAATCCTCTTTTAATTGCTTTTAACAAGCTTTCAAGTTTTTTAAATTATCGTCAAGTTTTTCGAAATTATTGTTAAGTTTTTAACAGTCATAGAAATGTTATTCCTGAGTGGGAATTGAATTGACGACCTTCACCTTTCGAAGCAGAACTTCCCTGAGCCCCCTTTTTATCAGCTTTTACGAGGGAACTAACTCTACCTCCTTAACTCCAGAGCTAAGCATCAACTATCACACGTGTGCTGAAATCCATACATGGATGATAAAGTGACACTAACCTTGTAAGCCTGGGGCCAGTGGATCAGGTACAAGTCAACGTATTCGACATTGAGGTTCTTCAGGGTTTCCTGCAGGGCTCCACGGACCAGGTCTGGTCGGTGGAAGGTATTCCACAGCTTGGACGTGAGGAATAAGTCCTCTCTGAAAGAAATACATTTTTCATGGTGTTTTTTTTTTATCGCTGTCAAGCTAGTTGTTTGACCACAGCGACGGTGTAGTCGAAGATGGTAAAGCACACCTAGCCTGGAATGGAACTGGCTCTCGAGTGAGGCTGCCGGAACACACCGTTAGATGCTTGGCGGCAGATTTTCTACTTGAGGTTGGTAGCTAGCCAGCCGAGTACTATAAAGTACCCTACCGCCACGCTATGGTTTCCTCACGATGTTTTCCTTCACCGGCATCTCAAGCTCATTATTGGGGTTTGAACCCACGCTCTTCGGCATGCGAACCGACCGCGCTACCGTCATCGACCACACTGTCACTTACCATCAGGTGAGTTGTGGTCAAACACCAAGCCTGTCAGCTATGAAAAATAAAAAATAAATAAAAAAATAGTGGTTGGGTACTTTCTAGTACTCAACTGGCTAGCTACCTTCAAATTAAAAAAAATTACCACCAAGCACCTAACGGTGTTTTCATTGGAGAGTCAGTTCCACCCAAGGCTAGGTGACCTGCCATCTTTAACTACACCGTCATTTAACATCAATTGAGCTGTGGTCAAAAACTGCATGCCACTTATACAAAAGTGGGTACTGTTCTTGTTAAGTTTACCTTTTGACGACTCCCTCGGCGATCTTGGCGGTGATGGCAGCCCCGACCTCCTTCTCATTACCGTAAACATATGCGCAGTCGATATGCCTGTATCCAATATCGATTGCGTCTTTCACGGCCTGAGTCACTTCGCCGGGTTTCGACTGGGGACAAAATATCCTTTTGAACTAACCGCGTTAGAATAGTACCCCACCCTCTCTACCCGTGGTTGCCGTAAGAGTTAGGGATGTAATCCGGAAGATGGGCAGCAGCCTCTTCCTTGAACAATCACACCTAATTCGCCAACCCGCCTGCCAAGCGTGGCGAGTATTGGCAACACCCCCCCAGGAGGACGCGTGTGTCCAGCAGTTGACATCTTAAATGATGGCTGATGATGTGTGATGTGAATCAGTATGCCTTAGACACAAACAGCAACCTTCAAGTCGCAAGTGAATCGGTATCTTTTAAGCGAGCATACTTTATCGTAGACCTCATCTTTGCTTAATCACTTAGGATGATGTAAGGATTCTAACGATACCCCATACATCCAAATCTGTTCAGGAATTTAAAAGTTATGTTGGAATAAATAAAACTCACATAAACACTTAAAACATAACACTTCTTGTTTGTATAATCTTGTAAAAAAAATAGCATGTTTTCTGGTATTTTTCCACAAGTATATTTAAGTCCATAAAAATATGATATAATTGTTATCAAAGGTGCCGATGTCATTTCTTATCAGATTTATCCAAGCCATAAGTGTCATGGGACCTTCTTATCATCAGCGATAGTGACGAAATAATTCTATATTTTTTTTAGAAATCATTTGGCATGAACTGGAAATAACTGACATGATTCTAAGCAAGGTTTTTTTTTTTTTACATAACAGTAATGAGACGAACGAGACGCTCTCCTGATGGTAAGAGATAACGCCTGTCCATGACCATTGCAGCGATACACAGAACTTTGAGTAGTAAAACAAAGTCCAGGGCAACGCTGCCTTGGCGCTCATTACTTTCAGAGTAGATGGTTAGTCTCAATAGCCCTGTAATTTCGCTAGCTGCAGTACCCTTCAAATCGGAACACAGTAATGTTTACACACTACTGCTTAGCGGCAGAATATCTGGTATTGCGGTGGTACCTACCTAGACGACCTCTTGCTAAGGAAATCTACCACCAAGTAAAAGGTAAGAATGGAAGTCTCAAGAAGAGGTCTATGCTGAATATCATTGGGAATTAATAGCTTAACTAATAATTATTTTTTTTGTTTTTGATTGGTTTCATGGTTTGACCACAGCTCATCTGGGGCATGATTCTTTAACCAAAGTAGTTGGAGCGCGCGGGCCCGAGTAAGTAGAACATCTCCCGTTCGTTGCTTCACGCAGGTTTAGCGCGCGGCGCGTGCAGGGATGTCGACATCGCATCTACGAACAAATCTAACATCGATCTTTTTTGTTCGTAGCTTCGCTAACATCAAATCTATATGACATGCGTAAACTTCTGTGACTTTTAAATACCTTTTTATCAAAAAGTAACTAACCTTTTATAAAACAGTCATCTGCCGTGTCTGTCTTTCTGTATGTTCACGATAAACTTAGTAACTACTGAACGGATTATCATGTGAGTTTCACCAACGGATAGAGTGATTCATGAGGAAGGTTTAGGTATATAATTTGTAAAGGTTTTGCGTAAATTGGTTGAAATATGATTATAATTGTTGGAAGTGTCGGAAAAGTCAAGCCCTGTCAAGTGAACTTTCATTGAAGACGCTGCCTAATCCCTTTGAGATATAACAAAACAATGCATGGCGGGATATTCCTCTTTTATAGATCTACATAAAACTCCGCGGTGGCATATATCTACCTGTTAAGGATAGCTTACTATACTCATTCTTACTACCCGTGCGAAGCTGGGTCGCTAATAATTAATATAAATAAATTTCTTTATTTTTATTTTATCTATTCAGTGTTCAACATAATTATATTTCAAGTTTTCAATAAGTGTTACTGCCGTTGATAATGACAAGCCGTATTAATTTGTCAGTCATTAATTATAACAAGGAGATAACATGATGTAAACTATACTGTGTTTTGCGGTTTTACCTGAATTACCTAAACATTATTATTACTTTATGATGTTTTTTAATCAATATTGTTATTTTTTATAGTGTTTATAGCGATGGTAGCCCAGTGGTTAGCGTGGTCGGTTCGCATGCCGAAGGGCGTGGGTTCAAACCCCAACAATGAGCTTGAGCTGTCGGTGATGGAAAACATTGTGAGGAAACCATAGCGTGGCGGTAGAGTACTTTCTAGTACTCGGCTGGCTAGCTACCACCCTCAAGTTGAAAATCTGCAGCCAAGCATCTAACGGTGTGTTCCGGCAGCCTCACTTGAGAGCCAGTTCCATTCCAGGCTAGGTGTGCTTTACCATCTTTGACCACACCGTCACTTAACATCAGGTGAGTTGTGGTCAAACACCAAACCTGTCAGCTATAAAAAAAATATATACTACCTGTGCCCCGCGGTTTTACCCGCGTTGTGATGGTTTCCTAAGTCTTATTCTACCGGCTTAAGTACCTACATGCAAAATTTCACCCAGATCCATCGAGTAGTTTACGTGTGAATGCCTAACAAACATACTAACTCACAGTCGCTTTTATAATATTAGTTAGGACTCTAATATCTTTATGTACATATTACTGAAACCAAACCTAAATACAGTCATAATTCCCTAGTTATAAAATATATAAAATTAATACTATTTACAAAGTTATAAAAATAACTTAATCTAAAAGTCCGTCAGTGGAGGGATATATCTATGGTCAGAATGCTGGCAGCATTGCCACGCTGGATGGCAATGCTAAGCTTTTGACCAATGTAGATGCCAGCTTTCTGGTCACCAGAAGCCTCCTCTAAGCGTTTGGCCAGGTCCCGATATAGATCATGAGCCCCCACGGACCTAAATTTTCAACCCCAAACGGCACAAACCAGTATATTCTAAACTATATTTGTGCCGTTTAAGATTTCGGCTTTAGATGCGGAAATTGAACACTTCTCAAAGCCTGCAGTCACCAGTGAGATAAAGACAGTTGCGAATGATGGTGACCACAAGTTGCTACAATGTTAGTTGAAGAGTTAACAAGACTTTTTTCCGTTGATAAGCGAGATATAGTAATGATAAGATAATTTCGTAACATTCATACCTTCCAAGTGCCGAGTCCGAGGATAGGACACTCGTAACCATTTTCGAACTTTACTTTAGGCATTTCTGAAGCCATTTTATTATTCAAATGGAAAATACAGAGGAAAACTTAAAAAAATCACAACTTTGCCGGGGAAACGAAAATCACAACACACGATGCACACTTGCACAGAGACAGAGACAAACAAGACTGACAGCAAAAATGACAGCAGTAATTTTTGTGACACTTTCTTTTTTCATTTTTGGCAACGTATTTTGTGCATTCTGTCAGTTTTGAATTTATTTTCTTTATTTAATTATTTTATATTAAAATCTTTATAGTTGTACAAAAACTAATATTATATTTCATCTATATTTAAAATTATATTTATTTTGCAATTGGTTATATAGTGATAATAGTGAAAAAAAACAGTATGGCGTCAGTATGATACCTGTTTTTCACGCAGTCATGTTTTTAATACCTTTAATATCCGAAAGTATATTGTTAATAAATAAAACTCACCTTCCAAGTTCCTAATCCAACGACAGGAATAGTTTGTCCATTATTAAATGTTGCTAGCGGAACACGTGACATTTTAGATTTATATATATTTAATTTAATTATATTTTTGACACAACCGCTTCTTGTGGCGAAGAAACGAGAAGTAAATTATTAAGTTCAAGTGGATAGGTTATCAATGTTATCAGTAATATTTTAGTTGTATAGCCTGATTAATTTGATATATTTACAGTCTCTTATGTAAGACACGATAAAATACAATAGGTAGTTGTTTGTTTGCGCAAATACTTTAAGTACCTAACATGTATCCCGTAACAACGTATGTAACATGAATACTCTAACAGTCTGTTCCGGCAGCTTTACTTGAGAGCCAGTTCCATTCAAGGCCAGGTGTGCTTTATCGTTTTCAACCACAACGTCACTTAACATAAGGTGAGTTGTGGTCAAAAACAAAAACAGTCTAGCATTAAAAAAAAATTATATTGCAGAATAAAATCCCTAAAAAAACTTAAACTACTACTAGCTTGTTGCTTGGCTACTTTTACTTGGTCTCCTTAGCAAGAGGTCGTACAGATAGGTACCACCGCAGTACCAGACATTCTGCCGCCAAGCAGTAGTGTGTAAACTTTACTGTGTTCCGGCTTGCAGCGAAATTACAGGACTATTGAGACTAACTATACTATATCTCAAAGTAATGAGCGCCAAAGCAGCGATACCCTGGACTTTGGTTTGCTACTCAAAGTTCTGTGTATCGCTGCAATGGTCATGGACAGGCGTTATCTCTTACCATCAGGAGAGTCTCTCGTTCGTCTCATTACTTTTATATAAAAAAATAGCTACGAGACCTTCTGGCTTCAATCTGTAGATCCAGGGTTCAGATCCCATGGCGCGCTGTCTTTTCTAGTAGCCTTTATTACCGTAGCGTTATAGGGCGGGAATTGCGCGTACTACTTCGCGAGTTCTTGTTAACCGACTTCAAAAAAGGAAGAGGTTCTCAATTCGTCGGAATCTTTATTTTTAAGTATGTTTCTCGATTAATCGAGGGCGTCTGGATCGATTCGAAAAATTCTGCTTAGGGTTCCGTACCTCAAAAGGAAAAAACGGAACATTTTGTTGTCCGTCTGTCTGTCTGTCTGTCAAGATCCTTTTTTTCAGGAACGCGTGGAGGTATCAAGCTGAAATTCATATCAAATACTCAGGTCTACTGTCCCTTGGAGCTGTGAAAAAATCAAACTTCTAAGCCAACGCAATTAAAAGATATTTATGCTGCAAATTTTCGACACTCGCAAGGGAATCAAAACCTACAGGGTACTTCCCGTGAACTCAGAATCTTGAAATTTGGTACGAAGCAACGTTGTATAGCACAGATAAAAAGGAAAAATTGCGAAAAGCATAAATTACCATTAAAAAAAAACCATAACTTTTACTTAGATAACTACAGGTTTGTACGGAACCCTCGGAGCGCGAGTCCGACTCGCACTTGCCGGTTTTTTTTGTAGTATAAGGGTATACTTCCCAGGTGATCCCATTGGCTTCAAGTCAGGATATGATGTTGGCATTCCAGATAAATCGAGGGCAATCCTCAAATTTTATAAGGACGCATAATGTGTTTTATATATTTTTTTAAAAGGATATACTTTCAGATCTTCCCACAGGAATTACATGAAAAGTTGGTTGAGTAGTTTGATTTTTAAACTATAATACCTAAAACCTAGCCGTGCTCGAGGGGCATGAAGTTGGTTTTTGGTGAAATCCGCATGATAATCCGTTCAGCAGTTTTTAAGTTTATTGCGAACAGACAGACAGACAGGCGAACGACTTTGTTTTATAATATGTAGTGATAAATATCGTAGGATATTACACACAGCGCCATCTGACCCCAAACTAACCAGAGCTTGTACTAGTGAAGTCGGAATACTGATAGAATACTTACTTCTTTTTTTTTTTTGTAAATCACATCATCAGCCATAGGACGTCCACTGCTGGACATAGGCCTCCTCGTGGGGGGGTTTTGCCAATACTCGCCACGCTTGGCAGGCGGGTTGGCGAGCGCAGTTAGGTGTGATTGTTCAAGGAAGACGCTGCTGCCCATCTTCCGGATTACATCCCTTAGCCGACTCTTACGGTAACCACGGGTAGAGAGGGTGGGGTACAATTCTTATGCCGACACCACCACGGTACGGTATTTTTTTGTAAATACATACTTATAATACACTAGCAGACCCGGCCACGCGTTGCTGTGGCCAAATTGAACTAAAACCGTGTAACGAGAAATAAATTGTAGCGCATATGAAACGTTTGGACTTTTAACGTAGCGCCATCTATTGGATACTTACACAAACCAGTTAATAAATTACCTTACACCGCCATCTATTAGAATTTTGTGGAACTCGCGCTTTGTCGTATAATAAACAAATAATTTGCAATATTGCGATTATAAATTGAGATATAAACTATCCTTTTTCTCAAGGTGGATCAAACTGCACACAGTGTGCAAGATTTTCCAGAATATTCCAACCTCTGACATAAAAAATTACTAAACGCTGTGTATTTGTATTTGTAAAGTGTACTTTTGTGGATATTAATTTTTGTAATATTTGGATAGAGTTTCAATATTACAATTTAAATTTAGTGATTTTGACATATTGTTTTATTAAATATTACTAGAAAAAGCTAATGTAATTATGACGATAGAGTACAAATCATAAAATTGCAATTTCAATGACAAAGAAAATTTAATTAATATGATTGTAAACTAGGGTATTGAGTTGCAGTGGTTAGTAGGGGCGGCAAAAAATGAATAGCCTACTGGCGACAAATATGTGAATCCAGCACTGCGTAGTGAAGAACATAAAATGCCATATTCTTAGAACATAAAAAGATATAAAAGATCAAAAGATATGTATAAAATTAAACAAAATGTAATGACAGTGTTTATTAAAATATGTATGATTGTGTTACATAGGTATTACTGCAACAATATTAAGTAAAACTTAAAATAAAAAAATAAAAATTAGTTAAAACTCGTCGTTTTCGAACGGATGATGCTTGTGGCCCAGAGATCTGCAACCAAATATTCTTTTTAGAATAACAATTACACATTTTTAGGGTTCCGCACCTCAAGAGAAAAAAAGGAGCCCTTACAGACTTCGTTGTCTGTCTGTCTGTCAAGATATTTTTTTCCAGGAATGCGTGGAGGGTTCAAGTTGAAATTAATATCAAATAGTCAGGTAAGCAATCCATTGGAGCTGTGAAATAAATCAAACTTCTAAGTGAACGCAATCAAAAGATACGGCCGTTGATGTCGCATATTGTGACTCGCAAGGGAATGCAGTAGTGTTTGATCTGGGGGAATGCACTTCCCGTTGACTATAATAATCATGACATATGGCAAGAAACAGTGTCATCTATAACAAAAGTAACGGGAAGAGTTACAGACAGAGTGAGTTACAAACGTTTTTATAATTAATGTTGTGGTGCATAACCACCATGTTATGGTTTACTCACGATGTTTTCCTTCACCGGCAGCTCAAGCTCATTGTTGGGGTTTGAACGCCCTTCGGCATGCGAACCGACCGCGCTAACCACTGAGCTATTTAAATTTCGCAATTTATTGGAGCAGTGGGATTAGTTGGCCTAAGGGTCATGGTAATTGTAAATTATATTAGTCTGGATTCATGTTTATCTTGGTGTTTTATTGTTGTTTGTGATGAAATAAGTGTTTGTTGCTTTCTTTCTTTCAATACTCACGGAGTCTCGGGCACTAGGCGGCCGTTGCAGTCGAAGGTGTCGATGAGGGCGACGTCCTCGAGCGACAGCTTGAAGTCCAGCACGTTGAAGTTGGACTCTATGCGCGACCGGGTCACTGACTTTGGAATCACAATGTTCCCACGATCGATCTGATATCTGGAATACAACAAAAAACCTAAAAAAAACTGGAAAAATAATCTGACTTAAATTAAATAAATATCGTAGGACATCGGCATCGACAACGGCGCCATCTGCAAGCAAAGCTTCTACTATGGAAGTTTTGTTGTAAATACATACAAAACACTAAGATACAGAACAAACATTATTTTATACTACAATATGTTTCTCCTGGGCGGAACTTGGACCCACTCCCTACAGCTCTTAAAGCAGATATACTACCAATAGGGCTGTCAAAATTTCATTTAAAAGATCCGTAAGAAAAAAATTACAAATAAGATTGAGCTTGATCATCATCTCGCCTGATGTTTTCGAAGATGCGGTCAGAGCTTGCCTAAAAAAACCCAGCAGTACCAGATATTCTGCTGCCAAGCAGTAGTGTGTAACCATTACTGTGAAGGGTGCTGTAGCGAAATTACAAGGATGTCAAGATTGACCATTTAACGTATCAAAGTAATGAGCTTCAAAGCAGCGATGCCCTGGACTTTGGTTTGCTACTCAAAGTTCTGTGTATCGCTGCAATGGTCATGGACATGGACGTCTCCTACCATCAGAACAGCGTATCGTTCGTGTAATTACTATTACATATAAAAAAAAAAAAAATTATCTGCTGTTAAAGTTTTATAAAAATTGATAATACAGCTTCTATCTCTACTAACTGAAACAGCAGGATATTCGGATATATCGTCACATTTCTCACCTGATAAGCACCTGCGCGACCGTCTTTCCGAGCCTGGAGGCGATGGCCTTGAGCTTGGGGTCTTCCAAAAGCTGAGGGTCATCGGGCTTCGCCCACGGCCTGTCGGGCGAGCCCAGCGGCGAGTACGCGGTTATCTTGATGCCTCGGGCCTCGCAATAATCTTTTAGACGTTTCTGGTTGAAATACGGGTGGCATTCCACCTGCAAAATTCAAAGTTACATTTTAATTTATTTTCTGATGCGAAATGAGCTAGACGTTTGTTTTTAAAAGATGTTAAGTAACGAATCTCGAAGACCTCAATCCAGTTTCTCAACGGGTGGGTATTAAAATGAACATGGATAAGACGGTGCTGTCGAATGCCCGTGTTGAGCCCGCCCCAGTATTAGTTGGGAATTCGGTTCTTGAAGTTGTTGACATGTACATTTACCTTGGACAAGCAGTCCGACTAGGTAAGTCCAACTTCAAGAAAGAGGTCAGACTTCGAATCCAACTCGATTGGACAACGTTCGGAAAACTGTCAACGCTGAATTACCTCAGTGTTTCAAGTCAAAAATCTTCGATCAGTGTGTGTTACCTGTGATGACTTATGTCCCTGAAACGTGCTCTTATTCACAATGAAAGTGGAATCAAATCGTTACGTTTTGAAACAGTGACCATAAAATTCTTACCTGATTGACAACAGGCTTCACCGTCGCGACCTTCATTATCCTGTCAACCTGTTTGGCGTTGAAGTTGGAGAGGCCTATACTCTTCGTCAAGCCTTCCTTGACGAACGGCTCCAGCGCTTTCCATGTATCCACATAATCCACGTCCGAAAACAGGATATTGCCAGCCTTGTCTTTCGGTAATATCGGGCCACCTTCCTGTAACACACGAATTCAAATATTTGACTGAACGTCAACAACATTTCAATTTAAGTTTAACATAGAATTTGTGCGCGATTAAGACCCAATGAACATAATTATATGTTTAAGACGTGAAAGTTTAAAAAATACATTTGATGAACGATACGGGCCTAAGTTTGCGAATAAAATTCGTCACCAATAAATAATTTAAATCATACATCATCATCAGTCATAGGACGTCCACTGCTGGACATAGGCCTCCTCCTGGGGGGGTTTTGCCAATACTCGCCACGCATGGCAGGCGGGTTGGCGTGCGCAGTTAGGTGTGATTGTTTTAGGAAGACGCTGCTGCCCATCTTCCGGGTTACATCCCTTAGCCGACTCTTACGGCAACCACGGGCAGAGAGGGTGGGGTACTATTCTTACGCCAGCACCAACACGGCACTACGCCACTGTAAAAACTAAGGATAAAACTTTCAGTCTCGTTATAGTTCAACGTTAGCAACTGGACTCTGACGTTTCACCTACAGACGATGATGCTTCTGGCAATACTCCCAGGGAATCCTGAGTGTATCTGACCTTCCCTGAGCCCCCCTTTTATCAGCTTTTAGGGAAAGCACATACATAGAAATCGTATTCTTTCTCCCTAAGTCCAGAGCTAAACTTTAACCTATCACACGTGTGCTGAATCATAAATGATAAAGTGATGCTAACCTGGAAAGCCTGGGGCCAGTGGATCAGGTACAAGTCAACGTATTTGAGATTAAGGTTCTTCAGGGTCTCCTGCAGGGCTCCACGGACCAAATCCGGTCGGTGGAAGGTATTCCACAGCTTGGAAGTAATGAATAGGTCTTCCCTGAAAGAAATACATTTTTTTATGTTACTTTATTGAGATTTGCCGTGGTGGTGCCGGCGTAAGAATTGTACCCCACCCTCTCTACCCGTGGTTGCCGTAAGAGTCGGCTAAGGGATGTAATCCGGAAGATGGGCAGCAGCGTCTACCTAGAACAATCACACCTAACTGCGCTCACCAACCCGCCTGCCAAACTTGGCGAGTATTGGCAAAACCCCCCAGGAGGAGACCTATGTCCAGCAGTGGACGTCCTATGGCTGATGATGTGATGTGAATGAGATGCCTCAGTGCCTCAAGTCGAAAGTCTTCGACCAGTGTGTGTTACCAGTGATGACTTATGGCGCTGAAATGTGGTCTCTGACTATGTGCCTTCTTGGTAAGCTCAAAGTCGCACAACGAGCTATGGAGAGGGCTATGCTCGGAGTTTCCCAAGGAGATCGAATCAGAAATGAGAAGATCCGTAGTCGAACCAAAGACATAGCACAACGGATTAGCAAGTTGAAGTGGCAGTGGGCAGGGCACATAGCACGCAGAACTGACGGCCGATGGGGCAGCAAAGTTCTGGAGTGGAGACCACGGACCGGCAAGCACAGCGTAGGACGTCCACCCACAAGGTGGACATACGACCTAATAAAGACCGCAGGAACGCGCTGGATGCGAGCCGCTTCCAACCGGTCTTTATGGAAGTCAATGGGGGAGGCCTATATCCAGCAGTGGATGTCCTACGGCTGAGATGATTATAACGGAGCCGTGGGATCGCTCTCGCATTCTCCGCTGCTGTCATCACCAACATTCGCCTTACGGCGAACTCGCCTCGGAAGGTAGCAAAGCACCTTCTATTCGGCTCGAGCAATGCACCGGGAATGTATGGTGCATCTAACATTTAACATTAAATGAGCTGTGGTCAAAAACATTGCATGTCACTTAAAAAAAATGGGTTTTTTCTCTTTTTTTTTAACAGCTGACAGGCTTGGTGTTTGACCACAACTCACCTAATGTTAAGTGACGTTGTGGTCGAAGATGGTAAAGCAAACCTAGCCTGGACTGGAACTGGCTCTCAAGTGAGGCTGCCGGAACACACCGTTAGATGCTTGGCGGCAGATTTTCAACTTGAGGGTGGTAGCTAGCCAGCCGAGTACTAGAAAGTACCCTACCACCACGCAATGGTTTCCTTACGATGTTTTCCTTCACCGGCAGCTCAAGCTCATCGTTGGGGTTTGAATCCACGCCCTTCGGCATGCGAACCGACCGCGCTAACCACTGAGCTATCATCGCTATACCTCTATCGCTATGCTATCTTTCTTCTTGGCATCGCAATCTGTGCATTCTGCCAGTTTCAATGTTTCTGTATTTCGTGTGCAGTCTTCAGTTTTCATTTTTAAAAGTGGGTTAGTCTGTTTTTTTAAGTTTACCTTTTGACGACTCCCTCGGCTATCTTGGCGGTGATGGCTGCCCCAACCTCCTTCTCATTACCGTACAGGTGTGCGCAGTCGATATGCCGGTATCCAATATCAATCGCGTCTTTCACGGCCTGAGTCACTTCGCCGGGCAACGACTGGGGACAACATTTATCTTATATTTGAAACTGTGACACGCGGAAGGGATAAATTGTCTTTCTTCGAGTGTAAACGTGATAATGCACGATAATAAGTATTGGAGGAGATTTCACATAGCGCTATCTTACCACAAACTAATAGCTGATCTGTGCCCGTGTACCTATCCCTGCCCAACCAATTGTAATCAGGGCGAGCGAAGCTAACCTAACCTAACACTATCCCACAACCTGAGCATTTTTGTGGTACACTTTATTGAAAAACTATCACGCCTATAGATTTGTGCTTTAACATTGTAATTTAACTTCATATCTAGATGTGTTATCTGTCAAAAAAATATAATTATATGACCATAAAAAAAAATGAATATTAACAATTTTGTATTCATTGGATAGAATGTTATTGTACTACTAACTCCATCTGTTAGAAAACTAAAGCGTTAACATCGCTGCAACAGAACTAAACTCAATACTCAAATACATCGTAGTTAATCTACTGAATACTAGATGGCACCACTAGAATCAGGTTGTAAAATAACAACTGTCTTAAAAATTATTATTACCCGTAAGAAAAACTATGCGAGCCCTCACAAAGCTGAGCTTTTTGCTAGTATACTAGCGACCCGCCCCGGCTTCGCACGGGTAGTAAAGCATATTATGTTTAAGTTGATAATGATTAATACGGTATCCGACTGAACAGCTTTCCAATTAACTATATTCATAGCTTTCCAATTTTATAATGCTGCTCGTAATTCGCAAATATAATATTTAACTAAAATTAAAAGTGACAACCCTAAGCGTCAACGCAAGAGTAGACTACTAACTCGCTGACCGGCCTAAGATGGACTACTTTGCGCAGTGTTCTTTGCTATATACTTGTGTATTAATCCCAGAACGAGCTTAACTAAAAACACGAAAGACGGCAAGTAATTTTTTAATACATTTTTTTTTCAATTTTTTTTACCCTTGTTTCTCAGAATGGTGTAAAGATTCCAATGGTACCTCATACATCCAAATTTGTTAAAAGTTATAATGAAATATAGAATCTCACATATATATACATACCTATATACATATACATGGACCATGAAAATATTGCACTCAGATTGGCCAGAAATAAAAATAAAAAAAACAGCATGTTTTTAGGGTTCCGTATCTCAAAAGGAAAAAACAGAACCCTTATAGGATCACTTTGTTGTCCGTTTGTCTGTCAAGGCCCTTTTCTCATGAACGCGTGGAGGTATCAAGCTGAAATTCATATCAAATACTCAGGTCTACTGTCCCTTAGAGCTGTGAAAAAAGCAAACTTCTAAGCCAACGCAATCACAAGATACAGCCGTTTATGCTGCAAATTTTCGACACTCGCAAGGGAATCAAAACCTGCAGGGTACTTCCCGTGAACTCAGAATCTTGAAATTTGGTACGAAGCAACGTCTTATAGCACAGATAAACGAAAAATTGCGAAAAGCATAAATTACTATAAAAAAAAATCCATCACTTTTACTTATATACCTACAGTTTTGTACGGCACCCTCGGTGCGCGAGCCCGAGTCGCCCTTGACCTTTTTTTATATTTTTCTTCTAGTCCATATAAATATTATGTAATTGTTATCAAAGGTGCCGATGTCAGTTCTTATCAGATTTATCCAAGCCATAGGTGTCTTGGTAACTTCTTATCATCAGCGATAGTGATGAACGCAAATAATTCTGAATTTATTTGGAAGGCAGTTGGCATGAACTGGAAATAACTGACATGATAAGAATGAAAGTCTGGAAAAGGCCTATCCTGAAAACTACTGACTCAGGCGTTACTTTGAGACGCACTGGTGACTTGCCCGGGGGAGGCGGAACCGCGACAATCTCTGGTCGCGGTTGTGGGGGCAGACCACTCCTTGGCAGCCATCTTAGCAAAGATGGTCGCCGACGAGAGGTCGGGTCACGGCGAGAGGCTGAGGAGCGGAAGAGAGAGCTGGATCCTCCGGCTCCTCCCCGTCGAAGGATGATATTTACTATCAGAAGAGCGACTTGCTCGTCTGCATAGTTACGTGAACAAAAGTTTATATTAAATGTGTAAACAAGGAATTAATTATTTGAATAGAGAATACATTTTTAAACAAAAAAATAATGTTCTCGAATCGGTCCAGTGATCTTCGAGTAATCGGGGTACATACATTAAAAAAAAACAAACCAACGATCGGAGAACCTCCTCCTTTTGTTGAAGTCGGTTAAAAAACAAGAATCGTAACAATAAATAGTAATTAGTTTGTTGCTGAATAAAGAATAAATTATTGGCTAGGCGTTTACATCAAAATTTGATTACCTATAAAAACATTTTTATCTATAAGTTAATTTTAATATTTTTGGTTGGTTTCAACTTAAACCATAATTGATGGAAGCCGCATTAAGATCCGTTGTTTAGTTTAAAAGATCTAAGCGTACAGACGGCGGGAAGCGACTTTGTTTTATACTATGTATAGACAAGTGACCCGCCCCGGCTTCGCACGGGTGCAATTTAGCTACTAATGTGGTGCATATACATCTATTATACATAATAAACCTTCCTCTTGAATCACTCTGTCTATTGATGGAAACCGCATTAAAATCCGTTGCGTAGTTTAAAAGATCTAAGCGTACAGACGGCGGGAAGCGACTTTGTTTTATACTATGTATAGACAAGTGACCCGCCCCGGCTTCGCACGGGTGCAATTTAGCTACTAATGTGGTGCATATACATCTATTATACATAATAAACCTTCCTCTTGAATCACTCTGTCTATTAATGGAAACTGCATTAAAATCCATTGCGCAGTTTAAAAGATCTAAGCGTAAGGACGGCGGGAAGCGACTTTGTTTTATACTATGTAGAGAGTAGAGATAAAACTTACATTCCAAGTTCCTAATCCAATGGCAGGAATAGTTTGTCCATTGTTAAATGTTACTACCGGAACACGGGACATTTTAAATCAGTATTTAAAAACAAAAAAAAATTTAACACAACCGCTTCTTGTGGTGAAGAAACGAGAAGTATACTTTTATACCCTATTGGATGGGTTATCAATGTTATCTGTAATATGTTAGTTGTATAGCCTGTTTAATTCGGTATATTTACCGTCTCTTATGTAAGACACGGAAAAATACAGGCAGTCTTACTTGTTTGCGCAAATACTTTAAGCAGGTACCTAACAGACAAAAAAAGCATAAATTAAACTGAATTTCGGCAGCCAAGTCGAGAGACCGTTTGGTTTTCAATCCGGAGGTTCTGGGTACGGAACCCACGGCACGCTTTTTTTTACTCGACTGCCAATCGAGCGTATCTTGTATGTATGTACATTTCTTTATGACGACAATTAAGGTATCGTTAGATTCGTCTCAATAACCCAAGTGACCTTAGATAAAAACAAGATGGATTATTGGCGCGTAATAGTAAAAAAACTGTCCAAGTGCGAGTCGGACTCGCGCACTAAGGGCATGTAGGTATATAAGTAAAAGATATGGTATTTTATGCTTTTCGCAATTTTTCCATTATCTGTGTTATAAGACGTTACTTCGTACTAAATTTCAAGATTCTGAGTTCACGGGAAGTACCCTGTAGGTTTTGATTCACTTGCGAGTGTCGAAAATTATCATAAACGGCTGTATCTTTTGATTGCGTTGGCTTAGAAGTTTGATTTTTTCACAGCTCCAAGGGATAGTAGATCTGAGTTTTTGATATGAATTTCAGCTTGATACCTCCACGCGTTACTGAGAAAAAAGGTCTTGACAGACAGCCAGCTGGACAAAAAAGTGATACTGTAAGGGTTCTGTCTTTTTCTTTTGAGGTACGGAACCCTAAAAATAACCAAACCTATCAAGTAGGGTATTTAAATAAATGCAGTTAAAAGAGGATTACAAAAATATATATACATAAGTTATATGTTTAAATTCAATTAGTAATAATTATATTGGTTTTTTTCCCCTTTAATTATAGCTATTTTAATCGTAGTCGGTTTATAGATTTTTAACGTCTTAGTTTAACGCCAAAGTTTATACAGAATTTATGTAAATAAACAAACTTTAAAAAAAAGTTAAGCCGACTTCAAGAAAAAAACATCAGCACTAAAAAGCAAAAATAAACTTACTTTACAAAGTCGGTGCTCAGCCTAGCCTGGGTGCCGGTGCTTGGCACCGACTTCAAACAGATCAGTAGGTACCTAGCAGCTATAATAATACTTTGTAAAGTAAGTTTATTTTTGCTTTTTAGTGCTGATGTTTTTTTCTTGAAGTCGGTTTAACTTTTTTTTTTAAGTTTATTTATTTACATTTCACATAGCGCCATCTAGCCACAAAGTTAGCAAAGCTTATACTAAGGCAATTAGATAACTGAACTTTTTTTGGACATAGAACACCCAGATACAGAACAAACATTTATATGGTCGTCATAAGTCACTTTTAGATTGGTAGATCGTCTAGGTAGGTACCAGCGCTGTACTAGATATTCTGCCGTCAAGCAGTAGTGTGTAAACTTTACTGTGTTCCAGTTTGAACGGTACTGCAATAGGGCTGTTGAGACTAACCATCTAATGTCTCAAAGTAATGAGTGCCAAAGCAGCAATGCTACCTTATTTTGTCACTCAAAGTTCTGTTCTCAAATTATCGCTGTAATGGTCATGGACAGGCATTATCTCTTACCTTCAAGAGAGCGTTTTGTTCGTCTAAATACTTTTAAATAAAAAATAAACACAAATGTTTGACCTAGGAATCGTACCCACGCCCTACAGCTCTTGAAGCAGACACACTACCTGGAGAGGTCGGGAAATACCTGTTTGTAGTTTTCTGGTTTTTTAATAGGCTTTGTGTTTGACCACTGCTCACCTGATGATAAGTGACGGTGTGATCGAATATGGAAAACACATCTAAACTGGAATGGAACTGGCTCTCAAGTGAGGCTGCCGGACACATCGTTAGGTGCTTGGTGGTAGATTTTTAAGTAGGTAGCTAGCTAGTCAATTACTAAAAAGTACCACCACCATGCTATGGTTTCCTCACAACTCACAATATTTTCCTTCACGGCAAGCTCATTGTTGAGGTTCGTACCCACGGCCTTCAACGTGTGAAGTGACCGCGGTAACCACATCGCTACAAAACGTTATAAAATAAATAAATAAATAAATATTGTAGGACACATTACACACAGCGCCATCTGACCCCAAACTAAGCAGAGCTTGTGTGATGGAAGTCAGATAACTGATAGAATACATAAATACTTTTTTTTTGTAAATACATACTTATAATACATACAGAACACGCAGACACAGAACAAACATTTGTTTACACCTAACAAACATTTGTTTTTGGTGGGAATCGAACCCACGCCCTACAGCTCAGGCAGACATACTCCCAATGAGCCAACAGGGCTGTCAAATATATTTCTGCTATTCGAGGTTTAAGGCAGCATCAGATTTTCCCGTATTCCAGAATGGTGATGTAGATTATGTGAGGGTCGATAAGAAATAAAACTATTATTTAAGGATTTCAATCACTGTGGTAGCACTGTATTAACATTCACTATCGCTACATAGTATAAAACAAAGTCGCTTTCTCTGTCCCTATATCCCTATGTATGCTTAAATCTTTAAAACTACGCAACGGATTTTGATGCGGTTTTTTTTAATAGATAGAGTGATTGAAGAGGAAGGTTTATATGTATAATAACATGCATTAAATAGTGGAGAAATACTGTTATTTTTGAGGTTTATACCCGTGCGAAGCCGGAGCAGGCCGCTAGTATTTTATATTCGGAAGTAATGCGATTGACTCCTAGCACAGAGGCGAAACGAGTGTGTGAAGGAAAATCTAAGATGGCGGTTGACAGCTCAAATCAATTAATGTACATTTAAGATTGATTTTTGCACAAATAAACTAATAACTTCAACAGCGAAGCGATGATGATGATTTTATAGCGATGATAGCTCAGTGGTTAGCGTGGTCGGTTCGCATGCCGAAGGGCGTGGGTTCAAACCCCAACAATGAGCTTGAGCTGTCGGTGAAGGAAAACATCGTGAGGAAACCATAGCGTGGTGGTAGAGTACTTTCTAATACTCGGCTGGCTAGCTACCACCCTCAAGTAGAAAATCTGCCGCCAAGCATCTAACGGTGTGTTCCGGCAGCCTCACTTGAGAGCCAGTTCCATTCCAGGCTAGGTGTGCCTTACCATCTTCGACCACACCGTCACTTAACATCAGGTGAGTTGTAGTCAAACACCAAATCTGTCAGCTATAAAAAAAAACGTGAGACGGCGGCGTCAATGTGTCGCATGTGGCGTTTCACGCCAGAGGCCGTCCCGTGCCAGTTCAATAAATATGATTTGTAATACATCAAACAGTTAAATTCACACATTGACGCTGAATAGCCAGTAGTCCGTGACTTTGGCGCGCAGCCAACGCAAGTTTCGATATTTTATTAGATAGTATCATTGGATCAGTTTTAGACATTATAACTACGAGATAAAAAGCCAATAAAATTTAAAAAAAAGCTATCATGATTGCTTTTTAGTGTTCCGTACCCAAAAGGTAAAAACGGGACCCTATTATGTACTAAGACTTCGCTGTCTGTCCGTCCGTCCGTCTGTCGCCAGGCTGTATCTCAAGAACCGCGATAGCTAGACGGTTGAAATTTTCAAATATTATGTATTTCTGTTGCCGCTACAACAACAAATACTAAAAACAAAATAAAATAAATATTTAAGGGTGTATTTATTCCCATACAACAAACGCGACTTTTTTTGCCTTTTTCATAGATAATGGCAAGGAACCCTTCGAGCGCGAGTCCGACTCGCACTTGGCCGGTTTTTTCAATCTTTTTTTTAACTTGCAATGTATGTATGTACAGGTCTACTTTCCGATGTTCGATTGGACTCAAATTTGGTGTACTTACGTACTTATCTTTGGTTACAATAATGATATGGTACCATGGACTTGGTCTGATGATGGAGACAGAAGTTGGCCATAGGAACTTCTGAACTAAACAAGATAAGCCCATCGAGTTTGGGCTCGATTGATTCGTCTTGCGGAGCAATCTCTAAAATATTTATCTATTAAAATGTTTTTTTTTTTTTTTAAACAAACTTTTATCTGTGACAATGAACTAAAAATTTTAAAATAAACTAGTAGTAAGTATTAGAAGTTTCAAAAGCTTGATGCACTACCCGTTAGAGATAACATGTTAGGTACTTATTATACTTCTGTGCCTCAAGCTAAATCGCGTGATATATTTTGCGTTTAAAACCTTGTCATTAATAAAGAACTGTCAACTGTCACTTAGTATCGTTGTTTTTTTTTTCATTTGTTTATTGTTGACTTGATGTCAAAGAGGTTAAGAAGCTAATGAACTATTTACAATATGCATTTTTCCAATCTCGAGTGCAATGCCGTCTATACGGCATATGCGTAGGCGCCGAGTGGCATTGAGAGCGTTCAACTATCAGGCACGTAGCTATTTTTAGTATTTGTCCAATATTTATTGGAACATAATTGCTTACTAAATAACTCTCAAAACTGGCTCGTAAAGTCTCCCAAATCTGTAAACAAAACAATTATTATAATTGTTCTCAAAAGAGCTCAGTAGTTGGCGCGATGAGATAACACACGGAGGGTGTGCATTCACATCATCAGCCAAAGGACGTACACTGCTGGACATAGGCCTCCTACTGGGGGGGTTTTGCCAATACTCGCCACGCTTGGCAGGCGGGTTGGCGAGCGCAGTTAGGTGTGATTGTTCAAGGAAGACGCTGCTGCCCATCTTCCGGATCACATCCCTTAGCCGACTCTTACGGCAACCGCGGGTAGAGAGGGTTGGGTACTATTCTTACGCCGGCACCACCACGGCATTGTGCATTCAAATCCCAATAATAATGTTGAGCTGCCGGTGAAGGAAAATGTCGTAAGGAAACCATAGAACATTCCACATTTGTTTTTATATGTAAAAAGTTATGAGACAAATGAGACCCTCTTCTGATGGTAAGAGATAACACCTGTCCATGACCATTGCACACAAATCTTATATCATATCCTAATAAAAACGATATCAGAGTCCGAGTAACGTTTAAAGTAAAATAATCCAAATATTTATATCAATAAACCGAAAGACAATCCGCCGTACGTGTATGGAAGAGGTTATTATGGCTGCCGTTGACTTGACATTGACAGATTTTGTTTTGGTTTGCCATTGCTTTTTTTAGGCACTGAAAGTAGCCATACTATGTGATGTCATTAGAGGTCAATTGAAAGACAAGTTTATTTTATATATTTTACTAGCTGTGCCCCGCGGTTTCACCCGCGCTAGATGCCTACGTCATAGTAGCTTTATGCATGCAAAGTCTCAGCTCCGGTCAGTTTAAAATTGACAAATTTTCATACAAACTTTCATCCCCCATTTTATCCCCTTGGGGGTAGAATTAATCAAAATCCTTTCTTAGCGGATGCCTGCGTCATAACATCTACCTGCATGCCAAAATTCAGCCCGATCCGTCCTGTGGTTTGGACTGTGCGTTGATAGATCACTATGTCAGTCAGTCAGTCAGTCAGTCAGACCTTTGAGTTATATTCATCCCATCTAATAGTTTAAAGAGTTTTAAAACTAAAAATAATGTACAGAAATGTAATATTTCGAAATGGTTTTGGAATCAGCAAAGTATTTTTATAACAACACGACCAGACGCTCAACGAAGAGTGAAAACTCCCCATAAGCGTGCAAAACGTTTCCAGACCACGTTCCTTGTAAGAACTGCTGATGTATGGAACTCGTCGCCAGCGTCTATGCTTCCAACTAAGTACAACCCGGGGTTGTTCAAGAAAAACGTGAATAGGTATTTCTTAGCGTACTCCGTCTTCGGCCATATCGTCGCTTTCCATCAGGTGAGATCGTGCCAAAGGCATGCCTAGACCGTTGTAAAAAAAAAAGTTTTTTCTTCTATAAATACCGAAAACCAACATGACGTACACAGCCTACAATAAAAGATATAGGTTTCGGCGGGAGCGTGGAGAGAGTCGTGTCGCCCTATTGTTTTCAAAAACTTGTGCTTTTTTGAGGGTTTATATTTAAAAATAGTCGTGTTTTATTCATAAAGTGCCGGATTACAAGCGCGATTGTGGAAGTGATTTTGTTGTAAAACATGACTTTTCGTGTTGCTTCCAAAACTCCATCGAAGCTTATAGTAAAGTTACTACTACTTTACTAAAGCATGACTGGCACGGACTGAATTTGACCAAGACTGGATTGTAAAGATAAAGATGCTAAAACTGAAGCCTGCACACAAAATATAGAAACATTGAAACTGGCAGAATACACAGAGTGCGATACCAAGAAGAAAGAGAAAAAAAAGATATATTTTTTTAACTCCTAGTCAAAGATAATCGTTGAGTACCAACAGATATTAATCTTTTGTTGAACATAAAATGTAAAGCGCCATTGTAAATCTATTTAAGCATTTCTAAACAATACCTGCGTGGGTTTAATGGGAAACATGTTTTAAATTAAAACGCTTTGATGTGATTTCCCGCCGTTTACGAGCTGTCAAACATTGTTTTACGATTCGATTTTCTAACCGCGAATTCACACACTACACGATAAACAGTAAGGGTATTTACAATTACAAAAACCCATACTGTTTTCCGTGTAGTGTCATGTTAAGAATCAAGATTTCAACGAATTATAATGTATCTAGAAATAAACTTTAAAATATTGAAATGTATTGCAAATCCGGCAATGGGCTTAAAATCGACTTTCATAGACATCACTATACAACAAAGTCGTCCGCCGCGTCTGTCTGTGTGTCTGTTCACGATAAACTTAAAAACTACTGAACGGATTATCACGCGAGTTTCACCAATAGATAGAGTGATTAATGAGGAAGGCTTAGATATATAATATTATTGTGTCAAGTTTTTGTATATTGCACCCGTGCGAATGATATACAAGCTAGGTGTTTGACCACAGCTCACCTGATGTTAAGTGACGGTGTGGTCGAAGAAGGTAAAGCACACCTAGCCTGGAATAGAACTGGCTCTCAAGAGAGGCTACCGAAACACACTGTTAAATGCCGAGTAGGTACTAGAGAATACCCTAGCACCATGCTATGGTTGCCTCAAGATGTTTTCCTTCACCTTCCTTCATTGTTGGAGTTTGAACCTACGCCCTTCGGCGTGTGAACCGACCGCGCTAACCACTAAGCTATCATCGCTACTGAAATAATAGGCATGGGAAAACATTCTGGGGCCCACGGTCTACCCGCTTCCATTCAGGACGCACCTTCCATCGGGTGCTTCAGAAGCAAACTGAGAAATTAACAACTAGAAACCTTTTTAACCGATTCAAAAATACTCAATTCGATTGGTTTTTTGTGTTTGTTACCTCAGAACCTTCGACTGGGGTGAACCGATTTTGATGATTCTGTTTTTTATTTGAAAGCTGGTGCTTCCCGTGTGGTCCCATTTCAATTTGGCCCAGTTCTGACAATGGCATCCATGAGGAAACCAAATGAAGTCGTTTTTTTAAATTAAAATTTTACTTGTTGTTTCATGACTTTGACGACTATTTAAAAATAAGAGGTTATTGAATTACCTAGATATGAATCCCCCTGGTTCTTCTATCCTCGACTAACATAATGTAGTGTAGAGTCTGTTTTCTCAAATGTCTTACTCAACACATCGCTGAGTAGACAGCCCACCGACTGGACCACCGGGATGGCATAGTCTAGCTCTAGACCAGCGGTCGGCAACACGCGGCCCGTGGGCCGCATGCGGCCCGCGGATGTCCTACTTGCGGCCCGTGATAGTTTTGTAAAGTAGTTATTACGTTAACCTGACAACCGGAAGCCAAGCCATGCCATGTTGGACACCGCCCCCCTCACACCATTTCCTGCCGCCAGCCAAGCCAAGTCTGCCTTGTCTTTAAAAAGCCAAAAGTCTTCCTCTGCCTGTTCGATTTTTGGATTAAACAGATAGTCATCCACTCTGAGTGTTTTCATTCCTTTTTGTAAAATTATACATTAAAATCACCTCTTTGTTTGCGTGGAGGTTTTAAAAAAAACCCTGTTTTTGCAAATATTAGTCAGCTATCTAGGATATCTATTATACTTGGTGGTAGATTTCCTTAGCAGGAGGTCGTCTAGGTAGGTACCACCGCAGTACCAGATATTCTGCCGCCAAGCAGTAGTGTGTAAACATTACTGTGTTCCGGTTTGAAGGGTACTGCAGCTAGCGAAATTACAGGGCTATTGAGACTAACCATCTAGTCTCAAAGTAATGAGCGCCAAGGCAGCGATGCCCTCGACTTTGTTATACTACTCAAGTTCTGTGTATCGCTGCAATGGTCATGGACAGGCGTTATCTCTTAACATCAGGAGAGGGTCTCGTTAGTATCAATACTGTTACATAAAAAAAAAAAAAAGCTAAACCGTAATATCTGTTTTCAGTGAAAATATACCGCTAAATCGTTAAAAGCGTTCTCTAGCGTATTGTAAACTTGCGAGACGTTTTAATGGTCGCTCTAGGTAGGTGATTTATTTTGAAAGCGGATGGAAGATGGTGTTTGTGATTTTACACTGTATTTTGTTAGTTGGTTGCTATGCTTGACTTAGCATAATGTTGCTATCTTAAGCGAGAATACCTATCCCAAAGTAGCTTTTAGTGACATAGAAAAATGTATTGTATTTCGTTAATCTAAACCAGGGATTCCCAGACTGTTTTGGGCAAGAGACCCCTTTTTCAAAATGAACTGATACCTCCATAGCCAAATTACTTTAAAAATCCTATCTCTAGTTTTTTTCAAACTTATAACATCCCTCTTTTTGCGTCGGGGGTTACAAACAAAGTCATCCCCCGCGTCTGTCTGTATGTTCGCGATAAACTTAAAAACTTATTCGGATTATCATGCGCGTTTCACCATTAGATAGAATGATTCATGAGGAAGGTTTATGTATATAATTTGTCAAGGTTTTGTGTAAATTGGTTGAAATATGATGATAATCGTTGAAAGTGTCGGAAAAAGTCAAGCCACCTGGGAGCTTTCATCGAAAACGCTGCCTAATCCCTTTGAGATATAACAAAACAATGCATAGTGGGACATTCCTATTTTATAGATCTACAAAAAAGTCCGCGTTGGCATATATCTACCTTTTAAGGATAGCTTACTATAACCATTCTTACTACCCGTGCAAAGCCGAAGCGGGTCGCTAGTTAATCTATAAAATTGGCCAAAAAATAAAACATTACAAATGATAGCATACTCATAGCTTCAAAAACACGTGAAAAATCGCTGCCGGATGTCTAGATTCTAGACATTCTATAATATTTAAAATCTCTGAGCTGCTAGGCTTGGTTCACACAGTCGTTTTGCAAAAAAACACTAGTAGTAAAACATATACCTTTTTTCCAGCCTCTAGTGTCCTGCTTCTGGGTAAAGGCCTCCCTTTCCTCCTTCCAGACTGCCCGGTCTTCGGCTTTGGAGGTCCAGTGGTTGTTATGACGATTTAGTTTGACACACCACCTTCGACTGGGTTGACTCTGAATTCGCTTAAATTTTGGCGTCTAAGCTGTGGTGACCTTTGCCCAGCGGTCGTTCGATATGCGACAAACGTGGCCCAGTCCCACTTCAGTCGTCCGGCTTATACGGTCTGTTACGGTGTGCCGTGGTGGTGCCGGCGTAAGAATAGTACCCCACCCTCCCTACCCGTGGTTGCCGTAAGAGTCGGCTAAGGGATGTAATCCGCAAGATGGGCAGCAGCGTCTTCCTTGAACAATCACACCTAACTGCGCTCGCCAACCCGCCTGCCAAGCGTGGCGAATATTGGCAAAACCTCCCCAGGAGGAGGCCTATGTCCAGCAGTGGACGTCCTATGGCTGATGATGTGATACGGTCTGTTAATTTGACTCTCAAGATACTACGCTTCATCGCTCGCTGGCAAACCCCGAGCGGCCTTCTGATCTTTTGTCAACGTCCAAGTCTGTGCACCGTACGTGAGGATAGGATGGTAAGCAAATATAATAATCGTAGGACAAAAATCTACAAAGTTTTTTTTTATGTTCAACCGGCTAATTGTTTAACCACAGCTCACCTGATGTTAAGTGACGGTGTGGTCGAAGATGGTAAAGCACAGCCAGTCTGAAATGGTACTGACTCTCAAGTGTGGCTGCCGGAACACACCGGTAGATGCTTGGCGGCAGATTTTCAACTTGAGGGTAGCTAGCTAGCCGAGTACTAGAAAGTACCCTACCACCATGCTATGGTTTCTTCACGATGTTTTCCGTCACCGGCAGCTCAAGCTCATTGATGGGGCTTGAACTCACGCCCATCGGCATACGAACCTATCGCGCTAACCACTGCCACTGAGCCGTTCAAAAAGGAGTATAATGTTTTCAGGGTTTATGTTTATATATACTCGTATGTGAGTTTGTTTACGCCTGAACAGATTCGGATGGATGGGGTATCGTTAGAATCCTTACATTACAATGACACTACAACGTTTTGAAGAAAAAAAAAGTTATATTACTTTGACAGCCATCTAGCCGGATGTTAAGCGAAGATGCAGTTTACGGTGGAGCACGCTCGCCTAGAAGAAACCGATTCTCTCGCGACTTGAAGGCACCCAGATTGCATCTATCAGGGAACACCCACTCGGGCAGCAAATTCCATTGTTTAGCGTTTCGGAATAGGGTCCAAAGCATTGAAAATCGACGTAAAGTTGTCGGTCTTCTACCGGATACACTTTGGATAGTTCTCTTCAGATCTGAAAGACCTAATTTCTTCCTGCACATTCTACTCATCGAGTAGCCAGGAGCTCTAAAAATCGACACCACTTCATGGTAGATATTTCAAAAAGGGTTAATTTGAAAGTTAACTTCAATAGGGTTTTTTCCGATAGATACAATCTGGGTGCCTTCGTGTGAATTGGTTATAGCAAGCGTGCTCCATCGTAGACCGTATCTTCGTTTAACATCAGGCGAGACTGCGGTCAAAAGCAAATATATTTAGAAAAAAATTGAGAACATTTTGTCTAATTACGAAATTCTTCATTTATTTACAGTTTTTTTACCCAACTGCCAAGGAAGGATTTTGTTTATTGCGCGTATCTGGTATGTAGGTATATTTGATTTATGTAAATTTCTTTATTAAGTCGTATCTTCCAAACGATGGATTTCGTCGTGTTAAAAACCCAAGTATCCTTAGTTAAGTTTTTGGAAACAAAAACAAAATGGTGGATTTTTGGCGCCAAACAGTTTTTTTTTCTTTTTCAGCCATAGCACGTTTGTGCATGTGCCAATTCTCATGTTAAACGCGAATAGTAATAAGTTAATAAAAAAAAAAACTATCGAGTGGGGTATCAAAATAAAGGAAATTAAAAGGGGATTACATAAATAAATATGAGTTATATGTTTAAATTTTATAAGGAATAATAAATTGATTTTTAAAGTTTTTTTTCCTTTAATTAATAGCCATTTTATTTTAGAGTTGTGATTAAGCTGTATACACTGCTTTACATTTGAATTTTCTTATTACACTGAGCACTAAATAATTATTATTGTATTCCTTTATTTTCATGAACATACAAATTTTCATAATTTTTACATGTTTTTGTTTTATATTGTGTAATATGACTTATTATGACAAAAGTAGTGTAAGTCAGTGACTCATTTTTTATTATAATTTAATTTAATAGTCCGATGTAACGACACGCGCACAAAAAAGCACGTAATTCGCACAAAATATTTTTAACTCAAGACCGCATATTGACGCACAAAGAACAGACGTGAAATATACAGATGGACAACTTTGGAGAAAGCATTTAAAACACGCTCAAGCGCACAAGATCAAAGCGAACCTGTTTATTGATTAACTTTTATTTAAACGTTTATATGTTCCACCTTGTGGGCGGATGTCCTACGCTGCGCTTGCCAGTTCGTGGTCTCCATTCCAGAACTTTGCAGCCACATCGGCCATCAGTTCTGCGTGCTATGTGCCCTACCCACTGCCACTTCAACATGCTAATCCGCTGTGCTATGTCGGTAACTTTGGTTTGTCTACGGAACTCCTCATTTCCTCATTTCACAGACGACCTCATAAAGACCGCAGGAACGCGCTGGATGCGAGCCGCTTCCAACCGGTCTTTATGGAAGTCAATGGGAGAAGCCTATGTCCAGCAGTGGACGTTCTACGGCTGAAATGATGATGATGATGTTTATATGTCAGTTTGTTAGAGCCAAGGCAAAAAAAAAATATTTTTTTTTTTTAACTTTGTTAGAGTTTTAGCGGTAACGCGAAAAGAATCGTGTCATCCCATTATATTATTTCCAAAACTAGTGTTTTTTTCTAGTGTTTATGTATAAAAATAGTGGTATTTTATTCATAAAGTGCCAAATTACAAGCGCAAGTGTGAGAAAGTGATGTAATATGGTGAAACATGACTTTTCGTGTTGCTTCCAAAACTTCATCGAAGCTTATAGTAAAGTCACCACTACTTTACTAAGGCATGACTAGATTTGTCTGGCACGGACTGAACTTTACCAAGATTGGACTTTGACTGTAACTATAGATGTAAGACGTGAACTTCAAAAATCGAAGACAAGGCAGTATGGTTTTACAGCTTTAGCCTGCCCAGTGGAGCAAATTAAATAAAAAAAGGATAAATTTAAAAAGATTATCTGTGTCAAATTATACAAGCTGAATTAGCCGCTTCTTACTACTTTTGCAAACTTCTGTGTAACGCTGCAATGGCTGCTCCTGATCAGCCATTTTTTCCAACCGGGGCAGAAATTTGATACTAACCCAACTTCTCTAGCGTTAAAATAAATAGTTTAAAAAGCTCACATAGGTGGAATTTTTGTAACCGGGTGAATAGTACTCTTTAATGGTTTTGCACTCTGTAGTTAAGTCTGTATTACAAAGTATCTGAGCGACGGAGCTTTGCTCGGTGTATATACAATTTAAAACTCGAAAAACGCGTTTTCCTAGAGATGAGACTCAACTAGATCGATCCTTCGGCCTCAAATACTATGCAAGAGTTCAAAAATCAACTTATATATCATACTTATATTTCATAACGTAGGATATGTTTTAAAAACCAGCTGGCGTTTTAAATTCAGATAGCGAAAAATCTTTTGTAGCGATGATGGTTCAGTGGTTATCGTAGTAGATTTGCATGCCGAAGGGCGTGGGTTCAAATCCCAACAATGAGCTTGAGCTGCCGGTGAAGGAAAACATCGTGAGGAAACCATAGCGTGGTGGTAGGGTACTTTCTAGTACTCGGCTGGCTAGCTACCACCCTCAAGTTGAAAATCTGCCGCCAAGCATCTAGCGGTGTGTTCCGGCATCCTCACTTGAGAGCCAGTTCCAATCCAGGCTAGGAGTGCTTTACCATCTTCGACCACACCGTCACTTAACATCAGGTGAGCTCCTAGCCTGTAAGCCATTAAAAAAAAAACGATAGAACAACGTGCGCTGGACGCTAGGCGCTTTGTGAAACAAGCTTTCTTTTCAACCATAAACATTAGGAACATATATTATAATTTTAGCGCCCCCTGAAGCTGCCGCTTGCCGCAGAATAGTCTCTTGTTTCTTATTCTGTGTAAGAGTCAAGATCAAGAGACGGCAAGTCCGCCCCATCGATATATTAAAACTAAAAATAAACGCGTCTTGCAGTCTGTTTAATATTTTCCAGTCATCTGGAGTCTGCCATGCCGTATTGACAGATGCATTTCGATTCCCGCGCTTTTTTGTGTCAAATCGATATTGACAATTAAATTATTTTAAAAAAAGGTCAAGGACAAAGATTTTACAGTGTTTTTTTTTTAATATCGCCGGCGAAAATGGGCCAAGCTAGACTGTCAGTGGTGATTTTCTTAATTTTCCTGTGTATCGAAAGTAAAGCGAAATTATCGGATAATAAAACAAACGATAATGTTTCTGGAGAAGTGAAGACTTCGCCTAAAAAGGTAAAATTATATTTTCATATAATTAAGAAGATTTATAAATATTGTTGTTGGTAACATATTATAACAAAAGAAAAAATATCACAAATAAAGAAGTGAACAGTTAAAACATCTCACATTAACAAAAATCGCTCAATTAAAAAAGTTTTTGCTTTAATAGGATTATGTACACTTCAAGATAACTTATTTTCTGTTTACAAAATTTATCATTAACACGAAATAGTAATTAATTTGATTATTTTTTTACCAAACCTATCAAGTAAGATATCTAAATAAAGGAAATTAAAAGAGGATTACAAAAATATATATAAGTTATATGTTTAATTAGGAATAATAAAATTTAAAAAGTATTTTTCTATAATTATAGCTATTTTAATCGCAGTAGGGATATAGTTTTTTTTATTTTTTTTTATAGCATACATGCCTGGTGTTTGACCACATCTCACCTGATGTTAAGTGACTGTGTGGTCGAAGATGGTAAACACACCTAGCCTAGAATGGAACTGGCTCTCAAGTGAGGCTGTCGGAACACACCATTTGGTGCTTGGCAGTAGATTTTCAACTTGAGGGTGGTAGCTAGCCAGTCGAGTACTAGAAAGTACCCTACCACCACGCTATGGTTTCCTCACGATGTTTTCCTTCATCGGCAGCTCAAGCTCATTTTTGGGGTTTGAACCCACGCCCTTCGGCGTGTGAACCGACCGCGCTAACCACTGGGCTATCATCGCTACAAAACCTTTCCATCATTTTGCTAAAGTACTTCAAAATACGTGGCTAAGTAGAAAATCAAATGATTTTGAAATTCAGGGAGTTGATTTTTTTAAATGTAAATGTAAGTAGAACGGAGCACTCTCCTAATGGTAAGAGATAACGCATGTCCATGACCATTTCAGCGATACACAGAAGTTTGAGTAGCAAAATAAATTCCAGGGCATCGCTGCTTTGGCGCACATTACTTTCAGTCATTCGATAGTTAGTCTCGACAGCCCTGTAATTTCGCTAGCTGCAGTACCCTTTAAACCGGAACACAGTAATGTTTACACACTACTGCTTCTCTGCTATCTGATACGGATAAATAATTTACTGTTGAAAAATTGTTACATTAGGTCATAACGTTTGCCGTGGAGGTGCCGGCGAAAGAATAGTACCCCACCCTCTCTACCCGTGGTTACCGTAAGAGTCGGCTAAGGGATGTAATCCGGAAGATGGGCAGCAGCGTCTTCCTTGAACAATCACACCTAACTGCGCTCGCCAACCCGCCTGCTAAGCGTGGCGAGTATTGGCAAAACCCCCCCAGGAGGAGGCCTATGTCCAGCAGTGGACGTCCTATGGCTGATGATGTGTCATAACGTGCTATAGTTAGTTAATTGGTAGAAAAATGTAACTTGAACGACTTGAGCTGACTTGAGCTACGCAACGGATTTCAATGCGGTTTCCATCAATAGACAGAGTGATTCAAGAGGAAGGTTTATATGTAAGTACATATAATACATGCGCACCACATTAGTATCAACATTGCACCCGTTCGAAATGAATACCTAAGTATTTTAGTTATTTTAATTTTTTTTATGTCACCTGCCAGATATTTATTATTCTATAAAATTTGCCAGAAGAAATATAAACATTACAAATGATAGCATTTTCTTTGCTTTAAAAATAATGTGAACAATCTGGACGACTAGATTTCAGGCGTTTTAAATTATCTTTGAGCCGTTAAGCTTGGTTCACACAACACTTTTGCAAATATTTGCAATTTTACTCGGTGGTAGATTTCCTTAGCAGGAGGTCGTCTAAGTAGGTACCACCGCAGTACCAGATATTCTGCCGCCAAGCAGTTGTGTGTAATCATTACTGTGTTCCGGTTTGAAGGGTACTGCAGCTAGCGAAATTACAGGGCTGTTGAGACTAACCATCTAGTCTCAAAGTAATGAGCGCCAAGGCAGCGATGCCCTGGACATTGTTATACTACTCAAAGTTATGTGTATCGCTGCAATGGTCATGGACAGGCGTTATCTCTTAACATCAGGAGAGCGTCTCGTTCATCTCATTACTGTTACATAAAAAAATTAAAAAGTCGCATCCGGACGGATCCTTTTAAACGAAACGCGCCAACGTCACATCGGTCGGCAATTAGCCGCGACTTCACTTCGGTGCGCTTCAACAGAGCCTTGGTGTCATCGGGGATTAACTTCCCGACAACCGTCAAGTGAGAACGTCTTGGAACTGTCCTATTGTTTCGTTCCTGCAATATCGCTCCGCCAAATACCACCTAGAGGAGTTGGAGTCTATTGAGAAGCGTGCCAAGAGGCTCATCTGCGACTCCATTGTTCAGGTTAAATTACAAAGCCTAGAACATCGTCGCAAAGTTGCCAGTTTGTCGATTTTTTATCGGATTCATTTCGGAGAGTGTGCTTCAGAACGACATGGTCTAATTCCCCCATGCCCATTTTTCTATCGGACAGCCAGAAGCTCAAAAAAGCGACGTAGTTTCATGGTCGACGTTCCAAAAACTCGAACGAAACGATTTGATTCCACGTTCATTGTGCGGACTGCTAGACAGTGGAATGCGCTGCCCGAGTGCGTGTTCCCCGATGGATATAATCTGGGTGTCTTCAAGTCGAGAGTGAATCGGTATCTTCTAAGCAAGTGAGCTCCATCTTAGACCGCATCATCACTTAACATCAGGTGAGCTGGCGATCAAACGTAAGCCAAAACACGTATCATTAAAAAAAAACGCCGATCCCTGCTGGATTGATATTTGATTGTAACTCGCTGAACATTATAATCGGAGTGCTGGAGCTCAAGAATGTTTTCTCCTTTCGCACGATTACCCACCACACGACCACAACATGTTTAAAAAAGATGGGGGCCAACCTGTAACGTCGACAAATATAAAACTTCTACTAAAATATAGTGAAACTAGCTGTGCCCCGCGGTTTCACCCGCGCTAGATGCCTACGTCATAGTAGCTTTATGCATGCAAAGTCTCAGCCCGATCGGTTTAAAATTGACAAAGTTTCATACAAACTTTCATCCTCTATTTTATCCCCTTGGGGGTAGAATTAATCAAAATCCTTTCTTAGCGGATGCCTACGTCATAACATCTACCTGCATGCCAAATTTAAGTCCGATCCGTCCAGTGGTTTGGGCTGTGCGTTGATAGATCACTATATCAGTCAGTCAGTCAGTCAGTCACCTTTGAGTTATATATATTTAAGAAGATTGTTGTAGTATGGTTTTGCATCGATGATAGCTCAGTAGTTAGCTCGGTCAGTTCACAAAAAGTTCGCGAAAGAGTGGCAAAGCGTACCTGCAGCCTCGACACAAAACGTCGAGATGGAACACTCCAGGGTATTGAGTGGGTAGGCCGTCATTAGGACAGAGAGTAATGGAAATTTCCTGGACAAAAAAAGAGTCAGTCAAACCCCAACAAAGAGCTTGAGCTGCCGGTGAAGGAAAACATCGTGAGGAAACCATAGCGTGGTGGTAGGGTACTTTCTAGTACTCGGCTGGCTAGCTACCACCCTCAAGTTGAAAAATCTGCCGCCAAGCATCTAACGGTGTGTTCCGGCAGCCTCACTTGAGAGCCAGTTCCATTCCAGGCTACGTGTGCTTTACCATCTTTGACCACACCGTCACTTAACATCAGGTGAGCTGTGGTAAAATAACTAACCTGTCAGCCAAAAAAAAAGGACTCGACTGGCTGGCTACCACCTTCAAGTTGAAAATCTGCCAAGCATCTAACGGTGTGTTCCGGCAGCCTCACTTCCTTACTCAATAGAATATCGTTTTGAGACCAGGGGCGGACCAGCAGTACGTGGGGCCCTTGCTTAATACTACTTAGGGTCCTGCCTAAATAGTCAACCAATTACAACTTTGTCAAAAACGTGTTTTCGATAATGTGTACTAGGTATGCCTTAGACACACTAACAGCAACTGAGAGACATTATCGCAAAAGAAATCAACAGGTTAAGTGTAGTTACATATGATACAATAATTTTATAGCAATATTTTTGCATTTTTGCGCAGCAAATTCCTTTATTTGCTCATCACATTGTAAGGTCCTTTGCTAAATCACGGGTTACAGAAAGAACTGATAAATGATTTAGTCAATAGTTTAATAATTAATAATTAATTTATTTAATAATTTAGTCAATAATTTAGTCACATTGTTGTCTTATATTTATTATTGCCAGTTCCATTCCAGGCCAGGTGTGCTTTACCATCTTCGATCATACCGTCACTTAACATCAGGTGAGCTGTGGTCAAACACATAGCCTGTCAGACATTTAAAAAAAAATGTTTTCTATATACGATATCCTGGAGAAAGATCGCTCCGCTTCACAGGTAGTGGCAACTTTAAAAACATTTTGAGATAAACATTTACAATTTTAATAATTAGGAAAACATCAATAAGTTTCTTTTGATAAATTAGCATAAAAATTTCACTGCATTTTGTTTTCAATGGGGGCTGGGGGCCCCTCATATTTACGGGGCCCAAAAACCCTTATATAAATCCGCCCCTGATTAAGATTATGTGTTTAGTGTGTGAGAGAAGTGTTTTTGCCTCAGCAATCCCAACATTGAACTGTAAGGCGTTTTCCATTTTAACTTTATATGATATACGCTCGTAGAATTTTTCTATGTATAAAAATAAATCATTGTAGATGAAAGTTCCAGAAAGATTAGTGTTGGCACAAAAATTGTCCCATAAAACCAACTATAAAAGTAATTTATTGCATTTATAATATTCTTAGCAAGAATATGTTTTTAATAATAAACGTTGGAAATAGCTTCAATGTCATCGGAGCAACGTATTTGCGCTTTAAAACGGTGCAAGTCAGTTGAAATAAGTAGTTAGAGCTAGTTTAGTGTCCTGAAATTCCGAAAACATGTGGAAAATTGGCACGTCTTTGTTATTTTGTATATATTTACATTAAAACCGAACTTTGTAGCGATGATAGCTCAGTGATTTTAAACACTAACAATGAGCTTGAGCTGCTGGTAAAGGAAAACATCGTGAGGAAACCATAGCGTGGTGTTAGGGTACTCGGCTGGTTAACTACCATCCTGCAGCTATCGGCATGTTCAATCCGGCAGTCTTACTTAAAAGCCAGTTCCATTCCAGGTTAGATGTGTTTACCATCTTCGACCACACCGTCACTTAACACCATATGAGTTGTCAACATCTAACCCGTTTTTCTATTTTAAATGCTCAACTATCTGTTTCAAGCGGATTTCCCCGCATTTTCCAGAAAAAAAATTAGCCTATATTTGTATTTGTTATATGCTCTTTTTAGGGTTCCGTACCTCAAAAGGAAAAGTCGGAACCCTTACAGGATCACTTTGTTGTCCGCCTGTGTGTCTATCAAGGCCCTTTTTATCAGAAACGCGTGGAGGTATCAAGCTGAAATTCATATCAAGTACTCTCTACTCTACTTGGAGCTGTGAAAAAATCAAACTTCTAAGCCAACGCAATTAAAAGATACAGCCGTTTATGCTGCAAATTTTCGACACTCGCAAGGGAATCAAAACCTACAGGGTACTTCCCGTGAACTCAGAATCTTGAAATTTGGTACGAAGCAACGTCTTATAGCACAGATAAAGGAAAAATTGCGAAAAGCATAAATTACCATATAAAAATACCATAACTTTTTTGTACGGAACCCTCGGTGCCCGAGTCAGACTCGCACTTGGACGGTTTTTTTATACGTATATGGACGGAAAAATTACTTGTAGCCTTGGTGTTATCAATAAAATATTTGTATTTGATCTTTTACTAAAATGACAATTGAATTGGCCACGCAAGGAAACCCGCGGGTACATGCTACTTAATAAGATAAACCCGTCTAGCAAATCTTGAATCATTCCCAGCAGCCCACATCAGTCAATAAACCGAAACAAAGTCTGTTGCAAATATAATCTCAATAGAATTACAATAAAAACTGAACCAAAATAACATTTCACCCACGCACAAGAAATGTACCAAAATACTTGAGAATTATACAAACACTAGCGCTCCGGCTTCGCACGGGTATAAACCTCAAAATAAAAGTATTTCTACACTATTTAATGGATGTTATTATACATATAAACCTTCCTCTTCAATCACTCTATCTATTAAATAAAACCGCATCTAAATCCGTTGCGTAGTTTTAAAGATTTAAGCATACATAGGGATATAGGGACAGAGAAAGCGACTTTGTTTTATACTATGTAGTGATGATACAACTAGCCGCCAAGCAGTAGTGTGTAAACATTACTGTGTTCCGGTTTGAAGGGTACTGCAGCGACATTACAGGGCTGTTGAGACTAACCATCTAGTCTCAAAGTAATGAGCGCCAAAGCAGCGATGCCCTGGACTTTGTTTTGTAAAGCAAAGTTCTGTGTATCGCTGCAATGGTCATGGACAGGCGTTATCTCTTACAGCATCTAACGGTGTGTTCCGGCAACCTCACTTGAGAGCCAGTTCCAATCTAGGCTAGGTGTGCTTTACCATCTTCGACCACACCGTCACTTAACATCAGGTGAGTTGTGGTCAGCTATAAAAATAATAATAAATAGATTCGCAGTAAAGTAATGTTCTCTTTAAAACCTCATACAAAGTAAGTAAAATATCTATAGAACGGCGTATTCATTCGCCGCTATAGAACATCTTCGCGATAAATAGGTGATACAAATGGGAAGGGGTGACGCAGCGGGGGCGGGGGACGCTTGCCGGCGATCACTACGCAAGTGCCGGCCGAGCAGGCGGGGTTAGCACGTCAATGGCATTGTGTTCTGTTGTACAGGTGTTCATGTTCTTTAATAGGTTAGTGACTTTTTAGTAAAAAGGTATTAAAAAGTCACAAGTTTACGTGTGTCTTATAGATTTGATGTTAGCGAAGCTACGAACAAAAAAGTTCGATGTTAGATTTGTTAGTAGATGCGATGTCGACATCCCTGCACGCGCCGCGCGCTAAACCTGCGTGAAGCAACGCTAGTAGGGAAGATGTACTACTTACTCAGGCCCGCGCGCTCCAAGTACTTAGCCTAATTCTTAAAGCCGTTGTTTCGATAATTCATTTCATTCAAACCAAACAATATTGTTGAATGAATTTCATGTCGAGTCATGTATTGGTTATTAGTTTATTATAGTGTAGTGTAAGTTTACATCTATATGGCGCAATAAATTTGAGGTTTCGATAACCTCCTCAGTGCAGTTGATACATTTGGCCACCGGCCAAGTTTGATACCCTGTGATTTATACGTGCATATATACATATATATTTTCGTACTAACGAATTGGTTATTTTTATTTATTTTATATTCTTTATGCCGTGGTGGTGCCGGCGTAAGAATAGTACGGGCAGTGAGGGCACTGCCCGTGGTTGTCGTAAGAGTCGGCTAAGGGATGTAATCCGGAAGATGGGCAGCAGCGTCTTCCTTGAACAATCACACCTAACTGCGCTCGCCAACCCGCCTGCCAAGCGTGGCGAGTATTGGCAAACCCCCTTTATAATTTACATTTACCCTTTACCCTTACCGTTAAATTTTTACCTTTACCCTTACCTTAACCCTTTACCCTTTTACCCTAACCCTTTTACCTTTACCCTTACCGTTACCCTTTTACCTTTACCCTTACCCTTTGCCCTTTTACCCTTTTACCTTTAGCCTTAGGTTCTGTTTATGTATGACGCATCTCAGTGGTTACAACCGAATAGTCCAACAGTCTAGTAAAAACATAACTTCCGTGCAATATATTCATTTAACAATTTTCATGTTTTCAACTCAAGATGTTCTTGGCATCGTTCCATTAAGTGGAAATATTAATATTTCTTGTAACATGTGTCCATAAAATACACTTGACGCAACTGGTTAATCCATAATACAGAAATAAAGAGATCGTTATTGTAGAAGCGACAGCTTCGTTCCCAACTACTGATGGTAGTATCGGGTAATCGGGTAGTAGGTCAGACCCCACTAACTTTAGACCGATATCAGTACTGCCTACATTCAGCAAAGTTTTTGAAAAACTTATTTTACACCAGTTGCTTAGGCATTTCAATGGCAATGACCTGCTACATTGTAAGCAATTTGGGTTTACTCGTGGCAGGTCAACTACTGATGCCGGTGTAGAGTTGGTATCGCATATTTTTGATGCTTGGGAGAAGTCGCAAGATGCTTTAGGCGTTTTTTGCGACTTGTCAAAGGCATTCGATTGTGTACATCATAAAACATTAATCAGGAAACTACATCACTATGGAATAAAGCACAGCTCTTTGAATCTTCTTACATCTTACTTGAGTGATAGGATACAAAGAGTTGACATTAATGGGAAAAGGTCTTCGGGATCTGTAGTTACAATGGGTGTACCGCAAGGCTCTATCCTCGGTCCTTTCCTATTTTTGGTCTATATTAACGACCTGCCTCATCTTGTAAAGAATGATCACGAGATTGTATTGTTTGCTGATTATACTTCATTAATTTTTAAAATGAAACGACAAAGCACAAATTTCGACGATGTGAATAATGCAATCTCAAAAGTAGTCCATTGGTTTAATGTCAATAATCTTTTGCTTAATGAAACCAAAACAAAATGTATAAGATTTACTCTACCTAATGTAAAACAAGTTAAGGCTGATGTAAACGTAAAAGGAGAAACATTAGAAATTTTAGACAATACCGTATTCTTAGGAATAACCTTAGATAGTAAACTTCAATGGGGCCCACACATAGATAAGCTATCGAAGAGACTTAGTTCTGCAGCATATGCAGTCAAAAAAATCCGTCATCTTACAGACGTTGATACTTCTAGACTAGTCTATTTCAGCTACTTCCATAGTATTATGTCTTATGGCATACTGCTGTGGGGGAACGCTGCAGATATAAACACCGTATTTGTGTTGCAGAAGAGGGCTGTTCGTGCAATCTATAATATGGGTCCCAGAGAATCCCTACGTGATAAATTCAAAAAAATAAACATAATGACAGTACCATGTCAATACATTTATGAAAACTTGTTGTACACTCATAAAAATATCAATCGTTTCCCTAAAAATAGCGACATACATAACTTAAATACTAGAAATAAGAATAAACTTGCTGTGCCCAAAACTAGGCTAAACAAGATAAATGTATCCTTTAAAGGGCAATGTATACGCTTCTACAACAAAACTCCCAGTGAGTTGTAAAAATTATCAATAAATAAATTCAAACAAATTGTCAAAAATATCCTATGTAAAAAGGCTTACTACAAAATATCAGATTATCTAGACGATAAAAAAGCTTGGGACGACTTTTGCTCCTACTCGAAAACTAACAATCTAACAAGGTAAAGGTTTCTTGTTCGCTTCTTTACTTTACCTCAAAAAGATTGAAGTGAACGAAAAATCAAAGTGATCACTTATTTCCTAGTTTTAAGTATGTATATATGACGTGTGACGTGTCCAAGAGTCCTGTAAGGTCTAAAGGAAATAAAGCACTTTGAGTTTTGAGTTTTGATGAATGTCTTTATGCTGTCAAAGTCGCTCAGCAAACTATAGAGAGAGCTATGCTCAAAGTTTCTTTGCGGGATTAAATTCGAAATCGAGTCATTCTAAATAAAACTAAAATTAAAATAAAAATAAACTAAAGTATTAAAATGAAAGTTAAAATAAAAATAAAATACAAGAGTATGCAGGAACAAGCTGAAGAGTTTAAAACATCTACAACCCGGCTGTGAATAATTAATTAACACTATCCCACAACCTGAGCATATTTGTGGTACACTTTACTGAAAGACTATCACGCCTATAGATTTGTGCTTTAACATAGTAATTTAACTTCATATCTAGATGTGTTATCTGTCAAAAAAATAAATTATAATCAATAAAACAAATGAATAATAACAATTTTGTATTCATTGGACAGAGTGTTATTGTACTACTAACGCCATCTGTTAGGAAACCAAAGAGTTAACATCTCTGCAACAGAACTAAACTCAATACACAAATACATTGTAGTTAATCTACTTAATACTAGATGACACCACTAGAATCAGGTTGTAAAATAACGTCTTTAAAATTATTACCCGTTAGAAAAACTACGCGAGCCATCACGAAGCTCAGCTTTTTGCTAGTTAAAATAGCTATAATTAAAGGGAAAAAAACTTTTTAAGCATATTTATTATTCCTAATTTATTTAAACATATAACTTATTTATATATTTGTAATCCCTTCTTTAATTTCCTTTATTTAAGTACGACATTACAAAACTGCGAGTGTTTTTATACGGACGACGCAGTCTGTAAAAAGCGGAATCATACAATTTGCCTGCGACATATAGGTATACAAGACACGCGCGAAAAACATAACCCTTCCTTAGCAGTCGGGTAAAAAACATAACGCAGACCACTTAAACATTTATTTTGTTTTAGATCCTAAAACAAACAGGTTAGACAGGCCCGGTCTTAGAGACCCAGGGCCCCCAGACCCTTGACAATTGGGGCCCCTCATTCCGTTGGAAATTTAGCAAATAAAGCTAGTAGCTTTTACTTGGTGGTAGATTTCCTTAGTAGGAGGTCGTCTAGGTAGGTACCACCGCAGTACCAAATATTTTGCCGCTAAGCAGTAGTGTGTAAACATTACTGTGTTCCGGTTTGAAGGGTACTGCAGAAATTACAGGGCTGTTGAGACTAACCATCTAGTCTCAAAGTAATGAGCGCCAAGGCAGCGATGCCCTGGACTTTGTTTTACTACTCAAAGTTCTGTGTATCGCTGCAATGGTCATGGACAGGCGTTATCTCTTAACATCAGGAGAGCGTCTCGGTCGTCTCAATACTGGTACATAAAAAAAAAATAACAAACATCAAAAATAATTCAGTCTATGCTTTGTGTCTGTGTGTAACTTATCGCTATACGTCATACGCGATGTATAATATGCTCTTATAATGTGTTAATTTTTTTTTATAATCCTATTTCCGCCTGACGTCAGAGATGGTTGAAGTAGCTGGGTTGCCCCTAGGCTGGCGGGGCTGCTAGGCCGAGGCCTTGTAGGCCTAGGCGGAAATTCGCGGTTGGGGATAGAAGCCTTACACATTTCACCGCCAAAATATAAGTTATATTTTTATTTAACTAGATTTTTTTGTCGGCAGCAAACGAGCGATGGTGCAGCATTGATGTTCGCCGATGAATTCAAACAAACTCTTGAAAGATACCTCTTCGGTATCTGCCCACACACCTATAAGGTAAATATCTATATGTACAACACGAATAGTAATTAGTGAACATACATAAGAAAAAAGATTCCGACGAATTGAGAACCTCTTCCTTTTTTGAAGGCGATTAAAAATAAAGCCCGCGTCATCGCCGCTTTGGCGCTCATTTATTTTAAATTCGATGGTTAGTCTTAACCTCCCTGAAATATCACTGTAGTACCCTTCAAACCAGAACACAGTAATGCTTACACACTACTGCTTGGTGGCAAAATATCTGGTACTGCGATGGTAACCTAGACGACTTCTTGCAAAGGAGCTTCACCATATAAGTGGAATACTCCATTATAATGTAGAGCTTATAATCTCAACAATGTAAAAGCAAGATAATCAATAAATAAATTTAAAAAAATGTTGGATTCACAGAAGATAACAAGAAAAAACACAGACCATGAACTATCACGTCTGGATGCTTAATTTAATCCTAATTCTTCTACAGCCATGTCGTGGTCTTTGTAAAAGTTATGTGTTACTTTCACATTAAAAAAAACAAACATATTATAATGCGGCGATAAGACTTTTCCGCGTCAAAGTCTAATCATCAAACAAGAATGAAACTGACAGATAGAATTTCAACTCATGAAAGAAATTAAACACGGCGACAGTAAACCAATTTACCTGTCATTGCTGTCTATAAAACAGAATGTGTACCAAACAATCGTTAAAATTGAAAAACGAGGGCACAGTAAATTTCTTTAATGTCCAAAATGATAGATCGTGGACAGACAGATCGGAGTTGATGCTTATTTAACTACCTGTCTTGTATTGTTTTTAATTTTAACTTCTAAATTTAACTCTGTTTACATCGGTGCACAGATGTCAGGAAAAAAAGTAAAGGTAGATGTATTAATATCTATAACTGTAAACTGTAATCTAATATGAAAAGAAAGATCCACAAAAAAAAATGCCTTGCTGAGTTTCTTGCCGGAGTCTTCTCAGTTGAAGTGTAATTACGAGCCGGTGGTAGATTCAAACATGTAACTTAACGTTCATAAGTGCCTTACCAGGGCCTCAACTGAATAAATGACTCGTCGATGCGTCCATTCAACGAATAACCCCATAATTATGATGCAGTCTCGTTGGTTACAGATGTCTCTTGGCAGCAAGGGGAAAAACACAACAGCGCTTTCGTGCGACGTGGATTCTGATCACCAGGACTTGGCTGGCAGGTGAGGGTATCTTGCAACTGTTTTGTGTTTTTTTTAACTAATAAATAGGCTTACGTTAGACTAGGGGTGGACTAAGAGTTTGTGGGGCCCTGGGCTTATACTACTTAGGGGCCTGCCTAAATAATCAACCAATTGACATTTTATCAAAAACCTGTTTGCGATAATGTGTGCTAGGTTTAAGAAAAAAAAGAGGGCAATCAAATAGTTTTAGCTTTACTTTTGATACATCTAAATATATATAACTCAAAGGTGATTAATTCAAGGCTGACTGACATAGTGATCTATCAACGCACAGCCCAAACCACTGGACGGATCGGGATGAAATTTGGCATGCAGGTAGATGTTATGACGTAGGCATCCGCTAAGACAGGATTTTGATTAATTCTACCCCCAAGGGGATAAAATAGGGGATAAAAGTTTGTATGAAACTTTGTCAATTTTAAACCGATCAGGCTGAGACTTTGCATGCATAAAGCTACTATGAGGTAGGCATCTAGCGAGGGGCACAGCTAGTTCATTATAAAGCAATATTTTTGCGCTAAAAATTCCTTTATTTGCTCATCGCATTGTAAGTCCTTTGTTAAATCACAAGTTACGGAAAGAATTAATAAATTATTAGGCAATATTTTAACATTGTTGTCGTAAATTTATTTTCTATATACGAAATCCTAGAGAAAGAGTGCTCTGCGTCACAGGTAGTGGCGCAGTTAAAAACATTTTAAGACATTATACAAATGTTTTATTGATGACACCAAAGTTATACTTTTTATATCAGAAAAATGTTAGGTTCCTGTGGAATTATCAAAAAACTAACTAAAGGACGTATCCACTTGAAATTTTGTATAGATGTGTCTTACGGAACATTGTTCCTGAATAAACGGTATCCTTTATATTAATCTAGGTAATTAAATAGTGCAAGTTTCAATATTGTTAGCTTTCATTTTGATTTCGCGGGCAAATGTGTTGACGTTGTCTGTGGATTACTACCAGAGCGAGAAGACGGGGGGCGCTCGCGGGTTGGAGGGAACGCGGGAGTTGTCGATTTCAACGGAAGGCCAGAATAAAAACAGAAGAGAAAAGGCCGGAAAGACTGAGAGATATAAGTTAATAAATAATGGAAAAAGAAGCGTTGATACAAGAGTTGGACAGTATTGTAATAGTGTGGTCGAAATATGTGAAATAAAAAAAATAATAATTACGTACTAGTAATTGAATAATTTCTAATTCAAATCAAACTGACGGTAATCAAACTAGGCGATCAATATAATACCTATAGCAAATTGTGTAAAATGTTCAGCTTGACAATGCCCCCGATTTGTGTCGGGGGATGTAAAGTTGGAACATAAAAAATAAAGCATAAAAGATACAGTGACTCCTTCCGGCTAAGTATAGCCCAAGCTTATGACCCTGCGTACGTGACGAAGGGCTTGATGTATGTATGTTTTGGAAAGTATAAAGCAAAGCAATGAGTTAATGAGGTACAAACTTAGCATCTTGTGGAATCGGTGGCGCTATTTGGTTTGGCCTAGCGCCAGTCTACTGAGGTCTTCTATTTTTGTTGAAAATAATGTTAATTCCTTCTGTTGACACAATCAGGGGTAATAATTTTATGTTAAAGTACCTGCTGTAACAGATATACAAATTCTGTCTAGCAAGGAACGAACTTCAGCTCATAGGAAACGCTTAACCGCTGACCCATATCTTATCTTATACCTTTAAACGAACAATTCTTGTATATTATATAAAATCTGAATCTTGGAAACGGCTCCAACGATTTTCATGAAATTTAGTATGCAGGGATTTTCGGGTAAATCGATCTAGGTAGGTTTTATTTTTAAAAAACGTCGTTTTATCCGTTTTTTCAGGCAATGAAGAGCCGAGCGAAGCTCGGTCATCCAGGTACTACATATAATACATACAGAACACCCAGACACAGAACAAAAATTTTTTATACCATAAAATGTTTATCCCTGGCGGGAATCGAACCCACGCCCTACAGCTCAGGCAGACATACTCCCAATGAGCCAACAGGGCTGTCAATGTATTCTATACATTGCCTAGCTATTGTATACAATACCGGATTATACAAATTGCCGGTAACATATCTACTCTTTGTTTGGGTGCTAGTTTTGTCTATGCCAAACCTTTTAAAAATACTTGAAATATATTTTTCAATTTTTTTTTAAGGTTGACAGGCTTGGTGTTTGACCATAGCTCACCTGATGTTAAGTGACGGTGTGGTCGAAGATGGTAAAGCACACCTAGCCTGTGATGGAACTGGCTCTCAAGTGAGGCTGCCGAAACGCACCGTTAGATGCTTGGCGGCAGATTTTCAACTCTCGTGTGGTAGCTAGCCAGCCGAGTACTAGAAATTACCCTACCACCACGCTATGGTTTCCTCACGATGTTTTCCTTCACCTGCAGCTCAAGCTCATTGTTGGGGTTTGAACCCACGCCCTTCGGCATGCGAACCTACCGCGCTAACCACTGAGCCATCATCGCTACAAACAGATTATTATATTATTTCTTTAACAGATTAGCAACGTTGGCGCTACGCGCGCACACCGCGTCGCGAACAGATTGTTCGCGGCTAGGCGCCGCGCTCGCGAACACGCTCGGCGAACTTGCTCGGACGGCGGCTAGCAGACAAGTTTATAATGCTGGTAGGTTATAACACGACTGCACAAAAAAGGAGTGTAATATTTTCATGCTTTTTATAATATATAGGTTTGCGTTTGACAACCATCTCGCCTGATGTTAAGCGAAGATGCGGTCTACGCTTGCGTTATCGGTGAACAGCAAATTCCAATGTCTAGCTGTGCGTACGAAGAAGGTGGAATAAAACCTTTTAGTTCTTGGAATATCAACCATAAGCAGTGTCGCTTTTTAGAGCTTATCTAATACCTTTAAACGAGCAATTCTTGTATAAATCCTTATCTCGGAAACGACTCCAACGATTTTCATGAAATTTAGTATCCAGGGGATTTCGGGAGCGATAAATCGATCTAGCTAGGTTTCATTTTTAGAAAACGTCGTTTTATCCGTGTTTTAGCCGAGCAAAGCTCGGTCATCCAGGTACTATGTATATATGTGAGTTTCTTTGTTCCACCATAACTTTGAAATGCCTAAATAGATTTGTTTTTAGGGTATTGTTATAATTAGGGATTACAATCCAACAAAGTGCGATACCGCAATCCAGCGGGATCTAGCATAATTTTAGGAGCTGTGGGATCCTGCAACAGCTTGCGGGTCCGCAAGCATCAATCCCGCGAATTCATTCAAAAGTACCGTTCTACATTCACTTCACAATGCGTTGTGCTACATGAATTTATGCGACGTTGTTGCCGTTCAGTTGTTTGTTTTGCATTATGTATTGCACGCGCACACACGTACTTTATATTTTTTGTAGCGTTGATGGTTCAGTGGTTAGCGCGGTAGGTTCGCATGCCGAAGGGCGTGGGTTCAAACCCCGACAATGAGCTTGAGCTACCGGTGAAGAAAAACATCGTGAGGAAACCATAGCGTGGTGGTAGGGTACTTTCTAGTACTCGGCTGGCTGGCTACCACCCTCAAGTTGAAAATCTGCCGCCAAGCATCTAACGGTGTGTTCCGGCAGCCTCACTTGAGAGCCAGTTCCATTCCAGGCTAGGTGTGCCTTACCATCTTCGACCACACCGTCACTTAATATCAGGTGAGCTGTGGTCAAAACACCTAGCCTGCCAGCCATAAAAAAATATATATAAATCTGCTATATTTGTTTATTGATTCTCTACTTTTATAAGAAAATAAGTAAACTTAAATTAATAAGATACATTAAATCTCTAAATAAAGAAGTAATTTTATAATTACCTCGGATAAAGATTAGAGTAATATCTTTAGTTACCTAGAGTTCAAAGATTGCAAAATTACCAAATATTGATATTTGGTATTGCGTTTGAAATTTTTATCAATAAATAAGTAGTCAAACAGTAAAAGTCGATTAGGTTTTGATATTGTTGATATATATAATCAGGGGGAACGAAGCGAGCCCTAACACAATCCCACACCCTGAGCATTTTTGTGGTACACTTTACTGAAAAACTATCACGCCTATAGATTTGTGCTCTAACATAGTAATTTAACTTCATATCTAGATGTGTTATCTGTCAAAAAAATATAATTTTATAACCATAAAAAAATGAATATTAACAATTTTGTATTAATTGGATATAATGTTATTGTACTACTAACGCCATCTGTTAGAAAACCAAAGAGTTAACATCGCTGCAACAGAACTAAACTCAATACTCAAATACATCGTAGTTAATCCACTTAATACTAGATGACACCACTAGAATCAGGTTGTAAAATAATAACCGTTCTAAAAATTATGACCCGTTAGAAAAACTACGCGAGCCCTCACAAAGCTCAGCTTTTTCCTAGTATTTAATAATTCCCTAACAAAAAATATTTATTTAAATTCCGACAAAAGTTATAACCTTTGAGGGATTTCGAGGGATCCCGCTGGATTGAAGTCAATCCAGCTAAAATCCTGCTGTATTGACAACAGTGCTGAATTGCAATACCTAGTTATAATCCTGACACAGGCTGAATTTTAATTCATTTAGGTATTTATTTTAAACTTTCGCGACTTGAACACATAATTGTTTATCGCCGGGTCCGAAAATACCATGTAATTAGTTTTGTTTATTTACGTCGATATGTCGCAATGTTGCAATAGTCGTGGTCACAATTTGACTGCAGATTGCGGGTAGTCTCGAGAAAAAATGAGGGTGTTATACCCCTACCCTCATTTTCTTCTTATAAAAACGTAAGGTTGTTAAAAATCTCAAATCATTTACTGTTTCAGCTGCGACCGCCGCCGCAACGGAAGCCAAGAAACGGAAGCTCTCCAAGAGTCAGAAAATGAAGATTCAAGCGAAACAGCGCACAGCACTTGCCGTCAAGAAGAAGGCCGCCGCTTTAGCTGCATCCGCTGCTGCTAAAATAGCTTCTTAAACAATCCCAGAGACTACTTATAGCCCAGTAAGAATAGCCGTTTTTTTTGGTCAGTCTCGCACTAAATTTCCGATCTTTTGAGCATAAAATCACAAAATGCTGACAGTTCCAGGTAGAGCTTCAAGCGCCATCTTGAAAAAAAGTTATTGGCCGATATCTCGGAAACTATCCACTTTAGGGCAAAAGTTATTGAGACCATTATTGTAGAGAATAAAATTTTGCATCTTTTATTTCATGTAAACTTTTTTGTAAAATATACCGTTTACGATTTATGGCTCTCTCTCGGCTCTCGTAAAATATTAGAAGAAATAGAAAAACCGGTTCAGTAAATGGGCCATAAATCGTAAACGGTAAGTTTTACAAAAACAGTTAAAAAGAAATAAAAGATGCGATAATTCTCTACAATAATGGCCTCAATAACTTTTGCCAAGTTCATAGTTTCCGAGATATCGGTCAGCCAACCCATCAAATAGATTTGTAGGTAGAATGTTGTTTACAACAATGTTGCCACTCGAAAATTTAGTTCCGTATTCGACGGCAGCAAGAAAAGGTACTAAAACGTAGCAAGTAAAGAGAAAGGCACATGAAATTACCCACATACACTGTTTTTCTTTTAGGTGGTATATAAATGGAAGCAGCACGTAGCACACAACTACTACTGCTATTTACTATGGAAAACGGAATAGCCCTGTCGGCGGTGTAATAACGTACTAAATCATAATCATATAATAAAGTAAAAGATATATTAAAACTATAATCCATCTATTTTTCAAAAATCGAAATAGATCTGCCAGCGGCGTAATAGCGTACAAAAACAAAACCCATACAAAAAGCTAATAGATCTATTACAATTGCACTTGCATCCCCCTGGCTAAGTGACAATTGTAGTAAGCATAATGTATGTATTAATATTTATAACTGTAAATTGTAACCTAATATGAAAAGAAAGATCCACAAAAAAATGCCTTGCTGAGTTTCTTGCCGGAGTCTTCTCAGTTGAAGTGTAATTACGAGCCGGTGGTAGATTCAAACATGTAACTTAACGTTCCTAAGTGTCTTACCAGGGCCTAAACTGAATAAATGACTTTTTGATTTTTGACAATTGTAATAGATTGGCAACACTGGCTTACAATAAAAATTTAGTTGCCTATATGACGTCGTTTGTAAATTTATTGCAAAAACTGTGGGTCTAACATATTTATTCACGAGAATTACGTGGTATGTAAGTATTTGATGACCAAATGTATTAAAAAAGCAGTTTCAATTATTTCCCGCCAGAGACGCCATTCCGTTTACCATTCTTTGTCCTATCGTTAGTTTAAAAATCTCGCAAATTAATATGCAAACCCTATAGTACTATTTTATTCTAATCCGTTATTAAGTTATTTTAAGTGGTGTAAATAATATTTTGTTATAAAATAAAATAGCTTTATATTGGTAATGGAGTTGTTTTACTTAACTCTCCTTGTAGAATAAATAAGTATCTATTCTTTTGTGGACATGCGCTGATGAATCATGAATGATGAATCAAGAATGTGGAAAACAGTAAAAAAAATATTGTTATAGTTATGATAGCTCAGTGGTTAGCGCGGTCGGTTCGCACGCTAAATGGCGTGGGTTCAAACCTTGAGCTGCCGGTGAAGGAAAACATCGTGAGGAAACCATATATTACATTACTCTTTGGAGGAAACCATAGCGTGGTAATAGGGTACATTCTAGTACTCGGCTGGCTAGCTACCACCCTCAAACTAGAAATCTGCTGCCAAGCACCTAACGGTGTGTTCCGGCAGCCTCACTTGAAAGCCAGTTCCATTCCAACCTAGAATTGCTTTACCATCTTGACCACACCAGCACTTAACAGTAACTGAGTTGTGTTCAAACACCAAGTTCGTCAACCGTTAAAAAAAAGAAACAACAACGTAATGACGAATAGATTTTTGTTTCTCACTTATTTCCGTCTGTAAGATGTGCTTAAAATTATAAATTTCTACTAAATAGTTAATATTTATTGTACTGGCAACCAAAACACTTTCCTTTTCACAAACGTCAAAAATCGTAATGACGCTTCGCTGAGCCCAAAACTTTAATAGCCATATCTGTATTTAAAACTATTTTCAATTATAAACCATATCCCCAGTGACATTGAGTCTACAATGAAGTGCGTTGTTTTTGTCACGTAGTGGAATTTGTATCTAGGTGGTTGATTTGATAGGGTTACGTACATGATGATTACATTCGAATAAATGAAATAACTATAAAATCGATTTTGTTGACCAATAGAATACAGCAAACTTTAAACATATAATCGAAAGAGCTCTACTGGTCTTGACGAAATTTGGTATAGAGATAGTAAAATTTTTGGGAAAGAATATGAGTTATCATTGGATGGATGAAGCTGTAAGAGTCAATTTTGATACCATAATTTTGCTTACGTAAGTATGACTAAGACTGAAGCTTACTTTCGCTGACATTTCGCTATAGTTCAGCTCTATTGATACTTAAAAAGGTCTCCTATAGTAGAGTACTGAATGCTTGATTTATAATAAAGATATTATATGAAAAATAATTATCATCACAATAAAACACTAGCCGAATTCAGCTTATCATTGAACTTTGGCATATAAAAAAATGGAGTTACATTAATATCGAGGACATGGTCGACATGAATACGTACACTTTGAACACTAAGAAGTCTTAATTAGACTAAATTAAATGAGACGTAATGACTTATTTGATCCTTTGGCTATCAAGTAGGGTAATTATATTTTGGATGTAGATGATAAGTAAATAGCTGCAAAGCTAAACTGTATCGTTCAAATATGTAATTATCAGCTTCCCGAAGTGCTTTTCATTGTGGAAATAAGTTTAAAGGCGTATTCACGTCAAAACTTGGCACCAAGCACACATAATCGCGCATACAATCGAAAACCTTAATCGAATTGTTATTCTGTACTCCGACTCGTTTCCTTTGCCTATCTCTATTTGACAAACTTGTTATTATTATAATCGAGTGTACCTAACCTTTTATTTCATGTTTCGATTTTATTTTACTCGAAAACAATAGTATTTTCACGAAATCTGTGCTAATGTGTTAGTTTTAAGTTCAAACCACCGATATCCGCCGAAGAAAGGGAAGAAAGGTTAGTGCTTCATTCACAATAACTATATTTTAACCACATAATTAGTTCAGGCTACGTACCTACGCGTTTAAGTTTTTAGTAGCATGTGCAGTTATTTTATGTGATCGCTCTTATTGTTTCGCTCTTTTATGAATTTAAAACGCCATTTTGTGTAAGCCGATAGCTTTTACGTGGTATTTCCGGATTTTGTAGCTCTAAATCTATATCTACGATTCCATCTTCGTAATATTCTAGATGTTCTAAAATTATAAATAGTAACATAACGTACGTGTAATTCTTTCTTTGAATTTTCGTTCAACGCTTTTTTTTTTTTCATTCAACTTTTTATTTCATAAGCATTCGTAATAAGGTTTTAATGTGTTAAATTATCTGTCATAGATTATCTAGAAGGCTATGATTCATGCAAAATGAACAATTTCAATCATGTATGTTTCTTAGAATTAACTAAACGCTCTCATCATTATAATAATACTTAACTGAACTGTTCTTTTTTACACATCTGATTGTTTAATCTGAAAATGTAGTTTGAGATTGTTGACCTCTACTTGGAAAACTACTTAACTATGAGGTAAATGACCCTAACTAAACTAACATTAAAACATATTTTATGGTGTTCGTTGCTTTGATACATTTTAATGTATCTAAGGAAGAATAATGAAATGAATATACATATGTCAGTTATATGACATAATCTATTATATCTTTCATTTGTTTATTAATTTGGTAGTAAAGTTGAGAATACTATAGAACCTCTACAAAACCAATTTACAAACTTTTTTTTAATAAATGGACTGTGATGTTTTACATATCTACATATAAATATTTTTTATATACAAATTGTGTTTTCTGGGATGACATATTTTAGCATAACCTATATGCTTTAGATTAGATTTACACATTATATACACATTTATTAACACTATGTAGCACATACATTTTTAAAGCAAACATTGTGAAAAAGCTGATTAGAAAAGCAGTTAATCATATTTAAAGACTTTTTTTACTAAAGTGAGTATGCCAATCTGGTGACATTACTTGCATAATTAAAAAAAATACTATTGGCCATGCATACTAGTCCTTCAGTCGTGCTTATTCACCAAAATACTGGCCTTGCGGACTTTGGGGTCTACTGTTATACCATGACTAGTATAATTTTCTGTACTTTATTGTGTTCTTATAATAACTGTACACAATTAAAATGCTATTAACTAGATTATAAAGCATTCTGGCTGATTCTGAGATAGGAGAACAAACATATCCTGACATGTTTTAAACAGGCATTAATACTCAGCACCACAGCAAAATTGTTTTCAAACAGCACTGCATGCTGGATTATATGAAACTACGAAGTACATGAACATGTATGCATGTCAACCATGAGGGAGAAAATTAAAGTGCAACTTTTGTAGGATGGCTTAATGGTTAGCGTGGTTGGTTCACATGCCGAGGGGTGTGGGTTCAAACCACAACAATGAGCTTGGGTTGCCAATGAAGGAAAACATTGCTAGGAAACCATAGCATAGCATGGTGGTAGGGTACTTTCTAGTAATTAGCTGGCTAGCTACGAACTTCAAGTTGATAATCTGTCGCGAAGCACCTAACGGTGTGCTCCGGCAGTCTCACTTGAGAGCCAGTTCCATTCTAGGCTAGGTGTGTATACCTGCTCCCGCACCATCACTTATCATCATCAGGTGAGCTGTGGTCAAACACAGCCTGTAAACCATAGCATAAAAGCAAAATTTTTCAAGCTTGCTTAATTTAGTCCCAAAAAGTAAAACTTAAGTTCTTGCGACGCCCTTATTTATGCAAAGTACACTGAGAAAAGTAGTTCATCTTAGTCCGGTCGGCGAGTTGCTTACTCTTGCGTTGACGCTTAGGGTTGTCACTATTATTTTTAGTAAATATTATTTGCGTATTATGAGCAGCACTATAAAACTGCGCTAAATAAAATGGCCGGTAAAGTGTAAATAATAAAGTGTCCGGTGAGAGCAGGCGCATGCGAGCGGGCGTGCCGCGTACTGGAACGCGCGCGACCAAACTCACGACAAGGCCCGGACTGACGGCACCCGAGTCTCCCCGAGATTATGCTAATGTGTGCGCGGCAGTGTGTACGTACACGGCGCCCGGCACGCAAGCACACATTCAAACCGGCAGCGGACAACTTCTATAAAGATGACTTGCTGTTCTTAGTGTACTGTGGTACATGTGTCTAGCTAGTGTATAAGTCATGCAATTATTACTGAGTCATCTAAATCTACTAATCTATGTTTGTTAGACAAACAACAACAGACAAACTTTCTCATTTATAATATTAGTGTGATGTCCATTGTCCATGAAGAAGTGACACATATATACAGACAAAATTTCGCTTGAAAAAAAAAGAGATAATATGTTGACAAGCTAGGTGTTTGACCCTCAGGTCACCTGATGCTAACTAACCTGAAGCTGATGGACACTTAACATTAGGTGTCTACAGTCAAAATCAAAAAGTCTCCTAACTAGACAGTTGTAACTTCTAAACTAAATAATCATTTTAAAGTTTCAAATTCTTAATATTTTGATTGTAATTCTATTACTATTTTAAGGTTAGCAATATGCATTGGTGTAAAGTGTTAAATTTTCTTAACATATCCACAACTTAACCTAAAACTTATATTTTTCAGATGTTTTGCGTACAAGAAAAAGAGACACACTTCGACAAAGACCCTCTCGATACTGGCAGCCAATCAGAGCTGAGCGATGAGGAACCAGCATCCAAAAGAATCAAACTTAATTCAACTCTCAACTCGTCTCTCAATCTACAAGTTTACCAAATACCTGCAAGCTATAATTATAATACTCCAAAATCATTATCAATATTTCCCTCGTCCCACGTGTTGCCAAAGTTTGTCAATAATCCATTGAATTTGGCTAATCCTTTAGCGTTGGCAAACGAAGCAAACAATATTGTAAAAAATTTACAGACAAGGTATGTTTATGATTTACACGGTGTCTTTTTTAATGTAAGAGTAATGAGACAAACACTCTTCTGATGGTAAGAGATAGTGCATGCCCATTGCAGCGATACACAGAACTTTGAGTAACAAAACACAGTCTAGGGCATCGCTGATTTGGCGCTTATTAGTTTGATATTCGATGATTATTGAGACTTCAACTGTCCTGTAATTTCGCTAGCTGCAGTACTCTTCAAAACGAAACACAGTAATGTTTACACACTACTACTTGGCGGTAGAATATCTGTACTGTGGTCTGGTCTCTCTGCACTTGCATCCCCCTGGCTAAGTGACAATTGTAGGAAGCATAATGTATTAATATCTGTAAATTGTATAAACTGTAACCTAATATGAAAAGAAAGATCCACAAAAAAAAAATGCCTTGCTGAGTTTCTTGCCGGAGTCTTCTCAGTTGAAGTGTAATTACGAGCCGGTGGTACATTCAAACTGGTATTGTAACTTAACGTTCATAAGTGCCTTACCAGGGCCTAAACTGAATAAATTACTTTTTGATTTGATTTTGATTTTGGTACCTACCTAGACAACCTCCTGCTTAGATCTACCACGAAGTAATAGTTAGCTCTCCTGATGGTAAGAGATTATATGATCATTGTAGCGATACACAGAACTATAAGTAACAAAACATAGTCCAGGGCACCACTGTTTTGGCGCTCATTGCTTTGAAATTTGATGGTTAGTTTCAATAGATCTGTAGTTTCCCTAGCTTCAGAATCCTCCAAAACTAAATGCAGTAATGTTTACACACTACTGCTTTGTGGAATATTTGATACTGTGCTGGTGCCTACCTAAACAATGTCACCCTTGTACATACATACACACAAATTTAGATATATATTAGTGTAATATTGGAATAAGAGAGATGGGATTGTAATTAATTTTCATGTTACAGATTTTCCTTGCCCGCCAAATTGACAATAACTCCTGTGCAGAAAAATCCAGCTGTTTCAGAGACGGGAGAAATTATTAGGTTTGTTTATTTATGAATAAATATATCGGTGTTTATCCCCATAGATACTTTGAATCACCCCTATAGACACTGATTCTTCCCCATAGATACTTTGAATCACCCCTATAGACACTGAATCTCTCCATAGATACTTTGAAACACCCCTATAGACACTGAATCTTCCCCATAGATACTGTGAATCACCCCTATAGACACTGAATCTTCCCCATAGATACTTTGAATCACCCCTATAGACACTGAATCTTCCCCATAGATACTTTGAATCACCCCTATAGATACGGAATCTCCCCATAGATACTTTGAAGCACCCCTATAGACACTGAATCATCCCTATAGATACTGAATCTTCCCCATTGATACTTTGAATCACCCCTATAGACACTAAATCTCCCCATAGATACTTTGAAGCACCCCTATAGACACTGAATCATCCCTATAGATACTGAATCTTCCCCATAGATATTTTGGGTCATCCCCACAGACACTTTCGATCATCAATCTCTTATCGCCTGAAATGGTAAGTTGATTACTGAACTATTTTCAGATATAAAAAAAATGGAGAGGTTGCAAAAAAGCGAGGTCCGCCTAAGGGGTACAAGCGGAAACCCAAGATGGAGTTGTCTAAGAGTCTTACATTATCTCCGACTTTACAGGCTACCGCCTTACAGGTGAGTGCTATGAAAATATATTTCTTATTATCATTATTAACAGCATAGATAGTCCACTGCTGAGCATAGGTCTTTTTTAGGGTTCCGTACCTCAAAAGGAAAAAACGGAACCCTTATAGGATCACTTTGTTGTCCGTCTGTCTGGCTGTCAAGGAACGTGGTATCAAGCTGATATTTATATCAAATACTCAGGTCTACTGTCCCTTGGAGCTGTGAAAAAAACAAACTTCTAAGCCAACGCAATCAAAAGATACAGCCGTTTATGCTGCAAATTTTCGACACTCGCAAGGGAATCAAAACCTACAGGGTACTTCCCGTGAACTCAGAATCTTGAAATTTGTTACGAAGCAACGTCTTATAGCACAGATAAAGGAAAATTTGCGAAAAGCATAAATTACCATTAAAAAAGAAATACCATAACTTTTACTTATATACCTACAGATTTTTACGGAGCCATCGGTGCACGAGTCCGACTCGCACTTGGCCGGTTTTTTTTTATATCTTAATAAATATATATATGTAAATATATATTTTTTTTATTTCAGGCGCAAAACACAATCTTAACGAGTCTTCTAGCAGCTAACAACACGTCTGTGACCCTACCACCGCCCAGTAATGCTTTAAACCACGTGAGGTCGATCTTACCTCACGAGTCGGTGCCGCCTTTACTTATACCCATAACACCGCCCATTCGACTACCTGAAGGTGAGACAACTTTTATTTATCTTCTAAATATATATAACTCAAAGGTGACCGACTGACTGACATAGTGATCTATCAACGCACAGCCCAAACCACTGGACGGATCGGGATGAAATTTGGCATGCAGGTAGATGTTATGACGTAGGCATCCGCTAAGAAAGGATTTTGATTAATTCTACCCCCAAGGGGATAAAATAGGGGATGAAAGTTTGTATGATACTTTGTCAATTTTAAACCGATCGGGCTGAGACTTTGCGTGCTTAAAGCTACTATGACGTAGGCATCTAGCGCGGGTGGAACCGCGGGGCACAGCTAGTTATAGATAAAATTCTGAAATCGCAAAAAAAATTGCTTTTCCATACATTTGGCGAAAGGTCAACGAACTTCAACGGAACAGCTGATTTCTTCTTGAATTATTTTTTTATTTGTGCCCATTGTGCAAATTATCCATAATGATAAGTACAATGACTCCCTTACCACTAACTACATCCCAAGCTTATAACCCTGTGTAAAGTAAAAGTAATAAAACAAACAGTTAATAGCGATGATAGCTCAGTGGTTAGCGCGGTCGGTTCGCATGCCGAAGGGCGTGGGTTCAAACCCCAACAATGAGCTTGAGCTGTCGGTGAAGGAAAACATCGTGAGGTAACCATAGCGTGGTGGTAGTGTACTTTCTAGTACTCGGCTGGCTAGCTACCACCCTCAAGTTGAAAATCTGCCGCCAAGCATCTAACGGTGTGTTCCGGCAGCCTCACTTGAGAGCCAGTTCCATTCCAGGCTAGGTGTGCTTTACCATCTTCGACCACACCGTCACTTAACATCAGGTGAGTTGTGGTCAAACACCAAGCCTGTCAGGTACAAAAAAAAAAAAAAGTTAAAAAGCTTTGAAAATGCTATATGCTAGTTAAGATTAAAATTTAATCTACCCACATTCTAAAAATCTAAGTTCACAAAGCTCATGGACTCCGATGTCTGTGGAGTGTAATTTTTTTATTAAAAAATAATAATTCAAAACATACAAATCTTTTATTGATAGCACCAAGTTACAGGTAATTTTTTCATTCATATTTAAAAACATCAAAGCCATAACACATTTCAATATAATTAAATCAAAATCAAAAGTCATTTATTCAGTTTAGGCCCTGGTAAGGCACTTATGAACGTTAAGTTACATGTTTGAATCTACCGCCGGCTCGTAATTACACTTCAACTGAGAAGACTCCGGCAACAAACTCAGCAAGGCATTTTTTTGTGGATCTTTCTTTTCATATTAGGTTACAGTTTACAGTTATAGATATTAATACATTATGCTTACTACAATTGTCACTTAGCCAGGGGGATGCGAGTGCAGAGAGAAGCTACTACAACCATATATTCCTGTCTTCCACGTAATGAGCCAGCTTATAGTCGGCTTTGTCAATAAAAAAATTGTCAATGAAAAAGTCAATAAAATAATATGTCAATAAAAATAAATATAATTACTTACTATATATAAATAAATATAATAGCTATTTAGATAGAATGTACTTGTTTGTGCCGTTTGGGGTTGAAACTTTAGGACCGTGGGGGCCGGCCGCTCACGATCTGTATCGGGACCTGGCCAAACGTTTAAAGTAGGCTTCAGGTGACCAGAATGCTGGCATCTACTTTGGTCAAAAGCTTAGCATTGCCATCCAACGTGGCAATGCTGCCAGCATTCTGGCCACATATCCCTCATCTGACGGCCTTTTTATTTAATTTTAAGTTAGTTTAGTTTTCTCTTCATTATAAACTTATTATTAAATTACTTACTAGTAATTCACTAATCTCTTTATTTTAAATAATCGTCCAAGTCGTAAAACAAGGTCTCTTGAAGCCAAGATCTTAGTTTGCTTCTGAAGCATGCGGAAGGTGCATTTCGAATGGAAGCGGGTACACTGTTGTAGACAGGTTAGGTGTTTGACCACAGCTCATCCATTGTTATGTAATGTGACGGTAAACTTGTGAGTTGTAGCTAGCTATCACTTGAGAGTTATTCTACAGCCAATTAATGTTTTCCTCCACCTGCAGCACAAGCTCATTCTTGGGATTTGAATCTATGTCCTTCGTGTGTGACCCAACCTCGCTAACCACTAAGCTATCATTGCTACTAGTCTTATTTATTGATTCCAGGAGTGGAGCTGGTGGAACTTCACTTGGACCCGATGGACTGGTTTCCCTCGGAGCCATACAAGATGACCTTCAGCCGGAAGAAGAATCCCAAATGGAAATTATTCCCGTACAGATGTGAACACTGCTTTAAAGTTAGTACCTACTACAATATTATAATTCTATATATCCCACTAATATTATAAATGTGATAGTTTGGAAGGATGTTTGTTACTCAATCATGCCAGAATGGCTTTTTTTTTTATAGCTAACAGGCTTGGTGTTTGACTACAACTCACCTGATGTTAAGTGACGGTGTGGTCGAAGATGGTAAAGCACACCTAGCCTGGAATGGAACTGGCTCTCAAGTGAGGCTGCCGGAACACACCGGTAGATGCTTGGCGGCAGATTTTCAACTTGAGGGTGGTAGCTAGCCAGCCGAGTACTAGAAAGTACTCTACCGCCACGCTATGGTTTCCTCACGATGTTTTCCTTCACCGGCAGCTCAAGCTCATTGTTGGGGTTTGAACCCACGCCCTTCGGCATGCGAACCGACCGCGCTAACCACTGAGCTATCATCGCTGCAAAATGGCTGAATGGATCTGGATGAAATTTTGTATTTTAGGCCCTGTAATACATAGGATACTTTTCATCATCATCCATCGCCACGCGGGTAAAACCGCGGGGCGCAGCTAGTAATAAATAAATCAAAATTAATAATAATACATGGTTATAAAAATAAAATAAAAATAATAAAAAATGTCAAAAAATAAATAAAAATTTCAATAATTAAATTGTGACGACATTGTGCCGCAAATTAAGTGAAATACTGACTGTTTTTGAGTTTGTAAAGAAAAATTAAATAAAATATTGTTTCCTACAGAGGGAGTTCCCCTCGCTCCCATTTCTAATATACATAATTATGTACTCGTACATACATTTGCCGTGGTGATGCCGGCGTAAGAATAGTACCCCACCCTCTCTACCCGTGGTTGCCGTAAGAGTCGGCTAAGGGATGTAATCCGGAAGATGGGCAGCAGCGTCTTCCTTGAACAATCACACCTAACTGCGCTCGCCAACCCGCCTGCCAAGCGTGGCGAGTATTGGCAAAACCCCCCCAGGAGGAGGCCTATGTCCAGCAGTGGACGTCCTATGGCTGATGATGTGTGTGTGACATACATTGACCACGGAAACATTTGTAAGGTTACACACAACAATAAAGTTTATTTTTTCTTTTCTTCTTGGCATCACACTCTGTGCATTCTGCCAGTTTCAATGTGTCTATATTTTGTGTGCAGTCTTCAGTTTCCAGCTTCTTTATAGTCAAAGTCCAGTCTTGGTCAAGTCCAGTCAAATCTAGTCATGCTTTAGTAAGGTAGTGGTGACTTTATTATAAGCTTCGATGGAGTTTTGGAAGCAACACGAAAAGTCATGTTTAACCACATTATATCACTTTCCCGCACTCGCGATTGTAATTCGGCACTTTATGAATAAAATACCACTATTTTTATACATAAACACTCGAAAAAACACTAGTTTTGGAAAAAAATACAATGGGGCGACATGACTCTTTCCACGTTCCCGCCAAAACTCCAACAATAAGGTTTGTTTCAAACACTTTATTATCGCTTTATTTTCAGGGGTATCGAGTGCCTACAACCTTACTCCAGCACTGTGCAGAGCGTCACGGCACAGTCCCGAGACAGCTGGCCGTCCCCTGCCCCTGCTGTCCCCACGTCAGCACTGGAAGGAAGCAGCACAAGAAGCACCTGGAGTCCCACGGGGGAAGGAGACGGAGGATATTCTGCCTCTACTGCATACCGCCCAGTAAGTTACTCACAGCGCCATCTATCGAGATCAACATGTACCGTGACTCGCGAGCCAATCAGCGACGAGAGCCTGCATCGCGCAAGCGAAGTTTTACAGCGGATTACATTACTATAGTTTTTACGCGAAATAATCATATATATCATCATCAGCCGTGTTTTTGGAAGCAGTATTTAAAAAACCGGCCAAGTGCGAGTGCCACTTGCGCACGAAGGGTTCCGTATCTATAAAAACGACAAAAAAATCACGTTTGTTGTATGGGAGGCCCCCCTTTTTAAATATTTGTTTTATTTTAATTTAATTAATTATTTTTAATGTAAATATATAACTAAATATTCTGTGAATATTTCAAGCGTCTACCTGTGGCCGTTATCAATTTCGAACAAAAAATCATGTTTGTTGTATGGGAGCCCCCTTAAATATTTAATTTATTGTTTTTTAGTATTTGTTGTTTATATAGCGGCAGCAGAAATACATCATCTGTGAAAATTTCAACTGTCTAACTATCACGGTTCATGAGATGCAGCCTGGTGACAGACGAACGGACAGTGGAGTCTTAGTAATACCTTTGTACCGGTGAAACCCTTGTACGAGTAAAACCCTTGTACGGGTAAATCCCTTGTACGGGTAAAACCCTTGTACGGGTAAACCCTTGTACGAGTAAAACCCTTGTACGGGTAAAACCCTTGTACGGGTAAAACCCTTGTACGAGTAAAACCCTTGTACGGGTACAGAACCCTGAAAAGGTATCTGTCGTGGGATTTGAACCAAAGACCCTTTTGAAAGTCAAATGTTCTCTTAACTAGCCTTAATATGTCAATAAATAAATAAATATATGTTTTATTTGCAGCGGAACCCTTAGAACCATACATTCGCGAGGCTGAAAAATACCCATTCGACAAATGTCCTCAATATTGGTACGCTTCAGAAGAATCTCTCCGACTTCATAAGAAAAGAAAACACCCTTACTCGGCTATGTTTAATTACAATTGGTTCTGTACTTGGAGGGACGTACTGCCTAACAGCTAGGGCTGTGAAATAATCCAAGGGAAATATATAGGTAAGAAGGATAATTTAAGATTTAGATGCCTCCGAATGGAATCGAAGAAATGTGTTAATAATCAAGGCTAATTCTTAAGCCATAATTATGTTACATCTGATTGGAAATACATATTTACAATGTGCACTTTCTTTTGACACCAAAACATGATAAAAGTATGATTTTTTTTCTTTGACATGTGATTTTAGGTTATAAAATCCGCCATCTTGGTTGACTTTATATATATATAAAAATATGTCGTTCGTTTTTAATCCGATTTCCTGTCGCCATATTGCATTTAAAATGACGTCATTTTAGTGATGCACTATCACCTCCAACGGATCTATCGATAACTTGAAAATCGATTGTTGACAAATATCGTAAACCAATATGGCATATATGATTAGAAAATTTCATTCCTCTAGTATCACATTCCCGGGACTCTTGAATTAAAGCATGCAATTCGAGTTTCTGCGAAAGTTACTTGTACTACATAACTATGTTTATCACTGGGTTTTGATCGCGCACAATTAGCTCTCGTTGCCGTGTTCACGAGTTATCTACAGACATTGGGCGTGCCAGACAAAATAATCCCACTTATATTGTGAAAGTTTGGATGGATGTTTGTCACTCAATCACGCCAGAACGGCTGAACGGATCTGGATAAAATTTTGCATGTAGATACCTGAGAATGCCCTGGAATAAAACATAGGATACTTTCTTCATCATCATCCATCATCACGCGGGTATAGTTTGTATGTTTGTTACTTAATCACGCAGATGTCAGATTGACAAATGTCAGATTGACAGATGTCATATTGACGGATGATAAAATAGCAGGAGGTCGTCTAGGTAGGTACCACCGCAGTACTAGATATTCTGCCGTCAACCAGTAGTGTGTAAACATTACTGTGTTCCGGTTTGAAGGGTACTGCAGCTAGCGAAATTACAGGTCTATTGAGACTAACCATCTAGTCTCAAAGTAATGAGCGCCAAAGCAGCGATGCCCTGGACTTTATTTTACTACTCAAAGTTCTGTGTATCGCTGCAATGGTTATGGACAGGCGTTATCTCTTAACATCAGGAGAGCGTCTCATTCGCCTCATTACTGTTACAAAATATATATAAATATATATATATATCTACACGTTTAATTACTCTCTGAACCTAATTCTAAAATTAACGCGGGCGTAAGCTAGTATTCTATACAGTGTGTATTAACGTGACATTATTCACGGAAAGAATATTTTGTCTGCGCGTTTCATTGTACGCGTCTGGCTATCTGCCGGGCAGTGTGAATAGAGCAACTGCACCGTGCAGACGTGTTTTGTCCGACGCCAATGACGGTGTCTGTCGTGTTCTGCCACGTTAGATGTAAATAAACTGTGTCTGCCACGGTACTTATCTGCGACGCAATGTGTCTGAAGATATAAATGATCCTTTAACAGGGGAATGCGGGTAGTCTTGATAAAAAATGAGGATGTTGCGATCTTCTACCCTCATTTTGTTCTTATAAAAACGTAAACGCTATACTTTATAGTATTTTGTGCGCGATGTAGACCCGACGTTAAACATAGTTATGTGTTTAGGTTGCGAAAGTTTTAAATTTACAATTACTTGTGCTAGGGCCTCCAGATTTTCTAGTACCAGTGATTTATAATAAATAAGCATAATAAAATTTGCCTTATCGGTAACCCAGCGCCGTTTTGCACAACTTTGACAGACCTTTATGGAGTTTTTGTTTTATTTTAACTATTTTCGCATAGTGATGCCGAACTATCGATAGTCATTGAAAAATCTCAATATCGATTATATCGATCATAATTATTAGTGTTAAATAATTTAAATAATTTTTTTTTATGGTTAGGGTTTTGACCACAGCTCACCTGATGTTAAGTGACGGTGTGGTCGAATATGGTAAAGCACACCTAAACTGGAATGGTACTGGCTCTCAAGTGAGGCTGCCGGAACACACCGTTAGATACTTGGCGGCAGATTTTCAACTTGCGTATGGTAGTTAGCCAGCCGGGTACTAGAAAGTACCCTACCACCACGCTATGGTTTCCTTCACCGGCAGCTCAAGCTCATTGTTGGGATTTGAACCCATGCCCTTCGGCATGCGAACCGACCACGCTAACCACTGAGCTACCATCGCTACAAATATTATTTTTATCGTTATTTTCCTTTAAAAGTGCTTTTGCTCTTAGCGTCCTCTACCAGGTACTCGTAGATATCAGAAAAGCTATAAATAATATCGATAGCTTGGGATATTATTGATAACTTGCAATATCGATAGAACTGAATCTACGACAGTCTTATTATAAATACTATCGATACTAATCGCATCTCTTAAGAGAATGGTTTTAATCGGTTTTAAAATACCACTACTATCGACATCGACTATCGATAGTGACGTCACTATTGAAAAAGGACTATTTTCTTTTTATTAATAGACTATCGATAGTTTATTGATCCGATTAATCAACAACATCGATAATAATGAATATTTTTCAAGTATACGCCATTCATAGTTGTGTTAAAATTAGGTGCTGGGTTGCCATCAATTGTAAGTATTTATACAAGTATTTTATTTGTTGGCAATTCCATAAAATAGGTAGAAATTTGTGATGAAAGCTGGCAATAAATTTTAATAAGAATTATAACACCAATGAATGTAGGCAAATAGCATGTAATCTAATTTATAAGTATTTTTACGCATTTATTTGAGGCAACTTTTTAGATATTTTTTTTAAGTCTTATGTTTATATTTTAGCTCATTTAATTAGAAAAAGAATTGGTAGATCGACTTATATTTAGTAGCTACTTAGCAATTTTTTTTAAATGGCAATACTGTGTTTAATGCTATTTGAATATGAATCGTAAGTGGCTGTATTAAAAGTCAAACTGCAATCATTCAATTTATTCGAACAAATTAGGCATAATATTGTCATCTCAATGCAAAATCATCACAAAATAATATTAAAATTCTACCCTTTTACTCGTGATCGAAAAGCAAGCAAATTTTTTCATTTTTTTTTTTAATGTTTTGACGAAACAGGTGCTCTCTATTTCTCTGACCATCAAATAACGTCTGTCCATGACATTAGAAGCAGTAATCATAACTTTAAGTAACATAACAAAGTCTAAGGCATCGATGCTTTATTATTTTTTATTTATTGACATAAAAACGTTATTCAATTACATTAATGTCACAAACCTATGCATTAATTAATAATTAATATGTGCCTTCTTAATAAGCTCAAAGTAGCACAACGAGCTATGGAGAGGGCTATGCTCGGAGTTTCCCTACGAGATCGAATCAGAAATGAGGAGATCCGTTGACGAACTATAGTAGCCGACATAGCCCAACGGATTAGCAAGTTGAAGTGTCAGTGGGCAGGGCACATAGCACGCAGAACCGATGGCCGATGGGGCTGCAAAGTTCTGGAGTGGAGACCACGGACCGGCAAGCGCAGCGTAGGACGTCCACCCACAAGGTGGACAGACGACCTCATAAAGACCGCAGGAACGCGCTGGATGCGAGCCGCTTCCAACCGGTCTTTATGGAAGTTAATGGGGGAGGCCTATGTCCACCAGTGGACGTTCTACGGCTGAAATGATGATGATGAATTAATAAGAAAACAGAAAAACATGTCAAGTTCAAAATAAAATAAAATGTCAAATTCAAATATTATGTCAAACCTAAATACAATGGCAAATTTAAATTTAAACTGCAATGTCTCATACAAATATTATATTATGTAATTGGCGCTCATTACTTTGAAACTTTCAAAGGTTAGTCTCAACAGCCCTGTAATGTCGCTGCGGTGTCTTTCGAACCGGAACATAATAATGTTTGCACACTACTACTTCGCGGTAGACTATCTGGTACTGCATTGGTTATTACAGGTCTAATGATACTAATTATCTAGTGTCTCAAAGCAGCGATTCCCTGGACTTTGTTTTGTTACTCAAAGTTTTGATTACTGCTGCTAAAGTAATGGACATGCTTTATCTCTTACCATCAGGGAAGCATCTAGTTCGTCTCATTACTTTTACAGAAAGAAAAAGTTTACTTAAAGTGCATTCAATTTAATGGCATTGCTTTTAAAATAGCGTCAACTCTTAACACGAAAAACAATCAAATGACATAAAAGGGTAGAGATTTTACTATAAATCAATCATCTCAATTTTGACATTTTAGTTGACATGTCTAAACTAGAAAATGTGATGTTTTTATCATACAGTCCATTAAAAAAGTACTTAAATGTCAGTGCTAAAAAATAAAGTCATTCGATCTCTTTTTCAAAGCATTTACTTTTATGACATCTTTTAATATAATAATAAAATTTAATTTTAATTGTTAAAAAGCGATATCTTCCTGGCAACAAAAATATGGCATAAAACAAAATAGTTTGGACGTGAAATTCTACGTACACGACATTTTATAATATCAGCAAATAAACACTAATATATGACTTTTTAAATATAAATGACATTATAAATATACATAACATAAATACAATTATAATAAACAGTCTTATAGTAAAATATGATATACTATCGATAAATAATTACATTAAATTACAATAATTCGCCCCTGACCGTTCCCGGTGCAAAGGTGCCCATCATACTCACTGCATTATAAATTTAAATCTAAATATATATAACTCAAAGGTGACTGACTGACTGACATAGTGATCTATCAACGCACAGCCCAAACCACTGGACGGATCGGGCTGAAATTTGGCATGCAGGTAGATGTTATGACGTAAGCATCCGCTAAGAAAGGATTTTGATTCATTCAACCCTCAAGGGGATAAAATAGGGGATGAAAGTTTGTATGAAACTTTGTCAATTTTAAACCGATCGGGCTGAGACTTTGCATGCATAAAGCTACTATGACGTAGGCATCTAGCGCGGGTGAAACCGCGGGGCACAGCTAGTGACATTATAAATGTAAATGACATTTTCCATTTCTCAATAAGTTTAGATCTGTCAACTGAAGTCTTCAATATTGACTTTAATGTTGTAATTTTATCGCATGACAGCTTTTTATTTGTATAGATTATAGACCTTTATAATGTACAAACCAATGTATACCAGTATTTTTGTAGGAATTTTAATGTATTTAAGTTAGTATTAAGATTTAGTATATTGTAAGGGCGTCCTCGGCATGCGTTCTTCGTCCTAGATCGTATAAGCTTAATACAATCAGGGGAAGTTACACAAAGCCTATATTTGACATACAAAAATATAAATTTAGGGGTCATTGGGTCAATAAAAATGTACAAAAAAACACGTGTTTAAAAATGTACACGTGTTCCAAGCATAAGTGATTCTGAAAGTTTTTTTTTTGTAATTACCAATGACCCCAATATGTAAATCTGTTTTTTTTTAACATGGTTTCAAGCCATGTCAAAGATATCCAATGGTCGAACATGGTCATGGTCAACAATGGTCTGACATTAGGCGTGGCCGGTTCATCTTAAACAAATGATTTTAATACTTACATTTTTACGATTTTTTTTAATATTTATTATAAATCGAAAACAAAATTAAACTTATCATGCCACACGGACTTCTTTTAGACGAACTGTTGCAACCGGGTGTTCATAAGACACCTATCAATTTTTTTAAATATAAAATTGGGTATCACATATATATAAAAATACATAATTTTTAGTTTTCTGTTAGCAATTATTTTCTTAATGCTTGTCGCTTACAGCCCCCAGATTCAAAGGGAAACATTCAAATAGCGAGAAAGAGAAATTTTAAGTTTTATGACTACTAGATCACCCTTCGTATTTCCTAAACTTGATTATAAACGACAAAAAAAGTTTTTAAATATAATAGATTTAAATTAGATATAATTTAGATAAACGGGCCTTGTCGCAGAATGTCACTTTCACAAAATGACAGTTACGTAACTGTGGAACGCCATCTGTCATCACTGTCACTTGAGAGCAAGTACCTGTCCAGGTTGATGACCATCTTAGACCACTCAGTATTAGGCGAGCTGTGGTCAATCACGTAGCTAATCAAACAAAAAAAAAACACTAACCAGAGTTCGTGTGGCAAAATAGTGTCTAATTTATGAAAATATCATAATTATATTTAGTTTTTTTTTTTAAATCCAAATCAATAAACTAATTATTTTAAAGCCCATCACAGACAGGGGATTTAATTTTATATACTGTGCTATATATTATTATATAGCTTCAATATGCATCTATAGGGCATTAGCTTTCGATCGTTGTCCATCTTGCTATAGCTGTTCATATATTTTGATATCGTAATATATTACAGTTATGACTAATCTAATGCTAATACTGAAAATATAATGCATTATGCCTAGTTGGAACACCGAGCTTACAAGCGAAGTTCCCGGGTTCAAATCCCACAGCAAGGACATCTGTCTTTTCCAAGTTACGTTCACATTTCCAACTTCAAACGGTAAAGGAAAACATCGCGAGGAAAACTGTCTAAAAATTCATTAAAAAAAAGTTCTCGAAGATGTTTAAAGTGTGTCACGCACTTGGCCAGTTTTTTAGGCTTACTCTTCTCACAATAGGAAGACGGATAGCTTATAAAAACATGTCTTATTCGTAGCTATAATTTGTATCAATATATATCGCAGCCCTCGTCTGTGGCGGGTTTAATACGAAATCAATATATATATATATAGGATATTATTATTTTTTTAAATAAAAGACGCCCTCGAACAAAAAAAAAATCATAATAATAATGGAAAAGACCAAAACTTAGCAGTATTATAATTTTAACTCTAGTTGCAGTATTTGTAGCCCATTTGCTGTTGGTATATCGTTGGCAGCAAAATAGACAACCTATTTTATGAAAATACTAAGTTAAACCACAGTACACTAAGAACAGTAAGTCATCTTCATGTGTGCGTGCGTACCGGGCGCCGTATTCGTACACACTGCCACGCACACATTAGCACAATCTCGGGGAGACTCGGGTGCCGTCAGTCCGGGCCTTGTCGTGAGTTTGGTCGCGCGCGTTCCAGTACGCGGCACGCCCGCTCGCATGCGCCTGCTCTCACCGGACACTTTATTATTTACACTTTACCGGCCATTTTGTTTAGCGCAGTTTTATAGTGCCGCTCATAATGCGCAAATAATATTTAACTAAAAATAAAAGTGCCAACCCTAAGCGTCAACGCAAGAGTAGGCAACTCGCCGACCGGACTAAGATGAACTATTTTTCTCAGTGTACCTTGATTATACGTTTTGGGGCCATCCATAAATTACGTCACACGAATTTCATGATTTTGTGATTCCCTCCCCGTCATCACAGCTGGTCATATTTGTGAGAATCCCCTCCATGGTGTGACGTCACATATTTAGCAATTTAACAACAGGAAATTATTAAATTAAAACAGCAGTTCCGATATTAGGTTTTTTTCCATTCAAATTATTTTTTAATAAATCAAATAGACAAGCCAACAAAACAATTTCAATATCATACTCATACAGATAGAGTTGAAAATATTTTAAAATTTTTCGTTTTTAGTTCCAATTTCGCCTTTTAATGCTTAAATATATTAGTTATTGAAATGTGACGTCACAAAATGTAGAACCACAAATCACTTGTTGCATTTCGTCGACCCCCCTACTCCTTCCCCCACCCCCTAACGTGTGACATAATTTATGGATGGCTTTTATTATGGGTAAATTCTTAAATCGTGTAAAACGAACTTAATAAAAAAAAAACATGATATAAATGATTTATTTTCAACAATTTTTAAATTATATCTTGTATCACTCAGGACCATGTAAGGATTCTAACGACCATCCAAATTAGTTCAGGCGTTTAAGAGTTATGATGGAATGAACAAAACATGCATGAACTTTGAAAACATTTTTTTTGGTCAGTCGTGTAATAATACATCTTGACAGCTTATTTGGTAGAAGTTCTGCTATTTCTGATTTCATACATTATCTCTTACCATCATGACAACGTCTTGTTTGTGTCTATACTTGTTACTTTAAAAAAATCAGCTACCGCAATTCCAATAGTGAATAGGTTATTGTAAAAAATTGCTACTTTGATCTGAAATGTTTGATATAGCCTCAGATTTATTTATAAATGTTGCTTAAAATTAATCAATATTTATATTATAATTAATGTAACTTGCTTTTAACCATAATTTAAATCAATAAAAATTTCTTTCAGCTATTCGGTTCGCTAAAGGGTTCAAGTATTACGTAAGCACCAAAGGGGGGTGGGGGAGTCTTTACTGTGCTTATTTTTGACGACATTGGGGATGAGGCGATCTGAATGGTGATAATATCAGCAAAGTCGTATAAATTATGCTGATTGTTAGTTTTCCTTGTTATCGACACACCTCGTTTTAGCGACATGGCTGCTAATTAAACCAATATTTACTTAAGCATAAGAGAGGGAAGTAAGGGCTTTGCTTACTTTTGCTGACAAGGGGGTGGGAGGGGTTAATAATTACTAAAATTCTGCTCACGTAATACTTGAATAGTCCCCAACGTGAAATGTCACGCGTGTTAACAAGTTTTGTTGTGAATACATTGTTTTTAAATTGTTTATTAACACTCGAAAATTTATTAATCCGAAAGGGGGTGTATTTATCATTATGTACAAACATCCTTTCAACTCTTTTAAAGGTGGGATATGGGTGTCTCCAACCACCATGCTACGGTTTTCTTAGAATTTTTGCCTTCACCGGTAGGTCAAGCTCATTTTAGGGATCTGAATCCACGTCCTTCAGCTTGTAAACCGACCGCGCTAACCACTGAGCTATAAGCGCTACAAACATCCTATATTGTTCATAATGACCCCCTTTTCAAGTGTACAACAAGATAATCAAACCAAATGATTTATTCCGGCTCCCATAGTACCAAATGTTGCTTAGTTCAGGTTAGATTAGTAGTAGTGGCGATGTGTGGGATATTTTTTTTTTTTAAATGTGTTTTAACTAGGCCAACCAAGAAAGCTTTTAGCCGAACAAGGGGTTCCCAATCAAAAGTTAATTATTAATATTTTTAGTATAATTTTTCCACGAGTTTTAAATTTTTTATGTATTGACAAATAAATAAAATAGGTGAAAATATTTTGTAGCATTGATAGCTCAGTGGTTAGCGCGGTTACTTCACATGCCGAAGGGCGTGGGTTCTAACCCCAACCATGAGCTGTCAGTAAAGGGAAATAACGTAAGAAAACCATAACGTGGTGGTAGGGTACTCTCTAGTACTCGGCTGGCTAGCTACCACCCTCAAGTTGAAAATCTACCTCACTTGAGAGCCAGTTCCATTCCATACTAAGTGTAACATCTTCGACTACACCGTCACTTAACATCAGGTGAGCTGTAGTAAAATTAGCTTGTCAACTATAAAAATAAATTATTTATGTATTTTATTAAACATATTTTTTATGTTATAATTTCTAGGTGAATCAAAATTTTCAGATCAAAAGTAACGGAACAAAAAGCGGGTAGTTTTAAGACTGTATATAGTATTTTAAGGCAGCTATGATATAACTATCGTTATTTTAGAATAAGTAATAAAAATAGTGCCTCTACCGGACTTGTGTCTTAACCTTTTTAACATAGAACACTCCCTAAAGATTGCACGGAACCAGGGCCGAATCTATACAAAAGCTGCAGCCCAGGTGCATATGCCCGTGCATATAAAGGCCAGCCACTATTGAAAACAAAATGCTATAAAAAAATTATGCTAATTTATGAAACTTGTTGATGTTTTCCCTGATTATTATATCTTAAAATGTTTTTAACGTTGCCATTACTTACCAGCGGAGCGCTCTTTCTCCAGGATGTCTATAGAAAACAAATATAGGACAACAATGTCAAACTATCGAGTAAATCATTTATTAGCTCTTTCCGTAAATTGTGATTCAACAAAGGACTTACAATGTGATGATCAAATAAAGGAATTATCATCTATCTACTATCAACTATCCAATTTTCACAAGTTCGAAGTTGATTCCATAGTGTAAACGAAAACTAGTTGTTTCTAAGAAAATGTCTGAGCTTCAGCAAAATGTGAAAGTTGATTTTCGTTGTCAATTTCAGGGTTAATCTCAGTTGTTCTTAATTATTAACCTTTATAAACGTAACCCTGAGAAAGGCACCAATGAAAGCCAACGACAATTATGATTGTGTTAAAAGTGTAGTCTAACGGGAGTTTATCTGTCTGTGTCTTATCCATAAAGGTATTTTAGTTAAAACTGAAATTAGCGTCAATGTGCAACGACACTGTTAAGCTTGCTGTCTCGCTTTAACTTGTCTCTATTCTTTAGAAAGAAAGTGACAGAACATCGTTTAATTTGTGTACTGCTTAAAAGTGTTGTCTTTTATTCGTGAAACTTCAGTTGTAGAAAAAATGAGGGTATTCTGTATTTTTTTTTAGCTAATATAGTTTTATTGGATTTATGAATGGAATTTGTAACTTACGTCTAAGATTTAGATTGTGAAGTTGTTTGGATTCAGTATTAAATGTATAAATTCTTCAGTGTTCAGATATCACGTCAGGTTTTTGATGGGTCGCCTGGTAAATATTTAAACTAGATCTTGGACGTTATCATGGAGAAAATACCCACCAATGGCAAGCCAGTATTAACGGACCAAACAGCGTCAGTTCCAGATCTACCATATTTCCAACCGGGACAGAAACTTGATAGTGGCGCCTCTCTAGTTGTTTAAAAAAACTCACAAATACACCGTGAAAGTTTGAACATCAGCAATATTGATACAAGGGGTTCAGTACTCGATTGTCGTTATAAATAATAAAAAAATAGGTGGTTAATATGTGACCTAATTATCCTGAGCAAACACAAAAATACGGACACTCAAATCACGCGCACCGAAATTGACATGGTAGTCGCGCACGGGCACAGATTAGATAACAGTTACTGCGCAGTCTACGTATGGTAGTTATGTCTTGCGCTAGCTCGGCGCGTGAGGCCGCGCGCTGTCCATACATTCTGAAGTCTTGGGAAAAACTTTAACCAAGGTTTTCTTAGTTTTATTTCTTGTATTTGTTTCGATTTTATTTCCTTATACGACCACTAACTAACATGTCTTTGAATATTGCTAATGTTCAAACTGTCAGCCAGTATATGGTGTTTTTGTAACCGGGAGAATAAGTACCCTTTCATAAATGTACACTTACTTAGTATCTGGGCAAACGAGATTTACTCGGCGTATATACAATTTAAAACTTGGCAAATCGTTTTTTCCTAAAGATGAAACTTAGATCGATTTTTCATCTTCAAAAACCCCCACGTTAATCCAGCTCGCTCGTAGTTCTAGATGTGGCGGCGATTCCCTCGGCAATCAACTTAGGATACTTTCATAAGGTTGGATTTGTTCCAAAACCAGCTGGAGTTTTAAAATCAAATGAATAATCGATAGAACGACGTGCGCTGGATGTCTGGTTTGCCCGGCTGGAAGTCTCGAAAGTAATGAGGGCCAAAAAGCGTTATCCTGGACTTTGTTTTGCTACTCAAAATTCTGTGTGTCGCTACAATGGTCATGGACAGGCGTTATCTTTTACTATCAGGAGGGCGTCTCGTTCGTCTCATTACTTTTACATAAAAAAAAATTATGTCTTTAGTTGAAGTATCAAGTGATTCCTCCCCCATTTTGTGTGTATTTTCTCTGTGATTTTTTTTCCAGCCTACCCTCCTATTAGCGTAGCATAATAATACAAGACTTTATATAATACTCCATAGTTTTCTAATGACTATAAAAGAAATTGAATTTTGTACAAGTATTTTGTAAATAAAGTGCATTTTTTTATAAATAATGTGGTTTTTTTTCTGATATAAAAAGGATTTGTGTTGGATGGAGTCTGACCTTTGACTGGCCTATTTTATATTTTTTTATTGGTATAAACTAAGAAAACCTTTCCGAAAGTTTTTCCGAAGACTCCAGTATGTATGGACAGCGCGCAGCCTTACGCGCCGAGCTAGCGCAAGACATAACTACCATACGTAGACTGTTATCTAATCTGTGCCCGCGCGCGACTACCATGTCATTTTCGGTGCGCGTGATTTGAGTGTCCGTATTTTTGTATTTGTTCAGGATAATAAGGTCTTATTAACCACCTATTTTTTAATTATTTGGAACGACAATCGAGTACTAAACCCCCTGTATCAATATTGCTGATGTTCACCTTTCAGTGTATAAGTAAATGAATATTTTCTTTATTTTATGTAGCTGTTACACACGACTTTGATTGCATGGAATTTAACAAAACGCGAACCTTTTCCTATTATTATAATTTTATTAGCTGACCCGGCGAACTTCGTTTCGCTTAACAGTCAACAGACTTGCCGACAGCAGCGCCACTTACCGGGTCCAATTGTGTTTTCAAACCATCAAGGAACCCATTGAAATATACACACAAAATATCATCCCAATCGTAAAAATATTTGGAATGTTAATTTTTTTCATTAACTTTTGTAATTTCAATAACAATAAACACATTTCATAAATATATTAGACAGTTTCATTTGTTACCGAAAACATCAATGTTTTTCAATCGATATATATCGAACATCGATACTTATGATTCGATGCTAACATCGATGTTTTTCTAATATCGATCATCCCTATATTAGTAAGAAAATATGGATTAACTTCCGTCTTTATGTCAAACTTTCCAATCACAGAGTTTTTGATTAGATGAAAAGGAATTTGAGTAACGAATCAATCGTTAAAAACAAACAAATGGATAATCAGTTTAATATTTTAATCTTTATTTGAAAACTTAACCTAAATCGATAACATGGTTTACAAAGAATGCGTATCAAAACAATAATTAAATGAAAAATAAATTACTAGAGACTAGATGTCAAAACTGTACAGGACCAAGCTCGAAAAAAAAACTTAAATGTCAAAAGAAAATCAATATCACAAACTTGGTCTTTACAAAAGGTAAAGTTGATACAAACATTGTAATTTATTAGTGAAATCAAGAATCGCATAAAAAAGTTATTTTGAGAAAAAAAAATTACAGAAATTCTCAGCTTTGTAAAGAAATATAAATAGAATACGTAATTGTTATTAAACTCAATACACAATGTATTTATAAAAAAATAAGTCACATACCGGGAAATTAAATAGAATTAAAAATTATTTTTAGTTAGAATTTGTTTAACTATTAGTTTTAATTGAAATTATCAGGATTAGAGCTTAAATATTTGCAAACAGCTCAACTTTTCAATTTTTTTTTTAAACCCGGGCATATAACTTTTATTTTTCAAAAGTACTTTGAGTTATTATATGTCAATCCTTATTAATGTCAAAATGGGTGAGAGGACAAGCACACATATGTAGAATTCAAATATACTGTATTAATATAGGATATACTATCATTTTAGACAGACAAAACATGAAATTAGAATGGACACAATGTAAAAACGTTCTAAAGCTGAAGAGAAAAAAAAAAACTGTATGACAGAAAGATTTTTTTTAAGAAATATTTGGCATCACGCATTTTTCGCATTAGTCAAGTATTTAAATTCTTTTGAGACACGAGATACTTATTTGTTGATATAAGAATCAATAATAAATCAACTAATTTTTCCAGTTTCGAAGACATTGTTTGTAATGTATCATAAACTTAAAGTAAAACAATTAAACCAATTTTGCACAATGCACGAAATGCATGGTCAAAAAAGAAAAAAACTAAAAAAAGATCAATTTTGAAGCTTGACAGTTCCAAATGCACTCAAAATGTTTGTATTAGAACTTCAAGACAAAACTATAGCTGTTTCTTTCTTGTTCCTTTTGTAACTAATTCTAAAATTACTTATTTGATGTCTGAATAAAGTGATTGTTTTTTTTCCTTTGACTGCGCTTTGTGCATTGTGCCACTTCCCAAGTTTTCAGGCTGGTTAAAAATATTTGAAATAATAAAAATGATTTGAAATTACAAAACAATCTCGTACTGGCCAACGATTCCACTTATTTGTATCAACTCCACTGACAATATTTACATATTTCTAAAACCTTACACGAGAAATTTGGCTTGAAACATAATTTTTGTTCATTTTAAGACAGATTTGGTATAGAAATGATATCTTAATCTTATATTAATTAATTATAGTAATAATATAAATATTAAATACTTACAATTTTTTTACTATCGAGTGAAATTGACAATTTCATTTATGTTAAATTCACAGTGCTGCCAAAATGTTCTGGTGGCCATAATTGGTACTATTTGTGTATAAAGACTAAAAATAAAGTGTTGCCAACGTACTAAAATGGTAGTATTTCGTTGACAATTGTTATAAAACAGAAAATCAGAAGACTTACATTTTTCGATACTAAATTTCACTTCAATACAATTTTTTTTAAACAACAGAATTAACACTTCAAGTATAACCTAAAATCCTTATGATTACATTATTATCTATAGAAAAATCCTACTGGCTGTATAGTTTGGTACAAAAAAAAATTGGTAATTGCATAAGGCTTGCGCAGATGCCGAACACTGCAAAACAGTTATATCTGTCGCACTCTATCACACACAGTTTTTTATTATCTTTCTCTTTCCAACTTATACATTTATGATTACATACAAAGACTTTTACAAGTACCTACATACGTTTTTTTTTCCGTCTGCGCAAAAGCTATAAAGATCGTTGTATCACATTTTCTAATTACAGTCAAAACTGTCAATGTCAAATTGAAAAAGTTGTCAAATGAAAAAGAGGGAATGTCATAAAAAAGGCTAATAGTGGTCCAATTATTCTAGAAAACTCCTCAATTTAAGTTTTTTTTTTACTAATAAGCGCATAAAAACATGCGAAGTTTTCTTCAACGAAATTAAGCGCGAATCTATAACAAACAATGTATTTCGATTTATAGTCAACCTTATTTATTGATGAATTAGATTGAATTTGTATTGTAGCTACATGCTAACTGTAACACAATCTCAAATTGCCATCTACAGGAACACAATCCGTTGAATTATTTCAAAACTGTATCAACTAACTGTAACTGTATCTGTATGTTTAATGCGCTCAATGCTTTCTAAGTCAATACATATCTCAGTTTAAACACGCCTGTTATGCTAAATCACAATAGGTTATAAGCGTTGCTTAAAGTTAACCAATGTTTAAAATGTCTACTCATCAATGTGACGCGTGAAAATGCGACACGCTACTTTATGCAATGTTTATATGTATACAAAAAGTCGCAATTCTCGCGTCTATCCCATAAGTAATAAAACTACGCGTAGGAATATATACGCCGTGAAAGTTTGAACATCAGCAATATTGATACAGGGGGTTCAGTACTTGATTGTCGTTCCAAATAATAATAAAAGTAGGTGGTTTATATTTGACCTAATTATCCTGAGCAAACACAAAAATACGGACACTCAAATCGCGCGCACCGAAAGTGACATGGTAGTCGCGCGCGGGCACAGATTAGATAACAGTTGCTTCGCAGTCTACGTATGGTAGTTATGTCTTGCGCTAGCTCGGCGCGTAAGGCTGCGCGCTGTCCATACATTCTGAAGTCTTGGGAAAAAGGTTAGCTAAGGTTTTCTTAGTTTTTTTCTTGTGTTTGTTTCGATTTTATTTCTTTATACGTTTCATATGACCACTCACTAACATGTTTTTGAATATTGCTAATGTTCAAACTGCCAGCCCGTATATGGTATACATATATATGGTTTTTCTATATATAGTTCTGTTTCTGATAACTTCTCACTAACGAGAAGTGACATGAGCAGAAATAAAAAAAAAAAACGTTTGAAATAGATATTTAGATAATTAGACAAATTTGAGAAAATTAAAAGTTTAAAAGATATGTTACAAATTGACAGAACAATGTTAGTATTGCCATATAAGAAAATATTGAGCAATAGAGGAATGGTACAAAATATTCTTTTATTAAATGCGTAGGTATTTAGATAAAGGAAGAAAATAAAAGGGAAACAACAAGAAATTAGTTTTTTTTTTAAGTCAAATCACGGAGCTACAGAATAATTCTTTTAAATTAATAAAAGTACGTATATATTTTTTTCTAGAAAGATAAAAGTTATACTAACCTTAAAGCTTTGCAATTTAACTATTGCCTTGCAAGTGTAAACAAAAATGTGTCTACAAATTTTCTACCAATCGATCAGTTATTTTTAGCGCTGGCAACCCTGAATGGTAGCGTTCATCTACCATTCGAGTATTAACTAAAGATACTATCTCTTTATGGGAATATTGTGTAAAGACATTTTTTAGGAACGCTTCTTATTTTTAATTTTAATATTCCTATATTAAAAAATACAAACTATTTTGTAGGTTCGACAGCGTACTTTTTACTCGAACTATATCTGTCTTTTTCAATGCAGTCTAAAAGACAAGGAGAAAAACATTTACTTCGATTTGTCGATTAAAACGATTATAATTTAGCTATTTATGTTTTCAAATTAATGAAAATAAAACAGTAAAAAAGCATCGAATTCTGAACACATAAAAAAATTATAAGGCATTAAAATTGTTTAAAAATTTCAAATTTGTACAAGCCAATTATAAATTTATTAGAATAAAATGTTTGTGATTTTCAATATAAGAACAGCCATAAAATTACTGATATGGTTTTTTTCATAAATGCAATCTAACCTATAGCCTTTTGGACGAATTAAATTTTTAATTATTTCCGGCCTGAAATGTTCGGAAAAGTCAACTTGAATTCATTTGCTATGTGCCAATTTTTATAGAAACATATTAACTTTATTAAAGAAAAACTTAAATTAGTGTTGGAATATGACATCGATTAAAAGATTTTAGTGGCCAAAACTGACTATAATATATTAGTATTTGCAGTCTACTAGAAAAAGACAATAATACCTTTATTATAATTTTGAAATACTTAAAAATCTATCTCAATCTCCAACATCTTGACTCTAATTGAATTTAGTCGTTTTTGATATTGCCTTAACAATAGAATCCAACACCATTTACGCATTACAAAAAGCATTTACAGCCTTATATGAGAGCCAGTTCTATTCCAGGTTAGGTGTGTTCACTACCTTAACACCTGGTGAGCTGTGATCGAACACCTAGCCTGACAACCATAGGAAAGAAAATATCAAAATAAATTTTTCCTAGTATCGCCTAACGGTTTCTATAGCGTTATCCGAGATGAAAAGTGCCATATGTATTAATCTAGGATATACATAAGTTATCTACATTTAAAATTTCATCCAAATCCATTTAACCTTCACAGCGACAGGAATTAACAAACATACATACATGCAAACTTTCTCATTTATAATATTCATAATCACACTAATATTATAAAGGCGAAAGTTTACGAGTGTGTTTTTATGTCTGTTACTCCTTCGCGCTCAAACGGCAGGACCAATTTTGATGAAATTTGGTATGGAGGTAGCCGACTAGCGCATTAACACATAGGCTACTTTTTATCTCGAAAAAAGTAGTGTTCATATGGGAACAGCGGGTTACACCGCGGGGCGCAACTAGTGAACATAAAATCAACATCATTTTCTATATTTTGACATAAGAATAATGAATTCAAGAAACTTATCAAAACTTAGGTAAATCAATTAACACTACCAATATAAGAATCTATATATCTTATATAATCCTAGCTGTAACTACAATAACATACATAAGCCTCGTCAATTTATTTTATATTTAGCAGGATTATACGTCATTTGTTCCATAAATCTACTATTTCCGACAGCGATTGGTAGTTTTACAAAAATGAATACTGGCAACTCTGTCATATTCGAGCGTACCCTTTTTAAATTCTAACGGACAGTGTTTGTAAAGTTCTATCAAAACCGAATTTCTAAATAAGAAACAAATACAAACTACCCACCTATTTTTTTTTTACAGAGTCAAAAAGATGCACAGCACCCTCCAAAATTAGTCATACAAATAAATAATCAAAATAAATCAGTTTTTTTTTTACAAAGTCACCGTATGTTTTTTTTTAAATCAGCGGCCAATAACCTAAAAGCGAACACCTAACATAATTACTATTTATATAGCTATATATATATTACTCTCCGCAATAATATATACATTTTTTTTGGGATTATTATACCGTTTTTGGCATGAATTCGAAACGCCACCTATTGAAATTAAACGCGTTATGTTTTAACGCCATCTGTTGACGGACTCAGGACTTATATGTGCGAATTACGTCTTTTATTTGGGCACGACATAGGGGGCACTGGCCGCCCCCCTTGCCACGCCATTGCTGCACGGCACACCTATAGCACATACACATATGCCCACACATATATAGAACGCTATCTATAGGATTCTCATAGCAGATCGTGCATTCCGTTCCTGTCAAATTACCTTCACCGATCATAGAGTAAATAGGCTGGGAGCGACTAGTCGAGGGCGCGTTCACGATCCTTTCGTTCACTCGTTCATTGATTCTCTCGTTCACCCGTTCGTTCATTCCGTTGGCGTGGCCGTTGGGTAAGGCTTCGTTGACGTTGTTCTGGCTTGTTGAAGAGCACTGCGCGTTGCGCGGGAAAGGCGCTTGGGTCAGTGATGAGCAGGACGGCTGCGAGGTCATTGGCTGAAGACCAGCTATTGATGCCAATTGAGAAGGTTGGATCCGCTGTAAACAAAAGCACAACAGATAGTATCAACTTAATTTATCAAAAATACAAGATGGAGCACACTCGTTTAGAAGATTCTCGACTTGAAGACACCCAGATTATATACATCGGAGAACACCCACTCAGGCAGCGCTTTCTACTGTCTAGCGGCCCGCACAATGAGCGTGAAATCAAATCGTTTCGTACGAGTTTTTGGACCGTCGACCATGAAACGATGTTGCTGTTTTGAGCTTCTTGCTGTCCGATAGAAAAATGGGCATGGGGGAATCAGACCATGTTGTTCTGAAGCACACTCTCCGAAATGAATCCGATAAACTGGCAACTTTGCGACGATATTCTAGGCTTTGTAAGACAAGTTGGAAAATAAAGACAAACTTATATGTACCTACTAGCTGATATGCTGTTGCGATGATAGCTAAGTGGTTAGAGCGATTGGATCGCACGCTGAAGGGCATGATTTTAAGTCCCAATAATGACTTATGTTGCTGGTATGGCATCGTGAGGAAACCATAGCATGGCGGTAGGGCATTCTCTAGTACTTGGTTACGTATCATCCTGAACCTGAAAATCTGCCGTTGTGTTCAGAGCACGGTGCGATGTGTTCCAGTAGCCGTCACTTAACATTAGGTGAGCTGTGTTCAAACACCTAGTTTGTCATCCATAAAAAAGGTAACCATTATAAGAGACAATATAACTCACCTCAATGAAATGTGCACTAGCCAACGCCATCTGCTGATGATTAACGTCGTTCTGATTTCCATTCTGCGGCGGAAGACTCACTACAAGCACCGTTCCTCCTCCACCAGTCTGGATTGGAGCTGTTCCAGTCAGAACCCTCAACTGCTGAGGAGGTGTCTGAGCTTGTACAGACTGCGAAGACAGCATCCTGACTTTCTGCGTTGCGCCGTAGATATCCACAAATGCCCAAAGCCTTAGCGTATGGTCCACATGCATCACCGTAACAGGATTGGACCCATTTCTGCTGACCCTTACTTCACCGTCTACCGTCAAAGTGACGGCCAGCTCGTCGCCACGACGGAGGCCATTCGCAGCATCGCGTCTCACGACCCAGTATTCAGGTCGATCTAGGAGATGTTCCGCATCTGTCGGAAGATCGCATGGTCGCAAGACGGCTGGATCGCAAGACGTCAGACCAATAGCCAAGCTGCCTGCGTAAGCCGTGTCTGTGGCTAGGATTTGGACGACTATCGTTTGGCCTGGACGCATAGGCCTGGCTGTGAAGACATATCCTTGGCAAAACTCTCCATCCAACCTCGCGGCGACTCCTCTGTCGTTTATAAAGTGTACATTACGTCCCTTAGTTCTGTGCAGGCTTAAGGGTACGAGCGGATTCTGGTATCTTGGTGCTGGTAAAGGCTCGTCTACAGATAAAGACCTCATGCTATTCGCAAGTCTTTCCTCATCCACCGGACTGTGAGTCGCTCGCCTGACCTGATTAGGAGCTCGAGGATCAGCGAATTGTACTGCGGTACAGTTTCCATAGACATCAACCAACGCCCATAGGGGATTTCTCGTGTCGACCCCTGAGAAGAATAAGCCTTTTTCTTCTCCATTTATGCCAAAGTGTACATCCCCTGCCGCGTTGACGTAGTAGTACAAAATATTGTCTTTCTCGCAGAATCTTTCGCCTAAAGCTTTGGCCCAGTTACCGGGTTTGTTGGTTAAATCTGGGCAGGCGTATTTGGGGAGAGCGTGGGCCAGGTTGGCGGGATCGTTGGTTGTGAAGCCGAATCGGATGACCCCGCTCCAGCTGTTTGAGATTTCGACGAAGCGGAGGCACACCTGGAAAAAACGAAGATGCATTTATAAAACTTGAGAATATGAGGTCTTATTTTGTTTTAATGTAGAGAGACCATTGGTGAGATAAAAACATTGATTAGCAAAATAAAACCCAGGACATCGCTGCTTTGGCGTTCATTTTCAGTTGTGTGTAACTAAAAACCGGCCAAGTGCGAGTCGGACTCGCGCACGAAGGGTTCCGTACCATTTTCTATTAAAACGGCAAAAATATCATGTCTGTTGTATGGGAGCCCCCTTAAATATTTATTTTATTGTTTTTTTTTGTATTTGTTGTTATAGCGGCAACAGAAATACATCATCTGTGAAAATTTTAACTGTCTAACTATCACGGTTCATGAGATACAGCCTGGTGACAGACGGACAGAAAGACAGGCGGACGGACGGACAGCGGAGTCTTAGTAATAGGGTCCCGTTTTACCCTTTGGGTACGGAACCCTAAAAAGCAGTGTTATAAGATCTATTTCAGTTCGTCTAGATAAAAATAAACGTCAGACGCTCAATAAATATTACATCACTTGCGGTTATAAATAGGTTATCCATGACGGAAATTCGATAACTTGATAGCAAAGATTGGATCTCTGCTTCCACTTCTAAGTTATCTGGAGCAACGGATAACACGAACTTTACACTTTTGTAGCGATGATAGTTCAACGGTTAGCGCGGTCGGTTCACACACCGAAGAGTGTGGGTTCAAACCCCAATAATGAGCTTGAGCTGCCGGTGAAGGAAAACATCGTTTTTTTTGTAAAAGTAATGACACGAACGAGACGCTCTCCTGATGGTAAGAGACAACGCCTGTCCATGACCATTGCAGCGATACACAAAGCTAAGAGGAGCAAAACCAATTCCAGAGCATCGTTGCTTTGGCGCTCATTACTTTGAGACATTCGATAGCATTTATTACTTTCCATTTAAAGGTTGTCTGGAAGAAATCGTTCCAGGCACACCTAGCCTGGAATGGAACTGACTCCCAAGTGAGGCTGACGGAACACACCGTTAGATGCTTGGCGCCAGATTTTCAACTTGACGGTAGTAGCTAACCAGCCGAGTACTAGAAAGTACCCTACCACCACGCTATGGTTTCCTTTACCGGCAGCTCAAGTTAATTGTTGGGTTTGAACCCAAGCCTGTAATACGACCACGCTAACCACTAAACTATCATAGCTACAAAAAAAGGGCCTTCATTTCTACAAATCTGTATCCATACATACCTTCTCATTGACTCTAACTGGTCTGGCGCTGAAAGCAACTCCTTTGCAGAAGGATTCGACCCGCCTCGCCGTAGAACCGTCTCTGGACACCCTGACGTTCTCCCCGTGGACAGAGTGGAAGCCCAGCGGCGGGAGGTTGTTAGGAGTGCCCCCCGTACAAGACGTTCTTGGGGCTGGAACAATAACAAAAGAAGTTCAACTACTGGTTTACTTCACGAAATATATTACATCAAAATCAAATGACGTTAAAGTTGTTGTTGGAGATTTACCCGACTGCCAAGGAAGGGCTAGCTGGCTAGCTACCACCCTCAAATTGAAAATCCACCGCTAAGCATCTAAAGGTGCGTTCCGGCAGCTTCACTTGAGAGCCAGTTCCATTCCAGGCTAGCTATGTTACCCATCTACGACCACACCGTCACTTAACATCAGGTGAGCTTTGGTCAAACCAACCAGATAAAAAAAATTAATGTAGAACTGTTTTTATTTGAACTAGAATGAATGAGCATTGATTGGTCGGCTATTTTTTTTTTAAGTCACTTGTCGGCGCTAGTTTCACTGTTAAGCGCGTTCATTGCAAGCTGAATCATATTTTCAATAGTATACCAAAGCCAATAAGAGATCTAAAACCTGTTCCATTTAAGATAAAATTGGAACAATTGTTAGTCCAAAAAACCTATTATAAAATTAATGAATTTTTAATTGACAAATTTTAACATTGTGTATATTTTCATATTGACATTCTATTAATTTTATTGACACTGTTATTTCATGGACATTTCATTTTTTTACATTGACATTTCATAATTTTGTTGATATTGTAATTCCACTGACGTTTTATTATTGTCAATGACATTTTGATTTTCATAATTTAATGTTTTTTTTTTTTTTTTTTATGTGCCTATGTATATTATTTTTAATATTTCGATTATTATTAATGTATTTACTTCAAACTTTATAATTTTTTTTTTATGAACTGTTTAAAAACGTAAATTACTTTTAATATTGTGTTGCCATCAAAAGTATGTACGCCTCTTCAGGCATAACATGAAGCTCATAAATTTGGTTACGGATATCATAATATGTTACTCATGTTATTGCAAATAAATAAATCTTCATCTTTATTTTAAAGTACTTAGTTCAGTAAAGTTCAAGACATTAAATTAAAGTTGGCATTTGAGACAAGCTGCGCTCGCGCATCTGCCCCGCAGGTGACGGTCCGCCATCTTGCACCGTGAGGGGTGAGCACAATAGTTTTGATCTTGGGGTGGAAAATGGATGGGGCATAGATTATGTCATAGTTACAGAAGTTAGGGAATATTTGTAATTTTTAAATTACATATATCAAAGTATAGTACCTGGATTACCGAGCCTTGCTCGGCTGAAAGCACGGATAAAACGACGTAATCGTTGGAGCCGTTTCCGAGATTCAGATAATATATATACATATATACAAGAATTGCTCGTTTAAAGGTATTAAATTAGATAGATTGATAGATTAGATATCCAATTCATTCCAAGATTGTGTCTAGCTTGATTGGTAAAGTTATTCTGAATTATTTGTTATTACAACCCTGTTGGCACGTTGGTGGTATATCTGCTTTAAGAGCTGTAGGGCGTGGGTTCGATTCCCACCGGTTCGATTCAAGCGACGGTATGGTCGAAGATGGTAAACACACCTAGCCTGAAATGGAACTAGCTTATAATTGAGGCTGCCGGAACACACCGTTAGGTGCTTGGCGGCAGATTTTCAACTTGAAGGTAGTAGCTAGGCAGCCGAGTACCAAAAAATAAATTTAAACATATAACTAATTTATATTTTTGTAATCCGCTATCAATTGCCTTTATTGAGATACCTTACTTGATAGTTTTTTTTTAAATTAACGTATTATTATTTCGCGCCAAAAATCCGCCATTTTTTCTTACAAACTCCTTTCTAAGCACGCTTGGCTTTTTAAGACGAATATAACGATTTCCTAACTGTCGAAACTCATCCAGCTGTTTGGAAGATACGAGGTAAGAAATAAGTTTACAAATATACATCCATACAAGATAAGCGCAAAAACATAACCCGTTCTTGGCAGTCGAGTAAAAAGGATCATCAAAAAAACTAGTTTACCAGCACAAAATCATGTTTGTATCGAGAAGTATTCAACTAATAACGCACGAACAGTAAAAGACCCCTATATTTCCACCCTTGGCTAGTCAAGAGGAACACCCCATTGTGACGCCACGTGCGGTCACAGAATACTTAATAACACTTCACACTTCCTCTCTATTACCATAGACTAAATGATAGATTCAAGAAAATAATGAGCGTCAAATTAACAAATAGTTATAGGCCAAAAACAAAAAAAAAAAAAAACATTTAAAAACTTATGTCACAATGTTTTTTTTTTCACTTGTAGCATCGCACTTTGTGTATTCTGCCAGTGATAATTAGTACAATCGCAAGATAATAACTAAAGATAAGAACTGCAGCATTGCCGCTCTGGATGGCAATGCTAAGATTTAACCGAAGTGTCAGCATTCTACGATAATTGATTGATTGCCAGTATTCTGTTTCTTATTTTTATTTGAGCTTTACATGCACCGATGATCCATGATTTTCGTTAACATAATATACTTTTAAAACATTCCCAAGGATCTAGTTTCAATCTCAAACGGCACAAATAAATACATTCTACCCACAAATTTAATATATTTGTGCTGTTTGAGGTTTTCTGCTTTAAAAATGCGGCAGCACCAGCTAGCTTGTCCCTAAGTCCCCGAATCAGTAAGTAAGATATTCTGCGGCGATATTACAGGACTATTGACACTAATTATATCTAAAGTCTCAAAGCCCTCATGGAAGATGGGACGGTATCTGGTGTGGAACGCCATATGCTTCGACACCTTGGCGCCGTATCATCTTTCTGTGGCTTTTTTAAAAATTTAAAATTAATGAGACGAACGAGACGCTCTCCTGATGGTAAGAGATAACGTCTGTTCATGACCATTGCAACGATACACAAAACTTTGATTAGATAAACAAAGGACATCGCTGCTTTGGCGCTCATTACTTTGAGACTTTCGATGGTTAGTCTCAACAGCTCTGTAATTTCGCTACCCTTTAAACCGGAACGCAGTAATGTTTACACACTACTGCTTGGCGGCTGAATAGGTATCTGGTCCTGCGATGGTACCTATCTAGACGACCACCTGCTAAGGAAATCTACCACAAAGTAAAATATCTGATTAGTCATCAAGTACTTAAGTGCTTTTCAAAGCCAGGTGTTATAAACTTCAAAATGAGGGTTGCCATTTTAAATTTAAGGGGACGCAGCATCCGGCGGAAGCGTGGATCGATCGAATCTCGTTATTTTATTCAAATATAGAACTTTTGGGGGAGTACAACGGATATAAGATAATATTTTTAGAAATCGGAAGTAGACGAAAAAAATATGTGGGTAGTTTTGATTTGTAATACGATATTTTTGATGGCAGCATATTACGTAACACTTAAAAGAAAAATCAACGTGCGAATGTTTTTTTTTTCTGATTTTGGCAACTGCTATTGTGAACAGGTTTGCGGAGGTTTAATGGTGTGTGTTTTATTATGAAATTTTTTTAAAATATTATTAAATAAATAAAAAAAAACAATTTTCCTAACTAGAAAGAGAGAAGTCAAAAACATGAAAACAAATTATGTCACGTCATTTTTAAGTTTAAAATCTAAACTTAAACAATATTAATTTAAATTTCTACTTTTATCTTCTCTCTGTATAAAACTCAAAATGAATGACTTTTGTAATGACGTTATTGTTTTTTTTTTTAAACTGGCATCTATGCCTTTATTCAAATTCTTTAATCAGTGTCCATTGACGATTGATTGTGATGAAACATTATCAAAAGTCAATCTGTGTAAATTGCTGTGTTAGCTCATATCTGCTTCAAGAGCTGTAGGGCGTGGGTTCAATTCCCACCAAGATAAATATAATAACACATACTATAATATTATAAAGGCGAAAGTTTGTGTGTGTTTGTATGTTTGTCACTGCTTCACGCTCAAACGGCTGGACCAATTTTGATGAAATTTGGTATGGAGGTAGCTGACACCCTGGATTAACACACACATACTTTTTATCCCGACAACATGTAGCGTTCAGCACCAACTGTCACCTGTATTACCCACCAGTTGTTAAGTGACAGTGTGGTCGAAGATGGTAAAGCACACCTAGCCAGGAAGGGAACTGGCTCTCAAGTGAGACAGCCAGAACACAACACAACTTGGCAGCAGATTTTCAACTAGCCAGCCGACTAGAAAGTAACCTACCACCACGCTATGGTTACCTCACGATGTTTTCCTTCACCGACAGCTCAAGCTCATTGTTGGGGTTTGAACCAACGCCGTTCGGTGTGTGAATCGACCGTACTAACCACTGAGCTAACACAGCTACAAAAATTGTGAGGTCATAGCTATTTCTGTATTCAAGAGCGTTTATTTTCGCTACAAAAATATAAACAGCAGTTCGGAAATAGTTCAAAACAAATCATGCCGTTTAAAAATGGTCGCCACGTGTTGGTTATTAGTTTTGGCGAGTGTTACTAATGACTGAGTTTTGACACTTGTGGGGGGAAGTCGGATTATATGGTAGACTAGCTGAGCCCCGCGGTTTCACCAGCGCTAGATGCCTACGTCATACTAGCTTTATGCATGCAAAGTCTCAGCCCGATCGGTTTAAAATTGACAAAGTTTCATACAAACTTTCATCCCCTATTTTATCCCCTTGGGGGTAGAATTAATCAAAATCCTTTCTTAGCGGATGCCTACGTCATAACGTCTACCTGCATGCGAAATTTCAGCCCGATCCGTCCAGTGGTTTGGGCTGTGCGTTGATAGATCACTATGTCAGTCAGTCAGTCAGTCACCTTTGAGTTATATATATTTAGAAGATATATCTATATCATTTTGACAGACAACGAAAATCGAAAGCGAAAAATGATATATTTAAACTAAGAGATTAAAATTCCGAGACAGCCTTGTTTTTATAATCTGGTCCACTACTGCGCGCAAATCTCTTCCCATTGTGAGAAGGATAAGGTAGTCCACCACGCTGGCCAAGTGGCAAACTTCACATATTTCGAGAACTTTTCTCTAAGAACTCACAGATTCATTACTTGGTGGTAGATTTTTTGCAGGAAATCGTCTAAATAGGTACCACCGCAGTACCAAATATTCTACTAAAAACTACTGAACGGATTATCATGCGAGTTTCACCAATAGATAGAGTGATTCATGAGGAATGTTCAGGTATATAATTTGTCATGGTTTTCTGTAAATTGGTTGAAATATGATGATAATTGTTGGAAGTGTCGGAAAAAGTCAAGCCACCTGGGAGCTTTCATCGAAAACGCTGCCTAATCCCATTGAGATATAACAAAACAATGCATGGTGGGATATTCCTCTTTTAAAGATCTACAAAAAAGTCCGCGGTGGCATATAATTATCTACCTTTTAAGGATAGCTTACTATACCCATTCTCACTACCCGTGCGAAACCGGGGCGGGTTGCTAGTGTGTTATAAGTAAGTATTCTATCAGTTATTTGGTTCCCATAGTACAAGCTTTGTTTAGTTTGGGGGCTAGATGGCGCTGTGTGTAATGGCCTACGATACTTATTTGTTTCTATTTTTTAAATTTACATTAAATATACAAAAAAAAAAACTAGGGTCCCACCGGCAGCGGAGCAGGGCTCAAGCTGCTGATGATTAGGGCCGCAAAGTGACCTTCTCGCAATGCGCGCCGGTCAAGGACCACCGCCTTTTGGATCTGACCCTTGACCCAACCGTCTAGCAAGGGTCTCTTAAGATGTTGGTCGAGACTATTTTGGTATAAAACTGTAAGTTTTGAGTAATTGTACAGAAAAATAACATATATACACACATACCGGTCAAAAACAAAACCCTCCTCTCTTTTTGCATCGCCGTAGTCGGATAAATAGTACCAGGAACACATAAACTAAATGGGATCTTACATGTATCAACGCCATCTTGCGCGCATTAAAAACAAAACACGAGCGCAAATGTCACCTCTGACGTCATCCTTCCTGGTGCAATCCCCAATGCTAAATCTAGAAGCCCGTATGACGTCAATACCGATCTAGATATGTACTAGGAATAGACTAATAGGCGTTGTGCAATTGGGCAAGTCGATGAAGCTAATGACCCGATAGTTTAACGCTCTTCGCGGATATGCAACCCTGGTACAATTTGTCAACGCCTACGGGCGTGGGTTCAAAGCCCAGCAATGCGCTTGAGCTGTCGGTAAAGGAAACCATATCATGGTACTTTCTAGTAATCGGCTGGCTAGCTACCACCCTCAACTTGCAAATCTGCCGCCAAGCATCTAACGGTGTGTTCCGGCAACTTCACTTGAAAGCAGTTCAGTGTTTACAATCTTCGACCACACCGTCACTTAACATCAGGTGAGCTGTGGCCAAACACTTTGCCTGCCATCAACTTAAAAAAAATAGGTAATCATTTGATAAATTTTAAATATATTTGGAAAGAGATAACGCCTGTCCATGACCATTGCAGCGATACACAGAACTTTGAGTAACAAAACAAAGTCCAGGGCATCGCTGCTTTGGCGCTCATTACTTTGAGACATTAAAATGGTTAGTCTCAACAACTCTGTAATTTCGCGAGCTGCAGTACCCTTTAAAGCGGAACACAGTAATGTTTACACACTACTGCTTGGTAAAATATCTGGTACGCCAACGACAATTTCAAAGTACTAAGGCGACATAAACTCACAAGAGAGTTCATAAACAATAACCATTTTATTAGCAATATCGTGGCTACATCCCCTTGAGAATGTTTTACATTAGCACAGCTGTACAAGAGCGGTATGAGGGTTGCTTAATCCCCAGATGCGGGGGAGTAGGTCATACAATAACAATCGGTATACGGGATAAGAGGTTACGGTGCCGTTGAAATGATAAGATATTATTTATAAGTTCAGGGTATATCAAGCCGGTAAGGTGGTCATTAAGTTGGAGCGCGGCGCAGTAGGTAGATCTTCCCTGCTAGCGTTGCTTCACGCAGGTTTAGCGCGCGGCGCGTGCAGGGATGTCGACATCGCATCTACTAACAAATCTTCCATCGTACTTTTTTGTTCGTAGCTTCGCTAACATCAAATCTATAAGACAGTAAACATTTTAATAACTTTTTCTTAAAAAGTCACTAATCAAATTTGAACATGAACAACAGAAAACAATGACATTGGGGTTAGCACAAACAGTGCTAACCCCGCCTGCTGCCTGGTGTTAAGTGACGGTGTGGTCGAAGAAAACCAAACCTAGCCTGGAATGGAACTGGCTCTCAAGTGAGGCCACCGGAACACACCGTTAGATGCTTGGCGGCAGATTTTCAACTCTCGTGTGGTAGCTAGCCAGCCGAGTACTAGAAAGTACCCTACCACCACGCTATGGTTTCCTCGCGATGTTTTCCTTCACCGGCAGCTCAAGCTAATTGTTCGGGTTTGAACCAACGCCCTTCGGCATGCGAACCGACCGCGCTAACCACTAAGCTATCATCGCTACAAAAGTCGAAGGCAGTGTACTGCTTGTATCATTGAGTACTTTTTTCGTAACATCCCTTCCCCCTTCTGTAGGAGATACGCACCGTTGCCTAAGCACATCCTGTCATAGATGGAGTAACAGTACGAATTGGTTGCACGATATTTGTATCAAGTTACAACTTAGTGTAATTATATCGATGTTGATTCTTTATTGATATCTAGAGGTGTTACCATTGCTTTTAAGCTATTTCAAAAAGCATTAGGCAGCGTTTAACTTAAAAACTTTTAAACAGATTATCATGTAAGTTTCACCAAAAGATAGAGTGATTCATGAGGTAGGTTTACGTATATCATTTGTCAAGGTTTTGTGTAAATTGGATGAAATATGATGATAATTATTGGAAGTGTCGGAAAAAGTCAAGACACCTGGGAGCTTTCATCGATAACGCTGCCTAATCCCATTGAGATATAACAAAACAATGCATGGCGGGATATTCCTCTTTTATAGATCTACAAAAAAGTCCGCGGTGGCATATATCTACCTTTTAAGGATAGCTTACTATACCCAAACTTAACCCGTGCGAAATATTTAAGTATTCTATCAGTTATCTTACTTCATAGTACAAGCTTAGTTTTGGGGTCAGATGGCGCTGTGAGTTATGTCCTACGATATTTATATATTAAAAGAAATAATTAAAAGGGAACCTTGTTACGAAAATCCAATAGGTATTAACTTGGAAGCCCCCAGGGTGATACCGAATCCAATTTGTGTCCGCCACCGGGGACCGACGAGGCGAAAAATGACCCCAAATTCGACTTTGATAGTACCATCTGCCCACGGTATTCAAAGTAAACTTGCCTGTAGCGAGTTTCTTCTCATAGCGTGAAGGGACGCTAGCCAAGTTTTTATTTGAGTTGAACGAGACGCTCTTCTGATGGTAACAAAAAAGCCTGTCCATAACAAAGTCCAAGGCGTCGCTGCTTTGGCGCTCATTACTTTAAGATATTCTATGGTTAGTCTCAACAGCCCTGAAATATCGCTGAATCCTTTAAACCGTAATGTTTACGCACTACTGCTTGGTGCTAGAATATCTGGTACTGCAGTGGTACCTAGATGACCTCTTGCTAAGGAGATCTGCCATCACACATCATCAGCTATAGGACGTCCACTGCTGGACATAGGCCTCCTCCTGAGAAGGGGGGGTTCTGCCAATACTCGCCACGCTTGGCAGGCGGGTTGGCGAGCGCAGTTAGGAGTGATTGTTCAAGGAAGACGCTGCTGCCCATCTTCCGGATTACATCCCTTAGCCGACTCTTACGGCAACCACGGGTAGAGGGTGGAGTACAATTCTTACGCCGGCACCACTGCCATAAACTTGTTAATTCTTACATCACGCAAAGCAAGGCGGAAGCGTATAATAAATTTGCGTTATTGTGCGTAATCCATACATGGACACAAATATACGATTGTCTGTGCTTGCATTGTGGGGGCTGACGTCATTTGGCAGATAATGTTTTGATGCAAAATTGAATAGTCACTAATTCTTGAGCTGCCGGTGAAGGAAAACATCGTGAGGAATCCATAGCGTGGTGGGTACTCTCTAATACTCGGTAGGTTGGCTACCACCCTCAAGTTGAAAATCTGCCGCCAATGTAACGGTCTGCTTTATTTATTAAAGATTATGTGTGTTTTATATTCGAAAGCGATGACAGGTCAGTGGTTAGATTAGCCTTTGTTATACAGAAGTGAGCTATTCGTGCCATATGTGGGGTTCAGGACGACGTCTCACGCGTGGAGCATTTTGGAGATCTTCAGGTAGTGCCGCTCCCGTGTGAGCTTATTTACCAGGTAGCCCTATTCACCTATACGAACATTGATAAGTTTCAATGTAAGGGCGTCCACAGCAGGCTAGATCTACGCAGCAATAAAAAAAAAAAAAAACAACTTGTAACACCGTCGCGAGCATACCATAATATGATGGTAGGATACTCTCTAGTTTTAAAGGTAAGCGGTAGTCAAACATCTAGCCTGTCTGCAGTAAAAAAATGTCTATTATATAATCGAACAGTAAAGTTTTCTACTTGGTGGAAGATTTCATTTGCAGGAGGTCGTCTATGTATGTACCACCGCAGTACCAGAAATACTGCCACCAAGCAGTAGTGTGTTCCGGTTTGAAGGGTACCGCAGCTAGCGAAATTACATGGCTGTTCAGACTAACCAGCGAAAGTCTCAAAGTAATGAACGCTAAATTAGCGATGCCCTGGACTTTGTTTTGTTACTAAAAGTTCTATGCATCGTTGCAATGGTTATGGTCAGGCGTTATATCTTACCATCAGGAGAGCGTCTCGTTCGTCTCAATATTTTACATTTAAAAAATGTAACCTGCAATAAAAGAGATCATAGCCGAAATCTAATCGGACCGAATCAAACTGGCTAATCGAATATAGCCTAAAAACTTTGGAATGGATTTTATAACAACCGTTTGACGTTGTTTTTTACGCTAGTTTGGTCGCTTGGTCACGGACCATGCTCCGGTTCATGACCGCTCAGTGTTCCTGAACGTGGCTTTCGACTGTTCTCTTATCTATGGATTGTGTTTTTTTCGTTGAGCCGTGGTGGTGCCGGCGTAATAGTACTCCACCCTCGCTACCCGTGGTTGCCGTAAGAGTCGGCTAAGGGATGTAACCCGGAAGATGGGCAGCAGCGTCTTCCTTGAACAATCACACCTAACTGCGCTCGCCAACCCGCCTGCCAAGCGTAGCGAGTATTGGCAAAACCCCCCCAGGAGGAGGCCTATGTCCAGCAGTGGACGTCTTATGGCTGATGGTGTGATGTGTGTGTTTTTTCTTTCTCCATCCACATGGCACTTCCGTCATATTTTCTAGTGTTATTTACAACTAAATTTAAAAAAATGCAGGTACCTACACACAACACATACTTATACACTCTCTTTTATACACACGTTCAATAAATAATCAAAGTGGGTCACTCGAGACGTCTCATACAACTGAACAGTTCCCTGGCTGCTTCAGAACAAGACTCTCAGCCTATTGTAGCTACCAACGTCCAGTCTGTTCAAATGGAGGCTGGAGGGAACCACATTCTACCATCCTCTACACATCCTCTTCAACTCCACATGTGTCACAATTTAGAGTCTCAGCTATGCCCATGTAGATGACAGATATGTAGCTGTCTACTTCGGCTCCTATATTGAATCAAAAGCCCAATTGGCTGCCAAAAAGCCTATCCTTTCGAAGGTGCGAAGGTACTTCACGCCTAAACAGTTGCTCACTTTATACCAAGCACAAGTTCGATCGTGCATGGAGTACTGTTCTCACCTTTGGAATGAATCGACCAAGTGCGAAGTTAGGGCGTTGGAGGCCACTGAGAAACGTGCCAAGAAACTGATAAGCATTGACTCACTCGTTCGGAAAAGGCTCCAAAGCCTTGAACATCTACGCAAAGTTGCATGTCTGTTTTTTTTACCGAATACACTTTGAAGAGTGCGGTTCAGATCTGCATGGTCTAATTCCACCCTGCTTATTTTTTTATCGGATAGCCAGGAGCTTTAAAAAGCGTCACCGCTTTATAGTAGATATACCAAAAACTCCAACTAAACGGTTTGAATTTACTTTCATTGTAGGAACAGCTAAACAATGGAATTTGCTGTCCGAGTGGGTGTTCCCTGATAGATACAATCTGGGTGCCTTCAAGTCGCGAGTGAATCGGTTTCTTCTAGGCGAGCGTGCTCCACCGTAGACCGCATCTTCGCTTAACATCAGGCGAGAATGAGGGCAAACGCAAGCCTGCTATAAAAAAAAGCTGCAATACCAAGCTGTCTTTTTTTTTAACGCTGACTGGCTAGGTGTTTGACCACAACTCACCTGATGTTAAGTGACGGTGTGGTCGAAGATGGTAAAGCACAACTAGCCTGGAATAGAACTGGCTCTCAAGTGAGGCTGCCGGAATACACCGTTAGATGCTTGGCGGCAGATTTTCAACTTGAGGGTGGTAGCTAGCCAGCTGAGTACTAGAAAGTACCCTACCACCACGCTATGGTTTCCTCGCGATGTTTTCCTTCACCGGCAGCTCAAGCTCATTGTTGGGGTTTGAAACCACGCCCTTCGGCATGCGAACCGACCGCGCTATCTATCACTGAGCTATCATCGCTACAAACGCTCGTATCACCGAGTTTGTTATCAATAAGGAAGCAAATATAAAGCTTCACTTCAAAAACAGCTCACGTATTTAATGGATGATCTCTTATTTCGAAACATTCATACAACAAGAAACAGCATAATGGTAAGCGAGTCAACACTCAGCTCTGAGACAAAATGTCTAATTTTGAGACAAAAGCGCTTTGAACACAGACTACAAAGGAGATTTTGTGACTCATTTAAAACATACATTAAACCTAATGTTGAAATATTACGACAGAATGTACTGGATTGAAATATTAAGAATTATTTTGACTATAACTTTTTAAGTTTCAAACTTGGAGGGTCCCAATACATACACAATAATAATCATAATAAATCATTGAATTGAGATCCAGTCCATATTAAAATTCACATATTATTCGTAAAATACAAAAATAAAGTGCCAATTAAAAAGTCATTTGATTAAAAAAAAAAAAGATTAAAAAAGTCTTAGTCAAAGTTAGACTCAAATAGACCGATTATTGTCTTCTTTTTTTCTTTCTTATTTGTTTTTGGCATCGCAATTTGTTAATTTGCGTATGTCAAGTGAAAAAGTCTCAAAGTTACAAAGTTTTGATCAAGTCACGTCTTAGTAAAGTAATGATGACTTTATTACAATATTAGGAGTATTGAAAGCAGTACGAAGTCATGTTTTACAACACAATTCCACACTCACAAACTTAATTCTGCACTTTATTAATAAACAACATAACTTTATACATACATACACAAACGCCAAGAAAACAAAAGTTTTGGAAAATAATAATATGCTTTCAAATTATTTTTCCGCGTTCCCGCCAAAACCATTTCTAAATGATACAAATGAATGGCAAATTCGTAGGGTTCTACCCAATGTCATTACCTTACCAAAAATAAAAGTACTTCCATAGGCAGCTCGGAATGCTTAGTGCGAGTCCGATTTAAACTTGGCCGGTTATTTTTTTTGTACAATAGGAGTTTTCTTTACGAGTTTCAATTTTAGAATTACGTTTTGCTTTTTATACCATGCCAGTAACTTTTTGCGTTCTAAAATCAAATTAACCTGGCTCGCGCCATTTTTATTGCCTGCCAGTAATAACATAATTTTTAAAATTATTCTTATGTTATACCACAGATCATTCTAGTGTCTAACCTTCGGTTAGATAAATCGTTGCAATGTATATCTTATCGCATTAGAAATAAGACATACAGAAAAATAACGAAAATCGCAACCATGTGTGGCGCTCTAAAAAAGCAAAGTGCGTGACGGACCGTGGCGAACACGCGATTTGAACTGTAACGATGGAAAGAGAACGTTATACGTGTGAAAGAGCGAGTTAGTTGATACATATATGGCGAAGAGAATGTATCTCAAAAACGAAAACGAAACTTACAATTTTCTACTTACTTTATATACAAAATAAGTATTTATTTCACAACTAGCGTACGCACGCGACTTCTTCCGCGTTAACTTAAAAATTGGTTTCAGAGAGAAATGAAACATGTGTAAATGCAATATTTTTATCCATCATGAAACTTGCGCGACTTAATTACCTTTTTTTTTTTTTTTTTCTCCCAGGGAAAATCCTTTGTGGATACCACCGGCCACGGGGGTGGCAGGTGGTTATGTGGGACTCTGTCAAAATGACGGCCTACCCACTAAAAACCCTGGGGTGTTCCGTCCAAGCGCCTGGTGCCGAAGTAGCGGGCACGCTTGCGCATTCATCCGCTACGCGACTTAATTACCTAGATTAACATAAAGGATACCGTTTATTCAGGAATAATGTTCCGTAAGACACCTCTTAAGTACACACATATAAAAAAAAAACAAAGTAGAAACCTCATTGTCTATGAAAATAAACTGTCACCGGCCCCCGCCATTTTTAAAAATAAACACTTTCTTTTAATCGCGGGGGAGGACCAGAGAGAATGGTTTAATTCCGTCGCAGCTGTCATATATAGAATGCAGATGGCGGGACCCACGGGGATTGAGTTCTGTACTATTTTATGTAATACTATTTATTATCTGTAGATATAATTTTGTTCCAAGATGGAAATCTGTTTTTAGTTCAACGACGATGCGTAGGTAAGTGTTGTGAAAGACGAACAAGACGGTTTTTTTTTATAACAAAGGCTTGCGTTTGAACGCCATCTCGCCTGATGTTAAGCGAAGATGTGGTCTAGGATTGAGCACGCTTGCAGAAACCGATTCACTCGCGACTTGAACGCACCCAGATTGTATCTATCGAGTCAAATGTCTAGTGAATCGTACGAAGGTGGAATCAAATTCAACCATGAAGCGGTGTCGATTATTGGAGCTCCTACACAGAACTTTGTCAAAATAAAGTTTGAACAAAACAAAGTCTAGAGCATATATGGGCAACAACCGGCCCGCCTCGGCATTTGACCCGGCCCGCGAGACATTATGAAATTTCGCGCGAAGAGAAATACAAACAACTGAGAGAGTTCGCGAGAAGAATTGTTTGCGTTTTTGGAAGTACATATAAATGCGAACAATTTTTCTCGATGATGAAGACTAATAAGTCGAAATGCCGTAAGAGAGTCACAGATGAAAATCTGGAAAACTCGTTACGCCTCTGCACAAGTGGATTTTGAACAAACTTGTTTCTGAAGTTCAAACACAAATATCACATTAATCGTTACACGTAAATTTACTTCACCAATAACCTAATGAAATTGGCTTTTTTATTTTATGTTATGGCCCGCGACTGACTAATATAGTAAGTTTGGCACGCAACTATCCAAAGGTTGCCCATACCTGGTCTAGAGCATAGCTGCTTTGGCGCTCATTACTTTGAGACTTTCGATGGTTAGTCTCAACAGCCCTGTAATGTCTCTGTTCAAATTGGAACACAGTAATGTTTACAAGCTACCGTTTGACGGTAGAATATCTGATATTGAGATGGTACGTACTTACTCCTGCTAAGGATTTATTTATTTATATTTATTTAAGGAGGTCATTTCTTACGTCTCGTAAATTAGAAATTTAAAAACAAAACTATTACTTCAAGACCTATTCATTGATAACTAAATAGTAAAAATACTGAAATTAAACCCTAACATTAATGTTATAATACTTATAATTACAATTGGCGATATCTTTCGATTCCCAGATGATCGCATAAAAATATAAATTTTGAGCCTAAATACTTTTCCGATAAAGTTCTAAACGGCACAATTAGTTTTATAAGGACCATTTCTCACGGGTTCGATTCGTTAATAAGTGGTCAGGGCTTGTTTGCCTGTAAGCTGGTAGTTTTATTTATAGTTTATCGAATATCAAAGGTTCCGTACAATTTTTTTAAATAGCTGACATGATGACTGGCTTTGTTTGACTACAGCTCGCATGAAGTTGAGTGACGGTGGGATGGTAAGCTTTTATTTTAATAAATAAATAGGCTTGCGTTTGACCGCCGTCTCAGCTGATGTTAAGCAAGATGCCGTCCGCGATGGAGCACGAACCAATTCACTTAAGATTGTATCAATCGGAGAAAATGCACTCATGCAACGCATTGTTCAGCAGTTCGCACAATGAAAGTGGAATTAAATCGTTTCGTTAGAGTGTTAGAACGTTAACCATTTTTTTATGGTTGACAAGCTAGGTGTTTGACCGCAGCTCACCTGATGACGGTGTGGTTTAGATATGGTAAACCCATCTAGCCAGCAATGTAACTGGCTCTCAAGTGATGCTGCCGGTAGATTTTTAACGTGATGCTAGCCAGTCGAGTACTAGAAAGTGCCCTATCACCATGCTATGGTTTCCTCACGATGTTTTCCTTGACCCGCAGCTCAAGCTGGGGTTTGAATCACGGCCTTTCGGCGTGTGAACCAGCCGCGTTAACCACTGAACTATCATCGTTACAAAAACCATGAAACGATGTCGCTTTTTCGAGCTTCTTGCTGTCCAATAAAATAATAGGCCATGTAGATATGAAGCAAACTCTCCTTTTTTTCTAGCCATAGGTGGCAATCAATCTGACGGGTTGCCTGATGGTAAGCAATCACCGTCGCCTATGGATACCTGCAATACCTGGGGCACTACAAATACGTTATTTACACGCCTTTTAAAGAGCCCAATGTTGTAACTCCGCGGGAATACGGAAGAAGGAAGATCATTCCACAATTTGCAAGTGTATGGCAAAAAGGATCACGTGAATACCACACTGTGCGGTTTCCATGAATCAATTAAAAAATGCATCCGATAATAAGTATGATTTATAGAAAAAAAAACACGTCTGCTTTAAAAAAATGGAACCATACTGCCGTCGTATTGTTTTTTTTAAACCTAGCCAGTGTCTGGACGAGTAAGGATTCTATACATCCAAAACTTTTCGGGCATTAAAAAATTATGGTGGAATAAAAAAAACATATTAACTCTGAAAACATTACGCTCCTTTTAACACGACTGCCCAAAAAATACGCCGTGGTGGTGCCGGCGTAAGAATAGTACCCCACCCTCTCTACCCGTGGTTGCCGTAAGAGTCGGCTAAGGGATGTAATCCGGAAGATGGGCAGGAGCGTCTTCCTTGAACAATCACACCTAACTGCGCTCGCCAACCCGCCTGCCAAGCGTGGCGAGTATTGGCAAAACCCCCCCCAGGAGGAGACCTGTGTCCAGCAGTGGACGTCCTATGGCTGATGATATGTGCCCAAAAAAAGGACGATTGATATGAGACGTGCATGTTGAAGTAACCTGTAGTTTTCTCAAAGCGCAAGGATCTCTAAAAATAGTAAACAACAGGACGTAAAGTCTATATTTAACATAACGGTTTGTACTCTGTTCCCACGTTTGCAATTGTCATGAACTTTTAACGTCATTGTATACGCGGCGGCCATCTTGTTTTTTTTTCTGGATTGATGGCTACGACGGGATGCTATTTGTTTGTTACTGTTATAATGACCACTGGGAAGAATAACTAGAACTAGATCAATTATTAGGGTTCCGTACAGAAATATTGTTAATGGAACCCTATTGATAAGCTTGTGGTATGTGTATAGGTATTAGAAATGAAATGGATAGTTATTTGGCCGTTTGGCTGTTTTGCCGTTGTGGTGCCGGCGTAAGATTAGTACTCCACCCTCTCTACCCGTGGTTGCCGTAAGAGTTAGGGATGTAATCCGGAAGATGGGCAGCAGCGTCTTCCTTGAACAATCACACCTAACTGCGCTCGCCAACCCGCCTGCCAAGCGTGGCGAGTATTGGCAAAACCCCCCCCAGGAGGAGACCTGTGTCCAGCAGTGGACGTCCTATGGCTGATGATGTGATGTGATGCGAGTTATTTGGCCGGATATCGAATACAAAAAGAAATAATCCAGATATTTGTTTGACTCGACCTACGTGTATGGAAGAGGTTATTATGGCTGCCGTTGACTTGACATTGACATATCTTGTTTTACCGTTGCTTTTTTTAGGCACGGAACGTAGCCCTATACATCCTACACTCTGACGTCATTACAGATCAAATGAAAAACAAGTTAATTTAATGTCTCATAGTTTTAAGAGTTAAAATTATGAATAGGAATGCATTTTGAAATGGTTTTAGAATCAGTTAATTATTTTTTTGCTTTACGTACCGAATCTACAATTCGAGCGAAGACACGGGCCAAAGCCTTGATATTTTACTTTGAATTTTTTATTTGACAGTTAATTATAAGTACATTATTATGCGTAGGACGTACTCCTACAGGAGCCGCTTGACAGGGTATGTTCTTGTGTTCTTGTTTTTTTTAAATAATAATCTGACTTCGTGGGAATCTCCGTGTAGCCTAGTTTCATTGTCTGTACCGTTATGGGAGACTTGTCGCCAAATTGGTCGATTGCAGCCGGTGTCTTTTTTTTCCTTGTAAATTGTACGCTCTGTCAAGGATAAGCGTTTTATTTTTGATGTCAGTTAGAACCGAATGATGGAAGAGTTGTGGTTAAAAGTCTAGAATTGATGTGCTTTAAAATTACAAAATACTAACGACCCGCCCCGGTTTCACACGGGTGCAATGTAGATACTAATGTGGTGCATATGCATGTATTATACATATAAACCTTCCTCTTGAATCACTCTGTCTATTGATGGAAACCGCATTAAAATCCGTTGCGTTTAAAAGATCTAAGCGTGCAGACGGCGGAAAGCTACTTTGTTTTATACTATGTAGAGATATGTTATAGACAAGTGGTTATACAAAACGAGACGCCATATTCCTATCAAAAAAAAAAAACTGTTTCGGCGGGAGTCGTTTTGTAGCGATGATAGCTCAGTGGTCAACGCGGTCAGTTCGCACGCCGAAGGGCGCGGGTTCAAATCCTAACAATGAGCTTGAACTGCAGGCGAGGGAAAACATCTTAAAAAAACCATAGCGTGTAGGTTAGGGCTGGCTAGTTACCCTCAAGTTGAAAATCTGCCGCCAAGCACCTCACGGCGTATTCCAGCAGCGTCACTTTACAGCCAGTTTCATTCCAGGCTACGTGTGTTCCATCTTTAAACGTCACTTAACATCAGGTGAGCTGTGGTAGCCATAAAAAAGTTTAACCGCAGATTAAGTAACAGTTACTGTGTTACCAAAACGGATGCGATAGACACGGTAAAATAACCAGTATAAATTACAACCGCACGCAGGATAAGCCCGTCCATTGAATGAACATCCAATACTTGTTTACCAGGTGGCTGTTTATGAGAGCCTGGTACTTCGAAAGTTGAACAGCTAGGGTTAAGACCGGAAGGTGATTACAAATCGAATAACAGACTAAGGCACCGTGCACTGAACATGAGAATGACTTAGCGATGACAGGTTAGTGGTTAACGTGGGTTCTACAACAAAACTCCTAGTAAGTTGCAAAAATTATTATCAATAAATAAATTCAAACAAATTGTCAAAAATATCCTATGTAAAAAGGCTTACTACAAAATATCAGATTATCTAGACGATAAAAAAGCTTGGGACGAGTTTTGCTCCAACTCGAAAACTAACAATCTAACAAGGTAAAGGTTTCTTGTTCGCTTCTTTACTTTACCTCAAAAAGATTGAAGTGAACGAAAGATCAAAGTGATCACTTTATTTCCTAGTTTTAAGTATGTTTATAATTTGTGACGTGTGACGTGTCCAAGAGTCCTGTAAGGTCTAAAGGAAATAAAGCACTTTGAGTTTTGAGTTTTTGAGTTTTTTTTTGAGTTCAAACCCCAACAATGAAACCATAGTGTAGTGGTGAGGTATTTTTTAGAACACGGCTAGCTAGCTACCACCTACAAGTTGAAATTCTGCCGTCAAGCACCTAACAGTGTATTCCGGCAGCCCCACTTAAGAGCCAGTTCCATTCTAGGCTAGGTATGCTTTACCATCTTAGATCACATCGTTATTTAATATGAGCTGTAGTCAAGCACCTAGCTTGTTAATCATAAAAAAAAGACTGCAAATTCGGTAATACTAAATATGGGAGTAATACGCTTTTGCGCTTAGTACGCGACGTCTACCGCTCAATTACTTTTACTTTTGCATGCCGAAGGGCGTGGGTTCAAACCCCAACAATGAGCTTGAGCTGCCGGTGAAGGAAAACATCGTGAGGAAACCATAGCGTGGTGGTAGGGTACATTCTAGTACTCGGCTGGCCAGCTACCACCCTCAACGGCAACCTCACTTGAGAGCCAGTTCCATTCCAGGCTAGGTGTGCTTTACCATCTTCGACCACACCGTCACTTAACATCAGGTGAGCTGTGGTCAAACACCTAGACTGTCAGACATAAAAAAAAAAAAAAAAAAAAAAAAAACACCTTAGTTCACAGTAGTAGTTATGGCTTACTGTGTGTTGAAGGACTACAGTCTACAAGTTTTATTAAGAAACACAATCATATATATTTTACTAGCTGTGCCCCGCAGTTTCACCCGCGCTAGATGCCTACGTCATAGTAGCTTTATGCATGCAAAGTCTCAGCCCGATCGGTTTAAAATTGACAAAGTTTCATACAAACTTTAATCCCCTATTTTATCCCCTTGGGGGTAGAATTAATCAAAATCCTTTCTTAGCGGATGCCTACGTCATAACATCTACCTGCATGCGATATTTCAGCCCGATCCGTCCAGTGGTTTGGGCTGTGCGTTGATAGATCACTATGTCAGTCAGTCAGTCAGTCAGTCAGTCAGTCGCCTCTGAGTTATATATGTTTAGATTTATTTATTGGGATTCTAACGATACCCCAAACATCCAAATCTGTCCAGGTACTTAAAAGTTACACTACTTTTCTGGCAGTAGTGTAAAATTAACATCATTTCACAGGTAACTTTCATTAGATGATTATTAATAATTTACTTTTCTATTTACAACTTGGAACACAAAACCTAAACACTGTCGACCGGCATCATAGCTCACACAGACGCACGAGTTCCTACAGCGTAAACGTTATGGCGGTACCACACGTTCGTCCAACAGTCCAACAGTCACACGTGTGGAGGGGTAGTGCGTGCGTGTTTGACGGTGTTGGAGCGTGTTGGCGCGCGATCGCTCCGATGGCGGTAAATCGTACACAGATCAAAGGAGTTGCACAGACCGTCCATAGAGAATGAGGTTGGAACGCAGTGTTACCAACTCTCAAAAATATTTATCCCTAAAGCTATGCTAAACCCCTAAAATCACACAATTACTTGAAAATTCCCCTGGATCTGTTTCCCAAATATTTGTGTACTTTTGACTGTATTTCTTCTTTTCTTTAGGCATAATTAACAAATTGGTTGTTGACACAGCAGTACAATAACGAAATTAAATTAAACAAGTAAATAAAAATCAACTTATTTATAAGCATAGACAACGTAACCACCAGTCATCACAGAGTAGTTTTAATATCACTTGTCTTATGTTTATGGTAAGCACTATGGTGACATTTGTTTTCTATTCAACTCCGCATACTTAGTAATGAGGAACCCGGAACCGTATTGGATCTCGCTAAGCCGCTAGGTCAACAAATAAATATTACTAGACTTGAATATTACTATGGCTAGATTGAATAACTTAAGACCCTATATTTTTATACCTTTATTTTTCTTAGTAAAAAATAAGCAGTCATAAATCCCTAAAAATATAACGCCCCTAAAAAACCCCACCTGTTTTATTTTCCCCCTAAATTTAGGGGGAATACCCCCAAGTTGGGAACACTGTTGGAACGTGTATACTGTGTGGAGGGTCTGTTTTGATCGAGACAGACTCGAGTCATGTTGGAGTGTTCGACTGTTGGACGAACGTGTGGTACCGGCATTACACGGCAGATATATCTGTGTGGACTCACGCACATAGCTATCAGAGTTACTTCACTGTGTTTAATGTAAAACTCTATCTGTCCTTTATCCCTATATCTGTGCTGGTACTTTGAAAGTTGAATAGCGAGGGTTACGACCGGAAAGCAATTTTCACATTATGAATCTAATAGATGAAAAGTTTGTTTACTATTTATAAATAGTTAAAATCAAGACATTTAAATTTTCAACGACGATTTTGACAAAAACGTCCCCACTTTTGGTGCTTAAGATTTCAGTTCGAACGGCCCTTATTAAGTATTTACATTTAAAAAAGTAAATTATGTATATAAAATCAAAATCAAAAAGTTATTTATTCAATTTAGGCCCTGGTAAGGCACTTATGAACGTTAAGTTACATGTTTGAATCTATCACCGGCTCGTAATTACACTTCAACTGAGAAGACTCCGGCAAGAAACTCAGCAAGGCATTTTTTTTTGTGGATCTTTCTTTTCATATTAGGTTACAGTTTACAGTTATATATATTAATACATTATGCTTACTACAATTGTCACTTAGCCAGGGGGATGCAAGTGCAGAGAGAAGCTACAACAACCATATATTCCTGTCTTACACGTAATGAGCCACCTTATAGTAGGCTTTGTTAATTAACCTGCTTTATAAAATCTTTGAATTTATTATAAGACATTTTAGTTACCTCAAGTGGGATTTTAAAATAGAATCTAACGCAATTCCCGAGAAAAGACTTATTAGCTTTAGATAACCTGAATCTAGGTGACACAATTTTATTTTTATTTCTTGTGTAAGTATTCTATTAGCTATCTGGTTCCCGTAGCACAAGCTTGTTTAGTTTGGGACTGGCTGACGCTGTGATGGTAAGAGCTAACGCAATGCTCATGTCCATTGCAGCGATGCACAGAACTTTGAGTAACAGTACAAAGACCAGGGCGTCGTTACTTTATCTAGTTGAGGTTGGATGGAAGAGATCGCTTTTAGCGATAAAGTCGTCAGTTGTCAGGAACCATTGAAGTATAACATTTAAGCAGAATTGCTAGATGTTCTAATGGTAACAAAAATTAAGCAATTTCAACACATAATACGTAGATGTAAGACATCTAAATATATATAACTCAAAGGTGACTGACTGACTGACTGACATAGTGATCTATCAACGCACAGCCCAAACTTTGATTAATTCTACCCCCAAGGGGATAAAATAGGGGATGAAAGTTTGTATGAAACTGTCAATTTTAAACCGATCGGGCTGAGACTTTGCATTCATAATGCTACTATGACGTAGGCATCTAGCGCGGGCGAAACCGCGGGGCACAGCTAGTTAAATTATAAGTAACAAAATCTATAATCATTGTAAGCGCTTCAAATTCAAATGATTCATTGCTTACTTTTGAATCGTGGCTGGATCATTAACAGTTGCGTAAGTATAAATTTAAAAAGAAAACTAATTTATCTATGATCGTACATTGTCGATGGTAAGACCCGTGGGAAATGCCGCCATCTTGTTATTTGAATATTTTTGATGTTTATGGCTAGTTGTAGCTGGTTGTATAAATTTATTGACAAAGCCTTCTATAAGGTGGCTCATTACGTGGAAGACAGGAATATAATGGTTGTAGTAGCTTCTCTCTGCACTTGCATTCCCCTGGCTAAGTGACAATTGTAGTAAGCATAATGTATTAATATTTATAACTGTAAATTGTAACCTAATATGAAAAGAAAGATTCACAAAAAATGCCTTGCCGAGTTTCTTGCCGGAGTCTTCTCAGTTGAAGTGTAATTACGAGCCGGTGGTAGATTCAAACATGTAACTTAACGTTCATAAGTGCCTTGCCAGGGCCTAAACTGAATAAATTACTTTTGATTTTGATTGATACAATTAAAAAAACCGCCTCCATGCTCCCCTAAACTGGAACACGGCTGGGTTTTAGGTTTTATGATTTTAAAATTCAAACTACTCAACCGATTTTTGTGTAATTTGTATGGGACCAATCTGAAAGAACATTACACACATCTCCATCTGTACTAAAACTCAACAAAGCTCGTACTATGGAAGTCAGATAATTGACAGAATTACCTAATTAACCCTGCCCATTTTACTATGCCGTGGTGGTGCCCTCTCTACCCGTGGTTGCCGTAAGAGTCGGCTAAGGGATGTAATCCGGAAGATGGGCAGCAGCGTCTTCCTTGAACAATCACACCTAACTGCGCTCGCCAACCCGCCTGCCAAGCGTGTCAAGTATTGGCAAAACCTGTGGCTGATGATTATGATGATTACCAAAAATTCACCATCTTTTTTTTGTCATTGCATTATTGATACGAATCTAACGATAATTTATTTGTAGTAATTCGGCCGTTTGTAAGATAGAGGTAATAAAGAAATTTACATACAAACAAGATACGCACGAAAAACATAACCCTTCCTTGGCAGACGGGTAAAAAATACCATCTTTAAAGCAACTCCTTTTCAACCAGGTGTCCATAAGACACCTCTCATTTAAAAAAATATATATAAAATTCGTGATAGCAGGAATAGAGGCATAAAACTCGTAAAATAGATAACATCAATCTAATTTACATTATTTTTAAAAAAACGTTGGCAATTTTACATTTAAATCGTGTTCAAAACATGTGACTGTCTTGTCTCATGAATGGAAACCTCTTAATACGTTTTTTTATCCGACTATGTTTACAAACACGCTTCGAACCTAGTGGTAAGTACTCGATGGTATGGTTCCAGGGTTGTCAATTGAGCTTGAGCTGCCGGTGAAGGAAAACATCGCGAGGAAACCATAGCGCGGTGGTAGGGTACTTTCTAGTACTCGGCTGGCTAGCTACCACACGAGAGTTGAAAATCTGTCGCCAAGCATCTAACGGTGTGTTCCGGCAGCCTCACTTGAGAGCCTTATTAACATTATTTAAAATAAGGACTATCATGTAATATATGTATGTATCTATTATTTCTATTAATTTTAATAGATCTTTTTTATTTTTAGGATTCCGTATTCAAAGGGTAAAAACGGGACCCTATTACTAAGACTTCGCTGTCTCTCTGTTCGTCCGTCTGTCTGTCACCAGGCTGTATCTCAAGAACTGCGATAGCTAGACAGTTGAAATTTTCACAAATTATGTATTTCTGTTGCCGCTATAACAACAAATATTAAAAATAAAATAAATATTTAAGGGGGGCTCCCATACAACAAACGCGATTTTTTTGCCTTTTTTATAGATAACTAGCTGCGCCCCGCGGTTTTACCCGCGTGGTGATGGATGATGATGATGAAAAGTTACTAATCTTATATAGCCTGCATCTCAGAATCCTTTCTTAGGGGATGCCTACGTCATAGTAGCTTTATGCATGCAAAGTCTCAGCCCGATCGGTTTAAAATTGACAAAGTTTCATACAAACTTGGTGGCATATTTCCTTAGCAGGAGATAGTTTAGGTAGGTACCACCGCAGTGCCAGATATTCCGCCGCCAATTAGTAGTGTGCAAACATTACAGCTAGTGAAATTACAGGGCTGTTGAGACTGACCATCGAATGTCTCAAAGTAATGAGCAACAAATCAGCGATGCCTATAACTTTGTTTTGATACTCAAAGTTCTGTTTAATGCAATGACCATGCCACATCTTTTGCGACCAGGAGTGGCATTCGTCTCATTATATGTATTTACAAAAAATTATACGGGAACCAGAAAATAGACAAATACTTTTTTTGTTAGATAGAACAAACATTTGTTTATACCACACAATGTTTGTCCTGGGTGGAAATCGAACCCACGCCATACACCTCTTAAACCAGACTACCAATAAGCCAACAGGGCTATGTATTACAATATTTATTTAATTACAATGTAAATTTTTCTGCGCTTCCGTTCTTTCATGTCTAGTGGAAAAAAAAATTGTTCAACGATGACAGAATCAATCAGTTACTAATCAGCCCTAACACTCGATAGAATATCGAATGACAAATCGATACCAGCCATCGCTACGAAAGGTAAAGTTCCCACGGTCCCGTGAGAACGGTGTGAGAGCGCGCGAGACAAGGACAGAGATAGATGATTACAACATTTACGGTGAAAGAGCGAGATGGACGCTTTGTTTTTAATTATTTGAAGGCCAGTGGCCGAATTTGGTACAATGTGAGTCATAGAAAGAGGTGTTACGATTACAACACAATGTAATGTGTGTAAAGAGTTTTGAATTTGGAATGAAAGTAGTTTAAAAAAAATTATAGAGAAATTATCGCAACACTATGTTGAAAACTTTTGAATTTGAAATTAGAATGCTTTAGAAAATACAAGGCGCAGAGTATGTAACCAATGAGATTTTATTTATATAGAACATCGTTTGTAATTCTATGGGATGAATACCGATATAAACGAGTTTTGAATTTGGAACGAATTTACTTTAAAAATTATAGAGAAGTTAACGCAACATTATGTATGAACACTTTTGAATTTGGAATGAAAATTATTTAGATAAATAACAGTATAGCGAATTGTATGTAACCAAGGAGACTTTTACTTATATAGAATATAGTATTTAACAATATGGGAAGAATACCTAGATAAAGAGTTTTGAATTTGGAATGAGTGTTTTTTTTTTTTAAGTTACTGGAGAAATAAATGCATTTTTTTTTATTATTATTAGGCTTTTGTATTTGGAATGTTTAAAAAAAGTTATAAACGATTTTTCTTTAAGTAATAGGCTTGTGTTTGACCACCCTTTTACCTAAATTGTTAAGTTATGATTCGGTCTAAGATAGAGCACGCTTGCATAGATACCGATTCAAAATGAGGTAGAATTTAAATTTGGTAACAAATTTTGATGTAAGTAAGAGATAAAACAAGTTTTTTTATGGTTGAAAAAATATATGTTTGACCACAACTCACCTGATGTTAAGTGACAGTGTGGTCGAAGATGGTGAAGCACACCTAGCCAGGACTTCAATTGAGACTGTCGGAACTCACCGTTTGTTGCTTGACGGCAGATTTTTAACGGGTAGTAGCTAGCCAGCCGCTACGTTATGGTTTACTCACGATGTTTCCCTTCACCGGCAGCTCAAGCTCATTGTTCGGGTTTGAACCCACGCCCTTAGCCACATGAACCGACCGCGCTAACCACTGGGCTTTTACATCCCTTTTTTGACAGTTGTATAAAAAAAATCACACTTTGAAAAATGGTGGCAAATTGTCATCATTTTTTTTTTCATCAACGACATTGACTCATATACATACGATCGGAAGTTGACAGTTACAGATGCGATGACAGGTGAAATAACAAATAGGTGCTGCCATTTATAGATACCGGAAGTTATACACCTTGCAAATGAAGTTACTATTTATCGATTCAACGTGCGAATCATTCGAGTCGACAACCTTTTCATTTATGAAAAAAAAAATTTACAAGTGCGTGTCAGACTTGCCCACTGAGGGTTCCATACAAACTAGTAGGTATAATAAATAGTTGCATAAATACCCTATGTTTTATGATTAAATTAAAAATGTACAGTTTTTGGATTTTTTTACTTTATGTGTACTATAAGACAATGCTTGTTACCAAATTTTATAGTTCTAGCTCAACGGGAAGTACCCTATAGGTTTTGATTGATTTGTGAGTGCCTAAATATGCGGTTTTCTACAACATCACATCACATCATCAGCCATAGGACATCCACTGCTGAACATAGGCCTCCACCTGGGGGGGTTTTCCCAATACTCGCCACGCTTGGCAGGCGGGTTGGCGAGCGCAGTTAGGTGTGATTGTTCAAGGAAGACGCTGCTGTCCATCTGCTTCATCTTTCTTACAACATAAACGGCTGTAACTTTTGAGAAGTTTGATTTTTTCACAGCAACAAGGGACTACAGATCTGCATATATAGTTTTTATTCAAACACGATACCTCCATGCGTTCCCGATATAGGTCTTGATAGACGGACAGACGGACAACAAAGTGATCCTACGAGGGCTCCGTTTTTTCTTTTGAAGTACGGAACCCTAAAAAGAAACATCATTATGGCAAAAAGCTCATAGTCAAACTAAAAAACTTAAGCTGCAATAAATGTCTAGCCATATTTTATGTCTTATTTGGTAAGACTGTAGGTGAGATTTTGAATATTAAAACGTTGTTCTCACAGAAGGGGTCTTGCTTTGTAAGTAGGTACTATTTAGTGAAATCGTCTTTTTTTTGTAAAGTTTTGCTTACATCTGGGCACCAAATGTTTCTTTTGTAGAATTTTTTTGTGGGAAAACGTAGAAATGGTAAACAATAGAGACTAATTGTGAAGTTTATTTGTCTAAACCACGTATCGGATGAATGGGTGACGCGCTTTGCCTGGCGTTCTTTTTTTTTGTGTGGGAAATGAATATTTTGTTAAAAATTAATTTTTACATTGTTTTCAAAACGTTACCACTTCTTTACTAAAGCATTACCAGACTTGTGACTTTTTGCAGCTATGATAGATCAGTGGTTAGCGCGGTCGGTTCGCACGCCGGGTTCAAACTCCAACAATGAGCTTGAGCTGCCGGTGAAGGAGCACATCCAGAGTGGTATTGTACTTTCTAGCACTCGACTGGTTAGCTATCACCCTCAAGTTAAAAATCTGCCGGCTTCACTTGAGAGCCAGTTCCATTCCAGGCTAGGTGTGTTTCCCATCTTAGACCGCACCGTCACTTATCATCAGGTGAGCTGTGGTCAAACAACAAGCCTGTCTCGCTTGCTTGATTTACTTTATTATTACAGATCTTAGCAACATATTTTTTAATTATTCAAAAATATGTATTGACTATAAGAACTCGGTATAATGGCACAAGTAGCTATAAAAGGTTTAATTTATGCGGGTAGTTGTAAAACTAAATCAGATTTTTATGCTAATATTATTGGAACGTGTATTTAATTTTTCGTCTACAAAAAACACTGTACCTAAAATCGTATATTTAACAATAAATAAAAACAATATAGTACCATAGACAAGATAAGAGAGGCATAAACAAAACTAGAAAGCGCTCTTACCATAGACAACACGTCGTCGGCGCAACTTTAGATTGGGATCACGACCGGAATGATGTATTGCGATTAACTGGAGATCAGTGATGTGACAACGGGGAAGAGTTTTACCTTTTTAAAATAGGTTACCGCGAACCGTGACTTAACTTATACTAGTAGGCTGCCGCGAACTGTGACCTCGCTCGTTATCTATACACATAACCCTTAGATTGATTTTACTTCTAATAGTAAATACGAATTACATAAACTGTATTTTTTTTATGAAAAAATAATGAGACGAACGTTACGCTCTCCTGATGGTAAGACACAACACCTAGCCATGACCAATGAGCATTACAGGGCTGTTGAGACTAACCATCGAAAATCTTAAAGAAATGAGCGCCAAAGCTGTGATGCCCTGGACTTTGTTTTGCTACTCAAAGTTGTGTATCGCTGCAATGGTCATGGACAGACGTTATCTCTTACCATCAAGAGAGCGTATCATTCGTCTCATTACTTAAGCATTAAAAAAAACACCAAGTTATAAAAAAAGGCAATATTTATCTAAACCAATGATATTATATATAAAAAAGCTCTATGTTAATTTCGATAAAATTTATATGGGGCCACCTCTGAATTATGATCTACCAAACAAAAAAAGAATCATCAAAATCGATTCGTAATTGGCTGAATGTGATTTTAAAAGTAAAATACCACAACTTTTACGTATATACCTATAGGTTTGTACGGAACCCTCGGTGCGCGAATCCGGCTCGCACTTGGCCGTTTTTTTTGTAAATCTACGGGACCCTCGCTCTCCGAGAGCAGTCCACTAACTCCACTAACGTGGCGACCGGTATAATTTGTTAAATTTAACTTTTACCGTGGGAAACGGCCGTCGTAAAATACTACAGATTAATCAATTAATTTTAACTCTATAGATAAGATAATATGAACTTTATTATAGAATAAAAGATAATAACATGTAATATATTTATATGTTATCTTCAATCTGTATAATTCGGTATTCTTTACAATATCATTCAGGCAATATACAAAAAAAAGCTAAAGAGTTTAAAAAATCTATAACCTAATTGCGATTAAAATAACTATAATTAAAGGAAAAAAACTTTAAATTTATTATTCCTAATTCAATTTAAACAGCGTAGCCATCCTCGTGCCGAGTGGCCTTATACGAGATGATGGTAAGAGACCTGACGGAATGACTTTGATTCCCTGGAAGATGGGACGCCACTTGTTGTGTGACACTTGCACCGTCCCATCTTCCAAGAACTCAGCTTGAGGCTGGCGCGGCTGAAAAATTGGCAGAAGACCTCAAAAGGCGCAAGTATAGTACCCTGGACAGTGGGTACATGTTTGAGCCTTTTGGGGTTGAAACTTTGGGACCGTGGGGGCCGGGAGCAAAAAAAGTATTCAAAGACATAGACTAGACGAGATGACGGATCTCGTCTAGTCGACGCCACACGTGAACAAAATGCTGGCCTTTATTTTGCCCAACGTGTGCGTATTGCCATACAAAGCGGCAATGAGGCCAGCGTTTTGGCAACTCTTCCCATTGATAGCGGCCTTTTAGATTAATTTATTTTATTTTAATTTATTAGTATCTCTAGACCAGTAGTTTATATGTTAGGATGTAATTTGTTAATTTAAACATATAACTTATATATATATATTTGTAATCCTATTTTAATTGCCTTTATTTATATACCCTACTCGATAGGTTTGGTTAATTTTATTTTTAATAACGTGTTACTATTTCGCGCAAAAAACTCACCATCTTGATTTTTTTAAATCCAGGACACTTGGGTTATTGATACGAATCTGACGATACCTTGTCGTAATCCATTCGGCCGTTTCGAAGATACGAGGTTTTACAGAAATTTACATACATACGCGTGAAAAACAAAACCCTTCCTTGGCAGTCGGGTAATTGTTTTTTTTTTTTTATATTCTAAATAGGTTTGCGTTTGACCACGCCCTGCCTGATGTTAAGCAGGATGCAGTCTACGATGAAGCACGCTTACCTAGAAAAAACCTGTTTATTCTAGATTTAAAGACAAGTTGTACTTAACAGGAAAAACAGACGCCGGCAGAGAGTTCCACATCCTCGCTGTACGTATTAAGAATGTGGAATCGAAGCGTTTAGTCCGAACGTGGGGAATATCCACCATGTAAATAGTTGTATGTATGTATAGTTTAATCTTATCGTTTTACAGAAAACCAATTGACAAATTTTTACTAGGACTATGTTAGGCAAAGTTGAGAAGCAAGATTGAGAGAGCAATCACGCCAAAATATTAATGTACACTGTGACTAAATCTAATTGTTTGTTGTGTGTCTTCTTGTGGATTTTATTTTAATTAGTGTTTTGTTTAAGCTTATAAGTTAATGTGAAATTTAGTTTTAGATTATTAGTAAAGTTCCGAATAGGTTTTTTAATTATCATTAAGTTTTTAGTAAATATTTTCAGGTGTTTCATAAATTTTTTCAAGTTTTTTAATTTAAGCGGAAATAAACTAAATATATACCTAGAACACTCAAAATGGACTACCGCAAAGTAACGCCTGATTCAATCAATTAAATCTAGTACCTTTAAACGAGCAATTCTTGTATATATACATATATATTTTCTGAATCTCGGAAACGGCTCCAACGATTTTTATGAAATTTAGTATGCAGGGGGTTTCGGGGGCGATAAATCGATCTAGGTAGGTTTCATTTTTAGAAAAAGTAGTTTTATCAATGTTTTCAGGCAATGAAAAACCGGTACTTATTATTAATTTAATAATCTTTTAGTTGTTGAAATTTTGTTTAATTGTTGCATGGTTGTTGAGACTAATCGAATATTAATAAGCGCTAAAGCGGCGATGCCCTGGACTTTATTTGTTCAAAGTTCTGTGTATCGCCGCAATGGTCATGGACAAGCGTTATCTTTTACAGTTTAGTTCATGTCATTACTTTTAAAATTACACACGAAACGGGGGGGGTCGTTACGTCTTCAAATACAGTAGAACCTCGATAATCCGAACCATTACAAACTAAACCATGTTCGATACAACGCTAAATAAAAAAATAAAAAATAAACTTCTTAATCCGATTTTTTATTTTCTTTGTATTATAATTATAAATAAATTTTAGTCTGTTGGATTCTAATTATTACTAACGAAACAAATATGCCTCATTTACCAATTGACTGCAAAATCTTTTTGGGTAACGAGAGGTAACTTTAGTGTTGAACATTGTCTGGAGAACTCATAACTGCAGATTTAATGTAATAATAATAACACGAATGAGTTACCGTGCCGTTGCCGTGGTGGTGCCGGCGTAAGAATAGTACCCCACCCTCTCTACCCGTGGTTGCCGTAAGAGTCGGCTAAGGGATGTAATCCGGAAGATGGGCAGCAGCGTCTTCCTTGAACAATCACACCTAACTGCGCTCGCCAACCCGCCTGCCAAGCGAGGCGAGTATTGGCAAAACCCCCCCAGGAGGAGGCCCATGTCCAGCAGTGGACATCCTATGGCTGATAATGTGTTGTGAATGAGTTACTCTCCTGATGGTAAGATATAACGCATGACCATTGCAGCGATACACAGAACTTTGATTGACAAAACAAAGTCCAGGGCATCGCTGCTTTGGCGCTAATTACTTTGACACATTAAATGATTAGTCTTGACAGCCCAGTAATTTGGCTGCACAGTAATGTTACACTACTGCTTGACGTCAGAATATCTGGTACTACCTACCCACACGATCTCCAAGAAAATTATCACCAAGTAAAAGATATAGATTCACAGTGCCGCGGTGAGGGATAGCGGAGACATTCTGATATATAGAACTTGGTGTATGTACTTAGCAGGAGGTCATCTAAGTATGTACCACTTCAGTACCAGATATTCTACTGCCAAGCAGTAGTGTGTAAATATTACTGTGTTCCCGTTCAAAGAGTCCTGTTGTGGCGACACTACAGGGCTGTTGAGACTAACCATCCATTGTCAGCGATGGACTATGGTCAGGCGATGGCGATGGCCAGTGTCTTTTGCTACTCAATTTTCTGTGTACCATCAGGACAGAGTATCGTTCGTCTAATTAATTAAAAAAAAAACTCTGATTTGGATTTCAACGTTCGGATTAGCCGGGGTGTGGATTATCGTCGTCCTACTGTACTTGGTAAGTGAGTCAGTTACGTGTTGCGTGCGCGCGTCTTTCTCATGCCCCCGTGACCTCTCGCTCTCACACCTCTGTACTGTACTATAACCAGTTAAAGGTTAGATTATATGTCTGGTTCCTATCAATATATAATAATAACTTTATAATAGTATGAATATTACATTCTGAATTTCATTTTTTTTTTATAGCTGACAGGCTTGGTGGAGACAACTCACCTGATGTTAAATGACGGTGTGGTCGAAGATGGTAAAGCACACCTAGCCTGGAATGGAACTGGCTCTCAAGTGAGGCTGTCGGAACACACCGTTAGATGCTTGGCGGCAGATTTTCAACTTGAGGGTACTAGCCAGCCGAGTACTAGAAAGTACTCTACCACCACGCTATGGTTTCCTCACGATGTTTTCCTTCACCGACAGCTCAAGCTCATTGTTGGGGTTTGAACCCACATCGTTACATCATTTCGTGTGATATGTACTTAGTTTTGTTTCGAATAAAACGATTGATTTTTAAGTTTGTCGCTAACAGACAGACAGACGGGACAACTTTGTTTTGTATAACATTAAGTGATATATAATAAAACTGTCATAAATAAAACTATATCAACAGTAAAAGCGAAAAAAGTTTGTTAAAATTGTAACTTAATTTGTTTATGACGAAACAATAAAATCGAATTGGATATGTGCCGTGTGCGGCCTTTGCCTTTTCCGACGCCGCCGAGAATTTAAAAAATAAATATAGTTTATGGTCTAAGCGCGCGCCATGACATAATACGGAAACGGAAAGACAGTTCAGTTTTTTTTTTTTTTTTTTACCTCAAATTCGCTCTAGGCAATTAGGCCGCAGTTGTATTCCCACAAATTATTCGTGTTTTTTTTTTGTTATTATTTTTTCTATAAGGATTTGTGTAAATTGCTCATCGATTAAAACCCTCACCTTTCAGCGGGTGAGCCGACCTCGCTAACCACTAAGCTATAGCTACGAAACCTTTCCAACTTTACTGCTTAAACTGTATATTTCCACGACGAGTTTTGAAGCCACTTCAGAATGGCAATAAGCGTGTGCTTGACAGTTCAATTTCTAAGAGGTCAGATGGCGGTCGCTTGTAATTGGTCAATTCCAGCACTTGCGGCTCCATTGCCCGATTCGGTAAAGCTATACAAGTACCGTTTACCAATGTAAAATATCTATAAGAACATCTTAGCGATAAATAGGCGACGCAAGTGGGAAGAGGCGGCGCGGCGGGGGCGGGGGACGCTTGCCGGCGATCACTACGCGAGTGCCGGCCGAGCGGGCGGGGCTAGCACGTCAATGTCATTGTTTTCTGTTGTGTAGGTAGGTGTTCATGTTCAAATTTAACAGGTTAGTGACTTTTTAATAAAAATGTATTAAAATGACACAGAAGTTTACGTGTGTCTTATAGATTTGATGTTAGCGAAGCTACGAACAAAAAAGATTGATGGAAGATTTGTTCGTAGATGCGATGTCGACATCCCTGCACGCGCCGCGCGTGAAGCAACGCTAGTAGGGAAGATGTTCTACTTACTCGGGGCCGCATCAGCCTATCGAAGTCCACTGTTGGACTAAGGCCTCTCCCAAGACACTCCACTCAGCCCGATCTTTGGTTTTTCGCTTTCATTTACCCCCAGCAGCTGTCTTACATATATCGTCACTCCATCGAGTGTAAGTGCGTCCTACGCTACGTTTGCTTTGAATAGTCCTGTTACAGGCTATGAGCAAGCCCTCATGTCAAAAAAATTGCTTTAACAACTGTTACTTTATTTTTATTTTATAAATGTCAATCATCATTACTAACTTTATGAGAGAAGAGTAATTGACTATTTAAAAAAAAACATATTAATATTTTCTAAAAGATCGTCAATTGACTATTCATACAAAATTCTTAAACATTTTCAGTTTACCCAGAACTGCAACGGACAAGTATCACCTTCGAATTTCAAATTCAAATTTGAAACATATTCCGAACGCGCGGAGGCATTCCTTTTCATTCCCACGATCATTACAAAACAACCAACTTAACTATTACAATCGGTTGAAATGAGAACTAAAAATTTCCGTAGAAGAATGTTCGGAAATTACAATGGTGGTGCCATCATCCGTTTTAATAGATAAGATGGTCGTGTTGCTTTGATTCTCCGGCACGGGCATCTCAGATCTTTAGAATAAGTTTCGAATTTGGAACAATTTGAAATGGTGAATTACGCGCTCCGTTTTCGACCAGTCACATTCTCAAGTGATTTGTGGACTAAGAAGGTTTTAGTGCGTTTCCTTTCTAATAAAACCTATATGTATTTTATCTTAGATTTATCTTTGTTATATTACATTCTCTTCTATTCATTTTAAACTAAAAAACGGTTGCTTAGAAACCATCTTTTGGTTTTGAAATAGGAATTTTCAGATGGCCAAATACAAGAAACGACATGCGCCAAAAAAATGCAAACAATGACGGATATTTTTTTTTACATATTATTCGACACATTGTAATTTTTAATTTGACAAACTACATTTTATAGCATTTTTATCTAAAATCTATAAATGTCACTTCTATTTCTAAAACTTTCAATGGATTACTCAAACTTCTATAATATCCCAACCTTATAGCAACGAAAAAATCAAATCCGAATCTTAGTTACTAATTTATATATGCAGTTGATATATGGTGCCACTGAAGTAATTTCTAAGCAAAATCAACAGTTATACGAAGACTTATTTTAGTTCCAAAGCTTCATCAAACCTACATGTGAAATGCAAACTGAGGGCATCTGTTCAAAAAAAAAACAGCTGTTGGAACACCTTTCTGCAATTTAATTTCGTACTGGTTTCTTTAAGCTACAAAATGAAGGTAGTTCTCAATTCAACCCGTATTTTTGACGTGAATAGTTTTGCTGCCATTGCGGGAGGCAATGTTTTTTTTTATGGCTGACAGGCTAGGTGTTTGACCACAGCTCACGTGATGTTAAGTGACGGTGTGGTCGAAGATGGTAAACACACCTAGCCTGGAATGGAACTGGCTCTCGAGTGAGGCTGGGAACACACCGTTAGATGCTTGGCGGCAGATTTTCAACTTGAGGGTGGTAGCTAGCCAGCCGAGTACTAGAAAGTACCCTAACACCATGCTATGGTTTCCTGACGATGTTTTCCTTCACCGGCAGCTCAAGCTCATTGTTGGGGTTTGAACCCACGCCCTACGGCATGCGAACCGACCGCGCTAACCACTGAGCTATCATCGCTACATAACATCGTTACCATACTAATAACACGAAACTGAATATCTCCAGGTATATATTGTATGTCTATAAATATATATCTATAAACTGTATTTAAGTATTGATATTATACAATATAGATAAGTATGCATACATATATTTTATATGTTATGTTTAATTATCTTGTCAACACATTCATTAACTTGGAGAATCCTCTTCATACTAAGGTCGCCTGGAAGAGATCGCTCTTAGCGATAAGGCTGTCATTTGTTCCACTAGTGTTAAGTTTTATCACACTATCACATTAGTATAATAAAAGCGTAAGTTTGTCACGCAACGAACAGTTGAACCAATTTTGATGAAATTTGGTATGGGGTAGCCGACATAGCCCAGCGGATTAGCAAGTTGAAGTGGCAGTGGGCAGGGCACATAGCACGCAGAACTGATGGCCGATGGGGCTGCAAAGTTCTGGAGTGGAGACCACGGACCGGCAAGCGCAGCGTAGGACGTCCACCCACAAGGTGGACAGACGACCTCATAAAGACCGCAGGAACGCGCTGGATGCGAGCCGCTTCCAACCGGTCTTTGTGGAAATCACTGGGAGAGGCCTATTTCCAGCAGTGCACGTCATACGGCTGATGATGATGATGATGTTGGTATGGGGGTAGCTGACACGCTGAACACACAATGGTTACTTTTTATCTCGAAAAAATTTAGTAATCACGTGGGAACAGTGGAACACCGCGGGGCTCAGCTAGTATTGTTTTAATTGTTTATAGTTAGTATGACAATAAAGAGTTATAATTATTATTAAAGTGACTCTTTACACTTAACAAGCCCATATTTCTGAATATTTGAAATAATATAAAAATAAAATTAAACGATTATATCGTTCAAAAATACAACGTTCGAAAACTCATGCGTACAAATCGAAAATATATAAGCAAGCCGATTTATTTAGAAGAAAAAAAACTATCAGCTGATTGCACAATTCCTTTTTCAAAAAGTAACAAAACAGCAACGGTCGTCTTCTCTATGGTAGGCATTTTTTTTTTCAATACTGGTTACGTCCGTTCTCTATACAGCCTTTGGAAGGTCGCGGGACAATGGAACAGATGTTTGGGAATGTATATAATTTTACTTTTTTTTTTTATAAATGACAAGCAGCTGATCCTTGTAGACGGTGTTCAGGGTTGTCGCGTATGATAAAAGACGCTTTTTCGCGATGTGCGGGGCGGTTGAAAATTTTAGCCATTTAAAAATTGACTAAAATTAGTTCGCTTGCTATTATTTTTGCGACTTGTGTCGTCTCTCTTGTGTCTTTACTTGAATCTTTAATACTCGACTGGCTAGCAAGTTGCAAATATGTCGCTCTGTACAGCTTCACTTGAAAGCCAGTTCCATTCCAGGCTAGGTATGTCCACCATTCAACTACACCGTCACTTAACATCAGGTGACCTGTAGTCAAGCACCTAGCCTGTCAATCTTTAAAAAAAAGTCGCCAGTGTAACGGTCGTAACTGTCGGCGTCGTGTTATGTTTTAAATTATTTTTATCTAATCAATTATTCAAGAAAAAAAATTTTTTTTTGTCGTGTAGTTTTGTACTGATAAGCTCTAATTAGTTTAGTAAGAACCCAGCATTGTTCCTTATCATGACCGCTGAGTCAATGGTATTTCCATTATAATTAACTGTATTTGAGAAAAAAATATGTGGGTACATTTGAAAAACGTGATAAAATTTAATCGAGTACTCTATTGCGTAATATTTTTTCTTTTAATTCCTATAGTACAAGCTTTAGAGCTGTTTGGGGTTTGATGCACATATAAATATTGTATTTCGGGTTATCGCTAAAAGCGATATCTTCCAGGCAACCATAGAATGTAATCAAACGAAAAATACGACGGAAGATGCCGAAGCCGAAAAGTACAATACGAGTGTCTTCAAATCAAGAGTAAATAGGTTCCTTCTAGGTAAGCGTGTTCCATCCTAGGCCACATCGTTGCTTAACATCAGGCAGGATGTGGACAAACGCGAATCTATTCTGTATTAAAAAAAAAGCACTTCATGATATCATATCAAAACTTGACAATTGACGGAATTTATGTCAAATTTTAATTTTTTTTTAGTTTGTGACAACCCTAAGTCTGCAAAGGCGCATGCTATCGTGGTCCCGTTGCAAAACAGCTGTCGAGTCTTGCACGTGCGACAGAGACAGCGTCGGTATCTTGCGAGATAAAGCGGGATGGCGATAGGGCATCTGTTTGTCAATGATAAGAGAGTTATATAGGTAAGAAATTCTTTAGATAAGAACCTTATGTATTTTTGACAGCCCTGTTGGCACATTGGTAGTATGTCTACTTCAAGAGCCGCAGGGCGTGGGTTCGATTCCCACTCAGGACAAACATTTTATGGTATAAACATGTTTGTTCTGTGTCTGGATGTTCTGTATGTATTAACGAAAAAAAAGTATTTAGGTTTTTTTTTTATAGCTGTCAGGCTAGGTGTTTTTACCATAGCTCACCTGATGTTAAGTGACGGTGCGGTCGAATATAGTAAGCACACCTAGCCTGGAATGGAACTGGCTCTCAAGTGAGGCTGCCGGAACACACCGTTAGATGCTTGCCGGCAGATTTTCAACTTGAGGGTGGTAGCTAGTCAGCCGAGTACTAAGTACCCTACCACCATGCTATGGTTTCCTTAACCGGCAACTCAATCTCATTGTTGGGGTTTGAACCCACGCCTTTCAGTGTAATAGAATGCTACATTGTCACTGAATAACACAGGCTATATTGTTAATCGAGTTATATTATGGATCCCTACGAAAAGTTTAATACATGCATATGCACCACATTAGCATCTACATTGCACCCGTGCAAAGCCGGGGCGGGTCGCTAGTTGTTTATAAAGTATCTAGTTTATTACTAAAATTCGGTATGTAAAGTTTTTTTTTGGTATTTATTTTATATTTTTTTCTGATAGTAAACTTTATTTCATGAAACTAATTTGAATATTTTGGCTTTTTATGCGGTAGTTGATTTTTAATACGTTTTCAAACTTTCGATAGCGATGACGTCATAAGGTTGACTGAATATCCCTAGTAGGCCTTTGCCATGTAAAACAAAAAATAATATTTTGACACATTTGATTGACTTTGACAACTGACATGAAGTAAAGAATTTTGTTTATCAAAGCTTCTTAATGTTGCTAATCTATTACTTTTTTGTATGGATTATTACGCTATTACGCCGCTGGCATATCTATTAAGATTTAAAAAAATATATGGATCTATTACAGCTGTTTTACAGAAACATTAGAACTGACAGAATGCACAGAGTATGATGCCAAAAAGAAAAAGGACAAACCCAATGAACTTTTTTTTTACGTGATTTGGCAATGCACGGGTGTTATATTTACCTATTTTGGTATTTTATAAATGAAGTAACGAAATTATAGTATTTTTCCGTACTATCCTTAGATATGGATAGTATCTAGTACGGAGCATGAAATAGTTGTACAAATACTGTAATTATAGTAAAAAATCCAACGCTGCGTTGACTTGACATTGACAGTTTTTGTTTAGGTTCGCCATTGCTTTTGCACAGCGAACTACATGACGTCATTATGGGACTCATTGAAAGTCAAGTTTATCTTGTGTATTTTATTGAAATATACCCCATCTCATAGTTTAGAGAGTTTTAAACGTCAAAATAATGTACAGGAATGTAATATTTCGAAATGGTTTTGGAATCAGCAAAGTATTTTTTTTCTTTACATACCGAATTGTTTTACATAAACGTTTTATCTGCTAGAGGAAGTACGGTAGGTATGTTTTTATTTTATCATTTCCGGCGTTGCATAGAAATATAGAGCGACAACAGGATTTCTCACGGTTGGACATACCTAAAGGAAGTTTTCTAGAAAAGTAAAAATAGCCAAATATATTTTAATTTTTACTTGGTGGTAGATATCCTTAGCACGACGTCGCGGTCGTTTGTGTAGGTACCACCGCAGTGCCAGATATTCTGCCGTTAAGCAGTAGTGTGCAAACATTACTGTGTTCCGGTTTGAAGGGTACTGCAGCGAAATTACAGGGCTGTTGAGACTAACCATCTAGTCTCAAAGTAATGAGCGCCAAAGCAGCGATGCCCTGGACTTTGTTCTGCTACTCAAAGTTCTGTGTATCGCTGCAATGGACATGGACACGCGTTATCTCTTAAAATCAGGAGAGCGTCTCGTCACCTAAATTATTTCTGTTGTTTGTATTGTGTTACCAAATTCAATTATCTCAAAGTTATAATAGCCAGTCGAGTACTAGAAAGTACCCTATCACCATGCTATGGTTTCCTCACGATGTTTTCCTTTACCGGCAGCTCAAGCTCATTGTTAGGGTTTGAACTCACGCGTGTGAATCGACCCTACTAACCACTGAGTTATCATCGCTCCAAAACATAATAAGATTGCAATAGAATCTAAATCGTGTATTCAAACGACACTTAGCTCGTGCCACAATACAAAATGAATGAATTTCAATTATCACGACAAACGTACATACATACTGTTTTTTGTTCACTATTAATTAGTAATTTTTATGCGCTGGCAGTCGCAGCAAGCGTGAGCGGTGATCATGTGTAACTTTTGTTTTAAATATAATAATTTTGAACCGATTTCGTTTTACTAATGCGGAATTACTCACGTCAATTTTATCGGAAACTCAGACTATTAAAATCAAAATCAAAATGAAAAAGTCATTTATTCAGTTTAGGCCCTGGCAAGGCACTTATGAACGTTAAGTTACATGTTTGAATCTACCGCCGGCTCGTAATTACACTTCAACTGAGAAGACTCCGGCAAGAAACTCAGCAAGGCATTTTTTTTGTGGATCTTTCTTTTCATATTAGGTTACAGTTTACAGTTATATATATTAATACATTATGCTTACTACAATTGTCACTGAGCCAGGGGGATGCAAGTGCAGAGAGAAGCTACTACAACCATATATTCCTGTCTTCCACGTAATGAGCCACCTTATACCTCTGCTTTATAAAATCTTTGAATTTATTATAGGACATTTTAGTTGCCTCAAGTGGGATTTTATTATAGAATCTAACGCAATTCCCGAGAAAACTAAACTATTAAATAAACGATACATAGGATACTTTCATCATCATCAACCATCACCACGCGGGTAAAGCCGCGGGGCGCTACCAGTGTATAATAAATTGCCTAAATGTATTACAGAATTAATTCCAATTGTATTTAAAAAAATAACATTAAAAATTTATACATATATATTAATTAATAGTTTTAGAAAATATATAACATAAATCAGCCATAGATCGTCCACTGCTGGACATAGTCCTCCTCCTGGGAGGGTTTTGCCAATACTCGCCACGCTTGGCAGGCGGGTTGGCGAGCGTTAGGTGTGATTGTTCAAGGAAGACGCTGCTGCCCATCTTCCGGATTACATCCCTTAGCCGACTCTTACGGCAACCACGGGTAGAGAGGGTGGGGTACTATTCTTACGCCGGCACCACCACGGCAAAAAATAACCATTATGCGTCCCTATAAAATTTAAGGGTTGCCTTGATTTTTCTGGGATCTCATCATCAGATCCTGACTTGGTGCCAATAGGACCAGGTATAACTGGGAAGTATACCCTTAAAAAAAAACTAATTACTCGAATCGGACCAGACGTCACCGAGTAATAAGGGAAAATACATTTAAAAAAAATCCAACGAATCGCTAACCTCCTTCCTTGTTTTGAAGTAGGTGAAACGTACATGTATTCACGTCTACACGACCGCGTGCACAATTAAACACGCTCAGTTTTTTTTTTTAATTTAGCAAATACGGCCGAAGCTATTCATCCAAGCCAGATGTTCCGGATATTTACCGGAAATAACCATTTGAAGGGAATCACATCTGGTTTGAAATTATGACTTTTACGTGAAAAGTCGTACCAGATGCCAGATCATTGTACTGGAGGCCAATACAATGAGGCTTTTGTTTAAAATGGAGGGACATTTTTTTATATAGCGCCATCTATCCGTATATACAGCGAAGCATCTCTATAGTACGAAACAAAGTCGCTTACCGATGGGTTTCGGCGGGAACGCGGTGAGCGTCGTGTCGCCTCATTGTATTTTTTTCTAAAACTAGTGTTTTTTCGAGTTTTTATGCATAAAAATAGTGGTGTTTTATTTATAAAGTGCCGAATTACAAGCGCGAGTGTGGGAAAATGATATAATGTGGTTAAACATGACTTTTCGTGTTGCTTCCAAAACTCCATCCAGAAGCTTATAGTAAAGTCGCCACTACTTTACTAAGGCATGACTTGATTTGACTGGGACCGACTGGACTTGATCAAGACTAGACTTTGACTGATCATGATTTATATGATAAAGAAGCTGAAAAATGAAGACTACTCACAAAATATAGAAACATTGAAACTGGCAGAATGCACAGAGTGCGATGCCAAGAAGAAATAGAAAAAAAAAAGCTGATGTGACAGCTGAACTGTCACTGTGTCGAAACCAGCTAGATCACCAAACGAGACAGCGCTATATCGTGATATTTTGTCTTGTCTCTCTTCTCTTTGTTGTTTATTGTAGAAAAAATATCCCGTTTTTGGAGATCGCATTTCAGAATATCAGTAAAACGAAAAATCGTACAATTCGAGATGTCACACTGTCGTCGCAAGTGGACGATATGCAAATACAATTCAATTATAATGCATTAAATGTATAAAAGTATGTTTAATTTTAATAATAGAATGTAAATAAAATAAACACAGACGATACTCAATAAAAGTGTGAAATTTAAAACGAAATGTGCCTGTGACCTTAATTATATCTATAAAAATTGGCTTAACGCGAGTTTTAGTGCAGCTATTAACAAAAAAACGTTTTAAAATTACAACACGTTTGCACAATTAAAAACTAAAACACGTGAGTTGTCAAAGGGTAAACGTTTTGTAGCGATGATAGCTCAGCGGTTAGCACGGTCGGTTCACAAGCCGAAGGGCGTGGGTTCAAATTTCAACAATGAGCTTGAGCTCCCGGTGAAGGAAACCATAGCATGGTAGTAGGGTACTTTCTAGTACTTGGCTGGCTAGCTACAACCCTCAAATTAAAAAATCTGCCGCTAAGCACCTAACGGTGTGTTCCGGCAGCCTCACTTGAGAGCCAGTTCTATTCCAGGCTAGGTATGCTTTACCATCTTCGACCATACCGTCACTTAACATCAGGTGAGCTGTGGTCAAACAACTAGCCTGTCAAACATTTAAAAAAAACTTACTAATAATAACTTATTAATAATATTCAGCATAATCATCATCCACAGACTTCTTTATCCCACTGCTGGGTATAGGCCTCTCTCTTGTTATACCATCTGCCTCGGTCCTGTGCCAATCTGGTCCAGGTGCGACCCGCGACGGTGACAATATCGTCGACCCATCTTGCGGCTGGACGATATTACCTAGTTAGGATTTATTTCAATTCGTTAAAAGTTTTATAAAATAAACTAGCTGTGCCCCGCGGTTTCACCCGCGCTAGATGCCTTCGTCATAGTAGCTTTAAGCACGCAAAGTCTCAGCCCGATCGGTTTAAAATTGACAAAGTTTCATACAAACTTTCATCCCCTATTTTATCCCCTTGGGGGTAGAATTAATCAAAATCCTTTCTTAGCGGATGCCTACGTCATAACATCTACCTGCATGCCAAATTTCAGCCCGATCCGTCCAGTGGTTTGGGCTGTGCGTTGATAGATCACTATGTCAGTCAGTCAGTCACCTTTGAGGTATATATATTTAGAGGACCACATAACAGTGAACACAAAACCGACAGGTGCTTTTACCTAAATTGTAATTATAATAATTTTAAGCCAAGGTGCCGCGAACAGCTGTCGTGAAAAAAAACTGGATCGCTATCAAGGTACACAAGAAGGCAGATGGCACGCGCCACGTGGCGTCCAAATACATACTCAGTAAATAATCTTGTTCAAACATTAAAATAGCAATGTTTTACGTAAAGTATTTTTTATAATAGGCTTGCATTTAAAAAAAAAACTATTAGGATAGCGTTTGGTTGCGTTGTGCCGGCGAAAGAATTGCTCCCCACCCTCTCTACCCGTGGTTGCCGTAAGAGTCGGCTAAGGGATGTAACCCGGAAGATGGGCAGCAGCGTCTTCCTTGAACAATCACACCTAACTGCGCTCGCCAACCCACCTGCCAAGCGTGGCGAGTATTGGCAAAGCCCGCAGGAGGAGGCCTATATCCAGCAGTGGACGTCCTATGGCTGATGATGTGATGTGTTTGATCGCTAACTTGCGTGATGTTAAGCGAAGATGCGGTTTACGTTGGAGCACGCTCGCCTAGAAGAATGATTCACTCGCGACTTGAAGGAAATCATGGAATACCAACTCGGACAGAAAATTCCATTGTTTAGCGGTTCTTATAACTTACATTGATATAAAAGTGCGAAAATGCGATAGGTACAAAATGCCAACCAAAAATCAACATGAAATGTCCTTAAAATGTCACATTTAGGCGTTTCCGTGATAAATCGTTTGATAGTAAAAAAAACCGTTACAAAGGTAAACATAAGTGTTCGACGCACAGCTCGTGGACACATTACAGAATATAAATATGTATACACAATGTATTATACATGTATTGCGGCGGCAGCCTCATTGGTTGAATATCTGCTTTAAAAGCTGTAGAGCGTGGGTTCGATTCCCACCCAGAACAAATATTTTGTAATATAAACAAATGTGTGTTCTGTTAATCTACGGTGTCAGGTACCTCCATACCAAATTTCATCAAAATTGATTTAGCCGTTTGACCTTGAAGAAGTAACAATCACACAAACTTTCGCCTTTATCTATCTATATCTTTGAACGAGCAATTCTTGTATATATTCTTGTATATATATATATATTCTGAATCTCGGAAACGGCTCCAACGATTTTCATGAAATTTTGTATCCAGGGGGTTTCGGGGGCGAAAAATCGATCTAGCTAGGTTTCATTTTCAGAAAACGTCGCTTTATCCGTGTTTTCAGCCGAGCAATGCTCGGTCAACCAGGTACTAATTATTATAGTGTGACAAGTAAGTTTCGATATAATATAAGTAAGATGATAGCTCAGTGGTTAGCGTGATCGGTTCACACGCTAGGGCGTAGGTTCAAATCTCAACAATGAGCTTTAAGCTACCGGTGAAAGATTTCATCAGTGTGGTGGTAGGGTATTTTTAGTAGGTAGTTAACTTATTAGCTACTACCCTCAAGTTGAAAATCTGCTGCCAACTACCTAACTGTGTTCCGGCAATTTAATTATAGGGTTAGATATACATATATACTATCTTTGTTCATTTAAAATGCAGGCTGTGGTCAAACGCCCAGCTTGTCAAAGTTTGACCTCACGTCCCAAAAACATTAATTGCGTTCGCCAGCAATCACAGACCATCCTGATTAATAAAAAAATCTATCTCCTCATTTGTACAGCGCTCTAGTTCCTGACGAAAACTTAATACTTCTAAGATGAAACTGTTTCGACGTCAAATGCAAAAAAAAAAAAAACTCTTCTTAGAAGCTATTAACAGATTCTAATCTCAACACAAATTGATTATTAATACGCTATCAATTTTTTTAATTAAAGTTAAAATTACTAAATTTATGAAATCTACCGACCAGATCACTTAATTTTGAAATAAAATAAAAAAGTTCACGACTTTTGACGACACTATGCAAAATATTATTAATTAAACATTTTAATCCTAGATTTAGATATCATAATTAATTCCACTATCTCTTAAAATTTGATCTAAAAAAAATAAGTCTCAAAATTGAATTTATAAATCGATTTAAATAATCACACGTCTTTTAAAAACATCAAGCAATATATAAATAAATAATTAATCACTTTAATATTCAATAATATCGATTTAACATTAATATAGTTTATGTTGCACTCACCTAATCCGATTTTTCGTTTGATCTTTTTCAAGACTTTCATTTTCGATCCCTTTTTGTCCTTTACTGGGGTGGTTTCTGGTTCTAATGCCATGGGGGGAAGTACCAGGGTCTGAGGCGGCATTTGGGGCACATGCCCCGAGCCCCTGGGGCACGCGGGGCAATGACAAACACCCCTGGCCTGTCTCACACTCATACAACTACTTACACCCATCATAACGAATTTATTTTATATGTATATAAAAAAAAAATTCAATACATATCACGGAACAAGTCACAAATTCACTTCAGCTCCACAAACACTATTAATTGATATTAAAATCGACTTGCGAGTTGTGATATACGCGAGTGATAAACGAAACGCGAAGGACGTCCGCACGCAACGGTGTCTACCGGCGGAGTGAGGAACATCTTTGCGTTCACCGAGTACAACGAAAGCTGGCATGCGCGCGCATAATTCCACCTAGGGCTACCCGTACTATTTTTTTTTTTTTTAATATTAAATAGATCTACGTTTGGCCACCAACTCGACTGATGAAAAGCGACGGTGCGGCTGCGAATGGAACACGCTAATCTAGAAGAAATCTATTCATGCTAGCTTTAAAAACGTCTAAATTGTTGTTTTTTTTTGTGGCTATGCGTTTGACCACAGCTCACCTGATGTTAAGTGACGGTGTGGTCGAAGATGGTAAAGCACACCTAGCCTGGAATGGAACTGGCTCTCAAGTGAGGCTGCCGGAACACACCGTTAGATGCTTGGCGGCAGATTTTCAACTTGAGAATGGTAGCCAGCCGAATACTAGAAAGTACCCTACCACCACGCTATGGTTTCCTCACGATGTTTTCCTTCGCCGGCAGCTCAAGCTCATTGTTGGGGTTTGAACCCACGCCCTTCGGCATGCGAACCTACCGCGCTAACCACTGAGCCATCATCGCTATAGGAAACAGTGAAGCCGGCAATGATTCAATTTCATTTTCAGTTCCATTCACGGGCCATACGCATCAATCGAGACGAATCGCTGCGTACGATACGGGGAACGTCCACGAGGAATGGATGACAGTGTGTCGTTCTTCTGCTTGTCCTGTGGTGGAACGAAGAGGGGGGGATAAGGTCATGGAGCTCTTGCGCTCACTCCCCGAAATGTGTTCGGTATAAAATAGACAGATATTTGTGGCAGTGATCAAGACTTATCAAGTCTTTTGGCAATACCATATTTATATATATTAATAATTATAATATATTAAATTATAATAATAATATTTATAATGCCAATTGGGTTGGGGATCTGAAACTTACGGGATCTTATTATTTTATTAGTACCTGGGAATCCTCACAGTGTCGTGCCGATGTCTTTCAGGGGCGGGTTCACTGTGCTTATACCCCTAGGGCCTTTACTATTATAAAATTTAGTAATTTTAGCTTTTTATTATATGGATAGTTAGTATTAATTAATTAATAAATCTTAATTAATAATTATTATTTAATTAATATTGTTTTGTACATATTATTGGTTAGTTATAAGTATGGAATTGATATGAATCTTTGTTGTTCGAAATAAATTATTATTATTATTATTATTATATATATATATTGTTTATTTATAATGGGTATAGTAAGCTATCCTTAAAAGGTAGATATATGCCACCGCGGACTTTTTTCTAGATCTATAAAAGAGGAATATCCCGCCATGCATTGTTTTGTTATATCTCAAAGGGATTAGGCAGCGTTTTCGATTAAAGCTCCCAGGTGGCTTGACTTTTTCCGACACTTCCATCAATTATAATCATATTTCAACCAATTTACACAAAACCTTGACAAATTATACACCTAAACCTTCCTCATGAATTCCTATGTATTGGTGAAACTCGCATGATAATCCGTTCAGTCGTTTTTAAGTTAATCGTGAACAGACAGACAGATACGGAGGACAACTTTGTTTTATAATATTTATAGTGATAATTCTACTAATTCTGCTAATATTATGAATGTGAAAGTTTCTATATTTGGATATTTGTTACTTAATCTCACAAAAACGGCTGAACAGATTTGGATGAAATTTGGCACACATTTAGTTTATTACCTAGATTAACATATAGGATATTTTTATATCAAAACGCACTACTAGACGTATCTACTAAAAGTTTGGTATATTAACCTTTATCTTAATCTAATAATAAAATAGTGCAGGTTTCATGACTATTGCTTACTTACATATGTTTCATTTCTCTCTGCACCTAATTCTAAGGCGGACAAAGTCGCGGGCGTAATATAGTATGTAATATTTTATCCCAAAAGTACTATATTTTTAAGACTTTAAAAATATTTAAAATTTTCTTCAAATATAAGTGACAACCCTAATTCCAGCAAACTTCCATCTATGCTTAACTTACGCGTGCGAAAGAGAGGGGTGGAATGTCAACAGGGGGTAGGTTTTTCAGGATCACCAGATGATTATGACAAAGGGCAGCAGACTAATTTTGGGATTAACTGAGTTCGCATTGAGAAAAAAAGCCCTGGATGGACTCGGATATAACGTCACATCACATCATCAGCCATAGGTTGTCCAATGCTGGACATAGGCCTCCTCCTGGGGGGGTTTTGCCAATACTCGCCATGCTTGGCAGGCGGGTTGGCGAGCGCAGTTAGGTGTGATTGTTCAAGGAAGACGCTGCTGCCCATCTTCCGGATTACATCCCTTAGTCGACTCTTACGAACAACCACGGGTAGAGAGGGTGGGGTACTAAAAAACTTCAAAACTAAATAAGGATAATAATTTTGTAATGTTATGAAATCATCATTATCATCATCATCACCCTTGCATAGTCCACTGCTGGACATAGCTCTCTCCTAGGACACGCCACTCAGCCCGATCCTCGGCTTCACGCTTCCAGCCACTGCCAGCTGTCTTACGTATATCGTCACACCATCTAGTTACAGGGCGTCCTACACTAAGTTTAACTATACGCGGTCTCCAAGAACACGTCTACCCCAGCGGTTACCGATTCAGCGACAGATATGTCCAGTTCATTGCCACTTCAGCTTGCTAATACGCTGAGCTATGTCTGAAGACTTTAGTTTTCTGGTGAATTACTTCGTTCCGGATACAATCCTTCAGAGAAGAGAGAGTGCGCTTCAGATCTGCATGACCTAATTCCACCTTGCCCATTCTTTTATCGGACAGCCAGAAGCTTTAAGAAGCGGCACCGCTTCATGGTGGATATTCCAACAACTCGAACTAAGCGGTTTGGTTCCACCTTCTTCATATGAACCGCTAAACATTGGCATTCGCTGCCCGAGTGGGTGTTCCCCGATAGATACAATCTGGGTGCCTTCAAGTCGCGAGTGAATCCGTTTCTTCTAGGCGAGCGTGATCCACCGTAGACCGCATCTTCGCTTTAGGGCATCGAGCCCTGGTTTACCCGGACCGAAAAAACCCGGGTTTTCCCGGTTCTGAGGATTACAAAAAAACCCGGGTTTTGATTTTTAAAACTCTGGTTTTTCGGGTTTTTTTTAATACTTATATTTTGTTATTTATTAAGTTTAAGCCACTTCGAATGCAATAATAAGTAAATGGAATAAAAACACGCTTTGATAAATTATTATTTATTACTTAAAAAGTAGCTTCGTTGCTACGTTCCTACCAATAAAACAAGCCGTGCAAGTCAAATGGAACGCGCGCGTCCATCTCAGGACATGAATGGGGTGAAGTGTGGAGCAGGGGGAGGGGAGGGTGTAGCGAAGCTCGTCGCGCTAATAGAAAAAATAAATCTTTATGACTTTTTTAAACATTAAAACTGTTTTTGTAGTTTGTAAAGTACTGTTTCATTTATTTAAATTCTTCCTCATCCTTTATATTTTGTACTCATTGTAGGAAATCGATATACAAACGCAGATTAGTGTATTTAAAAAAAATTACAATTAAAAGCTCGAAATGCTCGAAAAAACCGGTCTACCCGGGTTTTGATTACTCTTAGACCCGAAAACCCGGGTTTTCAATATTGAACCGAGTTTCGATACCCTACTTCGCTTATCATCAGGCGTGATGGCGGTCAAACGCAAGCCTAAAAGTTATTTTTAAAAAAAAACCGAGCCTTTCCATAGCTCGTTGAGCGACTTTAAATTTAACGATATGTTATGAAATATATCTGAGTCATATTAGGGTCTCCCAAGATTCAGTTTTTTGTAACAGTAGGTATGATAATTCATTTGAAACCAACTTTATCCTTATCGCTTCTAGAACAATGAACTTACACAGGCGATATTCTGCAATATTGTTTATCTTATTTTTTTTTAGGGTTCCGTACCTTACAAGGAAAAAACGGGACCCTTATAGGATCACTTTGTTGTCCATCTGTCTGTCTGTCGAGACCCTTTTTCTCAGGTACGCGTGGAGGTATCAAGCTGAAATTCATATCAAATACTCGGGTTTACTGTCCCTTGGAGCTGTGAAAAAATCGAACTTCTAAGCCAACGCAATCAAAAGATACAGCCGTTTATGCTACAAATTTTCGGCACTCGCAAGGGAATCAAAACCTACAGGGTACTTCCCGTGAACTCAGAATCTTAAAATTTGGTACTAAGCAACGTCTTATAGCACAGATAAAGGAAAAATTGCGAAAAGCATAAACCACCCTAAAAAAAAACATAACTTTTACTTATATACCTACAGCTACTACCTCAAGTTCAAAATTTGCCCGAAAACTGCTTTGCTTCACTTGAGAGCTAGTTCCATTCTAGGCTAGGTTAGGTGTTTACATCGACCACACCATCAAAGCAACGACGCCCTGGCATCGCTGCTTTGGCGCTCATTACTCTTATCCCTGGTAAGTCTCAACAGCTCTGTAATTTCGCTAGCCGCTAACATTGACAATTTATATACCTAAAGGTATATAATTTGTCAAGGTTTTGTGTAAATTGGTTGAAATATGATGATAATTGTTGGAAGTGTCGGAAAAAGTCAAGCCACCTGGGAGCTTTCATCGAAAACGCTGCCTAATCCCATTGAGATATAACAAAACAATGCATGGTGGGATATTCCTCTTATATAGATCTACAAAAAAGTCCGCGGTGGCATATACCTATCTATCTTTTAAGTATAGCTTACTATACCCATTCTTACTACCCGTGCGAAGCCGGGGCGGGTCGTCACTATATTAATATAATATCAAATTATCCGACCAGATGCGATTGACATATGACAGGAAGTCTATTGGCGTGTGCAGCTTTTACAAAAAAATATAACTTAAGACCACAGATTAGAAAAAAAGAACAGAAAGTTACTAAGATATGAAGACTTCTTGGTCCTACAATGTTTACTAGTTTTTTTCTTTTTTAATTTATTTGTTAGACTTGTTTATTGACGTATTTTATATCGACATGTAATTAATATTCTCTGTTCATTTAGCTTATTTGGTAGAATATCTGCTTCAAGATTCTGATTGAATGCCTTCAGATTTTGTGGTATAAACAAATGTGTGTTCTGTGTCTGGGTGTTCTGTATGTTTTTTTTAATATTTTTTTTAATGTAACTATTATGAGACAAACGAGACGCTCTCCTGATGGTAAGAGATAACGCCTGTCCATGACCATTGCAGCGATACACAGAACTTTGAGTAGCAGAACAAAGTCCAGGGCATCGCTGCTTTGGCGCTCATTACTTTCAGACTAGATAGTTAGTCTCAATAGCCCTGTAATTTCGCTAGCTGCAGTACCCTTCAAACCGAAACACAGTAATGTTTACACACTACTGCTTAGCGGCAGAATATCTGGTACTGCAGTGGTACCTACCTAGACGACCTCCTGCTAAGGAAATCCACCAAGTAAATTATTAGTATTATTTACAATTAAGGTATGTATTTACAACAAAAAAAGTATATAAGTTTTCTATCAGTTATCTGGTTCCCGTAGTAAAAGCTTTGCTTAGTTGGACTAGATGGCGCTGTGTGAAATGTCTTACTAGATATTTTATTTTTTGACATTTTTAAAATGAAATCATATACCAACCTAGTTACGAAATTTGACTTCTAAGTTTGATGTTATAAACAATATATTTATGTATTACTTCTAAATAAGTCTATATTCGACCACACCATATGTATAGTAAGCAGCGGTCAAACGACAAGCCTAATAATAATAAAGGTCGCAAGCAAGGCCGGTGCGACGCCAGAAGGTGTGCGAAATTAAAAAGATGTGTTCAATTTTCGAACATCTGTCGCCGAGGCACGCGCCGTCGCGTGGCTTTCCACCAATGAGAGAAGACTACGATGGCATTTGAATTTAGAATAAGGGATGAAAAAGACAATCTGTTATAGAAAAAAAAATTAAGAGCTTTCTCGAGTTCGCGGAAAAATTATATTATTTTCAAAATTTTGTATTTTTTCGTGTGGTAATTTATTAATATCCAAATCGAAATCAGCCATTTTTATTGTGAGAATGGTAAGGCCGTAGTCCACCACGCTGGCTAAATGCGGGTTGTTAGACGCACATATTCGAGTTTTTTTTTTAAGAACTCTTTATAGTTTTGTAGGTTTTTCCATGATGTTTTTCTTTTACCGTTTGAAGTCAGCGGCGAGGTGCGCACCGTGGGATTCGAAACCATGACCTCCAGATTGGAAGTCAGACGGTCTCTCAGCTAGCGAAACTTAACGAATATAATAGTGTTTTATACATAAAGTTCCGAATTATTTCAGTGTGGGAAAGTGATATAATTGTGTGCTGCTTACAAAGCTTGTAGTATCGTTGTCATTATTTTACTAGGTCATTACCGGACATAAGCTTGTTTTAATTTATTTGACTTTGACTTACCACGAAAAAATATAATTGTAGGGTTCCGTACGTCAAAGGGAAAAAACGGAACCCTAATAGGATCTCTTTGTTGTCCATCTGTCAAGACCCTTTTTCTCAGGAACACGTAGAGGTATCAAGCTGAAATTCATATCAAATACTCAGGTCTACTGTCCCTTGGAGCTGTGAAAAAATCAAACTTCTAAGCCAACGCAATAAAAAGATACAGCCGTTTATGCTGCAAATTTTCGAAACTCGCAAGGGAATCAAAACCTACAGGGTACTTCCCGTGAACTCAGAATCTTGAAATTTGGTACGAAGCAACGTCTTATAGCACAGATAAAGGAAAAATTGCGAAAAGCATAAATTACCATTAAAAAAATAGTATAGGTACTTAACTTTTACTTATATACCTACAGGTTTGTAAGGAACCCTTTGTGCGCGAGTCCGACTCGCACATGGCCGGTTTTTTTAATTTTATGTACAAGTAATGAGACGAACGACACGCTTTCCTGCTGTTAAGAGATAACGCATGTCCATGACCATTACAGCGATTTACAGAATTTTGAGTAACAAAGTCCATGACATCGCTGCTTTAGCGCTCATCACTTTGAGATAATATAGTAATTTCTCTAGCTGCAGTTCCCTTCAAACCGGAACACAGTAATGTTTACACACTACTGCTTGGTGACAGAATATCTGGTGCCGCAGTGGTACCTACCTAAACGACCTCTGGCTAAGAAGATCTACCACCAAGTATAACAAGTATAGTTTAGCGATGATGGTTCAGTGGTTAGCACGGTAGGTTCGCATGCCGAAGGGCGTGAGTTCAAACCCCAACAATGAACTTAGCTGCCGGTGAAGGAAAACATCGTGAGGAAACCATAGCGTGGTGGTAGGGTACTTTCTAGTACTCGGCTGGCTAGCTACCACACGAGAGTTGAAAACCTGCCGCCAAGCATCGAACGGTGTGTTCCGGCATCCTCACTTGAGAGCCAGTTCCATTCCAGGCTAGGTGTGTTTTACCATCTTCGACCACACCGTCACTTAACATCAGGTGAGCTGTGGTCAAACAACTAGCCTGTCAGCCATAATAAAAAAAAACATAAAATACTTGAAAATATCGAATGGGTACGGCCGCGCGCGTGTTGTACTCAGCATTACCTCCATGAAGAAGGCCATCGGATGTGGCCGAAACTATAGTCGGAGTTTCCGATATAATTAAACTTGAGTAACCCCGCATAAGTAACACAATAATGTGTCAAAACCACGTCAATTTTTATGGCAAATATAAACTGTGGTCAAACACCTAGCCTGTCAACCATCTATAAAACCCCTACAATAAGGTTGAATTTACTTGGTCTATTTTTGTTCAGGCCTTTTTTACCAGCTGACGATCAGCTGGCATAAGGGACAAAAGTTTGTATGCCTATTATAATTGGTACTTTGCAATGTATTTGGATCTTAGATTTTATTTTTGACTGTTTTAATTATGTTTACTTAAAAACTACTGAACGGATTATCATGCGAGTTACACCGATAGATAGAGTGATTCGTGATGAAGGTTTAGGTATATAATTTCTCAAGGTTTTGTGTAAATTGGTTGAAATATGATGATAATTGTTGGAAGTGTCGGAAAAAATCAAGCCAACTGGGAGCTTTCATCGAAAACGCTGCCTAATCCCTTTGAGATATAACAAAACAATGCATGGCGGGATATTCCTCTTTTATAGATCTACAAAAAAGTCCGCGGTGGTATATGTATATATATTTTATGGATAGCTTACTTACTATACCCATTCTTACTACCCGTGCGAAGCCGGGGCGGGGCGCTAGTAAGTAGATATACAAAGATAATGCACATAAAACCACGAACAGCTGATTGAAAGAAAGTAAGAAAGTATCATAAATCAGCTGATACAAAAAATAAATACAGGTAGACAGAAACCTCTTTGCATAACTGAATTTATTTATAAGAAGAAAAAAGCTAGGTCGAACTCTTTGGACAAAACTTTTTACTTTGGCGACAATTACTAGAAAAAACGATTTTAGATTCTATTTATATTGCAGTAAGTAGTGATTTTAAAAGACCATAATATTATTAAATTTTTGCCTAAATGCCTTTGTGCAAAATTTTTAAGCAAGCATTGTTGTGTCGAAACTCTTGGGTATAAAGTTTAAAGTTCCATGACCGAATGAGTCCATTCAAATTGAGACCACCTCATGTATAGAGATGGTAAATTAAAGGAAACTAAAAAATTCCAATTGGGATCACAGTTTTGTCCATTAAGAAATCGATAGTGGCTCCCTCAGTCTATCTGTACGAATGTTAAGCAGCATTTTTAGCATGGCATTGTACAATTTGGCAGAATGTGAGAATGCACGTGTGCCATTGCATTGAGGCGACGAAAAAAAAACAATGACAGGTAGAATTGCATCAACAGCTGACGATCAGCTGTTCGTAATTTGAATTCTTATTTTTGCTTAGCAACCGATTATTTTATTCAAAGCGAATAAAAAAGTCATTATGTTAACCTCATACTTATCATCAAATCAAAAATCATTTATTCAGTTTAGACCCTGGTAAGGCACTTATGAACGTTAAGTTACATGTTTGAATCTACCACCGGCTCGTAATTACACTTCAACTGAGAAGACTCCGGCAAGAAACTCAGCAAGGCATTTTTTTGTGGATCTTTCTTTTCATATTAGGTTACAGTTTACAGTTATAAATATTAATACATACATTATGCTTACTACTTGTCACTTAGCCAGGGGGATGCAAGTGCAGAGAGAAGCTACAACAACCGTATATTCCTGTCTTCCACGTAATGAGCCACCTTATAGTAGGCTTTATCAATTAACCTCATCATAAAAAATAGTGTTTATAGAAATAAATTAACGAAAATTTGTGGTTTTTTTATTTGAGAAATAGGCTTACGTTTGACCGCCATCTCACCTGATGTTAAGTGATGATGCGGTCTAAGATGAAGCACGCTTGCCTAGACGATACCGATTCACTCTCGACTTGAAGACACCCAGATTATATCCAACGGGGAACACCCACTCGGGCAGTGCATTCCACTGTCTAGCAGTCCGCACAATGAACGTGGAATCAAATCGTTTCGTTCTAGTTTTTGGAACGTCGACCATGAAACGACGTCGCTTTTTCAAGCTTCTGGCTGTCCAATAGAAAAATAGGCATGGGAAAATTAGACCATGTACTTTTTTGTTAATTTTAATGATGATTTACAATGTAATTTATACAATGATGGTTCTAACTGCTAGAATAAACAAATCTATATTGGTAGACAATGTACAACAGCGCCATCTAGTCTTAAACTAAGCAAAACTTGTAGTATGTAAACCACATAACTGATAGAATACTTGTATACATATTTTTTGTAAATACATACTTATAATATAAACAGAACACCCAGACACAGAACAAACATTAATGCCAATATTTCAGTGCTTATGTCATATATTAATGCATTTAATTTAATACATACATATATGAAAAACTATTGTACAAATGCGGTATTGTATTGCCGTGGTGGTGCCGGCGTAAGAATAGTACCCCACCCTCTCTACCCGTGGTTGCCATAAGAGTCGGCTAAGGGATGTAATCCGGAAGATGGGCAGCAGCGTCTTCCTTGAACAATCACACCTAACTACGCTCGCCAACCCGCCTGCCAAGCGTGGCGGATATTGGCAAAACCCCCCCTGGAGGAGGCCTATGTTCAGCAGTGGACGTTCTATTGCTGATGATGATGATGTGTGATGTACAAATACTACATAAGGCTAGATGGCGCTGTGTGCAATGTCCCAGTAAATTTATTTAATAAGTTCAGTTTAACAGAAATAACGCTACTTCTATTTCATTTTTAGAGAAATAAGTATCATCTGTTCTGTATAATTTTCATGAAATTAATTTTTATATCTATACTAGCTGACCTGGCGAACTTCGTATCGTCAACAGTCATTCCGACAGCAGCACCACCTACCGACTCTAATTGTGTTTTCAAACGATGAACGGGAACCCCTTGAAATATATGCACAAAGTTTCATACAAATCTGTCCAGCCGTATAGGAAGAGTAAGGTGACAAACACACATACAGAAGATTTTTATATGTATATTAAGATATACCCTATATTCTCACAATTAATATAATCAGACATCTTGTGAATAGCACCATACACTATACTTTTATTAAACATATGTATGTATATGTACCTATATTTATTGTGTTCTATGTGCATGTCAAAACATTATCTTTTTTCATGAGCAGTTGTGTAAAACCTAGGTATGGATTTTTATTTGATTATCTATTATAACACTAATAATATAAAGGCGAAAGTTTGCGAGTGTGTCAGTGTGTTGTATGTTTGTCACTTCTTCACATTCAAACGGCTGAACCAATATTGATGAAATTTGGTATAGAGGTACCTACATTTTATCCTGAAAAAATGTAGCAGATAACACAGCGGGGTACAGCTTGTACATACATAAATGCATATTAGTTGGTAAGCACATAGCTTGAGAATGGCTGAAATGATTTAGCCGAGTCCTTCATTAAAATGTTTCTAAGAGGTCTAAGGCTATGTGTTCCACACCGGATATAAAGTACCAGGCATTTAACTAGTTTGATAGTAAACTTATTAGAGATGAAATGGATATCCAGTAACTATCCGGTATTCAGCCTATACGGCCTTGTTTTCACTATCTGGCTGGATACTGGATAGTAATTCAGTATCCGGCCGGATTCTAAATAGTAAAATTAAAAAAAATCTTATTATTTTACACAAGGCTAATCATTCCACAATAGGTTATGTACACCGTTTATTTTTTAAATCGCACATCAAAAATGATTGTTTTATTAATTAAGTAATTTAGTACTCAAAATTAACAAGTGGCAAATTGTGGTGAATGAATACCAAATTTTCCACATTTGTTGGTAAGAGGCGACTCCGCTTGGCTTCATATACCAGACCAGCTTCTGAAAATAGTCTTTCGTTGTAAACGCTACTGCCAGGTGCTGAAATATAAATTCTAGCAAACCCCGACAACTGCGGGTACTGAATCAAATTCTGACCACCAATAATGAATGGGTTGTGATTGCGATCGATCCGAGATGTCTTTAAGAAAAAGTCAATCTTGTTAGCAATTGGATTTTGTTTTTCTTGATCATGACAATCACTACTATTCTCCTTTGACACTTCATTGAAACAGTAACAGCCGAATGTCCGGTAGCCGGATATCAGGCACTCTGGCCTCGTAGCTTGCCAAATATCCGGTATCCGCCCAATGCACTATCAGTCTCATCTCTAAAAATTATTATCTATATATTGCTTAAAATCTGAACCCTCTATAAGTCGAAATAATTAGTGAGTCCCTATAAGCAAATTCAGTACTTATTTTCCCTCTATAACGTGAAAAAAATGAATTAGACCCCTGTATCGCAAACATAGCAATATTTGATTTTACAATCTTAACAAGAATGGTCGACCAGCTCGCGGTCTGCTGGAAAGTGATTAGAGGAACAGCCGACTCGATACATTTGCACGACTTGCTCAGCACGATTTATGTCCCAGAAGGAGCCGGGGCGCCGACTGGTAGGCGTGGTCAAAGGCACAAGCTATTCCACGTGGATTATAATCGTACCCTGGTTCGCTCTATGTCCCCCCTGATTCGTGCTCGCCGCCACTTTAATGCACTCCTTGCCGCCAACCCTGAATTTGACATATTTTGTGACAACTGGCAGATAACCATGACCACTTTCTTGACATATTCTGAGAATTTAATTGACCAATGGGACAGGGGCAAAAAAGCCGATAACGATTTTGACATTTAGATTTTAGATAAGTGGTTATGGCATCAAAATGTTTTTATTTGACAATTTGCCCTTGACATATGTATAATTTTATTATTTTGACATTTAGATTTACCATATTTTGACATTTGTATAATTTCTTTTGACTTTTGTATAACATTTTGACATTTAGATTTACCTTATATTGACACTTGTATAATTTCTTTTGACATTTGTATTTCCTTTGACATTTATAAACCTAATTTATTTTGACATTCGAATATATATATTTTTTTTTTTAAATTGTGAGATAGATATAATTGGTTAGAATAGTCGTTTTTATCTCAATAAATAAATAAAAAAAAAAAAAAAAAAAAAACAACTCTACCTATTTTTTGAAAATCAACACTAAGAATATGCTGATAATATATGTACATGAAGTATACAATAAACCGATTCTATGATATTATTATGATAAAGGAATTTATGACTGACGTTGTTATGTGCGCTATAAGTCAAAAAGTCTATAACTAAAATTTTTTGTCTTGAAGAGGTTCTACTGTATTTAAAAATAGCAAGTAGGTATATAAGCTATCAGCTATTTGGTTCCCACAGTACAAGCTTTGCTTAGTTTGCGGCTAGATGGCGCTGTATGTATTGTCCAACAATATTTATTTCTATAATTAAATAAACTAAAATCTTGGATATGATATACATAAGTCATATAACTTCTATTAAATCCAGTGGTATCCTTATATTGCACAGTATTTAATTTTTCTGACCTTTGAGAAAATTGACACAAATTTTGAAATGTATTTGAATATATATAGGTAGGTAAGAAATTAAGTTATACAGCTTTGGAATACTTTTTGGAAGTAAACATTTTAAATAACCTGACATAAAACATCTTAGATTCTTTGTTTTGTTTACAAGGCGGAAAGGTTATGCTACTAAAAAGGTTATATTAGAATGAGGAAATAGCTCTCCTCATGAACTAATTAGAATCTTGTTAGAACACATTTATAATGTTTAACGAGTACTTACCGGGCATTGCGCTGCCTGTTTGTCCCATTTTTTCAGATTTACACGCTCGCTAATTATTCTGTTTGTACAACAATTTACACACACATATTGTTAATTATAGCACTCGTACAGTCTTATTAGTCTAGAGATTTAACTAACATGACCTCTGACTTCAACTATTAATGTTTACATTTAATTATTTTCTATTACAGTTTGTAGTATTTTCACACTTATTTCTTGTTGGAATCTTTTAACTTATATGCTATGTTGGTCTTAAAGTACTTTGTTAGACAGCTCACAGATATTGCACGCGTTAAATCGACATTGTTAAAACGGTTTGTAATTTATTTACAATAATAAAATAATTTTAATTAGTTTAAAATAAATCGTGCCACAGATCGTTTTTTTTTCTTTTTTGACAGTTGAAGATTCATGCAAGTTGTCAAACAAAAGAGCTATCAGCTGTCACGGCTTTGACATAATATTTTTCTTCTTCGTTTTTGGCATCGCAACTTCTATATTTGCCAGTGTCAAGCATATCATTTCATATCTCAGATAAATTAACCAGCCAGGATAAGCCATGCGCTCTAACTTCAATACACAAAAGTCTGTCAATTTAGGTGCGGGGCGAGGTAACGCACACAAAAAAAAAGCTCACACAAACATATTTTGCGATCGCGTCGCTACACACGCAACAATTTAGTAAAACAAAATATTTATTTTAGTAATTTTATTGCTAACACGAAATGAAATCACTACATAAACATTATAAGATTTCATCTTAGAATGTTAACTTGAAAAATACAATTTCTGTTCTTCACGGAAATATAATGAAACGAGAACTGTAAAAAATCCTAGAAAATAAATACAATGTAATTCTCAAGAAGTTTTTAGTTAAAAGACAGGACTCAGTTTGACCGAATATAAGGGCTGGAGAGTGACATTAGGTCTCCAGGCAGACAAAATCGCTAGCAAGTTTGTGAAATATAAGCTCACCTCAGATATTTTATACTTGGCACAGCACCCTGTTTTAATCTTCTTTTGTTATTGGACATGTGAGTAAAACAAAAAGATTCAAAATGTGGTGAGCTTAATACGCTTGTAAGTTTTGGAATCCATGTCGAATGATTCCCACAAGCTCGGGTCCGGCCAGCTTTACTCACTGGTTCTTTTAGAAACTTGCAATATGAGTAGCGTGATACAATTCAGAAAGAAAAAAATATACATCGATATTTGTGATTGTGCTGTCCCTCCCATCCTTATTTTTCTGCGGTTTGCCGATAATGTTGCCAACTTTTTAAAAGTAAAACGTGCCATTTTCATGCTTTCAATAAAAGTAATTTTAGTTTTATAATATTGTATATGAATAATTTAGCAATAATACTAAACCATCTTATTATTTTTAACTTATAGTGAACAAGATTTGCGTAGATCGTTCGCAGATGGCCATTGGAAAACATGAAACAAAAAATAAAACCATTCTGTACAGTATAGTATAGTTCTATATTTAGTATTGTAAGGGCGAATTGTATTCGCTCTTACAATACTAAATGCTTTTTGTAATAGTAGGCTAGTAAGGTTTTTTTTGCAGAGTCCCCCTGTTGAAGTACCACGCCTTTGCCGGGTATTTAGCCCTCAAGCAGTAGTGTGCAATCATTACTGTGTTCCGGATTGAACGGTAATATTTTTAACGAAATTACAGTGCAAAGAGATATATAACATCTAATATCTCAGGGTGGTGAGTGCAATAAATTGCAGCGCGGGGTTTTGAACTATTAAAATTCCAAATTCTGCACGGTATTAGCAGCATAGAAAAGGCATTGATATTATAGGCGTACAGTTCAGTTAAATAAACATCATCCATAAAATTTTCCTTAAAATAGATATTTACGATTCAATGGCAACACTCTGGGGCCGACAATAATTTTCAATTATTAGCTAATAAATAACATTTCCTATAAAATAAATACTCATAGATGAAAAGTAATATTATCCTTTTGAAAGTTTGATGTCTTTGAGGTTTTTTTGCATCAATTTACACAACAGTTCGGCATTTTTGTCGGAGAACGTTCCGCGCGCACGACCGTTTGGGAATGGCGCAGAACACGCATCAACCAGTTTTTATAAACGAGTATGAGTTTTTCTCTTATACCTTTGGCGAGCGGGGTAAGCCTGTCGTATCGACTCCTTTTGGTTGTCTACTCGAAGTTTCATATATAAGGATTTAATGAAAAATCAAGTTTATTTAATTTTCCTTAAAAACTCTAAAAATTACAGTTTTAAACCAAAACGTCAAAAAACACAAAAAGATAATGCACAGATACAGAACAATAATTATTATTATAGCACAAGACACAAATATTAATTATTTAAATATTACTACATATGCACATATACAAGCAAATACTTATGAATAAAAACAACCCAATTCTGGTAGGTGCTCTAAACAGAGACGCAGTATAATAGAAAATAATATTATTTTCCAAAACATGACTTTTTCGCGATCCCGCTAATACTTCATAGTACTTATTAACATTTTTTGTAATATAACTTTGTGAATTCTGTTTGTTTCTCATGTTTTAAATCATGAATTATTTTTCGAGATATATAGATAGATTCCTAAATAAAATTATGTCGCTTATAATTTGGCCTGAAAACATATATGCTTATGATAATTAGGTTCTATATAAATTTCGAATTAACGAAATCTTTACGTTATTGAATGAATAAATAAAATCTATTACTTATTTTATTTTGTTTCGATTTTGTGAAATCGTTTTAAATCTCAAATATTTAGAGAATCAATCATGTTGAATCATTTTTTTATATAGTATATAGCTATATTACATTACTCTTTGGTATATAGTCTGTGAATCATTTATTTCCTTCCTTCTTAGCATCGTACTTTGTGGATTCTGCCAGTTCCAATGTTTCTGTATATTCTATGTGCAGTCTTCGGTCTTTAGCTTCTTTAGCTTTATCTTAATCCTTTTAGGCTCGAATTTACTTTTCAACTTTCTGTAGTAAAAAAACGGGGAAACCGTAGGTACACAGATAAATGTGAATCATTGATTTTTTCACAGATAAAATACTACGATTTCTTTGTTACTATACTGTCATAAATGTCAGTATCATGTTTTTCTTCATATTTAGCATCGCACTTTGTATATTTTGCCAGTGTCTTGTGTATTTAACATATAGTTGATCTCTTAGTAAAACCAAGTAAAATAATCATAATTACAGGTAAAGTAAAGATATTTTAAGATTGAGATTAAAATACTATCTTTTTCACATATAAACATGCTAAAAATACCAGTTTTCAAAACAAGGTACAACATATTTTTTTTAGTGTTCCCGCTATAACCTTCGTGTCAAGCTGTCAAGTTTCGTCAAATAACAAAAAAGCCAGTTATATTTGAAATTTGTTTTGTTATGATAATGAGTGTATATTCTTAAAAAGATGCCCGGTATTCAAACAAAGGATAATAAAAAGGCATTACTTGCCTATAAAGAAAAGATACTCAACGATATCAAATACTATGAGAAAAAAATCAATGAAGATACCCAAGCCAGTGTCTTGTCAACTGATAATTTCGATGCCAGGTTTGTGCAAACCTTGTTATAAGTTAGAAAAGGGAAGCTTGTTGTGATTTCTTGAACTTTATAACGGAAATAGAGCTAAGTAAGACTAAAATAGGTTTGACCTCCAACTAGCCTGATGGTAAGCGATGGTGTGGACAAAGACACTTTTACCTTAAAAAGGACCAGATTATATCTCAGGATACAAGGAAGCCGGCAGCTTGTTCCATTCCTTGGCCGTATGGGATGAGAAACAGAGTCAAAACGTTTGGTACATACTCAAGAAAATTCCACTATGTATGGCTGGTTGTGGGCCGTCTTTATACTTGTTCCTTCTGTAGTAAAAAGGAGATGGAAGTACAAGGTAATTTCTTAAATATGTTTTAGTTCTGAGTCTGAAGATGATTGCCCTTTTACCATTGACAATGGCTTGGTGGTGAAACAGCTTCAATTGCAGAAGAAGATGCTCCAAACAGGCCTTCATGCCACTCAGGAACTCGCTTCACTCACGGTGGAGCCGTACAAAGTCGATGTTTTGGTTGAAGATCCAATCATAAAAGGGTAAGTGACAACATGTCTTTCCAATATGGGATTATGTCTTTCCGATCTCAAGTACAAAATCTAACTGCAAATTGCTGGTTCCCTTGCATTTTTGCATACAAATAGTTTTAAATATTTGACTGGCTGTGTTTGACTAAAGCCCACCTGATGTTAAGTGATGATGTGGTCGAAGATGGTAAAGCAGACCTAGCCTGGAATAGAAAAGACTCCATTGTGGCTGTTAGAACACACTGTTAGGAGCTTGGGGGACAGTTTTTAACTTTTGGGTGGTAGCTAGCCAGCCGAGTACTGGAAAATACCCATCACAACCCTATGGTTTCCTTACAATGTGTGTGTGTGTGTGTGAATAGTTTGTGTTAATCCACAGTATATATAGCTATGTTCATTTCTAATTTCATCCCAATTTGTCTATCCATTTCAGTGTGAAATAGTAATAATCCAGTCAGTGAAGAGTTTTACCTTTCAAAAGCCATCTTTACACTGTTATAACTCAATACATCTTAAATAGCAAAAAAAAATTACTCTCTTCATGTTTTTCATCATGAATCAACCGTTGAGGTATTATATTTAAAAAAAAAACTGATTTTACAACCATTCATCCGAGTTGGCAGCTGGAGCGACCACGCCTCGAGGGCACAAACTGACTGGACTATAATAAATTTACAGACAAACTTTTGCATTTATAAAATGTATTACTGTGATAAAATGGAAATAAACTTGAAATTCAAATGACCAGACTGACTTTGCCCTGACCAAATTTCAGTAATTTTCTTTCATTCCTGCCGTCTTAGCTTATTTGGTAGAGAACTGCTTCGAGTGCTGAAGGATGTGTTATATATATAAATATTCTCTGTCATTTTATATAATTATTATTATTTGCTTTTTTTACACCAACTTAAATATCTATTCTTTTAATTTCCATCCTAAGGTTGTCTGGAAGAAATCGCTCTAGGCGCTTGTACACCGTTTATTTGTTGTTTCTATGTTGTATTTTTGTTTTGTTACTTTTTTTATATTTTTTGTATGTATTTTTATAATGTTTGGTGTATAATAAAGTTGTATTGTATTATTTACAGGGAAGCCCCAGTGTTGCAGCCAGGGTCATGGCGAGAAGTGAACGCAGATTGCCGTATTGATCTAGTACCATTTTCTACTACATTTTACGTCCATCAAGCTGTAAGTATCTACAACACGACCGCGATTTCCTTATACTTGTCTTCTTGAAATTCATTCACGCAAAGATGATTAAAAATAAAGATATGCATACATACAATTTGCGTAATAAAGAAAATCTTTTTAAACCCAGAACTAGGCTGGTAAAAGTGGAAAAGCAAGGTATTCTTAATAAAATTTGCATGTTTAATAATTTGCCATGCGGCATAATGAGTTTACCTGCAAATTAATTTAAAAGGAAGATTAAGAAGTTCTGCGAAATTAATCCCTTTTCTTCATTAAACAAATTTATGAGATTGCAACTTGTAGAATCTTCTTTCTCGTATGAAGTGACTTGATGTTAGTACATTGTAATTTGTGATTTGTGTATGTATTGACATTATAATTTAAACTGACATAAATATTTAGATTTATTTTATGAGGAATTATTATTATTAGCTATTATATTGATATGTTTTTTTTTTGTAATTATGACTAGTGCAACAGAATTTGTTATAAGGCCAATAATATCAATAAACAATAAACAACTAAACATATATATATATATATATATATATATATATCAGTGGTTAGCATGGTCGGCTTACACATTGGGTGTGGGTTCCAACCTCAACAATGAGCTTGAGCTGCCAGTGAAGGAATACATCCTAAGTATTTACTAGTACTTGGCTGGCTAGCTACCAGTCTCAAGTTGAAAATCACCAAGAACTTAACGGTGTATTCCACCATCGTGTCCATCTTCGAACCATCACTTAACATCAGGTAAGCTGTAGACAAACACCTAACATGTCTAAAGTAAAGAAAGTTTTTATCTTATGTATGTTTCATGTTATTTCAGAATGGCCTATTCGGTGTTAAATCATATCGAGGTCTCAATATCGTGCCTGTAAAGCCTGCACAAGAAGTGGAGCTATCCAAGTCTGTATTGATGCGTGTGACGACTCCAAGTGATGCAACAGAGGTATACTTTCTATATGGTTTATACATGTGAACCCATTTACCAAAAAAAAAACTGATTTTATAACCATTCATCCGAGTTGGCAGCTGGAGCAACCACGCCTCGAGGGCACATACTGACTGGATTATAATAAATTTACAGACAAACTTTTGCATTTATAATATGTATTTTTGTGATAAAATGGAAATAAACTTGAAATTCAAGTGACCAGACTGACTTTGCCATGACCAAATTTCAGTAATTTTATTTTATTTGTCTTAGCTTATTTGATAATTGATTGAATCAGGCGTTATCCATTTTGAGTTTTCTAGGTATATATTTAGTTTATTTCCGCTTAACAGTCGTTCCAGCTACAACAGAAAAGAGGATTTAAATTAAAAAACTTGACGTAAATATGAAACACTTGAAAATATTTACTAAAAAACTTAATGATAATTAAAAAACCTATTCGGAACTTTACTAATAATCTAAAACTAAATTTTACATTAACTTATAAGCTTAAACAAAACACAATAATTAAAATAAAAACAAAATGCAAAATCCTATATAAACACCATTGCATTCTTCGCATCTTAACTTATACACTCCTGATTTCTTCCCATCACTTATGGTATCCTTCCCATTGCATAGTCGACGCATATTGTGACTGGTCCGAAAGGCAACGCTTGTATCGTTTCTTTTCAGAATCCTTGCAATTTTTTCTGACATTTTTCTGTTTTTTTTTTTTTTTGGTAGAGTACTGCTTCGAGTGCTGAAGGGTGTGGGTTGGATTCCTATTTAGGTCTTACATTTGTGTCAATACTGGGAGGTCTCAATACTGGGATATCAAATACAAATATTTTATTGCTACCACCGAATTCTTTTTTCCAATTAAAATCTACCAAAATCATATTTCTATTCATATTTTAAAATATCAAAATCGTAACATAATATGTCAAATATACAATACGTCAATAAAAAAATTATAATTACTTACTAGTAATTGAATAATCTCTTATTAGGGTTTCATACCCAAAGAGTAAAACGGGACCATGTTACTAAGACTATGCTTTCCGTCTCTCTGTCCGTCTGTCACCAGGCTGTATCTCATGAACCGTGATAGTTAGACAGTTTGAACTTTCGCAAAGTAACGCGTGAATCAATCAATTATTCAGAGCTTATCTTTCTATCTACATATAATCAGATGTAGATAGAAAGATAAGCTCTGATCTAATCAATTATTCAGAGCTTATCTTTCTATCTACATATATCTACAGATGTGTAATAACTTGTTCTATGTAATTAATTACTATGTGCCTTCTTGATAAGCTCAAAGTCGCTTAACGAGCTATAGAGAGGGCTATGTTCGGAGTTTCCCTACGAGATCGAATCAGAAATGAGGAGATCCGTAGACGAAGTAAAGTAGCCGACATAGCTCAGCGGATTAGCAAGTTGAAGTGGCAGTGGGCAGGGCACATAGCACGCAGAACTGATGGCCGATGGGGCCGCAAAGTTCTGGAGTGGAGACCACGGACCGGCAAGCGCAGCGTAGGACGTCCACCCACAAGGTGGACAGACGACCTAATAAAGACCGCAGGAACGCGCTGGATGCGAGCCGCTTCCAACCGGTCTTTATAACCGGGAAGTCAATGGGGGAGGCCTATGTCCAGCAGTGGACGTCCTACGGCTGAGATGATGATGATGACGATGATGTAATTAATTTGCAGGTTTTACGAAGCTATGCGGTTGCTTACCGTTCCCGGAGGACCACTCTAGCGAGGCTCGCGGACAAGTACGCGAGCAATTTGTACATGGAACCAATGGTATATATATCATACCCTATTTACTAAGACTCCGCTATCTGTCCGTCTGTCGCCAGGCTGTTTCTCATGATCCGTGATAGTTAGACAGTAGAAATTTTCACAGCTGATGTATTTCTGTTGCCGCTATAACAACAAATACTAAAAAATGACATGATTATTTTGCCGTTTTTATAGATAATAGTACGGTACTCTTCGTGCGCGAGTCCGACTCGCACTTGGCTGGTTTTTATAGATAATTTATTTAATTCAGTTAGAAACGCATACATTGCGAATTATTCTAATGATAAAATGAATATTTAAGCCGTTTAAGCCGTGGTGGTGCCGGCGTAAGAATAGTACCCCACCCTCTCTACCCGTGGTTGCCGTAAGAGTCGGCTAAGGGATGTAATCCGGAAGATGGGCAGCAGCGTCTTCCTTGAACAGCACACCTAACTGCGCTCGCCAACCCGCCTGCCAAGCGTGGCGAGTATTGGCAAAACCCCCCCAGGAGGATGCCTATGTCCAGCATGGACAGGACAGCAAGGACGACCTATGGCTGATGATGTGAAAATGAATATTAATAAATTTAAACTAACAAACTAATTATGGTACGGAACCCTTCGTGCGCGAGTCCGACTCGCACTTGGCTGTTTTTATAGATCATTATCTTCACCATTTTTCATTTCCGTACCATTGTACGGAACCCTTCGTGCGCGAGTCCGACTCGCTTTTGGCCGGTTTTTATTATAAGTCACGGCTTGAAATTTGACCACAGCTCACCTGGTCTTTTTGTTTTATGGTTGACAAGCTCGGTGTTTTACCATAGCTCACCTGATGTTAAGTGACGGTGCGGTCAAAGATAGTAAAGTACTCCTAACCTGGAATGCAACTGGCTCTCAAGTGAGGTAGCCGGAACACACCGTTAGGTGCTTGTTGGCAGATTTTCAACTTGAGGGTGGTAGCTAGCCAGCCGAGTACTAGAGAGTACCCTACCACCGCGCTATGGTTTCCTCACGATGTTTTCCTTCACTAGCAGCTCAAGCTCATTGTTGGGGTTTGGACCCACACCTTTTGGCATGCGAACCGATAATTTCAACTTGAGGTAGCTATTTGAGTGCTAGGAAGTTTTTAGGAATTGGATTTAAATATTTTATGAATAATACCAATTACACGTCAATTCCGTAATATCATTTCAAATACATCATTAAAAGAGTTTTAAAACACTGATTACATACTATGGTTTCCTCACGATGTTTTCCTTCAGCTTAAGCTCTTGTTTGAACCCGCACCTAGCGTGTGAACCGACCACGCTACCCGCTGAACTATCATCGCTACAAAATAAATAAAATAAAAAATTGTATTAGAGCGTTTCGTTCTTACCATATTTTTTTTAATTGTTTTTTTTAATGTTTTATTTCAGCCTACAGGTGGTTACCTCTTAAAATGTGCAAATCTCATTGAAATATCCTGGATTTTGGAAAACAAATGGTCCAGCGTCGCGCCTTTCTACCATAAAATGATATTCGACTTAGAAAATATGGGTAAATGTAACAGCAATATAATTTTTAAATTTTCGCGACTATGTTTATCAGCTGGTCTTAATCGCGCACGAAATACTATGAAAACAGTTTTGTTTATTTACCTCGACATGTTGGCCATGCTCATAGTATTGTGTGCGTGATTAAGACAGTAAAATAAGCTTTTAACAGTGTTGCCCTAGACTTTCTTTTGCTAAGTTCTCTGTATCGCTGCAATGGTCATGGACATGCGTTGTCTCTTACCATCAGTACAGTGTTTCGTTTGTCTCAATAATTTTACGTGAAAATAAATAGGAACGTAGAATTACGTTCCTATGTTATATCTATAAAAAATTATATCAAAGAAGATATTACAAAAAATGTGTATTTAGATATTTTTTTAGAGATTTCATTGTTAAAATATATCAAATAATGAATATAGACAAGTTTTATTTTAAGAATTTATTTAAATAAAATCTGAAGATCTGAATCTTTCCAAGTAATGTGAAGAATACCAAAAGAATCGAAATATGACGCTCGAAGGACCAAAAGTATGAGGCGGATACGTAACTGCCACATTACGCTTAGGCGGCATTAGACTGATAATTGGCTGCAGTAACAGACGTGCTCGAAACGTTGGAATGTAGAACCTTAAATGGTAAAAACCTATTTATAAACATTAAATTTGCATACACAGTTTGCGGGTAGGTTGGCTGTTTGCGTCGATCTGTCGCGACACGACAACAAGTCTATAGGTAAGCACAGCTTAAACGGGACATCTGATACGAGTGATTCTAGTTTACCGACTGAGGAATGCAAATACTACTTTATTCTCGGCGCGCCGCCAACCCATCATGGTGATATTTTGGTTGTGATTGAACTCAATTTATTAATATTTATGTTTTCAGATGAATGCTACATAAAAATAATAAGACATGCACATAAACAACTAGGTGATCCGTCGACAGACACGAATCAACGCACACATCTACTCTCTAAGATCATAGCTACTTGTCTAGAAGCGCACGGAACGCAAGAATTGTATGAAAGCATGGAATCGGACACGGAATCTGTAAAGAAAGTTGAAAAAAGGCGTTTAACGCTGGAGAACAAATCTGTCGAACCAAAACGAAACATGAATAAAAACAAAAACGATGAAATAGACTATGGTAACACCAGAGACAATATTACAGACAATGATAATACAAATAATAACGATAATCAAATCATGGCACCGCCTAAGTCTCTGCCAAAAAAAGGTAAACCTAAAGGGAAAGAGAATACAGAACATAATAGGAAGTCTGTTAAAAGAGCAACAGCTGAAAATGAATCTAGCAATGCGAAAAAAGCAAAAACTGATATGAATAGTATAAGGCAAAGTGAAATTGAAAGAAATAAGGTAGAACAAAGTAAACAGAATAAGGGCGGTAAAGATAATACTAAGAGTAAAGAAAAAGTAGCTAAAAGTCTAAGCAAATCCGAAAAAGTAGCTAAAATCACAGAAAATGATACAGAGGATGATAATAATCTTAATGAACGTAACACAGAAAATATTAACAGCAAAGAAAATGAAGCTAAAAGTCAAAATACAAAAGATGGAGCTGTAATTCAAAACAACGCAAAGGAATCAGTTAAAAATATTCCGAAAGCGAAAGTAATGAAGTCTAAAAATAAAGAAGATAAACCTAAAGGGAAAGAAAATAATGATATGCAAGAAGAGAATGCCAATGATAAACAAATACAAGGCAATCAAAACATTAATGTACAAGGAAAAGCTCAGAAGAAAGTAGCTAAAGACTCTCAAAAAATAACCAGCGGCGACAAAATTTCAAAAGATGATCCTACCAAAAATGTGGAATCTGAAAATTTGGCTAACAAACAGAAGAACATCAACGCCAATTTAAAAAACGATCCCAAGTCTACGGATCCAAACCAAATAAAAGAATCGAGCAAAGAAAAAAAAGCAATTAGTTCAAATAACGATTTAAAAACGACTGAAAGTAATGCCAAACAAATCACTAATAATGTTAAATCAGTGGAAATAGATGACATTCCAATAATGTCGGTTAATAACAATAACATCGATAAAATATCCAGGAAAGACAAAATTAGTGACAAAACAGTCAAAAATCTAAAAGGTGCTTCGAAAAGTGCCAACACTAATAAAAAAGGCCCAATAAAAAATATAAACAGCGATAATAAACTCTCAAAGAATGCTGAATCAACAAATATGAGTAAAAAACTTGTGAACAAAGAAACACATGATCCAAATGTTAAAAAAAGTATTGTAAGCAAAGATACTAAATCTAATACTAAGTCTTCAGCTGACAATACTGTATCAAAAAACGACAAACATTTACAAAAAAATAGCTCGAAAAAAGCTGAAGTACAACACACTAAAAAAGGATCAAATGAAGTAAAGATCTCTGAACAACCTAAAACATCTAAAGAAATTAAAAGTTCTGCAAAACAAACAGGTACAGATAAAAATACAGGACATACTAAAGAAAAAGTTTCAACAGATGTTGATAAAAATACGGAAACCAAAGAAACTGTAAGCATTAAAAAAACCTCTATAAATAATCCAAAAATAACTGAAAATAATAATAAAAAATCAAATGAAGTTACAAAGGAAACAAACGATAAACTCTACAACGACGACACTAAAATAAAAAATATAGCCAATATTAAAAAAGCTAACACAAAAAATGGCGACGGTAAGCCAAAAATGGCATTAAAAACACTGATGCATAAAACTTGCGTTACAAAAAAAAAATCTAATAATTTTAATATTTCCGGTAAAAATAAAAACTTTAAATCTGGCAACACTGTCAAAAATATAAAAGCTGGTAAAGAAAATGATAGCGGAATAAAAATATCAAAAATTCCTATGAAGCTATCATCAAATCATGAGAGTTTGAAAAAGAAAAACCCTTTAAGAATCAGTCCAAGTAAGTAAATTACCTAAAGCGATGATGGCTCAGTGGTAACGCGGTAGGTTCGCATGCCGAAGGGCGTGGGTTCAAACCCCCAACAATGAGCTTGAGCTGCCGGTGAAGGAAAACATCGTGAGGAAACCATAGCGTGGTGGTAGGGTACTTTCCAGTACTCGGCTGGCTAGCTACCACCCTCAAGTTGAAAATCTGCCGCCTTAACATCACTTAACATCAGGTGAGCTATGGTCAAACACCTAGCCTGTCAAATATAAAAAAAAAGCTTCACAGGGCCGTTGAGACTAATCATCAAATGTCTCAAAGTAACGAGCATCAAATTAAAAAAAAAGCAAAAAGGACAGCCCTGTTGACTCATTGGGAGTATGTCTGGCTGAGCTGTAGGGCGTGGGTTCGATTCCCGCCAAGGACAAATGTTTGTTTGGTACAAACAAATGTTTGTTCTGTGTCTGGGTGTTCTGTATGTATTATAAGTATGTATTTACAAAAAAAAAAAAAGTATTTATGTATCCTATCAGTTATCTGACTTCCATCACACAAGCTCTGCTTAGTTTGGGGTCAGATGGCGCTGTGTGTGATGTGTCCTACTATATAAAAAAAAAAAAAAAAAAAAATCTAGTCTTTTAGATCTGTTGAAAGTTTTTACTTTTAGTTAAATTGTGATTTATGCTTATAGGAAGATTGCCGTCAACTTTTAAATGTTCTTCAGAATCCAATATGAAAAAGAAAAGCTATTTTACAAACATACCACGTAAGTATGTTTTTACTTACAGTCCGATATAAAAAAAACATATATCAAAGTACACTGAGAACAGTAGTTCACCTTAGCTGACGCTTAGGGTTGTCACTTTCATTTTTAGTTAAATATTATTTGCGTATTATGAGCAGCACTATAAAACTGCGCTAAACAAAATGGCCGGTAAAGTGTAAATAATAAAGTGTCCGGTGAGAGCGGGCGAATGCGAGCGGGCGTGCAGCGTACTGGAACGCGCGCGACCAAACTCACGGCAAGGCCCTGACTGCCGGCACCCGAGTCTCCCCGAGATTATGCTAGTGTGCGTGGCAGTGTGTAACGTACCTGGTACGCACGCACACATTCAAACCAGCAGCAGCTAATTTCTTTGAAGATGACCTACTGTTCTTAGTGTACTGTGCGTATACATCATCAGCCATAGGACGTCCACTGCTGGACATAGGCCTCCTCCTGGGGGGGTTTTGCCAATACTCGCCACGCTTGGCAGGCGGGTTGGCGAGCGCAGTTAGGTGTGATTGTTCAAGGAAGACGCTGCTGCCCATCTTCCGGATTACATCCCTTAGCCGACTCTTACGGCAACCACGGGTAGAGAGGGTGGGGTACAATTCTTACGCTGGTACCACCACGGTAAACTGTGCATATACCCTCATCTGTTATTTAATAAGGCAACGTAATATGGTTGGATTGAGAAGAAATAAGCTTTCATTTGATTTGATATAATATACGATTAAACAACTGATTACAGTATATTAGTAACACTTACCTGCTTGTACCTGGCAACTCGACACTTACACAGAGGGGGAAGTAGGCAGCCTGTACTTTTTCAATTCTGTCGGGTATATAAGATGTGTTCCGGCAGCCTCACTTGAGAGCCAGTTCCGTTACAGGCTAGGTTTGTTTACAATTTTCGACCACACCGTCACTTAACATCAGATGAGTTGTGGTGAAACACACTTTTTTTTTTCTCCCAGTGAAAATCCTTAATGGTTATACCACCAGCCCCGGGGAGAGCTTGGTGTTATGTGGAAATCTCCGCCAAAATGGCGGCCTACCCACTAAAAACCCTGGGGTGTTCCTTCTCCGCGCTTGTAGTTGGGGCCACGGGAACGCTTACGCACTTATCTGCAGCCCCTATAGCGCTTGTCTTTACCAGACACCATCTCGGTGAGCGTGGTGAAACACCCAGCCTCTCAACTATTAAAAAAAGGTTATGCAGTGACATCACAGGGCTGTTCAGGTTCCACCCAAAGTTAAAGTAATGAGCACCAAGCAGCGATGCCCTGGACGTTATTTTGTTACTCACAGTCCTGTATATTGCTGCAATGGTCATGCATTATCTCTTACCATCAGGAGAATGTTTTGTTTGTTTCATTACTATTTACATAAAATAAAGTATTTCAAAGTCTTGAAATACTTAGCATTCCGGTCATGTCGTCGGTCGTTTGAAGATTATCAGCTCTTTTCTAGTTGATGATGAGCATCTTCCACAGGTCTGTAGTCAAGTCATTAGTTTTACCTGGAAAGTTTTCCGTTTTTAGCGCCATTTTTCCAATATGGCGGCGCGAGCGGCAAATAGACAAGGTGGCAAAGTGAAAATTCGGAAAGAGAACGTCAAAATATATAAAATCACCAATTTTCAAAACTACCGCAAAACTTGGTAACCAGGTAATTATTTTAACATGTTTATACATTAGTATTTTTTTTTTCAGGACTATTGAAGAAACCAGAATCGAAAATATCCAAATAAACTTTGTATTGTGTGTTCAAGGTATATGTATATTAAATTATTTCCGCTTAACAGTCATTTCAGGTACAATAGTAATAAGGATTTCAATTTGACAAACTTGACAACAATTTAAAAATCTTATCTGAAACTTTACTTAATATCTAAAACTAAATTTGACATAAACTTAAAAGTTTAAACAAATTAAATAAAACACTAATTAAAATAAAAACTAAAACCTGTATTTGTATCCTCTTCTCGCTGCAGTAACCAGTTGCCGACATGTGTTTCGCCTCTACTCAAGTAATACTCAGGACGTGTCCACTCTTCGAGCGCTTGGCCGAGACTGAGTTTTATTTTGGTTAGTGTTTTGTTTAATTTGTTTTAGCTTTTAAGTTTATGTCAAATTTAGTTTTAGATATTAAGTAAAGTTTCAGATAATTTTTTTAAATTATAGTCAAGTTTTTTTTAATTGTCGTCAAGTTTTTTAAATTGTTGTCAAGTAAGTTAAATTTAAATCTTCATTACTGTTGTAACTGAAACAACTGTTAAGTGGAAATATACTAAATGAATACCTAGAACACTCAAAATTAACTTCCGCAAAGTAACGCCTGAATCAATCAATTATTTGCATTGTGTTATTGTAATAAATATTTTGAAGTTTATTAGTTGTTTGTTTGGGTATATATGTATTTTTTATGTGTAAAAGTGTAGAGAGGAATCAGTAATATTTATTGGCCATAAATAACAATTACGCTACAGGCAAGTCTCTTGTTACAAAAAAAATCTTACAATGAAATGATGCTATATAATAAATAGCTACAGGACAGTAAAATGTAAAGTGGATTGCTTTCAAAGAAATGTTTAATGGTTTCTTTAAATTCTGTATGATTTAATTCCGTAATATTCTTAGGCAATTTATTATCATTAATATTGTAGCGTGACGGCCCTGCTTTTCAACTTTACCTAATCTAGACTAGATTAGGTAAAGTTGAAAAGCATGACCAGTTTTTCTTTGTTTCGGAAGTTATATTGATGCTTATCTTTGTTCTTTGGTAAAGGAACGAGACGCTCTCCTGATAGTAAGAGACAACGCATGTCCATGACTATTGCAGCGATACACAGAATTTTGTAGTAAAACAAAGTCCAGGGCATCGCTGCTTTGGCACTCATTACTTTGAGACTAGATGGTTAGTTTCAATAGCCCTGTAATTTCGCTTCCCTGTAAGTTTGACTGTGATTTCCTTCCATGAGTTTGACTCATTTTACTTGGTTTTGTCATAATACACTTGAAAATAATTATATACTATTTGACACTGATTACATATTCACAACGTACATAATACAAAAGGGAAATAATCCTAATAAATCCCTAATCCTAACTTTGGCCAGAAACATTGAATTTTAAAAAGCGCGCGCGTGTCTTTTTCAAAAACTAATGTCTGATGACAGATTCAAAACAGTGCTGCCAATTTTAGCCAAGAAGAGGTACCGAAGTAATATACCGAATTGTGTTAAATTAATTTGAAGTTTTATTCTATTCAATAATTGTTGTTTTTACAATTACCTAATTCCTATTGGCAGTATATAAAACATTATTGCACATAAATGAAATTCTATAGAGACATGTCAAATAATCGATATTAATTCAATACTAGTGATGTTACTAAAAATTTTGATTGAGCAAAAAATATTTTTGAACAGTATTAAAATGTGGGTCCTGGATCCCACATTCGGAGGATTCCTGTATATAAAGAGATTCAGTGCCTTCTGTAACTAAAAAAATACAGACGAACAATATTTGAGCTTAAGTATCTAGGACAATATTTCCCCAAACATACTACTTCCATTTGTATTTATTTATACTTGTTTCTGTGTTGGTGTACTTGTATAAATAAAGATTTCAACCACATTTCATTTACCGTGGTAACATAAGGTATAACTGGTACAAAATACTTTAGCATTTAGTACTCCTATTGTATCCTATTGTATGTATTGTATGCGAGTGAATCGGTTTCTTCTAGGCGAGCGTGCTCCACCGTAGGCCGCATCTTCGCTTATCATCAGGTGAGATGGCGGTCAAACGCAAGCCTATGTTATAAAAAAAAAAAAAAAAAAAAATATAATTATGAAAGTTGTGAGTATGTAATATACAAACATTCAACAACTATCTTCTTATAATTATTTTTTTGTGATATCAGTACAATATCCTGGTATTATAGTTCAGCCCCATATATTTACTAGTTATTAAAAAGAAAAAAATCGCCGTGTACCGAATCAATAGTCATGGACAGAGTCGTGTACGTGTAGGTACATTTTTGAACAATAAGAAGTCCGGATTTCCACATTTCAAGCTTTCACTTAACGTAAGGAATTCTTTAATCCTTTTGCCATCGAGCGGTGTAATTACTTATCAAAGGTAGATGTAGCCCCAAATTATATCTCCCAAATTTGTTACCAACTGTTTTTTGAGTTACCTCTTACTATGGTAGAAAATTAAAAATGGTATTTAAAGTAAAAAAAATTGTATCAAACATTTGTATCTTTACAACCCTTTTACGACAGCATGTCGACAATTTCGTTTAAGTTAAAATTCTATTAACACTTATTTCCCCAAAAATAATACTAAATCTTTTGCGATAAAATTACAAGTACATTCACGCAGATGCGTGTGTCTTTATAATTTTAAAACTATTGACGATGGCAGGATTCAGTGGGTTCAACCTTATCTCGAGGACCTGTATGGTAAATAATGGATGATGGAAATGATGGAGTGTAAAACAAAACATCGCTACAAAGTTGGTACAAAAGTAAATATAGTTTATTAAATAACTCAATAGCCACGATGCTGCTAACAATTATATTTTAATCATTTATATAATAATTATATTGATCATAAAATAACATGATTACTTTGATTAGTCATAATTATGTAATGAGTACGTAAAACATATCCTTATACTTAATCTATATAAATATACCTGGGCGTCCGAGCTTAGCTCGATATACGCATAATTTGAAATAAACTCTGAAAAAATGCGTCTTTCTATAATTGAGACCGAACTAGATCCGTAGACCCCAAAACCCCCGTATAACAAATCGTTAAAACTGATCTTGAGGTTTCAAAACATATATTAATGGTATATCTTAAAAGTAGCGGCTATAATACACCTTTGTGTACAAAAACATGCCTTGTGTCTACTGTTTGGATTATAGGATCTCAAAATTGTTTAAAGGTATGTAACTGTCTCACATTATGTAATTTTTGTGACTTGTTGTAAGTGCCAATTCGAGCTAGGTCTCATTGGAAAAAACCTTTTTGCCAAGTTTTAAACTATATTGAATATGTTGTTTGAAATTTCAAAGAAGAGCTTTGAAATATTACAAAATGTTTCAATTATTATTGTATTACTAAATTTATGTCATAAGGGATTTATTGACGTGCCTCAATGTCCCATCTACTGAGATGATAATGCACGTCAATAATTCCCTAGTCAAAGAGATCCCCTCCCCCATTTGATACTTTGAGATACAAACATTGCTTATTTTTAATTTAATAGTATATACGTCTTGATATATTCATATCGTTTTCATTATATTCTACAAGCGAATATGCTTGATGATTTTGCGCTTATTATTTCCTTATCAAAGGTATAATTTGATCCAAAGGCTTACAATTCTTGTCCATCCATTTTACAAACTCATTTTTATTATATAAGTTCCGAGCTGTTGTACATTGTAACAACATTAAGCAATCACCTTCTGCTCTATGAGCGTTATCTGGTTCTTTTCCAAGTAGTCTTTTATAAATATCAGTTAACTTATAACTTAATTTGATATTTTTGATTTTGTCTTTCTTTGGCTTTGTTTTTTTGTTTTTTGAGTTGTTATCATCCGATTTACACGATATATCAGATAAAGATGAGCATAAATTATCTATTTCTTGCAAATCTGCAGGAGTGACATTCAGTTCTGGCCATTCATCTTCGTCATCAGTGAATTCGGGATCAATTATTTCCTGCTGCACAGGTTTTGGTGGCGGAGTATAAGCTGCATATAGTTGTTTAAAATATGGCAATGAATCGCCGCATAACAGATCATTTGGTAATCTTACATTCGCGTCCACACACTCTGCTAGCAATATTTTGTAGTCAAATGAGTTACCATTATGTGCTACGAGACATACAGGTTTGTTCAGACCTTCCAAAAAAGTCTTTATGGTATTAAATTTTTCTTTGAATGTGGGTGAATACTTAAGCATATCATTAGTTAAACCAGTGATTGCTGCCGAATATATAGTCTTTTGTGGATTGAACAGTAAAGTTAGCTTACTAACTGGCGGAACAGTGTTTATATTTCGTTTGATATCACTTCTGGTTATTGCAACAAAACTAAGTTCAATGATTTTGGTACGATTACGTTCTTGAAATGGCAACCCTGTTGTTTCAATGTCAAAAAATACAAAAGTAGAAATGCAAACCATTTTTTTATAATAAGGTTATATTTCAATAAAACCTTAAACTTTGTAGAGATGATCGAAGTTGTAGAGTATAATGTTTTAATAAGATTTTTAGGTGTCTGCAGAAAAGGGGAGAGTGTGGTTTTGCATTAGTTCACTTGGTCTATTCGGTGTAGTTTTTTTCACTTTATCAAAATCTTGGAATATAATTCAGCTTTGAACCATAGCGGTTTGTTGGCATCTACATTACTATAGTCCGCCAACTAAGTAGGTATTATGATTAATTTGTCTTATTAATTCACTTCACTTGTTTTATACAAACTTAAACTCTTTTTGACACTTGTGACTTGTGTCTGCACAAGAATTACTAATGAATCATGTTATGAATTTTTGATGACAGCGTAAAAATCATTTCACAGATAAACACGATATTGTTTTATGGAACTTTTTTTTCTAGTTAGCTAATTATGTAAAAAATGGTAGAGCTGTGTAAAAGCGTGGGAAAGTTAAGTAATTCTATTGGTACATTGTGTTTCTGTGATGTTTTCAAAAATATATATCTAACACGCCTTGAACGTGACTGAATTAGTTTGCGTAATTGAGACATAATTAACTTAATAATACTTAAAATAATGTAACGATTAATTGAAATAATGGCTGACAGAATATATATGAAGTGGTATGTCGAAAATTAAGGAAAGAAGTTCAAAACTTTTTTTCTTGTTTGTTTTTGGCATGACAGTTCGGCATTCTGCCAGTCAGTCAATTTATAATTGTCACTAATAATGTATAAGGAAACGGCTCTTCACTTTTTGGATTTTAGAATCTTGTATCTGTCGCAGGCAATTTGTATGAACCCGCTTTTTACAAACGGCGTCATCCGTTTAAAACAATCGCAGTATTCAAATATACCGAAGGCAAATTGTAAATTGGCTTGTCGCTATATAAAATGCCACAACATTAGATGGACAATTAAAATGCCGCGGGGCATTTTATAAACAGCTAATTGAAGTATTCCTGCTTATTTAATATTGTTTTGTATGTAATGTCATCAGTTCAAATGTTGTTTTTGTCAAGTACTTTAATATTTGAATTACTTGAAAATTACTTAACGAAGTATTAATTAACTCTTATCGTATTGATAGGTAGGTACCTAATTGCTAGAATAAAGTGTGACCTGTGTTTTATGATAGTCACTCTACAATAAAAAGCAATGTTAAAATCAAACTTTCGCTAAGCGTTTTGGTCAAAAGTCAGATCCAAAAGGCAGTGATTATTGAAATTGTCAGGAAGTTATAAGAAACCAATCAGGAGGAAATAAAATATTGAATAATAATAATAATAATTTCCTTTAATACTTAGGCTCGCTTAAATACTTAGTATAAAATGATTTAAATACACGATATTAACAAATATTCTATAAAATTCTTCCAAAAATATACACGAGTACCTACTATCTATAAATAATAGTTGTGAATATGTAACTTCAGTAGATACTAAAACATCACCAAAGAAATGATATCTATATTATTTTAATAATATTTGAAGTTTTATCAAAATTCTTTTGAAAACATGCTTGTAAACCAATAAACAATATATTTTATGTGTTGGCACTTCTCAACAAACCATTTACTTAATTATGAACTTACTTTTGTCAACATAATAAAGAAAATTAAATTATGCTATTGCTGAGAGCGGGTCTGTAATCATTGTGAGAAAGATAAAGCCATAGTCAACATTGGCCAAGAGTGGGTTGGCAAACTTCACACATCTTCGAGAACATTTAGAAACTGGTAGCTTTGAAAAGGCAGATATACGTGCTTGAAAGCAGGACTTCCAGATTGGCTCACGGATGATCTCCCAACTTGACTACTATAGCTTTAAATTATATAACTTAATCAAATTAAAAAAAAAATCTCTAACCTCAAGCATCGACTGTACATAATTGATAGTGTACATATGTAACGCTTTTAAATTTGGTAGGTTAGTATATTTCTTATCTGAATGTTGGTACAAAGTACGTTCATAATTCATTAATCTCGTTGTTCGATGTCCACTGGAACTAATTATCTTTGTAAAAATAGATTTTACCTCGCACTAAATATCCGATCCAATTTTTTTTAAATAAGGTTTAGGGTACTGTACTGGTAACTTTTGCCCTAAAGTGCATAGTTTCTGAGATATAGGCGAAAAACTTTTTTTCAAGATGGCGCTTGAAGCTCCACCTAGATCTGTGAGCATTTTATGATTTTATGCTCAGTAAGGGACCCTAAACATTATAAAAATTAAATTGGATCGGAATTTTAGTGCGAGGTTGACAAAAAAACGGCTATTTATCTGGCTTATCTACTAATCGATTTATGATTATATTTTATTGGGATCAATGAGCTGTCAAAACAGTGCCAACTTAACAAACAAACGAGATAGCACTACTTTCATTGGAGTTGGTTGATTTGTACCAAAGTATACTGAGAAAAGTAGTTCATCTAAGGCCGGTCGGCGAGGTAATAGCCTACTCTTGCGTTGACGCTTAGAGTTGTTACTTTTATTTTTAGTTAAATATTATTTGCGTATTATGAGCGGCACTATAAAACTGCGCTAAATAAAATGGCCGGTAAAGTGTAAATAATAAAGTGTCCGGTGAGAGCGGGCGAATGCGAGCGGGCGTGCGGCGTACTGGAACGCGCGCGATCAAACTCACGGCAAGGCCCGGACTGCCGGCACCCGAGTCTCCCCGAGATTATGCTAATGTGTGCGTGGCAGTGTGTACGTACACGGCGCCCGGTACGCAAGCACACATTCAAACCGGACGTGAATTCTGTGAAGATGACCTACTGTTCTTAGTGTAATGTGTTTGTACCTAGCATATTGTATGCATAGATAACATAACTTATATTTTATTATTGTATGATAAGTTTTCTTGATAAGCAATCATTAATTTAGAATAATATGTTAAAAGGGTAGTTTCTATGAGTATCACCCATTCTGAAACAAAAAAGAAGATAAATATATAGCCCTGTATAGCAAATAACTCTGTATAGCAAATAACCCTGTATAACAAGTAACCCTCTATAACTAGTAACCCTATATAACAAGTAACCCTGTATAGCAAATAACCCTGTATAGCAAATAACCCTGTATAGCAAATAACCCTGTATAGCAAGTAACCCTGTATAGTAAATATCTAGTGCCTCTAATTCAAGGTTTAGTTCCATAGACATCAATGAAAAACTTGTTATACCGAGGCTGAACAAAACCACTACTTACTTACCAATGAAGCAGTAGTTTACAACTTACCCTTTGAAAATAAACATCCTCTTGTTTCTATTGAGTGCATTTAACGCATCAACTTGTGCGGTAGTAATGTGCACACGACTTGCGAGCAAGTTTTCGTAGAGATGGCGAGCGGAGGACGCCTTAACTACCACGTTGTGATGATTTTCTAGTTGGTAGCTGGAATAAATAAGAAATACTTTAAAAAAAATTTTTTACTTTCATGTTAACCAAGAAAACTAAAATATCTTCTATATTTCGTTACACACAAGCTAACAAAGTAAAATAAAACATTTTTATTTTTGGTTATTCACAAGCTAACCAAGTTAACTAAAATACTTTCCAAGTATATTTGGTTACCCATAAGCTAACCAACTAAATGAAATATCTTCCACATTTGGTTACCTACAATTTAACCACATAATCTAAATCTGTATTTGATTACCTACAAATTCATCAAGTTAACTAAAATATCTTTTAAATTTGGTTACCTAAAAGCTAACCAAGAAAACTAAAATATCTTCTGTATTTGGTTAGCTATCCACAAGCTAACCAAGTAAAATAAAATACTTTCCAAGTATATTTGGTTACCCATAAGCTAACCAAGTAAATTAAATATCTTCTACATTTGGTTAACCACATAAACTAAATCTGTATTTATTTTTTGGCTGACATGCTTGGTGTTTGACCACAACTCACCTGATGTTAAGTGATGGTGTGGTTGGAGATGGTAAAGCGCACCTAGCCTGGAATGGAACTGGCTCTCAAGTGAGGCTGCCGGAACACACTGTTAGATGCTTGGCGACAGATTTTCAACTTGAGGGTGGTAGCTAGCCAGCCAAGTACTAGAAAGTACCCTACCACCACGCAAAACCTACATATGGTATGGTTACCTACAAATTCACTAAAATATCTTTTACATTTGATTACCTAAAAGCTGACCAAGAAAACTAAAATATCTTCTATATTTGGTTACTTAGAAAACTAACTAAAATACCTAAAAAACTAGAATATAGCGTTACCTGATGAGCAGCTGTCCTGGGGTGATTCCCAACCCAGAAGCCATAACCTTCACCAGGGCATCATCGATCACTGCTGGTTGATCGCTCTTCAGTTCAGGAGGAGTTCCTTTGGAACCCAACGCTCCGAAACAGCTGAGGGCTACGTTGCGTTCTGAGCAGAACTGGTCCAAACGCTGCTGCGTGAGGTAGGGATGACATTCCACCTGAAAAATCAACAAATTCCATGTACCCAGAAGATAAAATAAGAACAAAGAATTATTGTACAAGACGGCCAACAATCTGCGTTATTGCTCTGTAGATGACTTTTGTACATTATATAGAATACTACTGCTCAGTGTGCTTTAGCAGTAGTGTGTAAACATTACTGTGTTCCAAATTGAAGTGTGTTTTTGTAGCGATGATAGCTCAGTGGTTAGCGCGGTCGGTTCGCATGCCGAAGGGTGTGGGTTCAAACCCCAACAATGAGCTTGAGCTGCCGGTGAAGGAAAACATCGTGAGGAAACCATAGCGTGGTGGTAGGGTACTTTCTAGTACTCGGCTGGCAAGCTACCACCCTCAAGTTGAAAATCTGCCGCCAAGCATCTAACGGTGTGTTCCGGCAGCCTCACTTGAGAGCCAGTTCTATTCTAGGCTAGGTGTGCTTTACCATCTTCGACCACACCGTCACTTAACATCAGGTGAGTTGTGGTCAAACACCAAGCCTGTAAGCCATAAAAAAAATTGTACTGCAGCTACTGAAATTGTCAAATTGTTGTGAATTGTGAAATTGTTGAATTGTTGTGAAATTGTTGAATTGGCTGTCGAGACTAACCATCCGTTTTGTTACTCAAAGTTCTGTGTATCGCTGCAATGGTCTTGCACAGGCGTTATCTCTTACTATCAGAAGAGTGTCTTGTTCATTACTTTTTTTTCAGCCACTAGTGTCTGCTGGTCAAAGGCTTCCCTTTCCTCCTTCCAGACTGCCCGGTCTTAGGCTTTGGTGGTCCAGTAACTGTAGTGACGATTTAGTTCGTCACACCTTCACATAAATTTTGGTATCCAATGTGGTGACCTTTGTTCAGCGGTCATTTGACATGGTCATCATCAGCCATAGGACGTCTACTGCTGGACATATGCCTCCTCCTGGGGGGGTTTTGCCAATACTCGTCACGCTTGGCAGGCGGGTTGGCGAGCGCAGTTAGGTGTGATTGTTCAAGGAAGACGCTGCTGCCCATCTTCCGGATTACATCCCTTAGCCGACTCTTACGGCAACCACGGGTAGAGAGGGTGGGGTACTATTCTTACGCCGGCACCATCACGGCACAGTAAGGTTTAAATAAATAAAATTATAACGGCGACAAGTAATAGTTAGTACTATGCTAAAGAATTGTTTTTTTACCTGGTTAACAACAGGCTTATCTCGCCCCCTTTCCAATATACGTTGAATTTGCACCGAGTTGAAATTACTGACGCCTATACCTCGTGCTAAACCCTGAAAAATATAATATGATATTAGTTACACCAAAGTAGTACAGACAAAGCCTACTATAAGGTGGCTCATTACGTGGAAGACAGGAATATATGGTTGTAGTAGCTTCTCTCTGCACTTGCATCCCCCTGGCTAAGTGACAATTGTAGTAAGCATAATGTATGTATTAATATTTATAACTGTAAACTGTAACCTAATATGAAAAGAAAGATCCACAAAAAAAATGCCTTGCTGAGTTTCTTGCCGGAGTCTTCTCAGTTGAAGTGTAATTACGAGCCGGTGGTAGATTCAAACATGTAACTTAACGTTCATAAGTGCCTTATTAGAGCCTAAACTGAATAAATGACTTTTTGATTTTGATTTTGACCAATACGATAAAAATAAGTGTCGTGCACATCGTATTCACGTGAACACGTGTACATTTTTGAACACAAAAAACTCCTTCGTGTTGCTATGTTTCAAGTCCTGAGACGACGTAATAAACTCTTTTTAAAAAATAAATCCTTCAGCTATCGAGTGCAAAGTAAGTAAAAGATTTATTAACGTCTTCGCGATAAATAGGCGACGCAAGTGGGAAGAGGCGGCGCGGCGGGGGCGGGGGACGCTTGCCGGCGATCACTACGTGAGTGCCGGCCGAGCAGGCGGGGTTAGCACGTCAATGTCATTGTCTTCTGTCGTGTAGGTAGGTGTTCATGTTCAAATTTAATAATTAATGATTTTTGAAGTTTTCGTGTGTCTTAGATTTGATGTGCAATGTGAATGTTGGCACCTTCGCTAAGGTGCCAACAAAAAAACCGGCCAAGTGCGAGTCGGACTCGCGTACCGTGGGTATATAAGTAAAAGTTATGGTATTTTTTAATGGTAATTCATGCTTTTCGCAATTTTTCCTTTATCTGTGCTATTAGACGTTGCTTCGTACCAAATTTCAAGATTCTGAGTTCACGGGAAGTACCCTGTAGGCTTAGATTCCCTTGCGAGTGTCGAAAATTTGCAGCATAAACGGCTGTATCTTTTGATTGCGTTGGCTTGTAAGTTTGATTATTTCACAGCTCCAAGGGACAGTAGACCTGAGTATTTGATATGAATTTCAGCTTGATACCTCTACGCGTTCCTGAGAAAAAGGGTCTTGACAGACAGACAGACGGACAACAAAGTGATCCTATATGGGTTTCGTTTTTTTCCTTTTGAGGTACGGAACCCTAAAAAGGTCGATGGAAGATTTGTTCGAAGATGCGATTTCGACATCCCTGCACGCGCCGTGTGCTGAACCTGCGTGAATCAACGCTAGAAGGGAAGACGTTTCCACTTACTCGGGGCCGCGCGCTCCAACTACTTTGCCCCGAGTTAGTTATCAGCAATTTTCTGAATTTCCTCCCGCTATGGAAATTAATTTAAACACAAATATTCACGTCAAAAAAGTTATCTATGATATCACCTTATCTATGCGTTGGACTAACCTTGTTTAACACTAATTCCATGCCATACCAAGCATCTAGATAGTCGGCCTCCGAGTATTGGAGTACAGTCGCAATTTTCGGAATCGGGGCGCCACCCTCCTGCAAAAGACAAATTGAATTTTTTAAGTTTTCTAATACTTAGTAGAAGGTTCTTACAGCAAAATAAAATTTAAAAAACTAGCGCAGAACACTGGAAAATTTCAGATTTTGTTTCAATGACTTTCACGCAGACGGTGTCGTTGCTACTAGAATATAAAAGAAAATCTCAGTAAGTAGATAAACGCAGTGCCGGATTTACATATTTGCCGCCAGTAGGCTATTCAATTTTTGCCGCCCCTACTAACCACTGCAACTCAATACCCTAGCTTACAATCATATTAACAGTTTGTTTGTCAATGAAATTGCAAGTTTATGATTAGTGCTAATACATCATAATTATCATAATTACATCAGCTTTTTCCAGTAATATTTATTTAAAAAAATAGGTTAAAATTACTGAATTTAAATTGTAATATAGACGTTGGAATATTCGGTGTTTTCGAGACTTTTCTCCGTGTACTCGTGTATAATAATGTTTTTTTTTCTTTCTGAAAAGTTAAATAAAATTTTGAGCCATATTTGCCGCCCCTAAAATTTGCCGCCCTAGGCGTTAGCCTACTCAGCCTGCTGGTAAATCCGCCACTGGATAAATTTCACATTTCGTATCGATGATAGCTCTGTGGTTAGCGGGGACGGTTCACACGCGTGAGTTCAAACCCCAACAACGAGCTTGATCTGCCGGTGAAACGTCATGAGGAAACCATAGCGTGGTGATAGGATACTGTCTAGTACTCGGCTGGCTAGCTACCACCTTCAAGTTGAAAATATAAATAATGATTTTTTCAGCCTTACCTTAAAAGACATAGGGTTGTGTATGAGGAACAGGTCGAAGTAATCTAAGCCCATAACTTCCAGTGAAGCTCTGCAAGCTCCTTCCACCAGATTTGTGCGATGGAATGTGCTCCACAATTTGGATATTATAAATAGTTCTTCTCTGAAAAAGTATTAAAACAAACAGCCCTGTTGGCTCATTGGGCCTCATTGGGAGTATGTCTGGCTGAGCTGTAGGGCGTGGGTTCGATTCCCGCCAAGGACAAATGTTTGTTTGATATAAACAAATGTTTGTTCTGTGTCTGGGTGTTCTGTATGTATTATAAGTATGTATTTACAAAAAAAAAGTATTTACGTATCCTATCAGTTATCTGACTTCCATCACACAAGCTCTGCTTAGTATGGGGTCAGATGGCGCTGTGTGTAATGTGTCCTACAATATATTTAAATAAGTTCGAAGGAACGCGATTTTTTTTTTTTTTTTTTTTTATGTAACAATAATGAAACGATCGAGACGCTCTCCTGATGTTAAGAGATAACGCCTGTCCGTGACCATTGCAGCGATACACAGAACTTTGAGTAGCAAAACAAAGTCCAGGGCATCGCTGCCTTGGCGCTCATTACTTTGAGACTAGATGGTTAGTCTCAACAGCCCTGTAATTTCGCTAGCTGCAGTACCCTTCAAACCGGAACACAGTAATGTTTACACACTACTGCTTGGCGTCAGAATATCTGGTACTGCGGTGGTACCTACTTAGACGACCTACCGCTAAGGAAATCTACCACCAAATAAATATTACAACAATATAAATTCGACTAGATGGCACAACTTAAGCAGGAGGTCGTATCAAATATCCTGCCACCATGCAGAAGTGTGTTAACGTTTTGTAGCGATAATTCCGTGAGCGTGGGTTCAAACCCCAACAATGAGCTTGAGCTGCCGGTGAAGGGAAACATCGTGAGGAAACCATAGCGTGGTGGTAAGGTACTTTCTAGTACTCGGCTGGCTAGCTACCACCCTCAAGTTGAAAATCTGCCGCCAAGCATCTAACGGTGTGTTCATGCAGCCTCACTCGAGAGCCGTTTTATTCCAGTGTGCTTTACCATCTCCGACCACACCGTCACTTAACAGCAGGTGAGTTGTGGTCAAACACCTAACCTGTCACCCATAAAAAAATCTTGCACCTTTGCATTCTCCCCAGAGTTGATATAACTCACCGTTTAACAGTTCCATCATCAATTTTGGCCTTTATTGCTTCTCCAACTTCCCTCTCGTTCCCGTATATGAAAGCCGTGTCTATTGCCCGGTACCCTAGATCAATCGCCGCGGTAACGATGTGGTAAACAAGACGGGGGTCAAGCTGGAAAGAGACAGAAGATTATCATCATTAAGTACTAGTCAAAGTCAAAGCCAAAGCCAAAGCCAAAGTCAAAGCCAAAGCCAAAGCCAAAGCCAAAGCCAAAGCCAAAGCCAAAGCCAAGGCCAAGGCCAAAGCCAAAGCCAAAGCCAAAGCCAAAGCTAACGCCAAAGCCAAAGCCGAAGTCAGTTGTTTTATTTGCATGACAACAAATGCACAAGATCTTAAATGTAATTATGTGCGTCCATTGTCAACCATCACAGTGTGCAAATTTATATAAGGATTAAAATATGAATTTATTATTAACTATTTTTCTACACAAAATAGCCTAATGGCACAAATTTTATGCTACTGCGTCAGTTTTTTATATCGGACTAGGCATGCGTTTGTCCTCAATTTCACCTGATGGAAACGACGATGTCGCCGAAGATGGAGCAAGTTTTTCTTGAACAACCCCGGGTTGTACTTACTGTTTGTCTTGTTGATTATTTTTGTGTCCCAAAAAAGTGTTGTCTTGCTTTTAGGCGAGCATGCTCCATTGTAGATCGCATTTTCGCTTAACATCAAGTGAGATGACGATCAAACTCAAGCAAAGTTTTCAAGGAATATATGTCAGTTTCTTTATTCCACCATAACTATTAAATTCTTAAACAGATTTGGATGCATGGATATCATTAGAATCTTTATATCATCATAAGTGACACTGGCTATTAATTCTTTTTGAAAAAATATTTTATTGCTGGCGCTTGTTTTTTTTTAATTTCCTTAATAAAGCTTGTTCTAATTACATTGTAAAAACATCTTACCAAGGCTGTGCCAAGAGCTATCGCAGGCATTTTCATCCCATTAGCGAGATGGATCTCCGGTAAATTGTCAACCGTACCATATTTAGTATTAGCATCACTTAACTCTTCTATTTTACTTTTAATATATTCTTCATCATTCTTCTTATTAGATTCTTCTTCGACGATGTTTGCTGCCCCTTCTATGACACTCTTCCCTCGTTGTAATTCTAATATGCTTGATTTAGAAATTTCTGTTTTGGTTAAATGTGCTGTTCTGGAAATTATCTTTTTTTCTGTTTCTGGTTCAGTTTGCATGGTGTGTTTAAATACACGGAGGGTAACCGGAGATTCGCCTCTCGAAGGAGTGGCTTTGCCCTGAAAACAAGTTGTTTTATCTATAATAATGATTGCTGGGATAAAAGTTATGAGACGAACGAGACGCTCTGCTGATGTGAAGAGATAACGCATGTCCATCATCATTGCAGAGATATATAGAACTTTGAGTAATAAAGCAAAGTCCAGGGCATCGCTGATTTGACTTTCATTAATTTGAGATATTCGATTCTTTAAACGAAGACGGCAAATAACTGTAAAACAGGTACCTTCCAAGACAAAGAATTAAGTAAAGTTTCGGATAAGTTTTTTAAATTGTTGTCAAGTTAGTTAAATTTAAATCCTATTCACTATTGTAACAGAATCGTTTTTTTTTTTATGGCTGACACGCTAGTTGTTTGACCACAGCTCACCTGATGTTGAGTGACGGTGTAGTCGAAGATGGTAAAGCACACCTAGCCTGGAATAGAACTGGCTCTCAAGTGAGGATGCCGGAACACACCGTTAGATGCTTGGAGGCAGATTTTCAACTTGAGGGTGGTAGCTAGCCAGCCGAGTACTAGAAAGTACCCTACCACCACGCTATGGTTTCCTCACGATGTTTTCCTTCACCGGCAGCTCCAGTTCATTATTGGGGTTTGAACCCACGCCCTTCGGCATGCGAACCTACCGCGCTAACCACTGAACCATCATCGCTACAAAAAACATTGTTATGCAGAAATAAACTAAATATATACCTTGAACACTTGACGCCTTTCGTCACATAACTTTTACATTTAAAAAAAAAGTATTACAAAAAAATTGCGCTGTCAGTCGGCTGTCAAATTTTCTATATACTTACCGAAATGTACAAAAACAGGCGTCGAACTAATCAATGATACAGTTATTTTTATAACTTTGTAATCATTAAGTAAAGTTTGACAAGAAGAACAAACAAATTCCTTAAGTATTTAGAAAACATTAGGGCGTTGATTTACTGGTGGACTGATTAGCTTGTTATTGTATTTCCAATACTACAGCGTAGTGTTTGATCTGAGACTACAGCTATCTCTATTTTCCGTCAGTCCCGATTAGTGTTGTCAAACTCCAGTCTAGGAGTCAAGGAATAAAAAAGTTGAAAGAGTTTCTGATGCTTAATCTTTACATGGTATATAAAACAAAGTCGCTTCCGCTAAGCTAAAGTACGCTTAGATCTTTTAAACAACGCAACGGATTTTGATGCAGTTTCCATCAATAGACAGATTGATTCAAGAGGAAGGATTATATGTATAATACATGCATATGCACTAGATTAGTATCTACATTGTACCCGTGCAAAGCCGGGGCGGTTCGCTAGCCTCTACATAGTAAAAAACAAAGTCGCTTCCCGCCGTCTGTACGCTTAGATCATTTAAACTACCCAACGGATTTTAATGCGGCTTCCATCAATAGACAGAGTGGTTCAAGAGAAAGGTTTATATGTATAAGACATGAATATGCACTACATTAGTGTCTACATTGTATGATATGTCATTTAAATATTTGTTTTACTATAATCAATATAAAGCTATCTTGAAAACAATTAAGGAGTTATGCACATTTAAAAGTTTAAAAGCCATTTACTGTAAAATTGTGATTTTTGAGATGTCACACTGTCTTCGCAAGTGGAAGAAATATTCACTATGTGAATTTAAACACTTGTCTATCTGCGTGTATATCTACCATTGCTAATAACTTACCTCAAACAATGCTATCTTCTCCGATACCGACCTCTTCCTCGGCAATTCTTTTTTATTTATCACTTCTCTCCTCTCCAGTTCTGTTCTGTCCACAGACTTCATTCTTAAAATCATATTATTCACTTTTCCTTTAACTGCATCTCCTAAATCTAACTCTGCTAATGATTTCGCCCTTTTGAAATCTTCTTCTTGTCTTAATCTTAGCTTTATCTGATCAGTGTCACGTGAAAACACGTCATCTAAGCTTTTATAGTCATTTACTATTTCAAAATCATCATAAACTTCACTGTTCACAGTGTCAGCGTGTGAAATTTGAGTAGATAGGGATTGGTTTTCCGTTGGAGTGATTTGTGCAATTTCAAGAACTTTTATTGGAGTATCAATAACAATCTTTTGTTCGATATTGCTTACAGTCCTTTTAATTGAATTTCTATTTGGTTCTTGTTTAGCTTCAAAACTTCTTAACAATTGACTAACAGGTTTAAACCCTGGTATAACTACAGGTGGTTGTAGTTCTTTAGTAATGCTCAATCGCGTTGGGCTCAAACCTTTATTGCTTACTTCTTTAAATTCAAATTTATCTGCGCTGATTTTCGGTGTAGCTATATCGCTATTGTAGCTAAATTCTCTTGAAACTCTCAAATTTGTTGGATTTACAACATCGTTTTTGAATGTGGATTTGTCTGCTTTGGGTCTTGGAGATACAGAGTTGCTGGTAATGCTTGAATCGTTTATGGATTCTACATTGATTTGAGGAATAATATATTCTATTGCTTTCTTATTAAGTGTTTCTATAGTTTGTGTGGAATATACTTCTGTTGCCTTTTCCTTAGTTATTTTATTTTCGATTTGAATCTTATTTTCAGCAGCATAGTGCACAGTGTTAGGGCTTGTAACTGTAACAGATTCATCTCTTACAATAGTAGCAGCATCATTTTTCAAAGGAACTTCGTTTTTATCATCAGTGTCGTTAAGATGTATATCTGCTGATGAAGATTTGAAAACTTCTTCGACAATTAAAGGTGTGTGAACATGAACATGTTCTAACTTTTGCCATTCTTTTGTGATTAGCTTTGGTAATTTGGTTTCTTTTTTTGGCACTTTAGTCAGTATTTGTTCTTCAGGTTTTCTCTAAAAAGAAACTTCGTGTTACACATAAAAGTTTGATTTTTTAATACCTTTTTACGTGTATTGTTTTAACGCATAATTCAAAAATTATATTTGACCACAACTTCACCAGATAGAAAACAAAAAAAGGACTCAGGAGGATGTAAAAAACTAAAAGGTTAAGCTGAAAAAAGTAGTAAATAGGTAGTAGTAGTTAACAGGTTAGTTTTTATCTATCTATCCTTATTCTTGTTACTTACAGTTACAGAGATCCTTACAAGTTATTCTACCTAAACGATAAAAAATGACAAGAAACTAGACATCACTGTAGTTTGCAAACGAACAGTTTAAAAACGTTTTATTGACTTACCTCAAACATAGCAATTTTTGACAAAACCGATTTCTTCTTTTTTAGCTCATTAATAGATTCTCTCTGATTTCTCTCTGTTTCTATTACTTCTCTAGAATCTATTTTATCAATTAGGCTTTCGACTTTACTTCTTAATTGTTTACATTCATCTATTTTTGTCTCTTTTTCTTTTATAGGCTCCACTGTTTTTTTTTTATCTATGTTTATAGACTCCACGGATTCAACTATATCCTTACTTTTAAATTCTTGATGTCCGAAATTACTATCAACATTTTCACTTTTAGTTTTGATTTCATTTATAGTTTCGGACACATTTGTTGCTTCTTTTGTATTCAACACATTTATTTCATGAGTTTTTATATCTGAAGTAGAAGTTTCATTTTTTATGGAAGATATTTCTTCATTTTTAGATATGTATGAAAGTACAGTTTTGACTTCCGTAGTTTTGGCTGTTTCGTTTGTTTCAGAATACTCGTGTGTATATGAATCAAAAACTGGAATACCGATTTGGATGGAACCTTTCATTATATCTTCTTCTGTAATGTAATGGTGTTTGTTTTGTTTCTTATCATTACTTTCATTGGTGGATACTTCTTTAATAGTAGTGGTTTTTACTACACTAGAAGAAGCAACATTTTCTTGTTCATTTTCTAAAGAAGTTGATACAGTTTTCGTCGACTGCTTCGTTATTTCTGTTTTAAAATTTGGAGAAGTTATGACCTCATGCTGAGTTTCTATTTCAGTTTTGATATCAACTTTTGGAGATGCTTTCTGTGAATTATTATTTTTATTATCATCACCATATGTATCAATATTTACTTGTTCTTTCTTTAGTTCTTTTTCAAGAGCTTCTCTGAAATTTTCATCCTTGTTCATACTATGCCTTAATCTTAATTTATCTCTAGCTGCAATTATCTTGCTTGTTCTCTCAGCTTGAGCACTTAATTCAGTTTCTTGCTGACTTCTTCGTTTCAAGAGCGGTAATTTAGATCTTCTTATTACTTCTACATCTATAGGCTCCACTTTATGCTCATCATAGTCATGTATAATTTCTTCGAATTTACTTTCCAATTTTTCGGGATCTTCAACTTTAGGGTTCAATAAACTTTCATCCATAACTATTTCCGTCGATGTGTTATTTACTATTTCTGCGTAAATTTTATCAAACTCATCTTCTGGTTCAATAACTGTTTCTGTTTTTGTCACCGTAGTTTCCACACGTTTTTCCATAATATTAGGCTCTGTTGTTTCTTCTGTGACAATAGTTTTAGTAATTACAGGTTCGGTTGAATTAGTTTTGGTCAGAGTTTTAGTAATTATTGTTTCTTTTTTAACTGTTGTCGGTGGGATCTTATTTTCTTTGACAGGTTTTGGAATGGATGATCTTCGTACTGGAATATGTGACTGAAATAATGAAACAAACTACATCAATAAAAAATATAGTTTTGAATTTTGCTAGTATGAACAACACGAAGTAAAGGAGTGGAAAGGAAGAGAATTAAGGTGTTTTCTATCAGGTGAGATAGGTGGCCAATTACAATTTTAAATAAGGTTTAAGTGAGGAGTTTTGTTAAAGTAATCATTAAGTTCTTTTTTACTCTCTCAGGCAGCATTTCTAATATTAAATAAGAAACCAAAAGCTGTTCCAGATATTAATGTGTATATTAGTGTGTCTTATTTATTTACATATCTGTTTGCAGCTGGAGGCTGTTTGTATACGGCAAGTTTTGAGGATCAATATACATTTTAATAACATGTTTAAGAGAATTCAATGTAATTTTTTCTTTTCCAAAATAAAGTATTTATTCGCCCAAATTATTTTATATTTGAGGATAGTTCTCCGAATCCGTGCAGATTTTGGCGATATTTGAGAATTTGAATTCTGCCTCAATTATGAAATGTTTATTTATGCAATAATTAATGAAAATGCTGTAGGTAATAATAATAAACAGAATTACACTGAAATGTCGTAAAAAAATATTTAGTTATAAGAATGTAATGAATCCATAGATGGTAAAGACAATCGCGATGATGGTAATGAGGTAGTATTATAAGGTAATGATATAAAAATACGAATTGTGGTATATTATTTAATAATTAGAAATAAAAAATAAATAATTATCAATTCGTAATAATATATTATTAAAATGCTTCACTGTATTCAGAATATTAATATTTTTCAAAAAATAAAAACAAAAGCTTAACGAAAATAATGATTTTTACCCTAGGATCACAGCAAGATGTTATTTTTGGTAGAAAATTAACCTAAAAATGAAAAATAAAAAAGATCAAAATGATCTACAACTCACCCAGTTTATCGGGCTAAATAAATAAATAAATAACTTGTGGTCGTTGTCAATATCTGGAGGGCAATTATCTACTGGTATCTCTTGTACGAGAGTTTTTTCTTTCTTCTTTTCCTCATAATAGCGTTTAGCGTTATCTCTCCAAATTTTTCAATTTAATTCAAGAATTCAAATGAATTCTTGAATTGCCTTGGTGTCATATCCTTTGCAGATTTAATAGATTTTTGTTCATTTCTTTTTAAATATCTTCTATTCTTTTTTTTTTCTTTTTGGATTGCGTACTTACTGGGTACTTTTTAATTTCGGCATATTAATTTTTATCTGTAATCTATCCTGTGCTAATCTTTCTTTTTAAGTTTTTTTAGGTAACTAATAATGAAAAGAAGGTTATAGTTTAGAGAAAATATAAAACAATTTTTTTGTTTTTATTTTTTATACATATTTATATTACCTTTAAACGAGCAATTTATACTTACTAATATTATAAAGAGAAAAGATTTGATTGTTTGTTTGGATTGAATAGGCTCCAAGACTACTGAACCGATTTCAAAAATTCTTTAATTTTTATCCGGATATTCCCACGGAATCTGGACTAACGCGGGTGAACCGCCGCCCGCCGCGGGCTGCGGGGCACAGCTAGTTTTAAATAAATGATGTTATTTTTTTTTATGGTTGACAGGCTTGGTGTTTGACCACAACTCATCTGATGTTAAGTGACGGTTTGGTCGAAGATGGTAAAGCACACCTAGCCTGGAATGGAGCTCGCTCTCAAGTGAAGCTACCGGAACACACCGTTAGATGCTTGGCGGCAGATTTTGAACTTGGTAGCTAACCAGCCGAGTACTAGAAAGTACGCTACTACCACGCTATGGTTTCTTCACCGGCAGCTCAAGCTCATTGTTGGGGTTGGAACCCACGCCCTTCGGCATGTGAACCTACCACGCTAACCACTGAGCAATCATCGCTACTTTACGCTACGTAATATAATAACGGCTACTTACCTACAAAAAATAGAGAGTATATTGAGAAAATGTCTGTGGTAAACTCCTTCGCGGACACTAGACACAATATTTTTTTTAAACGAGCTGCACACGTCTTCTCGCGTTGATATATTCGGGTTGACTGCGTATATAGCGCGGGATGAGATCGAATTAACTGCTAGTGCTGTGGAATACCAAATTTTTATCATAAAAACCGTAATCAGCGAAGGCAATTAGAAAATATTAAGTGTAAAATAGAATATCCGTGATTAATGTCGCTCGCTTCTACCACTATTATTGAAGAGGACCCGACACCGAGACAAACCTCGGCGAGGTTTAATGGTGTATGTTTTAATACGAAAAATTGAAAAAATATTATTAAATAAATAAATAAAAAAAAAAAAAAAAATGAATTAAAATTTAATCTTAAAAATTACTCTTTTATGGAATATTTAGTTTTTTTATTAAATTATTAATCATGGCTAATTATAGTAGTGATGGGACACCGAAGGAAATTAAGGAAATTCTATGTATTTCACGCTTTTTAGGGTTCCGTACCTCAAAAGGAAAAAATGGAACCCTTATAGGATCACTTTGTTGTCCGTCTGTCTGTCTGTCAAGACCTTTTTTTTCTCAGGAACGCGTGGAGGTATCAAGCTGAAATTCATATCAAATACTCAAATCTACTGTCCATTGGAGCAGTGATAAAATCAATCTTCTAAGCCAACGCAATCAAGAGATACAGCCGTTTATGTTGCAAATTTTCGACACTCGCAAGGGAATCAAAACCTACAGGGTACTTCCCGTGAACTCAGAATCTTGATATTTGGTACGAAGCAACGTCTTATAGCACAGATAAAGGAAAAATTGCGAAAAGCATAAATTACCATAAAAAATACCATAACTTTTACTTATATACCTACAGGTTTGTACGGAACCCACGGTGCGCAAGTCCGACTCGCACTTGGCTGGTTTTTTTTCCTAGCTAAAACATTAGTTTCATGTAAAATATTTTATGTATATATCTAATGCTTTAGACTATTTTGAACGGTATTTTAATAAAAAAGTATTTTAATTACAAGTAATAGGTAAACATTGAAAAACATTGATTGTGCCGTGGTGGTGCCGGCGTAAGAATTACATCTACCCGTGGTTGCCGTAAGAGTCGGCTAAGGGATGTAATCCGGAAGTTGGGCAGCAGCGTCTTCCTTGAACAATCACACCTAACTGCGCTCGCCAAGCCGCCTGCCAAGCGTGGCGAGTATTGGCAAAACCCCCCCAGTAGGAGGCCTATGTCCAGCAGTGGACGACCTATGGCTGATTATGTGAAACATTGAAAAACTTGACGAGAGATGCAATCTGCACGGATTCAGAGAACTACCCTTGAATGTACTTATGTACCTACACAATTTATATTACTGTCAATAATTTTATTATTACTTTTATTTTGCGATTATTTCTTTGCTGACATTAAGCCCGACCACTTACCTCACGTTCTTTCTTCGCTTCCCGTCTCTCCTGCTTCACCTTCTCCACGGTTTGCCTGAACCTGGATATCGGTATCTTGGTCTTGGACTTTTTATCTTCAAGTTTATCTGAAACCCATTCCATGAATTATTATTGTAATCTTTAATTACCTGTACCGGTTTCGCATCCACAAACCACGACAGTGTAGTTTTGAGACGGAGTTTTTTTTAGAGATACTCATATTAAATTCGATATTCTAAAGATAATGAGGTACAGCCAGGTTATGTAAGATTGCACGAAGTAAAACCCTCTCCGTGGTCTACCTATGTGTCTGGCAGAGGGCACCGGCGTCTCCACAGTGCACTAATACTCCCTGATACTTAAGGATAAGAACTTTGCTTTCGGCAACAGTCCTGTAAAATGCTGAGAACATTTTTTTTGGTCCAAAGTACTGTTGTGTTCATCTCTTACGATAGGCAGAACTATAGCACGTTTCTGATTCTCTGATTCCAGGGCTATGTTATAATATACATAATAGCTGTTTTAGCCTCATATTTAGTTTTTAGCGCAAGCTATATCTGTCAGCTATGTGCTGTGGAGCATGTGGTGCATTGCAAAGCCCCAGAAGGTACTTGAATTGCTACTAAGCTGCATGAAGCTGCTTCGCTATCATCCATGTCATCCATGTCATCCATCTCATCCATCTCATCCATGTCATCCATCTCATCCATGTTATCCATGTTATCCATGTCGTCCATGTCATTCAAGTCATCCATGTCATCCATGTCATCCATATCGCCGCAACAACACCTTGAATGCTTCTCGTCATCTCTGCCATTAAGTATTCCACCTTTATCACTGGAGCTACTATGCCAGCGGCCAGAAACTCGCTCCGATACTACAAGGAGGTAGGTTGGTAGATGCTGGTAGGGAGAAATGCACAAAACATCCCAAGCGGGACGTCAGTGCAGGACTTATCACCCCCACTTTGAATAAGAATAAGAATCTGTCAGCTACTCCAAATGAACGTGTCATATTTGTGTGCGAAAGGGTGACAGACGTATTCATAAAAAAAATATGGTAATAATTAGTGATACAAATGAAACGATGGTAAGAAATTGAATTTGTTCATTGTTGCGGTATCTACAAACTTGAGCAACAAAACATAATCCACGATAACAATTATGATGGTGAGTCTCAATAGATAGCTCTTTAATAACGCTGCAGTATCCTTCAAACTGTAATGTTTACACACTACTGCTTGGCAGAACATCTGAGGCTGTACCTAAACCTAAGGAAATTACCACGTCGTTAGTGTGTCACGTTTTCTCACGGGAGAAAGACTTTATTCCCTTGAGTGTATTCGAAAGCTAGTTTACTTATAAATATTTAGTTTTACTTGCGTGTGTTGTTAGTTGTAGTGTCTAGTGTAACTTCAATAAATGTATTTCTTACTTTCTTTCTACCTCTCTCTCTTTCTTTATGTGTTTTCCTTTTGATAACTACTACGTCTTTTTTACCTCCTCAGTAAGTCGAACCTTACCATTATTGCTTAGAAGACATAAGCTATAACGCCGCCAATTTTTTCACTCTATTCTGAATGTAATTTTTTATTAAATTTCAGTTATTGTTATTTTAGTGTGAACAACAAAGAGTTATCTATATATATATTCCAGGCTAGATGTGTTTACCATCTTCAAACACATCGTCACTTAACATCAGTTGATCTTTTATGGATTCTATATTGGTTTGCGAAATAGTCGTTTCTGTGGAATATACTTCTGTTGCCTTTTCCTTAGTCATTTTATTTTCTATTTGAATCTTATTTTCAGCAGCATAGTGCACAGTGTCAGGGTTAGTAACTATAACAGATTCAGCTTTTACAATAGTAGCAACATCATTATTCAAAGGACCTTCGTTTTTATTACCAGTGTCGTTATATATCTTTCTTTCTCTCTCTTTCTCACTTTATTTGTTTCTTTCTTTTATCACAGCATATTTAACTCACCTAACAAAACTGGTTCTCCATGAATGCCGTTTCTTTTCCCGCTGAACACACGTCGTCGATCGTTACGCGTTACCACCTCGCCACTTTCTGTCTCCGAATGCGGAACGGTCTCTCCATTTTCAGGATTTTCCTCATTCTTCTGTAATTAAAGACGAAGCTTAGCATTGTGTACTCTGTGGCATCGCGTTGCATGGGCGGGAATCCTAACTCATATTTTTCGTGGTTAGCAGGCTAGATGTTTGACCACAGCACACCTGATGTTAAAGAACGCTGTGATTGAAGTCGATAAACATCTGTCTGTAACCTGGAATGGAATTGGGTCTCAAGTGAAGGAAGGAACACACCGTTAGGTGCTTAGATTGCCAACTATTCACATTATCGCTGCAGTTGCTAGACTTAAGATTTTAATTGTTATTGCTAGACAGTTCTGTATTATGTTTTTCTTCACCAGCAGCTTAAGGTTATTGTTGGGGTTTGAACTCATATCCTTCAACGTGTGAATCGACCGCGTTATCTACTGTGCGAACATCGTTATTAGGTTAATAAGGCGTCATCGTACTCACTAGAACAACTTTTATTGCGAGCACAACTTTGAAATTGCAGAAAAAATTCTGGCAATTTAAGCCTTGACCAGCTGATTTTCGTATTGCGATTTCAGAGTTGTGTCCTCAGTAAAAGTTGTTCATAATGATGTGTATAATAATCCCCTTCTGGCTTACTATACCCTAAGCTTACAACCCTGTATTAAAGGTCGCCTTGATCAGCTAATATGTGTATAACCCTTTGTCTTATTCGAGAGGTTTTTTTTTGTAGATACAGGCTAGGTGTTTGACAGCTCACCTAATGTTAAGTGACGGTGTGGTCAGAGACGGTAAACACTCTTAGCCTGGTATGGAACTGGCTCTCAAGTAAGGCTGCTGGAACACACCGTTAGGTGCCTGGCGGCAGCTTTTCAACTTGAGGGTAGAAGCTAGCCAGCCGAGTACTAGAATTACCCTACCACCACGCTATGGTTTCCTCAATGTTTTCCTTCACCGGCAGCTCAAACTTATTGTTGGGTTTGAAACCACGCCCTTTGGCGTGTGAACCGACCGTGCTAACCACTGAGCTATCTTCGCTACTAGGTTAAAAAGGGGTCACCGTAACAACTTTTACTGTGAGCACAACTTTGTTCATTGTTCCATCGAAAAAGGTCAATAACCCTCGACTAGCAGATTTTTTTATATCGCGATTTTAGAGTTGTATATATGTATATTATAAAACAACTTTTGTTCATAATGATGTGTGTAATAACACCCTTTAGGAGCAGCACACCCTTAGCTTGCAATCCTGTATTAAAGGTCACTTTGATAATATAATGTGACCCTTTTTCTTATTCGTGATGGGATTTAATAAAATAAAACAATTCATAAATAAAATTTAATCAAATTAAAATTTAATTAATTTTTAATATTTGTATTCAAACTTCTGGACTTGAGTCACTATGGTTTTGCCGGGCAACGTTTGTTTTTTAAACAAATGCTGATATTTAACTGAAATGTCTTCTGTTACCGTCACTTTTTGCAGTTTTATATCACCTTTAGTGAAAGCGGTTTCTTTTTTAGTGACAACGATTACTGGTTCTACAGAAAAATCTTCATTTGTAGCTATTTCAAAGCCTTCATTACTTACTTTCGATGATTCTCCATTAGTGGAACTTTCTTCTTTGGCTTCGTTCGATTGAATCTCTCCAGTTTCATTCTCGATTTGAGGTTCTCTCAATTTCTGCGCGCCTGGTACTTCCGCCTCGACGTTTTCAGGATTTTGATACTCGAATTTGATTTTGACAGGTTCCGCCATAATGGATCTGTTAATTTAAAAAAAAATATCTATAGAAACCACGCACATCTAATTGGCATCTATATTTTTATGGTTGACAGCCTAGGTAATTGACCATAGTTCATCTGATGTTAAGTTTTGTAGCGACGATAGCCTAGTGGTTAGTGCGGTCGGTTCACACGACGAAGGGCGTGGATTTAAACCCCAACAATGAGCTTAAGCTGCCGGTGAAGGAAAACATCGTGAGGAAACCATAGCGTGGTGGTACTCTTTAGTACTCGGCTGGCTAGCTACCACCCTCGAGTAAAAATCTGTCGGTGTGTTCCGGCACCCTCACTTGAGAGCCGTGAGTTTACTGTATTCCACCACACCGTCATTTAACAATGGTTTAAATCTACTTTAATTGTACGAACCGCTAAACAATGGAATTTACTGCCTGAGTGGGTGTTCCCTGATAGATATAATCTGGGCGCTTTTAAGTCGCGAGTAAATCGGTTTCTTCTAGGCGAGCGTGCTCCACCACAGACCGCATCTTCGCTTAACATCAGGCGAGCTGGCGGCTAAACGCAAGCTTTTCTAGAATAAAAAAATTTGAGCTGTGGTCAAATACTTAGCCTGTCAACTATAAAGCAATTTCCAATTCTTAACAGGAAGATTTATAGGAAAGAAGACAAAAATAATAGATGTCTTAAACTACAGCTTAAGGTTAAAATGGCGATGGGCTGGCCATGCAACAAGATACAAAGACAAGCGATGGACAGTAGAAGCGACGAGATGGAAGGACCTAGCTGAAAAAGTCGAAAAGAATGGATCGAACGAGCGAAAGTCAGGGAATCTGGATCAAACTGGAGGAGGCCTGTACCCAAATAGAGGTTCCTATCAACGAAAACAAATGTTAATTAAGCGAAAGTTTATAAATATAATAATAACATAGTATAACAGTAATACATACAAATGTAATAGACAATTAAGTGATGGGAAATAAAAATATTATTAACAGGAAGATTACTAACTATCTATTGAAGCTGAAACGATAGGACCTTCGTCTCTTAGTAGGCCTCATAACCGGTCATTGCAAATTGAATAGTCACCTCTTTAAAGAAAATGAAACTGTAGAGCACGTACTTTTGCATTGCAAAGCTACAGAAGCCACTAGAATTGCTACTAGACTGCATAAAGCTACTATCATTCATGTCGCCGCAACACCTTGAATTCTTATCGTCATAAACGTCATTAAACATTCCATTGATCTCACTGGAGCTACTATGCCAGCTGGCCAGAGCCTCGCTCCGATACTTCAAGGAGCTGTGTTGGCTAGAGTAGATGCTGGTAGGGGGAAATGCACACACAGCGGGACGTCAGTGCAGGACTTATCACCCCCACTTTGAATAAGAATAGTAACGACCTCCGGCAAAGATTACCCACCACCAAGTTAATTTTTAGCAAACAAACATTTTAATAAAATCAATACGAAAACTTACACTCGTTCAGGTACCAGAAACTTCAATAATCTACTATGCTCCATCAATAGTATTAATTATTTCTTTATCGCTTCGATAAGAGTCCCCATTACGTGTTCAATGTCTATTGTTATCAGTTATGAAGCTAAAAGAAAATATTTATAATGACACACCCGATTTCTAACTATTATTCATAGTTATTTATTTTTCTTCTTAATTTTTTACATTAAATATATATATATTTTTTTATGACAGGCTAGGTGTTTGTCCACAACTCACCTGATGTTAAGTGACGGTGTGGTCGAAGATGGTAAAGCACACCTAGCCTGGAATGGTACTGGCTCTCAAGTGAGGCTGACGGAACACACCGTTAGATGCTTGGCGGCAGATTTTCAACTTGAGGGTGGTAGCTAGCCAACCGAGTACTAGAAAGTACCCTACCACCACGCTATGGTTTCCTCACGATGTTTTCCTTCACCGGCAACTCAAGCTCATAGTTGGGGCTTGAACCCACGTCCTTCGGCATGCGAACCGACCGCGAAAAATATAAAATACTATACAAATATAAACTACTAACTAAATACTGCGCCCCGGGGCTTTACCTGCGTGGTGATGGATGATGATGATGAAAAGTATTCTATGTTTTATTCGAGGGCCTAAAGTATCTACATGCAAAATTTCATCCAGGTCCGTTCAGCCGTTCTGGCGTGATTGAGTAACAAACATCCATCCATCCATCCAAACTTTCTCATTTATAATATTAGTAGGATATTAATATGATATGTTAATAAAAAAAAATGTTATATTACTTTGACTTTGAGCTATCTCTACAAAAGGAGAAGTCGCGGGAAAAAGTTAGTGAATCTAATCACTTACCATGATATGCCGAAATCATACAAAAGCGATATCACTCAAAACTTAAGTATTCTGTTGTCACTTAATAACAATACTTAATAGAAACCCTTTTGAGCACTTCACTATTTAGGTCGAATAGTGTAAATCTAAAAAAAAATATTTTAATACAAAACAATTTGATTTATTATTATAAAATGTTCACTAAAAGTTGATAAATCTTTGAAATTTTTTAGTTTTTATTACACTTTTGTTTTTTTTTAATAAAATTAGTTTTTGTTATATAATAAAATATATATTTTTCTATCTCATTGCCCTAGAACAAAACACAAACTGAATATTTTACTGTTTTTTCCTTATCGGATGACTGTACAGATAAAACTTGATAATTATTGATTGCTTTGGATAAGGGCCAGTGGTTACAGATAAAAAAAATATCGTTCTGGTCGATATCGGGTTTTACTTTTGCATTTTGCTTTTTAATTTGTAATTAATAATTCTCTTTTTGGGCCTATAACAACCCAAGAACTGCCACTTTGTAGAGTTTTTTTACAAGCTTTTATTTAACTTGTATGTAAGTACGGGTCAAATTTTGAAAGTTAAATTTGACCCACTTCCCAATGTCCGATTGGACTCAAATTTGGTGTACTTATGTATGATGTCTTGTGGCGATGATTGCTTAGTGGTTAGCGCGGTTGGTTCGCATGCCGAAGGGCGTGGGTTCAAACCTCAACGATGAGCTTGAGCTGCCGGTGAAGGAAAACATCGTGAGGAAACCATAGCGTGGTGGTAGGGTACTTTCTAGTACTCGGCTGGCTAGCTACCACCCTCAAGTTGAAAATCTGCCGCCAAGCATCTAACGGTGTGTTCCGGTAGCCTCACTTGAGAGCCAGTTCTATTCCAGGCTAGGTGTGCTGTACCATCTTCGCCACACCGTCACTTAATATCAGGTGAGTTGTAAAACAAGTGAGTTGTTGTGTTGTGGTCGAACACCTAGCCTGTCAGCTATAAAAAAAAAGAAAAAAGAACTGCCACTTTGTAGAGTTTTTTACAAGCTTTTATTTAACTTGTATGTATATAGGTACGGGTAAAATTTTGCAAGTTAAATTTGACCCACTTCCCAATGTCCGATTGGACTCAAATTTGGTGTACTTATGTATGATGGCTGGCTGATGATGGAGACGGAAGACGGCCATAGGAACTTCTGAACTAAACAAGATAAACCCATCGAGTTTGGACTCGATTGATTCGTCTTGAGGAGCACTTTATGCATAGGCGATATACAGGGTCTGCTGATGAAGCTAGAAGGTGGCCACGGCATCTCTGTGATAAAACATCGTAACCCACTGAGTTTGGGTTCAATTGATTCGTCTTTAGGAGCAATTACTAAATTACTTATCTACTAAAAGTTACAATATATATAATTTAAAGTAAAAAGATATTTTTAAAACAAGCTTTATCTGGGACAATGAATAAAAAAAATTAAAATAAATTCTAGTATTTGGCGTGTAGGTTACCTATATCCTTAAAAGCTTGAGGCACTACCCGTTTCAGGTTACAGAATAGGTACTTACTATACTCCTGTGCCTACCAATAATGAGGTTAAAAAGGTATTAAAAATAAAACGACAAAATTAGTTCATATACCCACATTTTATTAAAACAACACTTCAAATTTCGTTACACATACAAATTTAATTAGAATAACATACGCATGAAAGAATAACAATAATAACAAGGATATAATGAAAGCAAACATCAACAAATACAACATTATACGATAACGTAAATAAAATTCTAATTAAAAATAACATTTTTTTATTAATAATACATACATATATAACATATTAATAAAATATTTCATTTAAAATTTTAAGGACCGATTTTTAAGGTTACTTTTACAGTTCTAAAATTATTAAAATTAAAATGTTTAAAAAACTAAAACCCGACTGTGCATAAAACAACCGTGATTTAAAGGAAAAAATGTATAATATACATAAGAGAATCAATCGCCACTTCGATCAGCAAAATTGTATGAGTAGCAACGGTGCTAGAGACAAAAACACGTACATACAAACAGACATACATAGATTGATAAAACATAACTCTTTGCTTCGTCGTAGCCGGGAACAAAGAGAATAAAATTTTCTTTAACTTTGTTTAACCCTTAAAAATTACTATATTCTCTTTGATAAACTATTGAATATAAGAAAAAGCAATTGGAAACACATTTTTCGTTGCAAAGAAATAAATTTAGAGCTGTCAACTAAATTGGTGTTAATATTTTCGTAGAAAACAATCACGTATAAACTAACTGTAAAAACGAACAGGAAGAACTTAACCAACTGTGTTCCGGTGGCCTTATTGGAGAGCCAGTTACCATTCCAGGCTTAACAACAGATGAACTGTTGTCAAACGCATAAGCTTTGAGTGAAAGAATAAACCATGCATTAAATTAGATCAATATAGGAAAAGAAAATTGTATTAAAACAGTACATTCAAAATAAAACTTATTTTAAATATACTTAATTGTAATATTCATGAAATATTGTTATTTACGTTTTTTTTATTATTTTGTTCTAAGATTATGCTAGTTGTATATATTTTCTAATAAAACATTTAAAATACAAAGCATATTCGTATATTATACGACAAAATAGATACTTTAAAACATTACTACTCTAAAAGCATCAAAATCCAAAATATCACTAAATACTATCACATTTAATACTCAAGATATTGGCGTAATATGTATACATGCAATTTCAAAACCATCTACATATCAAATATTCATATATAATCATTAAATAAATATATGTTTAGAAGAAATATATGTTTTATCTTACAATTTCATCAATTTATTACTAGAATACACTTCAGCTCTTTGCTCGTTTTCTTACAACTAAATAGTATTTACATGAATAATGATTAAATATATATATCATTATAATTAAATAAATGTAATCATTTGAATATAATTTTATTTAAATAAAATAATTATTAAGCAATAAAAAAGTATGTACATGAATTATGATTAAATAAAATTAATAAACGAATGTAAATATTTATTAAATTGTACCTATTTACGTGAAATATATGTGATTTCGATAAATTTATTCAAGTACATAATTGTATAAACACGACTAGAACCACAAAAATATTATATTAAAGTAAATTTTTCCTATAATGATATGGTAAACAATATCTATGATGTATACAACCCGTGTAGTTGATAAGAAAGATCAGTTTTTTTTTATATAAACTATGTCATCCCACTGCTGGGCAAAGATCTCCCACAAGATTCAAGATTAATATCACATCACATCTGCATGCAGACTGAATACATCGTGACCCTACAATAATTGTTATAAGACCTATACGTATATACCTAGGTACATGTATTCTTGTGAATTAATTATTTGATTTGATTAATATCTTCAACTTGTCCATTGCCGGTGTTAAAACCACTTAATCGTAAATAAACAAAAAAAAAATGTGATCTAATTTTAATTTTTTTTTTTTTTTTTTTAACGTAACTTAATTTTATATGGGATTATTGTTATGCCCGAATTCAAAGATTATTATTATTAATCGTTTTCAAACGTTCTTGATTTTGTTGCGCCATTGTACAAATGAGCGACCTCAAGGTCAACTACTCGGTACTCTCCGTAGCAACCTTTGCCCACCTGTGCGGTTGGGTTTATGCCATTTTACCTAGTAGATTTGCTTCCTACGATATAGATGCCTGGCAAATTTGCTTCCTACCACCGAGAAGCCTGGCAGATTTGCTTCATATGACAGAAATGTCTAGAGGTGCCTGGCAAATTTGCTTCATATGACAGAAATGCCTAGAGGTGCCTGGCAAATTTGCTTTCTACCACAGAGGAACCTGGCAGATTTGCTTCATATGACAGAAATGTCTAGAGGTGCCTGGCAAATTTGCTTCATATGACAGAAATGCCTAGAGGTGCCTGGCAAATTTGCTTTCTACCACAGAGGAACCTGGCAGATTTGCTTCATATGACAGAAATGCCTAGAGGTGCCTGGCAAATTTGCTTTCTACCACAGAGGAACCTGGCAGATTTGATTCATATGACAGAAATGCCTGGAGGTGCATGGCAAATTTGCTTCATATGACAGAAATGCCTAGAGTTGCCTGGCAAATTTGCTTCATATGACAGAAATGCCTAGAAGTGCTTGGCAAATTTACTTCGTACCACAGAGAAGCCAGGCAGACTTGCTTAATAGAAATTCTATTTTTTATATATTTTTCTCCCGCCATTGAACTAAACAATGAAAAATTCATTGAAGGAAGATGCAAAGATATAGGTGGCCTTGTTTAAAAATATATTCCCAATTCAACATAAATATTAGTTTTGAAAAGCTTTCTAAAACATTAAAACCACTGCCCAATATCAGCACGTACGAGACACGCAGCGCACGTCGTTCTCTGCGTTGGCGCCTTGAAAAAGATCACGGGATGTAACTAAAGGTATAGTTGGAATATCTAATCTTATAAAACGTGACATAAATTCTGTAAAACTAAAAAATTACGACAATTTCTTTAGTAAAATAACAAAAGAAAAACTTATCAAGACTTGGATAATATCATGTCTTAAGTGCTGTTTACCATACCACAAAGAAAAATAAATAATAAAATACTAAATAACTTATTGTAATGATGACTAAATACCACTTAAAAATTAAAATATACATTATTTTGAGGACCCATCCCAGCTATTGTGTTTACAACATTATTTTACTGATATGTTGAGAACAAAATAATTTTATATATCAATTATGAATGATTATTAATTATTAAACTGTATTATGAGTATATTATTACTAAGTCTATTTTTAATATATTAATTTCAAGAAAATATCTACTTACTATTAAAATATGACATTTAAAAGCATGGTGTGTTATTATAATGCTTAAATATCATTAAAAGTATTCTTATTGGAAGATTACGTGACAATATATATTTGCGTTTTTTATACGCATATTTTATCTTATATCTAACACATATATATGTAGGTATATAACTGCAAGAGAATTTCTGAAATGTTAATGTTGTCAAAACTGTGTATTATTACTATTAGATATTATAGATATGAAATAATTATTGTTTTTAATTGTAATTTGACATTTAATGTATGAAATATATATTGACAAAGAAAAAACATAGATATGAGATAGTTATTTTATTCTCTTTAGTTTACGTTATTATACTGTGGTCTGTTAATATAGCTAATATATGAAAAAAGCTTAAATTTCTCTATTAACAAGGTTGAATAACTACATAGATGCGAAAACCGATAAAACACTTTATTTAAAATAGAAAAATTAACAAATATATATTATTTTTATTGATAAATAATATTTATTAAATATCACTACATAGTATATAAGAAAGTCTTCCGCCGCGTCTTTCTGTCTGTCTGTTTTCGTGATAAATTTAAAAACTACTTTATCATGTGAGTTTCACCAATAGATAGAATGATTCATGAGGAAGCTTTAGGTATATAATTTGTCAAGGTTTTGTATAAATTGGTTGAAATATGATGATAATTGTTGAAAGTGTCGGAAAAAGTCAAGCCACGTGGGAGCTTTAATCGAAAACGCTGCCCAATTCCCTTTGAGATGATCAAAAGCCCGTACGCAGCCGGGGCGGGTCGCGAATTTATAATTATATATTATTTTTTAATGGAAATAAAATCATAATTACGTGGGTATTATTTTCAACGATTCATCTGATACCATTCAAGCAGCCATACAAGAATAGCATCTTATTGGTGTTTATATATTATGGACGTAGTTATTAGGATTTTTATGAAGTTAGTGATTTATAGTTGACAGGCTTGTTGTTTTGACTACAGCTAATCTGATGTTACGTAACACCAAATACAAATATTTGCACCCAGCCTGGAATGTCAATTGAATTTCTGAACTGAATATAATTTTTTTTTTAATAAATTTAATGAAACTAAATACTTTAATTTCAAGAAAAAAATGTATTGTTTTAGTTTTAATTAAGTATTCGCTGAAAAATTAAGACTAAGTATTTACTTATACTTTGACTTGACTCTTGAAAGTTTTTAAAATAATTTTTTGACTTTTACTTAATTAATAATACAATTTTTTTTGTTGAAGTTGATAATAGTTATGACCGATACATTATTATTAAATGAAATAAAAGTCAAAATAATATTTTAAATTTCCAAGAGTCTAGTCAGTCAAGTCAAGTCAAAGTAGCTGAAAAATGAAGACTAAATAAATACTTAGTCTTTTTTTGACTTTTATTTAATTAATAGTACAGATTATTTGTTGAAGTTAATTATGTTTATGACCGAGACTTAATTTTGCCAAGATATTTTTTATTAGTATTTGTCAGTAATAAATGAAATGTTGCGAAGACAAAGTGAATTTAGAAGATATTAGATATTCATAATGTGATTGTATTGTGAATAATTTCTATAAGCTAATTTATTAAGATAACATACATCTTGAACAATATTACTGTAAAAAATGTGCAACTTTCAGTTTTACCGAAAAAAAATTAACAATATAAAACTCTACTTTCATTGCAGCTAAACACCATCGTAGAAAATGTATATCCACAGTAATTTAATCTATTGCAAGATACAAGACAATTTATTTTTATATATTACTTCTACCACAAAATAAAATAATACTTTCTACATATAATTTCTATAAACTACAGTTCTTGTAAGATGTTACTTATAATATGAAAGAGTTATGAATACGTATATATATATATATATATATATATACTTATATATTTTTATATAACTACAAAATAATAATATATAAATAATATTAATAATAAAAATCATTAGATATATAATAAGTACTTATATTAAATAATATGTGAATATTAATCATATTTATTTTATGATATATGCCAAATTCGTTTTCTATACCTATTAAGTATTAATATGAAATTTCAAACTACATAGTAAAGGTACATGTAATTTTAAAAAATAATCATTCATAATAGATTTATATAATAACAAAACATATCAACAGCTCTTTTGATGATACCGTATGCATTAAATACTAATTTTATTCATATTTATCATATTTTTATATTTTCTACGTAAAATGGACTAGTTACACATTACAGAGAAGTAAAATTTTAATTATTACAATATTTTGATATTTTAGTGCAAGTTTCTGTGCGCTAAAATAGTGACTTGATAAAAAAATATTATATTAACAACAATAAAATATTACAAAAACATATATCTATTATTGCGAATTACATAATTAATAAAATAATAAGTGTTTTTCATTATTTTTTAACCTCATTTCTTGGTCCATAAGCCAATTAATTAAAAAAAAAAAGAATTTATAGCTTTGTAAGTAGAAAGTTATTGTCGTCGTAAAAAGTCAAAACATTTGAAAAAAATTATTGTCCTAATGCATGATTTTGTATAATAAAATATTATGTATTGTCAAAGTCACGTTTGCAAAATTATTTATCACATAAATTTATTGTTACGTACCACAAAAGCCATTTTGTATATTTATAAATATAATATAGACATCATAAAACTTTAATGTATATATTTTATATAAAACGAATTAAAATTTGATTCATGTCACAATTACATCTCTAAGATATCATCATACCAGAATATAATATTTATATATATAATCGTTTAAGTATTATATAGTTTTTTTTTTAAATTTTAAATACACCCTGACTAAACGGCATTTTTTTAGTAAATATCAAAGTTATATATATAACTACGAAGAAAGCTAGCTTCGAAAATATGCTCAGTAAATATTGTATTAATATTTGGTCGGGAGAATAGTTTTTTTTTTTTAAAGAAGTTTTCTGTTTCAGTAAGATATGCAGAGAAAATACATTTTTAAAGGCAAAAACTACAGTATATATAGGTATATAATTTGGATAAAATTATTGTTGTATACACATATTTGGTCACACTAAGTTAGAATATAATATGAATAAATATATTTTCTATCTTATTCTGGCACGATACAGCACATTTTTACTAAGCGAACCTCATTTTGGCGTAATAAGTTACCACTTTCAAGTGAAATTAAAAATAATTGATGACAAGATGGCGGGCATTCAAGATGGCGGCATCGTTTTGGCGGGCTTTTATTCCTCTTCCTCATTTTGGTAGCTCACGTACCGGACAGATGATTTCTCGCTTATAATTAGGCTCTGAAAAATATATAACTATAATCAAAAAACTTGCCTTACGTAATTTTTTAAAATGTAATAGTAATAAGACGAACGATACGTTCTCCTGATGGTAAGAGACGCATGTTCCATGACCATTGCAGCGATACACAGAACTTTGAGACTTTCGATGGTTAGTCTCAACAGCTCTGTAATGTCGCTTCAGTACCTTACACATTGTTTACACACTACTGCTTGGTGGCTGAATATCTGGCACTGCAGCGGTACCTAACTACACAACTTCCTGCTAAGGAAAAGTAATGAGACTAAAGAGACAATCTCCTGATGGTAATAGATGACCATGACCATTGCAGCGATACACAGAACTTTGAGTATCACAAGTATAAACTAACACTCAAAAAGACTCCATGTCATAAGCCCAAATACAGTTAGGTTTTAGGTTTTTTTTGTTGGCAGGCTAAGTGTTTGACCACAGCTCACCTGATGTTATTTGATGATGTGGTAAATGATTGTTAACACTCTTAGTCTGGAATGCAACTGGCTCTCAAGTGAGGCTGCCGGAACATACCGTTATGCTACCGGTGGTAGCTAGCCAGCCGAGTACTAAAAAGTACCCTACCACCACACTATGTAATATTTAGTGTTATACATAAAACTTATTCTTGTGATCATTACAAGTAGTAGAATTTAAAAAAAAAAATAGGTTTTTGCAGACATTTGACGTTTGCTCGACGATGACGTCACCGCGTGCGTAACGTACAAAATGGCGCGTAAAATTTCTGGTAGCAAGGGAGAAAGATTTCGGCCATCGACAACCCGCTTTGACCTCGGCAATCGATACAACCTACCTATTTTTAGGGTTCCATACCCAAAGGGTAAAACGTGACCCTATTACTAAGACTCCGCTGTCCGTCCGTCTGTCACCAGGCTTTATCTCATAAACCATGATAGTTAGACAGTTAAAAGTTTCACAGATGATGTATTTCTGTTGCCGCTATAACAACAAACACAAAAAAATATAATAAAATAAACATTTAAGGGGGCTCCCATACAACAGACATATATTTTTTTTTTTTTTTTTTTATGCCATAGGTGGCAATCAAGCTGACGGGTTGCCTGATGGTAAGCAATCACCGTCGCCTATGGATACCTGCAATACCAAGGGCACTACAAATACGTTGCCGACCTTTTAAGATTCTATTTACACGCCTTTTGAAGAGACATGATTTTTTTGCCGTTTTATAGATAATGGTATGGAACCCTTCGTTCGCGAGTCCGACTCGCACTTGACCGGTTTTTTTATAACCTTGCTCCACGTACCTGTTTCTCGTTGGTGGCTGGAGGTGATCTTAGCAGAAGCAAGAACGGTGCATACGCGAAGTTCAGTAATGCAATAATTACCAACATCCATTCGAAGCCAATACTGTTCATCAGAGCGCCGGAGAATGCGGGGCCTGGGGTGATGGAAAGACGGTTTATTTATGGCTGATATGCTAGTTGTTTGACCACAACTCAACTGATGTTAAGTGACGGTGTGGTCGATGATAGTAAAGCACACCTAGCCTGGAATAGAACTGGCTCTCAAGCGAGGCTGCCGGAACACACCGTTAGATGCTTGGCGGCAGATTTTCAACTTAAGGGTGGTAACTAGCTAGCCGAGTACTAGAAAGTAATCTACCACCACGCTATGGTTTCCTCACGATGTTTTCCTTCACCGGCAGCTCAAGCTCATTGTTGGGGTTTGAACCCACGTCCTTAGGCATGCGAACCGACCGCGCTAACCACTGAGCTATCGTCGCTACGAAATTGTTAGAAAGCAGAGTTATAATAACTTACGAACACGAATTTCATTGTTAGTGAAAAATAGTGCCCCACCCTCTCTACCCGTGGTTGCCGTAAGAGTCGGCTAAGGGATGTAATCCGGAAGATGGACAGCAGCGTCTTCCTTGAACAATCACACCTAACTGCGCTCGCCAACCCGCCTGCCAAGCGTGGCGAGTATTGTCAAAACCCCCCCAGGAGGAGGCCTATGTCCAGCAGTGGACGTCTTGGCTGATGATGTGTGATGTGATATGTTAATCAAGGTAATAAACTAAATATGTGCCAAATTTCATGCAAATCCGTTCAGCCGTTTTTGCGTGATTGAGTAACAAACATCTAAACGTAAAAACTTTTACATTTATAATATTACTAGCGGCTGTTGTTCTCACGTGAACACTACATATTTTAAAAAATAAAAACCTCTACACCAAATTTCATCAAAATTGGTCGAGCCGTTTGAGCGTGAAGACGTAACAAACATACAAACACACTCGCAAACTTTCGCCTTTATAATATTAGTAGGATAATGTTTCACCAAAAAAACTGGCAAAATGCACAAAATAAGATGCCATAAAAAGAAAAAAAATCATCTTATCTTACCAACAGCGTAGCCGAGGCAGAAAGCTGTATCGCCAATAGCATACACTGAACCATACACCGCTGCGTGCCGAATATCCACCAGGAAACCCAATTCGGGCATCATGGAAGAATCTACCATTCCGATGGCGAAACCGAGGCCAGCATTCGGGATGATCAAGTGCTCCAGCTTCCGAGCCATTGGGATCTGAGAAGAGAAAGAAAAAACTTTGATAACATAACTAATGCCATCTATATTTCTCGATACGAACACTGCAAATTGTGCTGCTAATAACGATAACAGATGGCACCACCTATGCTTCGTCTAAATATGTTAAAAATTATCTCTAACGTTATTTTTAATTTATGTAAAAGTCAGGAGACGAACGAGACGCTTTCCTGATGGTAAGAGACAACGCATGTCCATGACTATTGCAGCGATACACATAACTTTGAGTAACTAAACATAGCGCTGCTTTGGCCCTCATTACTTTGAGACTTTTTTCTCTATTGTTGATTGGCTAGGTGTTTGAACACCTTGTTAAGTGACGGTGTGGTCGAAGATGGTAAAGCACACCTAGCCTGGAATCGAACTGACTCTCAAGTGAGGCTGCAGGAACACTTCTCCTATCAACTTGAATGGTAGCTAGCCAGCTGAACGCTAGAAAGTATCCTACTACTATGCTATGGTTTCTTCGCGATGTTTTCAGTCAGTTTCGATGGTTAGTGGTTAGTTCGATGGCAGCATAATATCTGTTACTCCTAGAAAACCTCCTGCTATGGAAATTTACCATCAAGTAAAACTACTATAACACATATAACTTTTGAATTAAATTACAATATAATATGTCGATAGTCTATGAAATAGTTTACTAGAAAATACAAAGATTGTCGAAGTCATTTATAAAAGAGAGAAAAATTTTCAAAGCTCAGTTTGTTGGTATGTCGTGCAAATTTTGGTTCAGCAGATATGTCGTTAGTTTTTTTTAAATATATTATATATTTTAACAATTGTAATATTTATTTAAATTATGTTGAAAATCATTACTATAGGATTAAGTTAATTTATAAGTGTTTCAAGAGGTATATCATTAACGAAATTAACCTCAAAATTGACGCGCTCGGAAACAATAGTTGGTTAGCGCTTTTTATTATAGATTTATTTTTGTAAAAATTTGTAAAATATTAAATAATGTTTCATAAATATTGTCCTTAGTACTTATCGAATCTTATTTTTAGAAGATTTACAACGATTTTAATGAAACATCGACGCGTTCAACAGACATTTCTTCCGTACGACTTCAATATCACTTCAACAGAATGTGATGACTATGTCTAAAGATTTGATTAAATTACTTGTTTTAAGTAAATAAAACATAAAAATCTTTTTTTCAACAAATCCGCATGCTTTGCTCAGTTTTTAAGGCTTAAGATTAAAATTCAAGTGTGTTTTAAATATATAGTTTGAATCTGTGTTTTTTGTAGAGTTTTTACATATTTTTTTAATATTCTGTAGCTACTATAGTTTGTCTATTCACGGGTTTTGTTGAGAAGGAGCAAAAATGCTGGACGTATAAAGTCGATTTGGTGACGGCACGGTCTAGTGGCTAAATCTCGCTGTCAAGAATCTCGATGTCTGTCAAGCTCAAAAAAAAAGAAAGAAAAATAGCTCAAAGTCCACTCACTAGAATGAGACAGAGTCCAATGATGAGAAGTCCCGAACAAGCAGCGAGCCAGCGCCCCATCTTGTGACCGAGAGGACCGAATAGATTGGTACCTGTAATAAACAATTATCACAAATAAATATTAGTCAATCAAGTCACTCAGTCTCGGCCGAGCGCTCGGAGAGTCAACACGTCCTGAGGATGCCTCGTGTAGTGGCGACACACGTGTCGGCAAGTGGTTATTGCAGCGAAGAGGATATAAATACTTGTGGATTGTGTTTTTATTTTAATTAGTGTTTTGTTTAAGCTTTTAAAGTAATGTGAAATTTGGTTTTAGATTATTAGTAAAGTTCCGGATAGGTTATTTAATGTTTTTTTTTAAATAAATATTTTCTAGTGTTTCATATATATGTCAATTTAAAAAATAATTAAATCCTCTTTTCTGTTGTAGCTGGAACGACTGTTAAGCGGAAATAAACTAAATGTATACCTAGAACACTCAAAATAAATATTACTCATAGATTAGGTCGTTTCAACCAGATTTTGGTAGAATATCTGCATCTAGAGCTTGTAGGGCAGGTTCGATTAAAACCAGGACAAACATTTATGTGACAATGCTTTGATGCCATATTTATGTTTCCCAGAAAAAAACAGACCAAGTGCAAGTCAGACTTTCGCACCGAGGGTTCCATACAAACCTCATTCGGGCATGGCACATCCTAGATCATTTATGTAGATTAAAAACAATAAAGGACCCAATATTGAGCCCTGTGTTAATAACTTATTCATGCCTACGTACATGGTACGGGTATAATCAAAGGTATGTCGATGTTCTCTTACCGATCAAGTAGCAGATACTAGCTGGAAGGAACGCGACGCCCTGCTGCCAGCGGTGGGCCTCCATAGTGTCGGCCATCCAGATGGGCAGACTTGGCTCGAGCATAGCGATGCCCACGTTGGCGAAGGTTATGGCACCTGGGCAAAAGTTAAATTCACTTAATAAAGTGGGAATGCGGAAAGATGTAATTTATAAACATAAACAATCGAAGAACGACCCAAACAATCAGCTTAAGCTACTGAAGAAGGGGACCATCGTGAGGAAACCATAGTACGGTGTTTTGAAGCTAAGTGCTTGACAGTCACATCACCAGGCATAGGACGTCCACTGCTGGACATAGGCCTCCTCCTGGGGGGGTTTTGCCAATACTCGCCACGCTTGACAGGCGGGCTGGCGAGCGCAGTTAGGTGTGATTGTTCAAGGAAGACGCTGCTGCCCATCTTCTGTTGAGACTAATCATCTAACTTCTCAAAGTAATGAGCGCCAAAGCAACGATGCCCTAGGTTTTGTTTTGTTACTCAAAGTTCTGTGTATCGCTGCAGTGGTCATGGACAGGCGTTATCTCTTACCATCGGGAGAGCATCCAGTTTGTCTCATCACTTTTACATTTAAAAAAAAACTATGAAGTTATGTAGATTGTAGTATGGTGGAAAAAAAGTGGTATACCACTCCACAGAAGACAGCTACGTGAGCGAAACATAGGTTTTGTAGCGGTGATAGCTCAGTGGTTAGCGCGGCCGGTTCAAACGCCGAAGGGCGTGGGTTCAAACCCCAACAATGAGCTTAAGCTGCCGGTGAAAGAAAACATCGTGAGAAAACCATAGCGTGGTGGTAGGGTACTTTCTAGTTCTCGGTTGGCTAGCTACCACCCTCAAGTTGAAAATCTGTCGCCAATCTATCACTAACGGCGTGTTCCGACAAATCTTCGACCATCACTTAAGATCAGGTGAACTGTGGTCAAACATCAAACAATCATAAATAAAATTTAAAAGGAATCAAAGTGATGATTCTAGTTTCTTGTGGCTTTGCAATGTCACAGCACATCCACAGCTTCTGTAAGCAGTTCCGGAATGTTAGTGGTGGTCTTTCGTAATCCTTACCAGCTGCAATCAAGATGTAAGGGTCGGTGATGAGGGCCTTCAGGGATGGAGGCTCAGACTCCTGCCGCACCACTCCAGGTTGGAGGATCAACAGCTGAAGTACTGTGGACAAGAAAACGAATATTTTTTATGTATTTTATTGTATTTGGATCACCAACACTATACACATCACAACATTTATAAAGGTCATCAACATAAAAAAACCGGCCAAGTGCGAGTCAGACTCGCGCATGAATGGTTCCGTACCATTATCTATGAAAAAGGCAAAAAAATCGCGTTTGTTGTATGGGAGTCCCCCTTAAATATTTATTTTATTTTGTTTTTAGTATTTGTTGTTGTAGCGGCAACAGAAATACATAATTTGTGAAAATTTCAACTGTCTAGCTATCGCGGTTCTTGAGATACAGCCTGGTGACAGACAGACCGACGTACAGACAGACAGCGAAGTCTTAGTAATAGGGTCCCGTTTTTACCTTTTGGGTACGGAACCCTAAAAAAAGAAAACTAGATGTTATAGCAATTACAGGAGACGACAACATGCATAAAATTATAAAATGATTATTAAATGATAATTGAATTGAATAAGCGAAACAACTGTTCCTAGGTGGTAGATTTCCTAAAAAGGTCGTTTACATAAATTAAGTACCACTAGATATTTTGCCGCTATGATAGATAGATAAATCTCTTTAACCAGAAGCAGAAAAAGTGTACAGAAAACAAAAGAATCTTATCAGCTTGTGGCGGCCTTATCGCTTTTGTATCGACGATAGCTCAGTAGCAAACGTAGGCGGTTCGCACGCCGAAAGGCATGGGTTCAAACCCCAACAATGAGCTTGAGCTGCCAGTGAAGGAAAAGTCGCGAGGAAACCATAGCGTGGTGGTAGGGTACTATCTAGTACTCGGCTGGCTAGCTACTACCCTCAAGTAGAAAATCTGTCGCCAAGTACATGACGGTTCCGGCAGCCTCACTTGAGAACCAGTTCCATTCCAGGCTAGGTGTGTTTTGAAGTTTTTGGGTAAAAGGTTTACTCACGTCCATCGCCGAGTGCCAAAGCTGACAGCATCAAGAACGGAGCGGTCTTTCCGACGAACTCGTACATGAGACCTCCAAAGGGTGGCCCGATGAGTACTCCAAGAGCCAACCCCCCTAAAGCTATACCCATCGCATTGCCTCGTTCCTGAAAAAATAAATAACTTAAAATTTGTAGCAATGTTAAAGTCAAGCCATAGGACGTCCACTGCTAAGCATAGGCCTCCTCCTGGGGGGGTTTTGCCAATACCCGCCACGCTTGGCAGGCGGGTTGGCGAGCGCAGTTAGGCGTGATTGTTCAAGGAAGACGCTGCTGCCCATCTTCCGGATTACATCCCTTAGCCGACTCATACGGCAACCACGGGTAGAGAGGGTGGGGTACTGTTCTAACGCAAAAAAAACATTATAATTAGTAACCTTGTCATCGGGGTAGCGTTCAGCAAGCATGCCCATTCCAGACACTGAGGAACAGGAGGACCCGATGCCCTGCAGAGCCCGAGCGATGAACAGGACGCTGTACGATCGGCCGAAAGCGAATACTGAAAACAGAACATGAGTTAAGCTTAGTAAAAACTTGATGAACGACTAACTATGAAACTACTTCACTCGTATAGCACATTCGGAAACGCCTTATTTACAAAGCCTACTATAAGCTGGCTCATTACGTGGAAGACAGGAATATGTGTTTGTAGTAGCCTCTCTCTGCACTTGCATCCCCCTGGCTAAGTGACAATTGTAGTAAGCATAATGTATTAATATTTATAACTGTAAACTGTATAAACTGTAACCTTATATGAAAAGAAAGATACACAAAAGAAATGCCTTGCTATGTTTCTTGCCGGAGTCTTCTCAGTTGAAGTGTAATTACGAGCCGGCGGTAGATTCAAACATGTAACTTAACGTTCATAAGTGCCTTACCAGGGCCTAAACTGAATAAATGACTTTTTTGATTTTGATTTGATTTGCTCTTTACAAAAGATTATGCTTTTAACGTAAACGTGTTTCTATTTGCTTCCATAGCTGGAGGAAAGTCAGAATACTACAAACCGGGGTATAAGCCCCACTTTTTTAACGCGTTTTACCGCCATCTCGCCTGATGGTAAACGATGATGTGGTCGAAGATGAAGCACGGAGCCTTAGAAGATTCTATTTACGTAGTCTATTTACGCTGGCCTTGAATATACTTAGCAGATAAATTGGTTGTAAAAAGAATATTTTTTTCAAACATTAGAGAAGAGGGTGCCGCTGTGAAGTTTTTGCCCCGGGTAAGAAAAGTCGTAGATCCGGCTGCATCCTCGACTAATAGTAATAAGTAAAGTGCGTGCCACGAACACAGCGTGCACCATAGAATAAGCAACATTTTTGCGATAAATAGGCGATACAAGTGGGAAGAGGCGGCGCGGCGGGGGCGGGGGACGCTTGCCGGCGATCACTACGCGAGTGCCGGCCGAGCAGGCGTTAACACGTCAATGTCATTTGTTTTCTGTTGTGTTGGTAGGTGTTCATGTTCAAATTTAATAGGTTAGTGACTTTTTAATAAAAAGGTATTAAGAAGTTTACGTGTGTCTTTATAGATTTGATGTTATCGAAGCTACGAACAATAAAGTTCGATGGAAGATTTGTTCGTAGATGCGACGTCGACATCCCTGCACGCGCCGCGCGCTAAACCTGCGTGAAGCAACGCTAGTAGGAAAAATGTTCTACTTACTCGCGCTCCAAGTACTTTGCAATAGGCATCATGATATCTGCGTCCATCAGCCGCTTACACCTATGTATATTATCTACATAATTTCTTATAAGAATAATTTATTATAAAAACTTACTTAATGTCGACAGGAACATCAGTATAAATCCAGTGAACATGGGCACGCTGTATCCAATCCTGAAACGCAGAGGCATTTTTTAAATTCAAAAGTGATCAGGCGAACCAAACCTTTCTCCTGGTGGTAAAAAAATAAAGCATGTCCATGACCATTGCAGCGATACACAGAACTTTGACTAACAAAACAAATTCCAGGGCATCGCTGCTTTGGTGCTCATTAATTTAAGACTTTCGATGGTTAGTCTCAACAGCAATGTAATTTCGGCGCAGTACCCTTCAAACCGAAACACGGTAATGTTCACAGTAGTGCTTGACGGTAGAGTATCTGGTACTGCGGTGGTACCTACTTAGACAACCAAGAAGATGTACTAGGTGAATGACGTTACAGTGAAACATAAAAAAAAAAAAACAGATTTCGGGATTACGAATAGATTGAACAGTAGTTGTACCAGCGTCTTTCTTGCGAACATTATTGTTACCTACCTAAACAATATTTTCGAATCAATTGTTTGACTAAATGGAACAGAAAGTAGCTTACATATGTGTGAGAAGGCATACGAAAGGGTAATTGTACCAGCGTCTTTCTTGCGAACATTGTTGTTACCTACCCCAACGATTTTTTTAAATCAATCGTTTGACTGAAAGGAACAGAAAGTAGCTTACATATGTGTGCGAAGGCATACGAAAGGGCAATTGTACCAGCGTCTTTTTTGCGAACATTATTGCTACATACCCCAACAATTTTTTGAATCAATCCTTTGACTAAAATGAACAGAAAATAGCTTACAACGTGTGAGAAGGCATACGAAAGGGTAATTGTACCAGCGACTTTCTTGCGAACATTATTGTTACCTACTCCGACGATTTTTTAATCAATCCTTTGACTAAATGGAACAGAAAGTAGCTTACAATGTGTGAGAAGGCATACGAAAGGGTATTAGTAGCAGCGTCTTTCTTGTGAACATTATTGCTACATATTTTATTTCATGAAATGAATTGATTCAATCAATTCATTTCTCACACTAGAAGCGGCCACTAGATTCAGAAAAACAGAAATTAACCTTATTTATGCGTGTGAGGGCCTATGAAAGAGTTGGCTACCAGCTGCATTAGGGATTTACTCACGAACATTCAGTTACATAAAATAATTTTTGTATTGATTCTTTTTAAAAAGTTTACGTTTGCTAGATAGCGTTGGCAACAAGTTGCATTAGGGACTTACTCGCGAACATTAATGTAACATGTACCTAAAATAAAGCTTACTTGTGCGTGAGAGGGCCTACGAAAGGGTTGGCTATCAATTGTACCAGCGCCTTACTAGCGAACATTACTCCAACAGCGACGGTTTCATGTATCAACTCTTGATGACGAGCTTCTTTCTGAGCTGTAATGTTGACTGAAAAATTAAAACAATTTTTAAACTTTTTGAAAAACAATTTTATAACACATGTTCAAGTTTATGACCAATTGCAGCGATACACAGAACTTGGAACAAAACAAAGTCCTGCTGCTTTGGCGCTCATTACATTGAGACTTTTTTTTTTTTTAACGCTGACAATCTAGGTTTTTGACCACAACTCAACTGATGTTAAGTGACGGTGTGGTCGAAGATGGTAAAGCACACCTAGCCTGGAATAGAACTGGCTCTCAAGTAAGGCTGCCGGAACACACCGTTAGATGCTTGGCACAGATTTTTAACTTGAGGGTGGTAGCTAGCCAGCCGAGTACTAGAGAGTACTCTACCACCACGCTATGGTTTCCTCACGATGTTTTCCTTCACCGGCAGCTCAAGCTCATTGTTGGGGTTTGAACCGACGCCCTTCGGCATGCGAACCGACCGCGCTAACCATTGAGCTATCGTCGCTAAAACCGACAAATAGATATAGACTTTCGATAGTTAGTCTCAACAGCTCTGTAATTTCGCTAGATGCAGTACCCTTCGAACCGGAACACAGAAATTACACACTACTGCTTGGCGGCAGAATATCTGGTACTGCGGTTCAATATAACGCCAAATACATACTATGTGTAACATTTTCGACGATGAGCGTGTTGTTCTTCTCCAGGCACGGACAGTAGGGCGTGGGGGCGGGGGTAGTAGTGGGCAGCTCGTCCAGGGACATCGACAGGGGGGCGTCCGGGTGTCGGATGTCATACAGGAACTCCGGTATTATTGGCACTGGAAGAACATACAATTTTAATTGGCTACAAGTAACATAATTAATTAATAAATCATAATGGCCATGGAAAATAACCTAGAGGGGTCTAAAATAAATGCAAATCAAGCAGCATTTTAAAATTATTATGTGAGTAATGCCGTGTAATAATTGCCGTGGTGGCGCCGGTGTAAGAATAGTACCCCACCCTCTCTACCCGTGGTTGCCGTAAGAGTCGGCTAAGGGATGTAATCCGGAAGATGGGCAGCAGCGTCTTCCTTGAACAATCACACCTAACTGCGCTCGCCAACCCGCCTGCCAAGCGTGGCGAGTATTGGCAAAACCCCCCCAGGAGGAGGTCTATGTCCAGCAGTGGACGACCTATGGCTGATGATGTGTATGTGATGTGAGTAATGAGACAAACGATACACTCTTCTTATGGAAGATTAATAAAACATTATAACATTTAGAATTGTGAAATTAAATAAATACATTTTTTTGTCTGAATGTTGGTACAAAGTACGTTCCAAATGTTGGAAATAATCGGTACATGTTATACTTTCACATCCCTATCAAAGACCGAAGTGTTTATGGTACAACTCTATGGAATCCCGTTCTCTTGAATAAAGCCAATGAAAGGTAATGGCGTCTCATTTTTAACTCCTCTAATATAAATTGATTTGCTATCGAAAACTAAGGGAAAAAGGCTCTGCTTGCTGTCCTTCGTCAAAACGGAAGTCCAATACCAAATTCTCTAATATCGTTTTAGGGTTTTCTATTTTCGCTATCCTTTATTAAAGCCCCTTAACTGACCTCATTACGCCCCCTGACCTCCCGATTGCGATGTCCGAATCTGACAGGTTTGATTAATGAATTAACTCTCCGACATTGTACGGGGTTACGCAGATCGATAGTAGTAAGCCGAAAGGAGCTTTATGTACTCATTATTAGGAACATTTTTTACAATTAGACCAGTCCCTATTTCCAGATCCACGGGATGCATCAGATAATTAGCAGCTAGAGGCGTTGGAGTCTTGAGAAGCGTGCCAAGGGACTCCATTGTTCAAGCTAAATTACAAAGCCTAGAAATTCGTCGCAAAGTTGCTAGTTTATCGGATTCATTTTGGGTTGTGTGTGATTAACTACATGGTCTAATACCCCCATTCTTCTATCGGAGCCAGAAGCTCAAAAAAGCGACATCGTTTCATGGTCAACGTTCCAAAAACTCGAACGAAACGATTTGATTCCACGTTCATTGTGTGGACTGCTAGACAGTGGAATGCGCTGCCTGTGTGGGTGTTCCCTGTTGGATATAATCTGGGTGTATTCAACTCGAGAGTGAATCGGTATCTTCCAGCGTATTCCATCATAGGCCGCATCATCACTTAACATCAAGTGATTTGAACGTCAGCCTATTTCTTATTCAAAATTAACTATTCCATGCAATCCGTCGAGGTCAGAGAGGTTTTTCGCGATTTCAGGATTGGTTCAATAACAAAAATTATGCATTATGATTACGAGACCCCCTTTAGACATAGTACTAGCGTTCCGCCTAATCCAATATAAGATATATTTATGGCTATATGCTCGGCTATCTTTTCATATCACTGGCTTATACGAGAAATGATATTCGACGGGACAGGAAACGATTGTAACGCACAATAAATAAATTTAATTATTAAAAACCGCCTTAGAAGCCTTGTATTGAATTGTACAGGCGTGGATTTGATTCCCACCCGTTTGAATGACAATACATAAATATTTATTCTGTATTTCGATGCTCTAAATGTAGCGATGATGGCTTAGTGGTTAGCGCGGTAGGTTCGCATGCCGATGGGCGTGGGTTCAAACCCCATCAATGAGAAAATCTGCTGCCAAGCATCTAACGGTGTGTTCCGGTAGCCTCACTTAAGAGCCAGTTCTATTCCAGGCTAGGTGTGCTTTACCATCTTCGACCACGCTGACACTTAACATCAGGTGAGTTGTAGTCAAACACCTAGCATGTCAGCTATAGTAAAAAAAACTTCTGTAGCTGTAATTAATTGAAATTAAAGTTTAACTAAATAAATGTCTGTGATTATTTTATTCGCAGTTTATAGATTTTTTAAACTTTTCCCTAATAGATACTTTGCAAGAGGTTCATAAGAAAAGAAAAATAAAAAAATTGCACAGAAAATTTGATAATTTCAGATATTTTTTGATAAATTCCGCTCTGACGACGTCGCTGGTAAACAGCTAGTTAACGATAAAAACCGGCCAAGTGCGCTTCGGACTCGCGAAGGTTCCGTACCATTATCTATAAAAAAACGGCAAAAAAAATCACGTTTGTTGTATGGGAGTCTTTAATATTAGTTTTATTTTAATTATTTATTTTTAAAGTGAATATATAACTAAATATTCTGTGAATATTTTAAACGTTGCCGTTATCAATATCGAGCAAAAACGAGCAAATTAATAACGTTTATTGTATGGGAGCTCCCTTAAATATTTATTTTATTTAGTTTTTTAGTATTTGTTGTTATAGCGGCAACGGAAATACATCATCTGTGAAAATTTCAACTCAAATCAAATCAAAAAGTCATTTATTCAGTTTAGGCCCTGGTAAGGCACTTATGAACGTTAAGTTACATGTTTGAATCTACCGCCGGCTCGTAATTACACTTCAACTGAGAAGACTCCGGCAAGAAACTCAGCAAGGCATTTTTTTTGTGGATCTTTCTTTTCACTATCACGGTTCATGAGATACAGCCTGGTGACAGACGGATGGCCAGCGGAGTCTTAGTAATAGGGTCCCGTTTTACCCTTTGGGTACGGAACCCTAAAAATCATTTTAATTCCCGTGCAATGTTGGCACTACAGTGGAATGAGCTGTCAGCCGCATTCTGTCGCTTTCGCCAAGTACCCATCACTCGATAACGAATAGTCGATTAAATCCATCTTTTAGGGTTCCAATGCAACTAGGCACACCACGATGCAATTGGTTATATATATTACGTTTCACAGGCTAGGTATTTTGACCATAGCTCAGCTGATGTTAAGTGACAGTGGGTTTGACTCAATACAAACTTTTATATAACAAGTAGCTGACAACTAGTTGCTTTGCCATAAAAAAAAATATGTTGGTCGATTCTCAGACCTACCCGATATGCACACAAAATTTCATACAAATCGGTCCAGCCGTTTTGGAGGAGTTTGGTAACAAACACCGTGACACGATAATTTTATAAATTAGAGATAAATGTTTATTCTGTTTCTGGGTGTTGTGTATGTATTTTATAAATATTTTACAACAATAAAGTATTTAAATATTCTGACTGTTCTGTTTCCTCATTTGGTAGAATATCTGCTTCCGGAACTGTAGGGCGTAGGTTCGATTCCACCAGGACAAACATTTGGGTAACGATAAATGTTTGTTCTGTGTCTGGGTGTTCTGTATGTATTATAAGTATGTACATAAAAAGTATATACATAAGTATTCTATCAGTTATCTGGTAATAGTTACTTTGCGAATAGGAAATAGTTTCTTATTATAATTAATTAATATTTATTCATAATAATTATAAATAATTAATAATTAATTAATTAACACAAGTCATTGTCATCGAATATTTTTATAATATAATTTAAATTAGATTTCCTTTTTAAAAACCAAATCTGCTCAAAAGGCTTGGTTTCAATTTAATAATTATTAAGGTACTTACTATATATATATATATATAATCAAAGTCTTATAAAGTGGTAAATTTTCAACTTTTTTTTAATAAGTTTTTAAAATACAAATATGTAGGCGATATTAGACTGTCTTTGTCATATCACTGAATTGTTACGTGCGAATAATGGACTGTGTCTAGTGTGTATGCCTGTATATTAATTTCAGATAAAATAAAAAACTTTGAAAAACAAAAACAAACAGTTATCTGGTTCACATAATACAAGCTTTGCTTAGTTTGGAGTCAGATGGCGCTGTGTGTAATGTCCTACGATGTTATAAATAAAATAAGTGTGGTCGAAGACAGTAAACACATCTAAGTTCTACAATACTATCGCTACTCTATTACTTGGTGGTCGTCTAGGTAGGTATTACCGCAGTACCAGATATTCTGCCGCCAAGCAGTAGTGTGTAAGCATTACTGTGTTTCGGTTTGAAGGGTACTGCAGCGAAATTACTGGGCTGTTGAGAGTAACCATCAAAAGTCTCAAAGTAATGAGTGCCAAACAGCGATGTCCTGGACTTTGTTACTCAAAGTTCTGTGTATCGCTTCATCTCTTACCATCAGGAGAGAGTCACGTTCGTCTCATTACTTTTACATTTAAAAAAAACAATGATTATTGCCAGGCGTCTATTCCCATCAGAAAAGTGTTCCATTCGTCCCATTACTTTGAATTAAAAGCATTACTTATGCATTGAAATAAATTAGTTTTTCTAACAAAACTCCTTTCCTTTGTCATCTCATAAAGGCTTTGTAGTTTTCAAAGACCTAGTTTCGCTGGTCTGTTTACAAATAAATAGAACTACACTACAATAAGACTTGTGTGAACTAACTGTATCCAACGGTTTTAGTCTAAATTAAAGTTTATATTTTCCACCTTCTTTTTTTTCCAGTTTTTTACAAGTAATAAAATAATACCTACACACAACACATACTTATACACACTCACTCATTCACACATTCACTCCCCTGCATACACACTAAAAAATCAAGGTCACTTGAGGCGACTTACACAAATGAAAAGCTCCCTGTCTGCTTCAGAACAGGGTTCGGACAGCAGCCTGTTGTAGCTACCGACGTCCAGTCTATTCAAATGGTAAGTCACCTCAAGCGCCCGTCTCTCCCGCTGGAGACGAACGCATTCCACCACGAGGTGGTACACATCCTCTTCAGCTCCACATGTGTCACAATTTGAGGTCTCAGCTTTGCCCAAAAAGGCAATTTTTTTTAAAGGCATATGGCCAGTTCTTAATCTATTTGCTGTGACAATGACACTACGTGACACACATTACTAAATCAAGGTATAGACATATCTCTGTAACGCCATCCTGTATCCCCCGGGTTTGTTATCAGCAGTATTCTGAATTACCTCCCGCTATGGAAGATCATTTAAAAAGGTTTTCAAGTCAAAAACATACAGCGAATTTATCCAGGACATCGCTGCTTTGGCGCTCATTACTTTGATACTTCCGATGGATAGTCTTAATACAAACACAAATTTTTGATTGTTAACACCAATGTTACAAGTCAAATTCCGTAATAATTATCATTTATTTATATTATGAACACCAACATTGTGTACATTATCTCATGACAAAAAGTAAGAAGTACAAAATAAGTATACAGTAAATGCCACAACAATTGTAAGGTATTGCAATAATTAATTCATAAAAAATATATAATATATAAAAATAAATATATAATATATAAAAACAATAATTAATTCATAACCAATACAAAATCAAATGACAAAGAATAATCAAACAATAATAAAATCAAAAAGAAAAATAGAATTATTCAATTTACATGTCAATTTTTGTCAGAGAGTGATCGCAAAGATCTCTTAAAACTGTTAATATTGTCACCAAAAATATCTACATCGATTGTCCTAGACATGGCATTACACTGTCGAGTCATCGTAGACTAGGGTGCATTGAATCCCAGGTTAGAGCGAGAATTGCGCGAATCAAATATAATATTGACTTTTGACATTTTTATTATTTGACATATTTTTGTCATTTTAATTATCTGACATTTTAATTATTTGACATTTGTATTGCTATACATAAAATTTTTATTATGAGGTACCTATTCTAAATATTATCTTTGCCTTCACACTTGTATTCGTTATTTAGAAAATGTTTTTGTTTAGCAACATATGGGTCTACGTTTATTACTATTAAGATTTTAACATAACATTTAATTATTACTAATCAATATGGACTGGTTCTGAAATAAAATTATATTATTATTAAAACAGTTTTAAAACACTGATTACATGTCAATGAATAAAAAACAAAATGTCAATATAATAAATTGTCAAAAATATTATTTATAAATCTTTTAGATTAACAAGTAAAAATGTAACAAAAAAAAACGATTTCGTATGGTTTTCTCTTGGATGTCATTGCATGGACCAAATTGAAATAGGACCACACGGGTAGTAACAGCTTTCAAATAAAAAAAAAATCATCAAAATCGGTACAACCAGTCGAAAGCTCTGAGGTAACAAACATAAAACAAAAAAAAAATGCAGTCGAATTGAGAACCTCTACCTTTTTTGAAGACGGTTAAAAATACTCGTCAATGTCATAAAAGAAGGTCTCTAGCAGCCAAGATCTTAAGCTTGGTTCTGAAGCACGCGGTGGAAGGTGCATCCCGGACGGAGGATACCTCTGTTTAAAAAAGTTAACGACGCAAAAGATTCATTGCGATTTGGAGGCAACATTAGGAGAGTCTGCTCCGCTGTATTCCACTGTCCCAAGGTGGGCTTCTCAATTTCGAGTAGAGAGAACGAGCGGAAGACGAACAACAGTATAAAGTTGCTGCAGTACAATCCAAATCACTACTGCTTGGCGACAGGATATCTCTTGCGATGGAGACTTAGTAAAAAGAATGTTGAAAGAATTTACCCCAATCCTTTCAGAGCCTTCAAGTTAAAATAAAGTGGGACGAAGTCATTACAACTCTCAGCCCTCGGAAGCGGGCAATTCCCCGCCGGCGAGATCAAAGTGAAATTCACTTAGCCGCCTCATCAAAGGCACCGCTCCTACTAGTGATGGGACACGACAGTATCGATGTATTTTAAAGGTAACTGAAAAATATTACACAATCTAATACAATACAATAATTTATTGATAACTCCGTAGTTACATGTCATAAATTAAATAAAAATTATCATTATATAAAGATCAAATATTAAATTAATTTACATTGATAACAATTAATATCAAGTCTACATACAGACCTCGGGCAGCTCAAAAAATGTATAATTGTCGTAACAGATGATCTAGAAGCCAAGTCTTCAGCTTGGCCTTGAACGAGGCGGCGGAAGGTGCATCACGTACGTGGGCGGGCAGCCTGTTGTATACCGCGGGGCCTGCGATGTAGACAGACTTCCCTGACTTCACGAGCCTATGTGACGGCGTCACTAGTTGGTTCTGTTTCTTGTTGCTGCGCAAGTCCCATCTCTGATCAGCACCTCTCTTGCGAAACAGATGCAAGTGAGCATGTGCGAACAAAGCCAGCTGGTAGATAAGTTCGCATGGTATGGGAAGTATTCGAAGTTCCACATGTTTTAGGACTCCGTAAATAATACTAACCCTAGCTTTGCACGGATATTGATGACAAACGTGTCCTAGACACACTTTCCGTGCTGTCTTGTCCGTGATGATGCTGGCGTAAGAATAGTACCCCACCCTCTCTACCCGTGGTTGCCGTAAGAGTCGGCTGAGGGATGTAATCCGGAAGATGGGCAGCAGCGTCTTCCTTGTACAATCACACCTAACTGCGCTCGCCAACCCGCCTGCCAAGCGTGGCGAGTATTGGCAAAACCCCCCCAGGAGGAGGCCTATGTCCAGCAGTGGACGTCCTATGGTTGATGATGTGTATGTGTGATGTGAAACACACTTTAGTAGTGATTATAGCTCAGTGGTTAGATCGCTTAACCACATGTCACCGAGTGGCGTGGGTTCAAATCCCAATAATAAGTACCCTCAAATAGTATTTCTACTAACAAGCTGTTTTACGGTAGCCTTTCTTAAGAGCCAGTTCCATTCTACAGTATGCTATAAAAGTGGCACTCAAATTCACTCGGCTTTCAATTCGCGTGTGAATCGATTTCTTCTAGATATCACATCACATCATCAGCCATAGGACGTCCATTGCTGGACATAGGCCTCCTCCTGTGCGGGTTTTGCCAATACTCGCCACGCTTGGCAGGCGGGTTGGCGAGCGCAGTTAGGTGTGATTGTTCAAGGAAGACGCTGCTGCCCATCTTCCGGATTACATCCTTTAGCCGACTCTTACGGCCACCACGGGTAGAGAGGGTGGAGTAGGTACAATTCTTACACCGGCACCACTACGGCAAGCCTTCTAGACAAGCGTGGTCAATAAAATTGTAGACCGCATCTTCGCTTAACCTCAGATGAGATGGTGATGAAACGGAAGCCTATCACACTAATATTACAAAAGCGAAAGTTTGTGCGTGTGTTTGTATGTTCGTTACTTCTTCACGCTCAAACGGCTGGACCAATTTTGATGAAATTTCTATAGTGGTAGCTGACACCCTGGATTAACACAAGCTACTTTTTATCCCGAAAAATGTATCGAGTAACACACAGGGGCGCAGGGCAAAAACTTATTTAATCGACAAAGTCCCAACACTTATCCTTAATATCATATTTAGTTGTAATTCAACTAGCGCTTGCACGCGACGCCTCGTGTTTAAATAGATCGTTCATAATTTCATCTCACATCTGAGTCTGAGATTGAGTTTCAAAAGCTTACATTCTAAATCAAATTTTATTGAGATGAAAATCCAAACAAAAAATAAATATTCTGTTCTCGAATCATTATTAAATTTGTAGCGATGATAGCTCAGTGGTTAGCGCGGTCGGTTCGCATTCCAAAAGGCGTGGGTTCAAACTCCAAAGCTTAAGCTGCCGGTGAAGGAAAACATCGGGAGGAAACCATAGCGTGGTGGTAGGCTACTTTCTAGTACTCGGCTGGCTAGCTACCATATCTAACGGTGTGTTCCGGCAGCCTTACTTGAGGGCCAGTACCATTCCAGGCTAGGTGTACTTTACCATCATCGACCACACCGTCACTTAGCATCTATCCTATCAACCATTTAAAAAAACCCGACTGTCAAAGAAGGGTTATGTTTTTCGCGCGTATCTTATATGTATGTAAATTTCTTTATTACCTCGTATCTTCCAAACGGCCGAATGGATATCGTTAGATTCGTCTCAATAACACAAGTGTCCTTAGAGGGTGGTTTAAAAAAATCAAGATGGTAGATTTTTGGCGCGAAATAGTAATATGTTAATTAAAAAAAAACAGACCTATCAAGCAGGGTATCTAAATAAAGGAAATTAAAAGAGGATTACAAAGCTGTTTGATCTTAGCTCACCTGATATTTTTGTATTTGTATTTGAACTGGCTCTAAAGTGAGGTTGTCGGAACACCGTTCGGAAAGGTGCTTAGCGGCAGATTTTCAACTCTCGTGTGGTAGCTAGCCAGCCGAGTACTAGAAAGTACTCTACCACCACGCAATGGTTTCCTCACGATGTTTTCCTTCACCGGCAGCTCAAGCTCATTGTTGAGGTTTGAACCCACGCCCTTTAGCGTGTGAACCGACCGCACTAACCACTGAGCTATTTAAAGCTTAGTGACAAACATATATAAAAAATAAAATAATTAAGTTAACTATATTTCGAGGTCGAATTAGAAATGGGGAGATCAGTAGACGAACTAAAGTTACCGGCATAGCTCAACGGATTAGGAAGTTGAATTGTCAGTGGGCAGGGCACATAGCACGCAGAACTGATGGCCGATGGGGCTGCAAAGTTCTGGAGTGGAGATCACGGACCGGCAAGCACAGCGTAGGACGTCCGCCCACAAGGTGGACAGACGACCTCATAAAGACCGCAGGAACGCGCTGGATGCGAGCCGCTTCCAACCGGTCTTTATGGAAGTTAACGTCTTACGGCTGAGATAATGATGATGATAATGAAAAAATCCGAAGGTTTTTTTTTGGTCAACGATGTTGAAATTAGAAAGATATCCGTGCGCTATTTTGAGGCCCTCAAAACCCTGAAGTGAAATCTCAAGTCCACTCACCTCGATCCACAAAGGAGATCCTAGTCAGAGATTCAAAATGGCGGCGGTCATAGCCTAATGAATTGTAGATGAGCCACTTCAAAGATTGGGACCTATCTACGCGTCGACAGGAATGGAGGGATATACCAAAGCGAATGCAAAGACTGCGCTGTATATCATAACTTTGTTATACACCACAAAAATAGGCAGTCATGGGGACTGCCAACAGAAACTTAAATCAATCAAATCAAATCAAAAAGGCATTTATTCAGTTTAGGCCCTGGTAAGGCACTTATGAACGTTAAGTTACATGCTTGAATCTACCACCGGCTCGTAATTACACTTCACCTGAGAAGACTCCGGCATGAAACTCAGCAAGGCATTTTTTTGTGGATCTTTCTTTTCATATTAGGTTACAGTTTACAGTTATAGATATTAATACATTATGCTTACTACAATTGTCACTTAGCCAGGGGGATGCAAGTGCAGAGAGAAACTACTACAACTATATATTCCTGTCTTCCACGTAATGAGCCACCTTATAGTAGGCTTTGTCAATAAAAAATTAACTATAAAATCTTTGAATTTATTATAGGACATTTTAGTTACCTCAAGTGGGATTTTATTATAGAATCTTAAGCAATTCCCGAGAAAAGACTTATTAGCTTTAGATAACCTGAATCTAGGTGTCACAATTTTATCTTTATTTCTTATGTTTAAGTTATGGCGGCTACTATTGATTTCAAATAAATTTAATTTTTTCCGTACAAACATAATGTTTTCATAAATGTACTGTGACGGTAACGTTAATATCTTCGAATTCTTAAATCGATTTCGTAGTGATTCGCGAGGACCCAAACAATAGATTGCGCGAATTGCACTTTTTTGCAGAATAAAAATAGTTCAAAGTCTGCAGCTGAGCTCCACGGCAGTAGACTGTAGGACATTAAACTATGGAAATAAGCAAAGTAAACCATCCTGGCTGTAGCCACATCTGTTACTTGTCTAATTTTTCTAATCCGGAAGGCGGCGGAACTCAATTTACATTAGTATTTCGGTGAAGTGAACCCATATGTTTTGCCCGTACCAATAATTCATTCAACGCGTCAAAAATATTTGTACATGGTGGATATTCCCTATGAACGCACAAAGGAGGCTGTGATCCCTGTTAGTTGCAATATGGGTTCTTCAAATCTAGCATAAATAGGTTTTTTGTAGATAGGATCGTGATTCAAACGATCTAATCAATAGTCCAGACATTAGAGATAAGAAAAGGTATTTCTTTTTAAGTAAGGGATAGCTAGAAATATCAAAATAATACCAGAAAATCGGAAAATTTACGATTTTGTAAACAAATGTTCATCTTTGCGCTGCTATAACTCAATATACGTAAGACAAAAAAGAATTTCACTTTCTTAGTCGTTAGATCAACCGTTTCCAACCGGTCTTTATGGAAGTCAATGGGGGAGGCCTAATGGGAGCAGTGGACGTCATACGGCTGAGATGATGATGGTGATGATGAGGATCAACCGTTGAGGCATTATAACTAGTTTCCTTGTTTTTTTCTAGCGCACGTATTTGTTTTTAATTGTATTACTAGTACTTACATAATAACTATTGAAATTTCAATTATGATCAACAATTACTGACTTATAACACCCGTTATCAATAAATATGATTTATGATTTGATTTATGTATTACAAGTATGTATTAAAAAAAAGGAATTATGTATTCTATCAGTTATCTGACTTCCATCACACAAACTCTACTTAGTTTGGGGTCACATGGCGCTGTGTGTAATGTGTCCTACAATATTTATATATTTATTAATTTATATTGAAGAAAAAAGAAACAGATTTTAGCACCTTTCATCCAAGATGGCGGCCCGACCAGCGAACACTCCTTGAGGTCACAAACTTGGATTTTTCATCAGAGTACGAACGTTAACGACATACTTCAAAACTGTTACTACAAAACTTTTTAGGGTAAAACTCCTAACTGACTGGACTACAAATCATACAGAATTCTGTAGTCGCGATCGTTGCTTAGGTTTGTCCACCTGCACCGATAGCTGCTGGAGTAAATTACTGTGAGTTGTGGTTTTCGATCCTTTTCGTTCTCGATAAAATGAAGGTATCTTACGTAAATGTTTTATCCGTGTTACCGTTACTAGATGAATATCAAAAATAAAAAGATTTGAATTAGACGCACTGTTTATTAATCGGATCGAGAGTTAACACTTTATTTATGTCTTTTTTTTTAAATGTTTGATAGGCTTGGTGTTTGACCACAACACACCTGATGTTAAGTGACGGTGTGGTCGAAGATGGTAAAGCACACCTAGTCTGGAATAGAACTGGCTCTCAAGTGAGGCTGCCGGAACACACCGTTAGATGCTTGTCGGCACATTTTCAACTTGAGGGTGGTAGCCAGCCGTGTACTAGAAAGTACTCTACCACCACGCTATGGTTTCCTCACGATGTTTTCCTTCACCGGCAGCTCAAGCTCATTGTTGGGGTTTGAACCCACGCCCTTCGGCATGCGAACCGAACGCGCTAACCACTGAGCTATCTTTTTTTTTATGGCTAACAGGCTAGGTGTTTGACCAAAACTCACCTGATATTAAATGACGGTGTGGTTGAAGATGGTAAAGCACACCTAGCTTGGAATGGAACTGGCTCTCAAGTGAGCCTGCCGGAACACACCGTTAGATGCTTGGCAGCAGATTTTCAACTTGAGGGTGGTAGCCAGCCGAGTACTAGAAAGTACCCTACCACCACGCTATGGTTTACTCTCGATGTGTTCCTTCACCGGCAGCTCAAGCTCATTGTTGGGGTTTGAGCCCACGCCCTTCGGCATGCGAACCGACCGCGCTAACCACTGAGCTATCATCGCTACAAAATACGTTTTTAATTTAGTTTTCAAAATGTCTACTGATGAAAAGTCCTTTATACGGCAGCGCTACTATATTTACAGATTTTGATAAAAGGGAAATCTCCTGAGTAAACAAGTAGAAAACTTCTTCGTTGTGTTGAGTCAAAGATTATTTAGGTTTGAAATTTTATGTATTACTTATTGGGGTTTAAACTTAAATTCGACAAAATTTGGACAAATACTACCAAAAACAGTAAAAAATTGTACTAAAACAGAAAACAGGGATGTCTTGTAGAAAACAGTAAATCTACTGTTAAAACAGTAGAGTTGGCAACACTAGTTTCAACAGCCCTGTGATGTCACTACATCATCCTTCAAACCGGAACATAGTAAGGTTTATACGGAGTTTTGGCGGGAACGCGGTGAGTGTCGTGTCGCCCTATTGTATTTTTTTCCCAAACTAGTGTTTTTTCGAGTGTTTATGCATAAAAATAGTGGTGTTTTATTTATAAAGTGCCGAATTACAAGCGCGAGTGTGGGAGAATGATATAATGTGGTTAAACATGACTTTTCGTGTTGCTTCCAAAACTCCACCCAGAAGCTTATAGTAAAGTCGCCACTACTTTACTAAGGCATGACTTGATTTGACTGGGACTGACTGGAATAGATCAAGATAGACTTTGACTGTAACTATAGATGATAAAGAAGCTGAAAAATGAAGACTACTCACAAAATATAGAAACATTGAAACTGGCAGAATGCACAGAGTGCCATGCCAAGAAAAAAGAGAAAAAAAAAAGGTTTATACGGCTTGGCTACTTGCCGGCAGAATATACCTGTTCATTGGATTTACCACCAAGTAAAACAACAATACAAGCCAAAAGCTGAGCTTTGTGAGGGCTCGCGTAGTTTTTCTAACGGGTAATAATTTTTAATTTAGTTCTGTTGCACCGATGTTAACTCTTTGATTTCCTAACAGATGGCGTTAGTAGTACAATAACATTCTATCCAATGAATACAAAATTGTTAATGTTTTTTTTAATGGTTATAATTTTTTTTTTTGACACAGCACATCTAGATATGAAGTTAAATTACTATGTTAAAGCACAAATCTAAAGGCGTGATAGTTTTTCAGTAAAGTGTACCACAAAAATGCTCAGGTTGTGGGATAGTGATAGGACTCTCTTTGCTCGCCCTGATAACAAAAAGATAGTTTCAAAAGCACTGAACACCCTTCAGAAATAATATAACGTTTGTCCGGAAATATTTAAATTCATTTGAAATTAACAGTAGCCGCCATAACTTAAACACAAGAAATAAAGATAAAATTGTGACACCTAGATTCAGGTTATCTAAAGCTAATAAGTCTTTTCTCGAGAATTGCGTTAGATTCTATGATAAAATCCTACTTGAGGTAACTAAAATGTCCTATAATAAATTCAAAGATTTTATAAAGCAGAGGTTAATTGACAAAGCCTACTATAAGGTGGCTCATTACGTGGAAGACAGGAATATATGGTTGTAGTAGCTTCTCTCTGCACTTGCATCCCCCTGGCTAAGTGACAATTGTATAAGTAAGCATAATGTATTAATATCTAAAACTGTACCTACATAATATGAAAAGAAAGATCCACAAAAAAATGCCTTGCTGAGTTTGTTGCCGGAGTCTTCTCAGTTGAAGTGTAATTACGAGCCGGTGGTAGATTCAAACATGTAACTTAACGTTCATAAGTGCCTTACCAGGGCCTAAACTGAATAAATGACTTTTTGATTTTGATAGTACTCTTCGTGTACTCACCGACGGTGGTCAGGAGCATGTTGTCGAGAAGCAGTGCGATGGCCACGATCACCAGCACCAACTTCCTGGACTCGCGACACGCAGCCACCTTGGCGCGCCATCCGAACCCATCTGATGCCGCTCCCATGTTGCTTGAGTTTCCCTGGGAACAAACATTAAATAAATATAAAATATAAAAAACGTCTAAATCGGAGACGGTTCACAACAATTAGCTTGAGCTTCCGGTGAAGGAAAACCTCGTGATAAAACCATAGCATGGTGGTATGGTACTTTTTAGTACTCGGCTGGTAACCCTCAAGTTGAAAATCTGTCGCCAAGCACCTAGGTGTTTTGTTTAGGGGGCATGGCAACCATTAAAAAAATCTACTTTGCGAAAGTTTTCTTACTGCTAAATTTATTTTGTGACATCCAAATAAAATAATGAGATATTTAGATGGTAAGAGAAATGCCAGTCCATGATCATTGCTCAAACCCCACACATAACTTGGAGTAACAAAACAAAGTCCAGGGCATCGCTGCTTTGGCGCTCATTGCTTTGAAACACTATGGTAGCCCTATAATGTCGCTGCAAACCGGAATACAGCAATATTTACACACTACTGCTTCGTGGCATATCGGATAACACCGCAGTAAAGGTACCTTGATGACCTCCTTCTAAGGATATCTACAATCTGACTTACTATTTGTGACTTTGTCTTTGAATAGAACTTGTTTTACGTAATTTTACACACTTGTAAATATGGACTATTCGACATTGGCAGAATGCACAAAGTGCGAAGCCAAAAAGAAAAACCAAACAGAGATTATTCGTTTATCATTTTATCGTAGGACATTTCACACAGCGCCATCTAGCCCTTAACTAAGCTTAGTTTGTAGTATGGGAATCAGATAACAGATAGAATACTTTAATACTTTTTTTTATAAGAAATAGGCTTACGTTTGTGCACCATCTCACCTGATGTTAAGTGATGATGCGGTCTAAGATGGAGCACTCTTGCCTAGAATATACCGATTCACTCTCGAAGACACCCAGATTATATCCAACGGGGAACACCCACTCAGTCAGCGCATTCCACTGTCTAGCAGTACGCACAATGAACGTGGAATCAAATCGTTTCGTTCGAGTTTTTGGAACGTCTACCATGAAACGATCTCGTTTTAAATATATACACAACACCCAGACACAGAACAAACACTTTTTGCCACATAAATGTTTGTCCTGGTGGGCCTCGAACCTGCGCCCTACAGCTCTTAAAACAGATATTCTATCAAAAGAGCAAATCTACCAAATCATTGATTTAAAAAATGGCATAGTATTGTTCACAGTGAAGTGTATAATATCCCCCTTTTACGTAAGCATACCCCAAAGCTTGAAATCCTGTATAAATCATATTTAATAGATGGAAAGGGGCCAATGATGTTCAAAGAATTACTTTATCTGACCCCGAAATAGACCTCTAACAAAATCATATTCTTTTCCACGCCATTACTTTTAATCTAGCACAGAATCTAGCTTGCATAGATTAGGTTCCCTCAATCTAGTGTTATCAAATGACTCGGAATATGAAATGACAGGATGTGGGTAAGACAAGTAGATTTGTCCTATTCTGGGAACATTAGGTGTAACACAGATTAGAAAACAGAACAGATTGAATGTTGCGTAAATCGTGAGTAGGTCTTTAGCCGGACAATGTTTTTTCAATTCAATTTATTGCATAATTATATAACACTAGCTGCGCCCTGCGGTTTTACCCGCGTGGTATGGATGATGATGAAAAGTATCCTATGTTTTATTCCAGGGCCTAAAGTATCTACATGCAAAATTTCATCCAGATCCGTTCAGTCGTGTTTTTTTTTTACAAAAAATCATTTATCTATAAAATGTCACATTAATTTTTTTTTTGTAAGTTTTTAATGAGACGAACGAGACGCTCTCCTGATTATAAGAGATAACGCCTGTCCATGGCCATTGCAGCGATACACAGAACTTTGAGTAACAAAACAAAGTCCAGGGCATCGCTGATTCGGCGCTCATTACTTTGAGACTTTAGATGGTTAGTCTCAACAGCCCTGTATTTTCGCTAGCTGGTATACCCCTCAAACCGGAACACAGTTATGTTTGCACACTACTACTTCGCGGAAGAATATCTGGTAATGCGGTGGTACCTACCTAGACGACCTCCTGCAAAGGAGATCTACCTACTAGTAAATCAATTTCTTTCTTGCGTGCTTGCAGAAACCGTGAAATCTAGTTTAAAATATGTCCGTCAGTTATCATCCGAAAAACCATCTCAAATATCTAAAGACCAATTAAAATTTTTCAAAACGACAAAAGCTTTCTCGACAATGCAAGATGGCCGCCGGAAATGAGAGGCGCTAACGAGTCGCGCTCGCACAATATGGGGGTACTTCCGGCGGACGATTCCATACTTTAAATTAATTTGTCTTTTATCCGGGTGTTTGAGTTTTACCTTATCAAATGCTTGAAAATTAATAAGTTAAAGCAACATAACAAGATCTTTTAAATGATTGAATTAAAGTCACAGCTCACCTGTTGTTCATTGACGATGTCATTGAAGATGAACATCTAGCCTGGATCTTTGTAGAATGCCCTTTATCTTTCCTTTCGTAGCGATTTTAGCATAATGGTTAGTGTGGGTTCAAACCCCATCAAAGAGCTTGAGCTAAGGAAACCATAGCGTGGGTGGTAGGGTATTTTCTAGTACTCGGCTGTCTAGCTACCACCTTCAAGTAGAAAATCTCCCGCCAAGCACCTAACGGTGTGTTCCAGCCTTACTTGATAGCCAGTTCCATTCCAGGCTAAGTGTCCTTTACTATCTTCTACCACATTAACGTCAGGTGAACTATGGTTCAAACACCTAGCTTGTCAACCATAAAAAAATCTTAATCTGGGCAATGAACTATTTATTGGTTTTGTACTCACACGTGGGCTAATAGCCCCATGCCATTTTTTATCGGACAGCCAAAGGCTCAAAAAAGCGACATCGTTTCATGGTCGACGTTCCAAAAAGAGCGAGGCGAGTGGCTAGTAAATAATATATAATTCAACTTTTGTATCCCATCACATCATCAGCCATAGGACGTCCACTGCTGGACATAGGCCTCTTCCTGGGGGAGTTTTGCCAATACTCGCCACGCTTGGCAGGCAGGTTGGCGAGCGCAGTTAGGTGTGATTGTTCAAGGAAGACGCCGCTGCCCATCTTCCGAATTACATCCCTTAGCCGACTCTTACGGCAACCACGGGTAGAGAGGGTGAGGTGCCGTGGCATTGCAACTTTTGTATAATTGTAGAGAATTTAAACTTTTCTAATCAAATCGCTAAAATAAATTACAAAGCGTGCGAAGCTGGGGCGGATCGCTGAAAATAAAAGATTTTACACAAGTTTTCGCATTGTGAAGCGACTCCCATTGATTTCCCCGGGGATATAGATAATGATTGAGCGAAAAGCGTATCCAAGACTTCATCTTTTAAGCCGTGGACTTTAAACTGGTTTCCGCAGACTTATAATGAACTAGTTTCTGCCCGCGATTTCGTCCGCGTTGACATTAGAATTGGGAGTTTTTTTAAATAATAAATAGGCATACGTTTAACCGCCATCTCACCTGATGGTAAGTGATGATGCGGCCTAAGATGGAGCACGCTTGCCTAGAAGATACCGATTCGCTCTCGACTTGAAGACACCCAGATTATATCCAATGGAGTACACCCACTCGGGCAGTGCACTCCACTGTCTAGCAGTCCGTACAATGAACGTGGAATCAAAACGTTTCGTTCTAGTTTTTGGAGCGTCGACCATGAAACGATGTCGCTTTTTTGAGCTTCTGGCTGTCCGATAGAAAAATCGGCATGGGGGAATCAGACCATGTAGTTCTGAACACACTCTGCGAAATGAATCCAATAAAAAATTGACAAACTAGCAACTTTGCGACGATGTCTTTGTTTGAAACTTTACGAAATAGTTCGCCAGAGAACTAAAGTCATAGACATAGCTCAGCGTATTAGCAAGCTGAAGTGGCAATGGGCTGGACATATCTGTCGCAGAACCGATAACCGCTGGGGTAGACGTGTTCTGGAGTGGAGACCGCGAATTGGCAAACGTAGCGTAGGACGCCCTGAGACTTTTTTTATTTAAAAAGTAATGAGACGAACGAGACGCTCCCCTGATGGTAAGAGATAACGCCTGTCCGTCATTGCAGCGATACACAGAACTTTGAGTAGCAAAACAAAATCTAGGGCATCGTTGCTTTGGCGCTCATTACTTTGAAACTAAATGGTTAGTCTCAACAGCCCTGTAATTTCGCTAGCTGCAGTAACCTTTCAAACCGGAACACAGTAATGTTGACACACTACTGCTTGTAAGGAAGCTAAGCTACCTGCTAAGGAGATCTATCACCAAGTAAAATGGATCGGCTCGATGGAGTGACAGTGACGTCCAGCAGTGGACTTTGATAGGCTGATGATGATGATGATGACTTTGAGATTGGTCCCACAGGAATTACATGAAAAATAATTTGATTTTTAAACCATAATACCTAAAACCTAGCCGTGTTCGAGCTTAGGGACATGGAGGCAGTTTTTTTTAATTGTAAATTTACAATATTTGACTTAAATTATTATTATCCACAAAATATAAAAATCAACTTACCCTAAATAACAATCTTCCAAGCACCCCTATGCCTCATTTTTTAAATTATACTTAAATGTAAACTTAAAGGACGTGTTGCCGCGCTGAGATCTGAGGACCGACTGGCAGTTAACATGGAATAGGCACCCGAAGCTAGCCAGCGTCCAGAATAACTTGACCCGTGGCGGGAGATTGCGCTCTGCTTTTATATATAGGGTTGAATTCATGCTACGTTTTGTTCCTTGGTCTGCTTGTCTCGAATTTAATTATTTTTAACTCCCGGCGCAAAAAGATAGGTGTTACAAGTTTGACGTTTGTTTCTGTATGACATCGTAGTTCTTAAACAGCTGACTGAAAACGGTTATTTTTTTTATAATAAATAAATAATAATTTATTTTCCTTAATGGCCCCCTAATTCGGCCAGACTGGTGTCTTGGAAGCTGTATCGAAATTTATGCGCGCTTGATTGTTTTAATTTATAAATATACAATACATGTAATTATATAAAACGGATAATACAAAATAGAAAATTACAGATAAATCACACTAATATTATGAAGGCGAAAGTACTTCTTCACACTCAAACGGCTGTACCAATTTTGATGAAATTTTGTGTGGAGGTAGCTGACATCTTGGATTAAGACATAGGCTAATTTTTATCCTAAAATATGTAGTGTTCACGTGGGAACAGCGGATAACACCGCGAGGCGCAGTTAGTAATACATAATGTATATAATGAAAATGGGTACAAACAATTAAAATACATACTAGCAATGTGTGTGAGTATATGTGTGTGCGAGTGTATAAGTTTTTTTATGTGAAAGTAATGGGACGAACGCGATGCTCTCCTGATGGTAAGAGATAACGTCTGTATATGACCATTGCAGCGATACACAGAACTTTGATTAATGAAACAAAGACCAGGGCATCGCTGCTTTGACATTCATTACTTTGAGACGGTGACAGTGTGGTCGAAAGTGGTAAACACGCGCTTAGCCTGGAATGGGACTGGCTCTAAAGTGAGGCTGCCGGAACACACCGTTAGATACTTGGCGGCAGATATTCAACTTGAGGGTGGTAGCTAGCCAGCCGAGTACTAGAAAGTACCCTATCACCATACTATGATTTCCTCACGATGTTTTCCTTCACCCACAGCTCAACCTAATTGTCGGGGTTTAAACCCACGGCCTTCGGCGTGTGAACTGACCGATATTTATTATTATTTTATTTTTTTAAATATACCGTACAGATTTCCAAACTTTCGCATTTCTAACATCAAAGTAATTTACGGGGGTGGCAGAGGTCTTCTTAATTTGGACGGTCCTTATCAAACTTTAGGATGGCTTTAGAGAAATGTGAGCCCTATTTACGGTGCGGTTAGGTTGATTTTTCCTTGTGCAAAAGCAGTTTCTTAAACGATGTTTTAGTGTAGAGGGAAATGTGATTTATCTTGTGTGAATAAAGGTTCAAAATCGTTTGTTATTTGGTTAAAAGCCACAGGTCTTCGATAAGTTAACGCTGAAAGAGCGCATTGGCGGAATTAAGGAAAATGGCAGAAGTGACATTTAACGTTTTTTTTTTCTCTTAAATTTTTACTAAATACACGATTTAGTTCATATGGTAGAATATCTGTTTCAAGAGCTGCAGGGCGTGGGTTCGATTCCCTACGACAAACATTTATGTGATGTTAAATGATAGTTCTGTGTCTGGGTGTGCTGTATGTATCATAAGTATGCATTTACAAAAAAAGTAGTGCTCTATCAGCTATTTGGTTCCCATAGTACAAGTGAGCCGTGGTGGTGCCGGCGTAAGAATAGTACCCCGCCCTCTCTACCCGTGGTTGCCGTAAGAGTCGGCTAAGGGATGTAATCGTAACAGTGCAATTCGTGCAATCTATTGTTCGGGTCCTCGCGAATCACTATTAAGATATTAACGTTACCGTCACAGTACATTTACGAAAATATTGTTTGTCCGGAAAAAAATAAATTCATTTGAAATTAACAAAACCGCCGCCGCCATAACTTAAACACAAGAAATTAAGATAAAATTGTGACACCTAGATTCAAGTTAATAAGTCTTTTCTCGGGAATTGCGTTAGATTCTATAATAAAATTCCACTTGAGGTAACTAAAATGTCCTATAATAAATTCAAAGATTTTATAAAGCAGAGGTTAATTGACAAAGCCTACTATAAGGTGGCTCATTACGTCGGAGACAGGAATATATGGTTGTAGTAGCTTCTCTCTGCACTTGCATCCCCCTGGCTAAGTGACAATTGTAGTAAGCATAATGTATTAATATATATAACTGTAAACTGTAACCTAATATGAAAAGAAAGATCCACAAAAAAATGCCTTGCTGAGTTTCTTGCCGGAGTCTTCTCAGTTGAAGTGTAATTACGAGCCGGTGGTAGATTCAAACATGTAAAGTAACGTTCATAAGTGCCTTACCAGGGCCTAAACTGAATAAATGACTTTTTGATTTTGATTTTGAATTCGGAAGATGGGCAGCAGCGTCTCCCTTGAACAATCACACCTAACTTCGCTCGCCAACCCGCCTGCCAAGTGTGGCGAGTATTGGCGAACGAAATTACAGGGCTGTTGAGACTAACCATCTTAAGTCTCAAAGTAATGAGCGCCAAAGCAGCGATGCCCTGGACTTTGTTTTACTACTCAAGGTTCTGCGTATCGCTGCAATGGTCATGGACAAGCGTTATCTCTTACTATAATTATAATAAATGTATTTATTTTATACATTAATTTATAAATTATTTGTATCTATATACAAAAAAAAAACATTGCTTAAATATAAATTAATAAAAATATATCCATTTTTACCTGGTCTTTCTCTACTGTGTATAACTTAGCGTTTTCTGAAATTTCGAATCTCAGCTTCCGTCATATTATAAAGCTACCTTTTCCCGTAAAATTTTACTACTATGCATCATAAAACCATTTCATTACATTTTACATTTAAGGCTTCATTCCTCGCGACCGACGGGTAAGGTCCTTAATTTGTACTGCTATCTCTTTCAGATACAAAGAGATTTGTCTTACCGTCTCCTTTACACATTTAAGTGGGGTTCCGTCCTTTGTGGAAATGGTAGTTATGTTTTGCGGATTTCCTCGTAAAATAAATAAGAATAGAACAGGCTTTTATTATAGAACCTTGCTTAGATAGAACGCAGTATAAGAAAGAAAGAAAGAAAACATTGATTTTGTCACAAACAACAAAACATATCCTATTAATATTATAAATGTGAAAGCTTGGATGTTTGTTAATCAATCACGCAAAAACGGCTGAACGGATTTGGATGAAATTTAGTACACATATAGTTTTTACTAAAACATATAACTTGTTTATATGTTTGTAATCCTCTTTTAATTGCCTTTATTTAGACACCCTACTGGTTATTTTTTTGTTTTTGTTTTTGTCGTTTTTTTAATCTACCCTCTAAGGATACTTGGGTTATTGAGACGAATTTAACGATACCTTAATTGTCGTAATCCGTGCGGCCGTTGGCCGTGGTGGTGCCGGCGTAAGAATAGTACCCCACCCTCTCTACCCGTGGTTGCCGTAAGAGTCGGCTAAGGGATGTAATCCGGAAGATGGGCTGCAGCGTCTTCCTTGAACAATCACACCTAACTGCGCTCGCCAACCCGCCTGCCAAGCGTGGCGAGTATTGGAAATTCAAGAAGAAGGTTTATATGTATAATACATGCATATGCACCACATTAGTATGTATATTGCATCTGTGCGAAACCGGGGCAGGTCACTAGTCTCTACATAGTATAAAACAAAGTCGCTTCCCGCCGTCTGTACGCTTAGATGTTTTAAACTACGCAACGGATTTTAATGCGGTTTCAATCAATAGACAGAGTGATTCAAGAGGAAGATTTATATGTATAATATATTTATATGCACCACATTAGTATCTACATTGCACCCGCGCGAAGCCGGGACGGGTCGCTAGTCTCTACATAGTATAAAACAAAGTCGCTTCCCGCCGTCTGTACGCTTAGATCTTTTAAACTACGCAACGGATTTTAATGCGGTTTCAATAAATAGACAGAGTGATTCAAGAGGAAGGTTTATATGTATAATACATGCATATTATAGTAGAGAATATCCGGGAATTTTAAATATTTGTAATAAGATCTCGCAAAAAAAAAAAATTTGTGAGCTGGCTAAACCTTACAAGGTAGATCAAAATAATTTATTACGTTAGTGTTTTCCGTGCGAAGCCGGGGCGAGTCGCTAGTGGATAATAAAAAGAAGATCAACTACTTCCCCTAAGAGTAACCATTCTTACTTTATTAATACTAAAATGCAGCGGATATTAAATATTTTGTCACTCAGCCATATGTCGTAACCATCGACAAATAAATACTGGACATGCTCTCCTTATAGCCTGAAGAACAAGTCTTAACTTTACTTGGTGGTAAATCTTAGTAGGAGGTCTTCTAAGTACCACCGCAGTACCAGATATTCTCCGTCAAGCAGTAGTATAAACATTACTGTTTTCCAGCTTAAAGGGTAGCTAGCGAAATTACACGGCTGTCAAGACTAACCATCGAAAGTCTCAAAGTAACGAGCGCCAAAGCAGCGATGCCATGGACTTTGTTTTGTTACTCTAAGTTCTGTGTATCGCTGCAATGGTGCATGCGTTATCTCTTACCATCAGGAGAGCGTCTTGTTCGACTTTTACATAAAAATCAACATCTCTTGATTTTTTTAATGGTTGACAGGCTAGTCATTTGACCACAACTCATCTGACGTAAAGTGACGGTGTGGTCGTGGTATGGTAGAACACATCTAGCCTGGAATGGAACTGGCTCTCAAGTGAGGTTGCCGGAACACGCCGTTAAGTGCTTGGTAGCAGATTTTCAACTTGAGGGTGGTAGCTAGCCAGCCGAGTACTAGAAAGTACCCTACCACCACGCTATGGTTTCCTCACGATGTTTTCCTTCACCGTCAGCTCAAGTTCATTGATGGGGTTTGAACCCACGCCCTTCGGCATGCGAACCGACCACGCTAACCACTGAACTATCATCGCTAAAAAAATCTAGTACCTATTTAATCAACGCGCTATAAATTTCCCTGATGAACAAAATTTTAAATGGTTTAAAATGAAATAACACCAGGTCGGCCAATCACAGTCCCAGCGGGCCGCATGTGGCCTGCGGGCCGCAGGTTGAGTATAGCTGACTTAACCCCAAATTCCCAGTTCAAAATACAATGATTCATCGCAGTGACGACGGAAGGCGCTGCAAGATTAGCTAGTTTTGGTTGTGTGTGATTGATTAGTTATGTACTTTGATTTGAGTGTGTATATCTGGCGTAAAGTCCACATACCACACATAGATATTAAATATAATTCCGACTCGGAAATAACTTAAGCGAGATACAGGTTTTTTACCAACAAATGCATCAATGTAATGAGCGCCAAAGCATCGCTGCTTTGGACTTTGTTTTGTTACTCAAAGTTCTGATAAATACTTTCCATCACCGGCTCAAGGTCATTGTTGGGGTTTGAATTCACGGTTTACGGCGTGAGAAGCAACCATGCTAACCACTGAGCTATCATCGCTACAAAAACTTATAAGACGAACGAGACGCTCTCCCGATGGTAAGAGATAACGCCTGTCCATGACGATGCGATACACAGAACTTTGAGTAACAAAACAAAGTCCAGGGCATCGCTGCTTTGGCGCTCATTACTTTGAGACTTTCCATGGGACTCAACCGCCCCGTAATTTCGTCGCAGTAGCCTTCAAACCGTGTCGTGTGCCGTGGTGGTGCCGGCGTAAGAATTGTACCCCACCCTCTCTACCCGTGGTTGCCGTAAGAGTCGGCTAAGGGGTGTAATCCGGTAGATGGGCAGCAGCGTCTTCCTTGAACAATCACACCTAACTGCGCTCACCAACCCGCCTGCCAAGCGTAGCGAGTATTGGCAAAACCCCCCCAGGGGGAGGCCTATGTCCAGCAGTGAACGTCCTATGGCTGATGATGTGATGTGTCCCTTCAAACTGGAACACATAATGCTTACACAATACTTCATGGCGGCGGAATATCTAGCACTGCGGTGGTACCTATTTAGATAACCTCTTGCTAAATAGATCTACCAAGTATCAAATGATTTAACAGGGCAGTCAAATATATGTCTTGTGTCAGTGGAAGGCCGCCACGAGCGCGGGTGGCGTAGAGTGGAGACTTGTGTAGTGGTGACAGCTATGCTGGAACAAATATATGGAGTCGACATTCATCACTACACAATCAAAATTAAAATCAAAAAGTCATTTATTCAGTTTAGGCCCTGGTAAGGCACTTATGAACGTTAAGTTACATCTTTGAATCTACCACCGGCTCGTAATTACACTTCAACTGAGAAGACTCCGGCAAGAAACTCAGCAAGGCATATTTTTTTGTGGATCTTTCCTTTCATATTGGGTTCCAGTTTATACAGTTATAGATATTAATACATTATGCTTACTACAATTGTCACTTAGCCAGGGGGATGCAAGTGCAGAGAGAAGCTACAACAACCATATATTCCTGTCTTCTACGTAATGAGCCAGCTTATAGGTAGGCTTTGTCAACTAACCTCTGCCTTAGAGTAATCTAGAGTTCGCCTGATGATAAGTGATGGTAAGGTCGAAGATGGTAAACACACGTAGCTTGGAATGGAATTGACTCCCAAGTGAGACTGGCGGAACACACTGTTAGGTGCTTGGCGGCAGATTTTCAACTTGAGGGTGGTACCTAGCCAGCCGAGTACTAGAAAGTACCCTACCACCAAGCTATGGTTTCCTCACGATGATTTTCATTCACCGGCAGCTCAAGCTCATTGTTGGGGTTTGAACCCACGCCCTTCGGAATGCGAACCGACCGCGCTAACCACTGGGCTATGATACACTTTTACTTAGCTTTACTTAGCTTCATTTCTACTCCATGCCATTTCTGTCCGATCCCGTCGGCCAAAGGTCTCGCTAAGTGGTAGAGAGAGATAGCTCGACAGAGATAGCCGCTGTCCACCACATAGAATATTGCAGATGGACAACTCTCAAGATTTTTCTTTTGTTTTGTTTTTTCTTTGTGTTTACTATCTTCGACTTCATCGACACTTTACATCAGATGAGCTGTGGTCAAACGCCTAGCCTATAAACCATTTAAAAAAATGGCGAATTGGCCTGGAATGGTGACTTAGTTCTCAAGTGAGGCTGCCAGAACACACTTTTAGATGCTTGGCGGCAGATTTTCAACTTGAGGTTGGTAGCTAGCCAGCCGAGTAGTAGAAATTACCCTACCACCATGCTATGTGCTCACGATGTTTTACGTCCGCTCAAACCTATCGCTGGAATTTGAACCCACACCCCTTATTGTGTGATCCGACCGTGCTAACCACTGAGCTATCACTTAACATAATTATGCCGGTATGTCTTCTAGGTAAGCGTGCTCCATTATAGACCGCATCATCACTTAACATCAGATGAGATTGCGGAAAAGCGCAAGCCTATTTTCTAAAACATTATCTCTGCAATTATCTCTCAAACCAGAACACAGTAATGTGTACACACTACTGCTTGTAGAATATCTGATCCTGCTGGGGTACTTACCGAGACGACCTCCTGAATCTAGCTAGAATAGTATCTTTTTTACCCGACTGCCAAGGTAGGTGGTTGTTTTTCACGCGTATCTTGGTATGTATGTAAATTTCTTTATTACCTCGTATCTTCCAAACGGCTGGATGGATTACGACAATTAATGTATCATTATATTCGTCTTAAAAACTCAAGTGAAATATGTTTCAAAAAAACAAAAAAAAATGGCTGATTTTTGACGCGAAATAGTAATACATTAATAAAAATAAAAATACTAAAAGTAGGTACCTATCTAAATAAAGGAAATTAAAAGAGAATTACAAATATCACTATCATCACTACATAGTATAAAACAAAGTCGCTTTCTCTGTCCCTATATCCCTATGTATGCTTAAAACTACGCAACGGATTTTGATGCGGTTTTTTTAAATAGATAGAGTGATTCAAGAGGAAGGCTTATATGTATAATAACATCCATTAAATAGTGTAGAAATACTGTTATTTTTTACCCGTGCGAAGCCGGAGCGGGCCGCTAGTATATATATATATATATAAGTTATTTGTTTAAATTTAATTAGGAATATTAAATTGGTTTAAAAAATCTTTTAATTATAGCTATTTTATTCGGTTATAAATTTGTTTTTAACTCTACAGCTTGTGTTGGTCACTTTTATCACAATCGACTTTTGAAAAATCATTATCAGGTTTCTGTGCTTTGCTAATCCGTACGCCCAGGGATAGAAGGTTTTAGATTACAATTCTAGAGGATTTTATTTGATTTACGACAGAAATAAAGCCTCTATTGATGGTTCATGTACTTTGAAAAACACTTACGGGTTGGTTGGCTTTTTTAATCGTTTTCATTGTTGCAAGCCACGAATATTACTATCACATCATCAGCCGGACGTCCATTGCTGGCCTCCTCCTGGGGGGGTTTTGCCAATACTCGTCACGCTTGGCAGGAGGGTAGGCGAGCGCAGTTAGGTGTGATTGTTCAAGGAAGACGCTGCTGCCCATCTTCCGGATTACATCCCTTAGCCGACTCTTACGGCAACCACGGGTAGAGAGGGTGGGGTACTATTCTTACGCCGGCACCACCACGGCACAATATTACTATACTATACGTAAAGTCGTTCGTTTGTCTTTCTTTTTACCCGACTGTCAAGGAAGGATTATGTTTTTTCGCGTATCTTGTATGTATGTAAATTTCTTTATTACCTCGTATCTTCCAAACGACCGAATGGATTACGACAATTAAGGAATCGTTAGATTCGTCTCAATAACACTTGTCTAAGAGAGTGAATTAAAAAAAAAAAACAAGATGGTGGATTTTGGCACGAAATAGTAATAAATTAATTTAAAAAAATAACCAAACCTATCAAGTAGGGTATCTAAATGAAAGCAATTAAAAGAGGATTACAAAAATATATATAAGGTATATGTTTAAATTTAATTAGGAATAATAAATTTGTTTAAAAAGTTTTTTTCCTTTAATTATAGCTATTTTAATCGCAGTCGTGTTTTTTTTTTAATAGCTGACAGGCGAGGTGTTTGACCACAACTAACGTGATCTTAAGTGACGGTGTGGTCGAAGATGGTAAAACACACGTAGCCTGGAATGGAACTGGCTCTCAAGTGAGGCTGCCGGAATACACCGTTAGATGCTTAGCGGCAGATTTTTAACTTAAGGGTGGTAGCTAGCCAGCCGAGTACTAGAAAGTACTCTACCACTACGCTATGGTTTCCTCACGATGTTTTCCTTCACCGGCAGCTCAAGCTCATTGTTGGGGTTTGAACCCACGCCCTTCGGCATGCGAAACGACCACGCTAACCACTGAGCTATCATCGCTGAAATAGTTTAATAGGTTATAGATGTTTTAAATTCTGAAGCTTGTATCGGATACATTTCGGAGAGTGTGCCTTGGAATTGAATCATTTATAATATTAGTAGGATATTTATATAAACATAGTCCATATTCGTGGAGATTTCTTTTGTGTGTAGAATTTTGTGGAGATGGCGTCTAAGCTAAAAGTTCTTGGGGCAGGGAATTAGTTCAATAGAATATAGTCACGTCGCTGCGTCATGGATACTTACGTTTCTATTGTTTTTCTCACAATGGCTGCGTAACCCCGAGCTATTACTAGTTGCTTGCTTTTAGTACTATTTGATGGAAATTCGAATGATAGTAAGTCTTGAATGCATGGACTATATCTTCGTCAATAATTGTTCTATTTGACGGTCTAATATCTCTGATACTTCTCGTCGTACCTCCCATAAATATCTCCTATCCCTGGTTTAATCAGGGCGAGCGAAGCAAGCCCTAACACTATCCCACGACCTGAGCATTTTTGTGGTACACTTTACTGAAAAACTATCACGCCTATAGATTTGTGCTTTAACATAGTAATTTAACTTCATATCCAGATGTGTTATCTGTCAAAAAAATAATTTATAACCATTAAAAAAAGAACATCAACAATTTTGTATTCATTGGATAGAATGTTATTGTACTACTAACGCCATCCCGTTGTTTTGATTTTGTGACTAATTTTACTTACTTATCTTTGAAAAGTATGTTCACATGTCGAGTTATGGCAAAATAGGAAGGACTTATGTATATTAATTTTAAAAAATCTATATGTTACCCTATTTATGTGAATAAATGATAATTGAATTGAATTGAATTGAATTGAATCTGTTAGAAAACCAAAGAGTTAACATCGCTGCAACAGAACTAAACTCAATACTCAAATACATTGTAGTTAATCTACTTAATACTAGATGACACCACTAGAATTAGGTTGTAAAATAACAACTGTCTTAAAAATTATTACCCGTTAGAAAAACTACGCGAGCCCTCACAAAGCTCAGTTTTTTGCTAGTTTATAAATGTTTTTAAATATATATACATATGTATATAAAAATAAGAATATAAATAACTAACTGCTAAATAATATAATAAGGCCCCTTCCCATCTACATGGAACCAACAACAGAGCTGGTGCGGCTTGTGAAGCGGCTGAAAAATCTAAAACATGCAAATACAGGGGTCTAGGCTCCGAATATGATTTTGTCCCATTCGGTGTCGAGACCCTTGGTCCGTGGGGTCCTAGCGCTATAAGGCTTTTTAAAGAAATAGCAAAAAGGTTAGTCGACATCACAGGAGACCGAAGAGCTGGCAGCTACCTCGGACAAAGAATTAGTCTAGCTATTCAAAGGGGGAACGCTGCCAGTATCTTCGGAACCTTGCCTAAAGGGACTCCTTTTAATAATATATTTTAGTTATTTTATATTTATCATTTTAATTATAATAATATGTTTAAATTTAATTAGGAATAAATTGGTTATGTTATTATCATGTGTGCAAAAACATGATTGTTGATGAATGTTCATTGGTCATTATTGATTGTAATATTAGGAAATTTATAACCGCTTCATGGTTGATATTCCAAAAAGTCAAAGTGTTTTGGTTAGTTTTTTTTAGATACGGATAAATCCGCGTTAGACCACCAAGTCGCCCGATGGTAAACGATGTGGTCGAAGATGAAGCACGCAAAAATGTTCCACCTTCTTCGTACGAACTAAGTCATTGGAATTTGCTGTCCGAGTTGGTGTTCCCTGATAAATACAATTTGGGCGCCTTCAAGTCGCGAGTGAATCGGTTTCTTCTAGGCGAGCGTGCTCCATCTTAGACCGCATCTTCCCTTAACACCAGGCGAGATGGCGGTCAAACTCATACCTATATGTTATCAAAAGCGTATTGATGATAGCTCAGTGCTAACCGCGAGCGGTTTACACGCCGAAGGGCGTGGGTTCAAACCCCAACAATAAGCTTGAGCTGCCGGTGAAGGAAAACATCGTGAGGATACCATAGCGTGTTGGTAGGGTACTTTCTAGTACTCGACTGGCCAACTAACCCTCAAGTTGAAAAATCTGACGCCAAGCACCTAACAGCGTATTCCGACAGCCTCACTTGAGACTACACGATCACTTTACAACACGTGATTAAACAACCAGTCAATCATAAAAAAAACGTTTCTGCAAATGTCACGCTAAGTCGTGTTCATCGATTAGAAGTGACGATGCGGTTGAATTCGTCCCCCTTGGGGACCAACTGTTGAATTCCATGTACTAGGCACGCAGCTTCCGCGAGAGATGACGGCGGAATTGAATATCAGACCTGCGCATTCTTTGCGGGCCATGGTGTGACCAGCAGAACGGAGTCTATGGAGACTATTTCTTTCTTTAAACTCTTGTTTAATGTACAATTTTGTGACATAAATGTTGTTGATTAACCGTTATTATGTAAATCACATCACATCATCAGCCATAGGACGTCCACTACTGGACATAGGCCTCCTCCTGGGGGGGTTTTGCCAATACTCGCCGCGCTTGGCAGGCGGGTTGGCGAGCGCAGTTAGGTGTGATTGTTCAAGGAAGACGCTGCTGCCCATCTTCCGGATTACATCCCTTAGCCGACTCTTACGGCAACCACGGGTAGAAAGGGTGGGGTACTATTCTTACGCCGGCACCACCATGGCAATAAATAATAACAAAATAATATTATGAATAATAAAATAATATAATGAATAATATTATAATATTATGTCAATAAGTAATTAGAATTTGAAAGCGAAAGTTTTACCATAAAAACAACTCTGGAATCACAAAAACAATCACTTCTCCATACAAATACAAATATTTTATTGATAACACCAATGTTACAAGCCAATTCCGTAATATCATTACATTGAGATTTAGAACACTGATTACATGTCAATGGAATAAAAACAAAATGTCAAATATATAAACAAGTCAATATAAGAATATTGTCAATATAATAATACTGCCAATATAAAATATGTCAATATAAAAATACGTCAATACAAAAATACGTCGGCATAAAAATATGCCAATATAAAAAATATTGTCCATATAATAAAATGTCCAGAAATTACTTACTAGTAATTTACATTTGGTCAAAGATTAACAAACTTTTTTTATGGAACATAGTAAAAGTTGTTCATAATAATGCTTTGTACACCTCAGGCGTATAACCCTAAAGACAATTTTTTCTTGTCACCCTATACCCTTGTACTCTACATATAAAATTCAAGACAAACGCATATTTATTACTCGCGTTTAAGATCTGTATTCCATTGAAAATTCTTTATAAGAATTAATATTAAGTTGCGAAGCTATTTTCAATCTTATTTTTATTCAATTAAAACATTTAACTACTTACTGATAACTAAGTATTATTTTTTTATGAGATTATTTACGTTAAAAACATCTGTCTTTTTCTTAAATACTAAAATCGGATTATCTATGACTTAAGTTTTAAGCCAGACGATTTTAAGCCTTAATTGTGGTACTGTAAGTATGGAATTTGTTTTATTTAGTTCAAAGCAACTAAAATTTTATCTATTGCATTTAGAAGGATATTTTTTATGTGACTATAAGTCTTATATTACTGTAAATAAAAGTGAAAATTCTCTGTGTTCTTGCGAGCGAAAAGGTCGATTTTCCTTACAATAGATATTCAAGGGCAATGGAGGGTGAAATACGTATAAATTTCGAATTAAATAGGTTACTGGAAATTAGATTAGATCCTTCGGAAAACGCTTTGAAAGGTAGAAAAAGATGGCGGCCTTTTTTTTCTTTTGACATTTTGACAACTAACGGTTTGCAATATAAGTTTTTTCTTAATTTTAATTAGGTTTTGGCGGGAACGTGGATATTAGAGTCGTGTATTGTATTGTTTTTCCAAAAGTCGTATTTTTTCGAATGTTTATGTGTAAAAATAGTGGTATTTTATAGTGTGCTGAATTTAAAAGCACGAGTTTGGGAAAGTGATATAATGTGGTGAAACATGACTTTTCGTGTTGCTACCAAAACTCCATCGAAGCTTATAGTAAAGTCGCCACTACTTTACTAAGGCATGACTGGATTTGACTGGCATGGACTGGACTTGACCAAGACTGGACTTTGACTATTGATGTTAGACTTAAGGCATTATGGCTTTACAGTATTAGCCTGCCCGAATGGGCAAATAAGATAAGATTAAAATTAGACAGATTTTTTTTTTTTTTTTTGGCGTCACAGTAAATGTATTGGCCAGTTACAGCCGTTTCAAAATATTTTTAACTAATAAAAAATCTAGTTTAATAAGTCACAGTTATAGTCACACAAAGTAAGTGTTGGTCGAGTACAGTCATGACTTAGTAAAACAGTGATGAATTTATACACAAATTTATACAATAAAAAAACACAAGTTTTTTTTTCTTGTGTTCAAAATCTCTGTAAAATAGTAAAAATAACGTGCAATGTGTTGAGACTTTTTTTAAAAATCGAAATCATATTTTTTCTAATTGTATTTTTTCTTGTGTTTCGAAAAAACGATCGAAATGTAAACAACATTTCGATCGTTTTTTTCCTATCAAATAACAATGAGTTTGAGCTGCCGGTGAATGAAAACATCGTGAGGAAACCATAGCGTGGTGGTAGGGTACTATCTAGTACTCGGCTGGCTAGCTACCACCCTCAACTTGAAAATATGCCGCCAAGCATCTAACGACGTGTTCCGGTAGCCTCACTTGAGAGCCCACTCCATTCCAGGCTAGGTGTGCTTCACTACACCGTCACTTAACATCAGGTGAGCTGTGGTCAACACTTAGCCAGCCAACCATTAAAAAAATGTTTTTTAATTTAGTTACGATCGTCTATTGCCGCTATACTCAAAGAATGCTCCGCGGAACCTAGGGAGCCCTAGGTTCCGCGGAGCATTCTTTGCACTGCCTTACATTTCAAAGCCACTGTGAGGGCTCAGCGAAAATACTGGCCATAATGTGAAAAAAATACTAAATAGTTATTACTATACATCTATAACTAAAAATGTATAGTTTTGGCGGGAACGCGGTGAGCGTCGTGTCGCCCCATTGTATTTTTTTCTAAATCTAGTGTTTTTTCGAGTTTTTATGCATAAAAATAGTGGTGTTTTATTTATAGAGTGGCGAATTACAAGCGCGAGTGTGGGAGAATGATATAATGTGGTTAAACATGACTTTTCGTGTTGCTTCCAAAACTTCATCCAGAAGCTTATAGTAAAGTCGCCACTACTTTACTAAGGCATGACTTGATTTGACTGGGACCGACTGGACTTGATCAAGACTAGACTTTGACTGTAACTATAGATAATAAAGAAGCTGAAAAATGAAGACTACTCACAAAATATAGAAACATTGAAACTGGCAGAATGCACAGAGTGCTAAGAAGAAAGAGAGAAAAAAAAACAAAACGTTTAAAAGACTAGTAGTGGAACGAGTAATATGACAGCGCGACATTTCAGTCAGGTGCATAGTCAACAGTTCGACACTGACTCATCTGACAATAAAAATACACATATCAAACAGTTTTTAATTACGTTAAGGCTTCCTCAAATATTTCTCTTTCAGAAAAGACTCCGTTGCTATAAAAGAGTCTGCTGGTCTATTGTTTTCATTTCAACAAGTGTTTAAACAAAGAGCTGAACAAATTATAATCCTAACGCAGACTAAGATAAAATTTTATTTCGAAACTTCGAACCTATACTAATGTAACCAGCTCACGCACTGAACCACGTCGTCGTCACGATCCGCTCCAGTATTCAGAAGCCAAGCCATTGCTATTTCATTATGAAATTCCGCCACCACACAGAAGACGTGAACGATATCTAAGGATAACTCGACAAAGACTAAGAATCAAAAGGCATACTGTACAGATGAACCAAGCGATTGAACTTCAGCTTTGACTCTTTCTTCTTCTATGTTTTTAGCTTTGTGCATTTGACTGTGTCAAATATGTAGTAAAAGTTTCAGCTAAATCTACCGAAGCGTTTCTATATTAGCGCGTACTATTTCAATTAACTTTTTTGTTTGCGAACCGATTAGAAGAAAACAAACACTTAATAGGAAGCTTGTCACAATACTTCAGTCAAAATCGCATTTAAATCGGTTAAGCCGTTTGTGAGATTAGCGTGCACAAACGCACAGACAAACCCTTTAAATACATCAACAACAACAACATCATCAGCCATAAGATGTCCACTGCTGGACCTAGGCCTCCTCCTGGGGGGGTTTTGCCAATACTCACCACGCTTGGCAGGCGGGTTGGGGAGCGCAGTTAAGTGTGATTGTTCAAGGAAGACGCTCCTGCCCATCTTCCGGATTACATCCCTTAGCCGACTCTTACGGCAACCACGGGTAGAGAGGGTGGTGTACTATCCTTACGCCGGCACCACCATGACAGAATTTAAATACATACATACATATAAATACAAAGAAGGTGTATAAATTGCATTTTTGAAAAAATATTTAATATACAGACACGCCTCATATTTTAATATATACATATTATAAAACAAAGTCTTCCGCCACGTCTGTCTGTCAGTATGTCTGTTCGAGATAAACTTGAAAACTACTGAACGGATTGTCATGCAAGTTTCACCAATAGATAGTCATGAGGAAGGTTTAGGTATATAATTTGTCAAGGTTTTGTGTAAATTGGTTGAAATATGATGATAATTGTCGGAAGTGTCGGAAAAAGTCAAGCCACCTGGGAGCTTTCATCGAAACTTTGAGATATAACAAAACAATGCATGGCGGGATATTCCTCTTTTATAGATCTACAAAAAAGTCCGCGGTGGCATATATAGAACTTTTAAGGATAGCTTACTATACGCATTCCTAATACCTTGCAAAGCCGGGGCCGGACGCTAGTAATATATAGATTGTCTAGTTTTTTTTTTTATTTTTTTTATTTATTTTTTTTATAGCAGGTTAGGTTAGGTGTTTGACCACAACTCACCTGATGTTAAGTGACGGTGTGGTCGAAGATGGTAAAGCACACCTAGCCTGGAATAGAACTGGCTCTCAAGTGAGGCTACCGGAACACACCGTTAGATGCTTGGCGGCAGATTTTCAACTCTCGTGTGGTAGCTAGCCAGCCGAGTACTAGAAAGTACCCTACCACCACGCTATGGTTTCCTCACGATGTTTTTCTTCACCGGCAGCTCAAGCTCATTGTTTGGGGTTTGAACCCACACCCTTCGGCATGCGAACCAACCGCGCTAACCACTGAGCTATCATAAATATTATTTGTTTTAGGATTAAGCTTATAGTTCTGTGCCCTCTATATGAATATGTTAGTCTTTGGTATCTCAATTACGCGTCACTCCGGTCGTTCTGCGGGAGACGTCTCATTTCACTTCAATGTGGGCTATTATCGGCCGTAGCACCCGAATTATAATATTTATATATATTTATATATATTCTGAACAATTGCTAAAGGTCATTTTCATGGTAAGAAGTAATGAGACGCTCACCTATTGATTACCAACCATCTAATGTCTCAAAGTAATGAACGCCGATGCAGCGATGACCTGGATTTTGATTTGTTAAACAAAGTTCTGTGTATTACTGCAATGGTCATGGACAGGCGTTATCTCTTACCATTACGAGAGCGTCCCGTTTGTCTCATTACATTTACATTAAAAGAACAGATAACTCATGACCGTTGCAGTACCTAAAACTTTGAGTAAAACTTGTCTTTTTATTACTTGATGGTAGATCTCCTTAGAAGGAGGTCGTCTAAGTAAATACCACCACAGTACTAGATATTTTAACGCCATGCAGTAGTAAGTAAGCATTACTGTGTTCCGGCTTGAAGGGTAGGTACCTACTGCAGTGATATTACAGGGCTCTTGAGACTAACCATCGAAAGTCTCAAAGTAATAAGCACTAAAGCAGCGATGCCCTGGACTTTGTTTAGTTAGTCAAAGTAATAAGCACTAAGCGATATAAAGGACTTTGCTTTGTTACTCAAAGGAATAAGCGCTAAAGCAGCGATGCCCTGGACTTTGTTTAGTTAGTCAAAGTAATAAGCACTAAGCGATACCCAGGACTTCGTTTTGTTACTCAAAGGAATAAGCACTAAAGCAGCGTTCCCTTGGACTTTGTTTAGTTAGGCAAAATAATAAGCACTTAGCGATACCCAGGACTTTGTTTTGTTACTCAAAGGAATAAGCGCTAAGCAATAACCAAGACTTTGTTATGTTACTCAAAGGAATAAGCGCTAAAGCAGCGATGCCCTGGACTTTGTTTTGTTGCTTAAAGTTCTGTGTATCGCTGCAATGATCATGGACACGCGTTGTCTCTTACCATCAGGGGAACATGTAAAGGGATTAAGGAAAAACTATAAAGATACGACATTTTATTCAATAAAACTTTTTATTATTAAAAATGTCGGATAAAACACAAAGTAACTTATAACTAGTAATCTAATATCTACTAAAAATTTTCTTTTTATTCTGATGAAAGTCCTTGAATGAGGATTAAAAAGAACTGAGCAAATTCTAAATCAACTGTAGAATTTATAGCCAGAAAGAAATATAAAAACCATTTTTTTAACTGTTGACAGGCTTGTTGTCTGACCAGAGCTCACGTGAAGTTAAGTGACGGCTATGATCGAAAATGGTAACACACGCCTAGCGTGCAATGGAAGTGGCTCGCAAATGAGGCTGTCGGAACACACTGTTAAGTGCTTGACGGTAGCTCAACTTGATAGCTAGCCATCCGAATAGTATAAAGTACCCTAGCTATGGTTTTCTTCATGAGCAGCTCAAGCTCATAGTTAGGATACGAACCCACGCTTTTTATGTAAACCAACCGCGTTAACCAGTGTGCTTACATTGCTACAAACGTTGGGGTGGTCTGGAGTTGTTAGTTAGTGGTTTTACCATTCGGAATCGCCGTATATGAAGCGAAAATGACGTTAGTTCTATAGCGATCTGTATGGATTCGTGGCGGTGACCCAGGGATATTGCATCTTGTAGAGCAGGTATGGACAACCTTTGGCTAGTAGCGTGCCAAACTTACTATATTAATGCAGTCTCGGGTCATAACACAAAATAAAAAAGCCAATTTTATTAGGTTATTGGTGAAGTAAATTTACGTGTAACGGTTAATGTGATATTTGTGTTTGAACTTCAGAAACAAGTTTGTTCAAAATCCACTTGTACAGAGGCGTAACGAGTTTTCCAGATTTTCATCTGTGACTCTCTTACGGCATTTCGACTTATTAGTCTTCATCATCGAGAAAAATTGTTCGCATTTATATGTACTTCCAAAAACGCAAACAATTCTTGTCGCGAACTCTCTCAGTTGTTTGTATTTCTCTTCGCGCGAAATTTCAAAATGTCTCGCGGGCCGAGTCAAATGCCGAGGCGGGCCGGTTGTTGCCCATATATGTTGTAGAGTCTTGCTAAGAGCCATATCGGAGCGAATCAGATGAATAGTTGCTTTGGGGTGGGAGGAGTGCCGGTATTACGGACGATCTTCATTCCCAGTGGTCATTGAGGCAGGTTACGAGGCCAGACATCTGAACTGATGCATGAAGACCACGGTAGTGCTGATGTAGGGCCGTCCGACCCCCTTTTTGCTGATATGGTCTCCCATGTAAATCACGATGTATCTCATATTGGATACCGGAGCTTGGGCTTCGAATTGGTGTCCATAATTAAGCAAGGATAAGCGTAGTTAAGGCCGCGGAAGAAGGCTTCGACATGGAACACTCCAGGGTTTTTAGTGAGTCATCATTGGGAAGGAGAGTCCCGAACCTTGCCTGCCTCGGAACCCATCAGGACAAGAGATTTTTGTTTCCTATGATCCAGTAAGCTTAACAAGAGCTTTTATTGTTTGAGTTGTCTTGAGAAAACTAATATGTTTGGCCTGAATGACTAAAGAGCCAAGTTATCAGGGATTTTATAATGTTTTTCAAACGCATCCATCATAAGAATCTAGTTGGGTACAGTACTTAGGTTTGCGTCGGCCTTGTTCGTCTTTTATTCGCAATTGAGTTCTCTTTTATAAAGCAAACATGTCTTTTGGTCAATCCTTTTTGGTCCCTAGCTACCGCAACAGCTTTACGTATAGAAATTGCTTGTTTTTTTTTTCGTTTAAATAAAGAAAGCTCAACGAATTTTTTTTTCCGAATTATCATGCCAGATCGTCTTCATTTTGTTTGTCTATGTTTATCCCTTAAAGGCGAATGCGTAACCTTCTCCAAAGCTATGAGGTCCCTTGTTTTCAACCTCGTTCTCGCGATACTGGAAACAAGTATACAATTATTAAAGAGAAACTAAAAATCGAATTGTTTTTACATTCCTTCTATGTTTTTTTTTCCATCTGGATCCTTCCCTCTTCCTTTTCAGACGAGGTGGGGAATCGGTATCAAGGCTAACGTCTATGTTGAGGCTGGATGCTAAAAGACACTGGCCCCAGGGGATCAAACTCGACGCCCCAGGCGAAGCTCGAACGCTCTGTTTTTTTTTAAATTAGTATTAATAGTTGACACTAGATATTTGACCACAGCTCAGAAGGAAAAAACACCATGAGGAAACCATAGCATGGTATTAGGGTACTCTCTAGTACTCGGCTGGCTAGTTACCGCACGAGAGGTGAAAATTTGTCGCCAAGCACCTCATGGCACCTATTCGATATAATTGATTAGAATAGTCGTTTTTATCTCAATAAATAAATTTAATTTAATTTAATTTAATTTAATGGCGTGTTCCGGCAGTTTTACTTGAGAACCAGTTCCATTACAGGCTAGGTGTGTTACCACACCGTCATTTTACATCAAGTGAGCTGTGGTCAAATATCTAACCTGTCAACGATTAAAAAGGATGGGATCTTAGCCTCGAATGTACAGCATGCCTAGTCTGTTGTAAAAAAAAAACTTGACACTCGCAAAATCCACAATTTGCGATGCCATAAATATAGAAGTTTTTTTTTTGGTACCTTTCCATCATCAGCTTCTCCCTGCGGCCGCCAGTTGGAGTTCTGTATAAAATATTGCCCACCAGCAGCTTTCTGGCCATCCTGACCCTAGAGCAAATTATTAATAGAATTCTTTAAAATAATTTTGGAAAAGTAAAGATGTGAGAGTAGATATAGACATGTTTTACGTAAAAATAAATACAAAACGCTCTCCTGATAGTAAGAGATAAAACCTGTCCATGACCATTGCAGCGATACACAAAACAGTTAAGGAGATCCACCGCCTAGTAAATCAGTATCGTTGAAAACTACCAGACTGTCTCAAAGTAATGCCAAAGCAGCGATACCCTGGACTTTGTTTTGTTACTCAAAGTTCTGGGTCCCGCTGCAATGGTCATGGACAGGCGTTATCTCTTACTAAGAGATCGCTTTGTTCATTTCATTACCTTTACATGTTATAAAATGTCAGGACAGACCTATTGTTTGTTACTGCCTGCAATGGTTATGGTCGACAACCCCATCACATATGAAGAGAATCTCGTGAAGGCCGAGAAGGACAAGCTCAGCTAGACCTTAATTATAATGTACCTTACGTTTTAATTTTATATATGGGTCATGTTGCCTTAAATAAAGGATTTTTCTTTCTAATTTATTTTGCACGAGATAACCGCCATGTGGGATGTTGACTCTACCATCATTGTCCCGATAACCGTCTCGGTTAACGGCCTTGTTTATTAGTTTAGGTTATACAAAACAAATATGTACAATCTACCAGTGTCAATTTGATCTTGGCAGTACAGCCATTTAACCATGTAATGCTCTTATTGTGAAGAGCCTCAACCGACACCTTAAAAGGCTCTCTACGATCTGTCAAGGGTCAGATCAAAAAGACACTGATCCTTGATATGGCACGCATTAATTTTAAATATGTATATTAAGAGGAAATAGAAATAAGTGAATAGGATGCCTTAAAGTTTGTTGCTACTAAAAAATATCAGCAGTTACCTCGTCTTTCCAACCCTGGTTGGGTTCAGGTCTTTGTTGGTTGTATTGCTGTTGTAACTCGTATTGCTGTCTCTGTTGCACATACGCAGTCTGGTGGTGGTTGTCTACATAAGAAAAATAAGACTAATAACTACTGGGTTAAAAGCTTAGGGTGTATAATTGAAAGGTGATTATTGTACTTATCATCAGGAATAACGGTCAATGTCACACTTTTAGATTAATATTTACAATTATTTTACATACAATAGATAATAATAATTATTATTATCTATTGTATTTGCACATCTCTAAAATTGCGAAAAATCTGCTAATCCATACTTGTAAATAATTTTGCTAAGAGTCAACGAACTTTATCTATTATAGCTGCTTTTACAATTTCCCTCCTTGTCAACAAAACAAACAGGAAGGCACAACAGCAGTATCAAGTAATCTGCTTCCAAGCAGTAGTGTGTAAGCATTACTGTGTTCCGGTTCGTAGAGTATTGCTAGTGATGTATAAGACAGATTTTACCTGGAGTATGTGGAGCTACTGGTTCAGGACTCTTTGGTAAGTGACTTCCCTCCAGGATCTGTAAATTTAACACAAATTAATGTTGTATTTTCTTTTCAAATTTATATTCAAATCATTTATTTTGCAGAGACATGGGTTACATATTTTCATAATATACAAGTCATAGTATAAGATCGCCATGCTCTAGCACCATGGCATGCAATTTTTTTAAATAAGTTTAATTAATTCAATTTAGGTTATTATAATAATTGTCATTTATTGTATTGCATTTTGTCACCAATTTGTCATTCAAAAACTCACTTATGGAATAGTATACATTATCGATTAAGAGCTTCTTAAGTCTAAATTTGAAAATGTCAACATTTTCTATATCTTTGAATCTTTGTGGTAATTTATTATATATAAATAAATTACCACAAAGATTCAAAGACTCCCAACTATAGTTTTTCTCTATTCTAATTGTAGTAGTATTAAAAGTGACAGATTGTGGTAAAACATTTCGTGTTTCTTCCAAAACTTCGTGAAGTTTGTAATAATACACTTTACTAGGGCATAACTGGACTCGACTTAGACTTACTTGTGAAAGTCACAGTCAAAGGACTATGACTTACACTGTCACATAGATATTAAGAAATATTATAATTAGATATTTAAAAATTGTGTTCAAGTTAGATAAATATTTGAATTAATTTACATCGTCACTGCTATAACCAAAACGACTTTTAAGTGAAAACACGTTAAGAGGAAACAAGGCGTCATTTTCTTCATACAAACGTTTTCCCCATTTTCCTTCCAGGATTTTAATACTAGAGCAATAATTTTTAGATAGGAAGTAGATACTTGCTAGTTTCATGCCCCTCTGTTTTGATTTTTTGATATATGTTTTTTTTATAAGAGCTAGGAATCTTCAAAAATCTTAAAATTTACGTAGTTTCAACGCTGTGTTTCAACGTCCAAATTCCCATTCTCATAAACATAATCTTAAAAAATAAAACGCACAGGCAAAGTACACATCTTTCTTATTTACTTGTTATAAGAAATACTAAAATCGGTCTAAATTTGGAGGAGGGAACAGAGGAATACGAAACCTCGATTTTGCTCATTTTATTTCGGGTTAATGAGCCCGAGGTGCAGTTGTCCCTTTCGCTCAGTATGTACGAGGGTGCTGCGTGCGGCGCGACAGAAATAGCTTGGTGAAATACCTAATTTTCAAATGTCTCAGTTAACTGCTTTCCTCTTAATTTATCTCTTGAATACTCAAAATGAACTTCCGCAAAGTAACGCCTGAATCAATCAATTATCAATTATTTTTATATCCTTGCTGTAATAGTATTAAAAGTGACATATTGCGGTCAAACTTAACATTTCGTATTTCTTTTAAAACTTTATGGAAACTTGTAATAAAGTCATCACTTTACTAGGTCATGACTGGACTCGACATTTGACTTAGACCAGGGGTTCCCAAACTTATTTTGTCTACTGCCCACTTTGAGAATAAATAATTTTTTAGCGCCCCCATTTTTTCACCTACGTCTAAGAGGCCTCCTAGCTAAATGAAATTACAAATCATCCAAGCCTCTACACAACGCCCCCATTTTTTTTCTGGGTCTCTTACCGCCCTTTAGGCCTGCAGCGCCCACAAGGGGGCGTTATCGCCCACTTTGGGAAAGGCTGATTTAGACCGACACTTTTGTAAAAAAAAAAAAAACGGAATACGTCAAGTTTGTTTTTTTTTAATGGCTGACAGGCTTGGTGTATGACCACAACTTACCTGATGTTAAGTGACGGTGTGGTGGAAGATGGTAAAGCACACCTAGCCTGGATTGGAACTGGCTCTCAAGTGAGGCTGCCGGAACACACTTTTAGAAGCTTGGCGGCAGATTTTCAACTTGAAGGTGGTAGCTAGCCAGCCGAGTACTAGAAAGTACCCTACCACCACGCTATGGTTTTCTCACGATGTTTTCCTTCACCGGCAGCTCAAGCTCATTGTTGGGGTTTGAACCCACGCCCTTCGTCATGCGTACCGACCGCGCTAACCACTGAGCTATCATCGCTACAAAGTTTTGTATACTTATGCTAGTACATGAATAAAGTGTTGAAAACTGAGAAGAAGAATTTACTTACCTGGAAACCATCCTTTCCCGCTCTGTACTTCAGTTTGACAAGCTGTCCGCTTGGGTCCTTGTACTGATAAGCTCCGACTCGGGAACCGTCTGGCTCTATCTGCTCTCCCGCCGCTAAGCCGTTGTCGGAAGCATATTCAAAACGAAACGCACCGTCTGTTAGACAAAATAAATACTATAATACATGTATAATACCTACACACAGACGTATGCACCTCCGTACCAAATTACATCAAAATTGGTCCAGCCGTTTGAGCGTAAAGAAGTAACACATTCAAACACATGTACAAACTTTCGCCTTTATAATATTAGTGTGATTGGGGGAGGCCTATGTCCAGCAGTGGACGTCCTACGGCTGAAATGATGATGAAGTGGAAACATCTTTGTCAGTAGGGGTATTTTCAGAAAAAGGCGTGATTGTGGCATGAGCATTGCATATTTGTTACAACAAAATTGTATTGTCACAGTTCACCAAGAACAGTAAGTCATTTTCACAGAAATTGGCCGCTGCTGGTTTAAATGTGTGCGTGCGTACCGGACGCCGTGTACTCATTAGCATAATCTCGGGGAGACTCGGGTGCCGGCAGTCAGGGCCGTGAGTTTGGTCGCGCGCGTTCCAGTACGCTGCACGCCCGCTCGCATGCGCCTGCTCTCACCGGACACTTTATTATGTACACTTTACCGGCCATTTTATTTAGTCTTATAGTGCTGCTCATAATGCGCAAATAATATTTAACTAAAAATAAAAGTGCCAACCCTAAGCGTCAACGCAAGAGTAGGCTATTAACTCGCCGACCGGCCTAAGATGAACTTTTTTCTCAATATACTTTGGTACTATATTGTAGGTACTTACCAGAAGTGAGGGCCTGTTTGTGATGAATTATGGACGCCTGTTGCTCTTTGCTGATCCCGTACGGCAGCCGCCACGGCTCCGGCTTTAAATTCGTGTTCAGGGGGGCTGAAATCAATGCATAGAATTTCCAATTTTTTTATTTTGTTGACAGAAGGATTTTTTTTAGATAATCGGGCTGTTTATGTGTACAGTCATTCCTAATAATATTAGAAATGTTCGCTACTCAATCATGAAAAAAACGGCTGAACGAATTTGGATGAAATTTGGTACATATACTATAGTTTATTATATTGATTAACATATATGATACTTTTTATTTCAGGAAAATACTATGTTTCTGTGAGATTATCAAAAAAACTAACTACAAGACGTGTCCACTTGAAATTTGGTATAGATGTGTCTTACGGAACGTTACCCCCGTTTCCTATAGCTGTCTCACTGCTGAGCGCGGGTGGTAGCATTGTGAAAAGAATGAGACCACAAAAAGAATATTTTCGTCCATTCATATTCGAAAGATCGCGTAAATTTTGTTGTAGAATAACAAATACCGGCACAGTAACCTTTTATGTCAAAGTAATGAGACAAACGAAACGCCCTCCTGATGGTAAGACACAATGCATGCCCATGACCATTGCAGTGATACACAGAACTTTGAGACACAATCAACCAAACATAGCTAAGAACCAACGCAAGGAAACTGGCTTTCAAATGAAAAAACCGCATCGAAATCGGTCCATCCGTTTGAGAGCTACGATGCCACAGACAGACACACACACAGACAGACAGACATCGACGTCAAACTTATAACACCCCTCTTTTTGCGTCGGGGGTTAAAAACAAAGCCCGGACTTTGTTTTGTTACTCGAAGTTACCGTCACCGAGTTGGCACTCAGTGCCAACTCGCTAACGGTCATGAACGGTCATCTCTTAAAAGCACTAGAACATCTATTTAATAGCGATGATAACCCAGCGGCTAACAGCTGGTTCACACGCTGAAGGACGTAGGAACAAACCTCAACAATGAGCTTGAACTGCCGGTGAAGGAAAACATCGTGAGGAAACCATAGCGTGGCGGTACTTTCTAGTACTAGACTGTTTAGCTACTACCCTCAAATCTGTCACAAAGCCCCTAGCGGTGTGTTCCGGTAGCCTAACTTGAGAGCCAGTTCTATTCCAGGCTAGGTGTGTTTACCATCGTCGAGTACACTTAACATCAGGTCAACTATAAAAAAAAACTTATACATATCATTACTTAATTACAAAAAAATTTGTTCACCTTTCCAAGAGTCCTTAGAGTCATTCGGAGACCAGCTCTGGCTGGTGCTCTGTGGCACACCATCACGTCCCGCTGGAGTGAATAGTCCACGTTGGAAACCTTCTAGCTGTAATGAAGACATTATTGTTCATAGTCGTCACAGTAAACGACCTTTTAGCGAAAAGCCTCGACCAACATCTTTAGAGGCGCTAGGCGGTTTGGTCACAGGTCAGATAAAAGACAGTGATACTTGGACACGCATCGTTAGGAGGTTCTCGCTGCTGGCTGTATTCTAGTTTTTGTGGGAACCTTATCGAGTGGTAAAGATTACGACGGTGTGTTCGTATTTTAGTGTTTTTTTTACGTGTCTGGAATCAGAATATTTTATTGCGAAAAGAATTCAACAACAGCCCTGTAATTTCGCTAGCTGCCCTTCAAACCGGAACACACCGTTTACACACTACTGCTTGGCAGAATATCTCGTACTGCGGTGGTAACTATCTAGTCGACCTTCTGCTAAGGAGATCTACCACCAAGTGATTACTACAATTATGGTCATAGACTGGTGTTACCATTTACCATCTTATGAATTTACTGAAAAAAATAAAGTTCTAATGTCATCTTACTTTGTTATTGATAGTGCCCCAAGGCTGATCCGTGGGTTGGAACAGAGCTGGACCCCCCAGAGAACCCTAAACAAGATTAGTAGTATAGTAGATATTCTGCTGCTAAGCAGTAGTGTGTAAACATTACTGTGTTCCGGTTTGAAGGGTACTGCAGCTAGCGAAATTACAGGGCTGTTGAGACTAACCATCCAGTCTCAAAGTAATGAGCGCCAAGGCAGCGATGCTCTGGACTTTGTTTTACTACTCAAAGCTCTGTGTATCGCTGCAATGGTCATGGACAGGCGTTATCTCTTAACATCAGGAGAGCGTTTCGTTCGTCTCAAAACAGTTACATAAAAAAAAAAAAAAAAACAAAAAACACTAAAAAGAATAAAATAAAGACGTATCTTGCTAGTCTGTCTGTTTGTTCAATAGTTAACTGGAACACAGTAATGTTTACACACTACTGCTTGGCGGCAGAATATCTAATAGTGCGGTGGTACTAGAAGACTTTCTGCTAAGCAGATCTACCACCAAGTTATTACAATACTTCTTTCCACATTCGAGGAATAAGATTGTTCATTAATTAGACCTGAAGCTTAATAGACTGTGTCGTGCGGTCATTCGAACAAGATAATTAGTTTCAGGTGCCACAGATATAATATACGGAGGGGCCATGCCAAACCGAAAGCTTGAGGCAATTATATGCAATAGACAAAACACCGACTTTTTTGTGAGAAATTAATGAGACGAACAAGACGCTCTCCTGATGGTAAGTGATAACGTTTGCCTATAACCATAGCAGCAATACATTTTGAATAACAAAACAAAGTCCAAGGCACTACTTACATAAGTGTGCTTTATTACTATGTATTTCCATTTTTTTTTTATGGTAGACATGCAAGGTGTTTGACCACAGCTCACCTGATGTTAAGTGACGGTGTGGTCGAAGATGGTAAAGCACACCCAGCCTGGAATGGTACTGGCTCTCAAGTGACGCTGCCGGAACACACCATTAGATGCTTGGCGGCAGATTTCGAACTTGAGGGTGCTAGCTAGCCAGCCGAGTACTAGAAAGTACCCTACCACCATACTATGGTTTCCTCACGATGTTTTCCTTCACCGGCAGCTCAAGCTCATTGTTGGGGTTTGAACCTACGCCCTTCGGCATGCGAACCTACCGCGCTAACCACTGAGTTATCATCGCTACTAAAGTTAAGATACTTAGCTAATCAGTGCCGGATTTACATATTTGCCGCCTGTAAGCTATTCAATTTTTGCCGCCCCTACTAACTCTCCAATTCAATACCCTAGTTTACAATCATATAAATTACATTTTCTTCGTCAATGAAATTTCAATTTTATGATTTGTGCTCTATCGTCATAATTACATCAGCTTTTTCCCTATTCTATTATTATTATGATTGTGAACTAATAAGGGATCGTGTCAGTTTCTAGAATATTCCACTAATGCACACCTTCGCGCGTTAGCTAATTATCACATCATCATCAGCTATAGATCGTCCACTGCTGGACATAGGCCTCCTCCTGGGGGGGTTTTGCCAATACTCGCCACGCTTGGCAGGCGGGTTGGCGAGCGCAGTTAGGTGTGATTATTCAAGGAAGACGCTGCTGCCCATCTTCCGGATTACATCCCTTAGCCGATTCTACGGCAACCACGGGTAGAGAGGGTGGGGTACTATTCTTACGCCGGCACCACCACGGCACATAGCTAATTATGTGATGTACCTAATAACATTTGGGTACACAGAGAAAAAAATATAGTAAAATTTAATTTTTTAAAAATTGTTTAAAATTACTAAATTTAAATTGTAATATTGAAATGATATTGGAATATTTTAAAAATTAATATCCACACAAGTATTCTTTACAAATACACACATACATACATTTAAACAGCGCTTAGTAATTTTTCATGTACAAACGTTGGAATATTCGGTATAATGTAATGTACTAAAATATTGTAATTTTGTTAAATTTTCATAATAATGTTCTTTTTTTTATTTCTAAAAGGCAAAATAACATATGAGCCAAATTTGCCGCCCCTAAAATTTGCCGCCCTAGGCTCCAGCCTACTCAGCCTGCTGGTAAATCCGCCACTGTAGCTAATACGGTATAATTTTTAATTATCATTACAATTTACAGCTCATTAAGCATGCGTGTTACATACGTAAGCCCCACGCCATCCACAGATGTTATGTACCGTGGAGAGGCCACATGCAACCGTGTGCTTGATAAACACCTCTAAGTAGTACAAAACAAAGTTGCTGTGCTGTCTTGTAATAGATAAACTTTGCTAAGCAAAGCTTGTACGAAGTCAGACAACTGATAGAATACTTAAATAGTTTTTAGGGTTCCGTACCGCAAAAGGTAAAAAAAGGAACCCTTATAAGTTCACTCTCTTGTCCGTCTGTCCGTCTGTCAAGCAAGCAAGGTCTTACAGAATAAATAAAGGACAAAATACCAAAAAATAAAAAATAAATTAAATTGAGGTAAATTTTACTTACAAGTTTTCGCGACAATTTAAATTATAATAAAATATCATACTTAATAACAATGATATCAATTTTATTATGGCGCTATAATAGGTAGGTACGGAATCCTCGGCGCACGAGTTCGACTCGCACTTAACCAGTTTTTTTTTATGTAACAGTATTGAGAGTAACGAGACGCTCTCCCGATGTTAAGAGATAACGCCTGTCCATGACCATTGCAGCGATACACAGAACTTTGAGTAGTAAAACAAACTCCAGGGCATCGCTGCCTTGGCGCTCATTACTTTGAGACTAGATGGTTAGCCTCAATAGCCCTGTAATTTCGCTACCTGCAGTACCCTTCAAACTGGAACACAGTAATGTTTACACACTACTGCTTAACGGCAAAATATTTGGTACTGCGGTGGTACCTACCTAGACGACGTCCTGCTAAGGAAATCTACCACCAACTAAATACATACAGAACACCCAGACAAAACAAACATTCGTTTATACCAAAATATGTTTGTCCTAGGTGGGAACCCACGCCCTGCAGCTCTTAAAGCAGATATACAATGAGCCAACAGAGTCAATATAATCTTTATATATAAAAATTTCGTGTCACGTTGTTTGTCCGCGATGAACTCCTCAACTACTGAACCGATTTTAACCAAATCTTGCACACTGTGTGCAGTTTGACACAACTTGAGAGATAGGATAGTTAATATCTAAATTTATAATCGCAATATTTTTAATTGCTAATTATTTGTTTATTATACGACAAAGAGGTATAATTATCTGTGAGTTCCATAAAATTCTAATAGATGGCGGTGTAAGGTAATTTATTAACTGGATTGACTATGTATCCAATAGATGGCGCTACGTTAAAAGTACAAACGTAGTATAACAAATCAATGCATGGCGGGATATTCCTCTTTTATAGATCTACAAAAAAGCCCGCAGTGGCATATATCTACCTTTTACGGATAGCTTACTATACCCATTCTTACTACTACATTCTTACTAGTTCTGAATTAAATGATAAAATAATTTACTTGTTGTCGAAAAGTCTGCGGTGCGTAGTAATTATTTTGAGCTCTCACAGCAGCACTCAGCAGAAAACACCAGAAACATATTAACTGAAATAAAAAACATTTAATTTAAAAATCTGACAAAACATATAAAAATTGTTGCCTATAGTATATTCTCCGACTTTTTAGTAATAATTTTCGTTAGACATCGTTCATCATCATCAGCCATAGGACGTCCACTGCTGGACATAGGCCTCCTCCTGGAGGGGTTTTGCCAATACTCGCCACGCTTGGCAGGCGGGTTAGCGAGCGCAGTCATGTGTGATTGTTCAAGGAAGACGCTGCTGCCCATCTTCCGGATTACATCCCTTAGCCGACTCTTACGGCAACCACGGGTGAGTTAGTAGACATGGTTAGTTTTCTTTTTTTATATCTATGTTTTTACCCGACTGCCATAAAAGGGTTATATTTTTCGCATCCAAAAATAACCAAAGAAGTTTGTTTTCAAAACAAATTTCCATATTTCAAGTCCTCATTTGACGTAACTGCACTGTATCTCTCTGCACTTGCATCCCCCTGGCTAAGTGACAATTGTAGTAAGCATAATGTATTAATATATATAACTGTAAACTGTAACCTAATATGAAAAGAAAGATCCCCAAAAAAATGCCTTGCTGAGTTTCTTGCCGGAGTCTTCTCAGTTGAAGTGTAATTACGAGCCGGTGGTAGATTCAAACATGTAACTTAACGTTCATAAGTGCCTTACCAGGGCCTAAACTGAATAAATTACTTTTTGATTTTGATTTTGATTCAAGTTTTTTACTGCCAAGGATCGCATCGATTTATCGCACGTATCTTGTGTAATATAATATACTGTATTTAGGTAAATTTCTTTATTACCTCGTATCTACCAAACGGCCGAATGGGTTACGACAATTAAGGAATCGTAAGATTCCTCTCAATAACCCAAGTGTCTTTAGTTTAGTGAAAACTCCCCCAGTTTTCATACAATGTTTTAGGCACAGAGAATCTAATAAAGAATGAATGTAAAATATAACCTGTTGATGTGTCGTAAAATTAGGGCAAGGTCACTAACATTCTACATTAACCTATAAAATCCCACCGCTGGACTACTCTGGAGGGCAATTTGACGATATAAAAAACAGGACGTCCACTGCTGGACATAGGCCTCCTCCTGGGGGGGTTTTGCCATTACTCGCCACGCTTGGCAGGCGGGTTGGCGAGCGCAGTTAGGTGTGATTGTTCAAGGAAGACGCTGCTGCCCATTATCCGGATTACATCCCTTAGCCGACTCTTACGGCTGCCACGGGTAGAGAGGGTGGGGTACTATTCTTACGCCGGCACCAGCACGGCAATGAAATGCAATGCTCGATGTATATAAAATTTAAAACTCGGAAATTCGTGTTTTCCTGAAGATGGAACTTAGATAATTAAATATTTTAGGGCACATTACACACAGTGCCATGTGACCCCAAACTAAGCAGAGCTTGTGTGGAAAGTCAGATAACTGATAGAATACATAAATACTTTTTTTTTGTAAATACATACTTATAATACATACAGAACACCCAGACACAAAACAAACATTTGTTTATACCATAAAACGTTTGTCCTGGGCGGGAATCGAACCCACGCACGATCGATTTTTCACGAAGGGTTCCAAAAAAAATCGCGTTTGTTGTATGGGAGCCCCCTTAAACATTTGTTTTATTTTGTTTTTAGTATCTGTTGTTATAGCGGCAACAGAAATACATAATTTGTGAAAATTTCAACTGCCTAGCTATCGCGGTTCTTGAGATACAGCCTGGTGACAGACAGACGGACGGACAGACAGAAAGCGAAGTCTTATTAATAGGGTCCCGTTTTTACCCTTTGGGTACGGAACCCTGAAAAAACTAAATTAACGACTACTTCAATAGCGCCTACTGAGCGTTAATGGAAACTTTAGTACTTTACTTTTGACTGTTAGCTAATTGGGAAAAATATTTGCTTTACGATTTGTAGGGTTCGATTCTCACAAAGACAAACACGATAAATGTTTGTTCTGTGTCTGGGTGTTCAGTATGTATTATAAGTATGTATTTACGAAAAAAGTAGGTATATAAGTCAGTTATCTCGTTCCCATAGTACAAGCTTTGCTTAGTTTGGGGATAGATGGCGCTGTATGAAAAGTCTTGTGATATTTATTTATAAGGTAATCGCTACTATGCTACAGAGTTATTGTTTTGCTTATGCGGGGTCATAGATGTATTATCATCATCATCATCATCATCTCAGCCGTAGGACGTCCACTGCTGGACATAGGCCTCCCCTATTGACTTCCATAAAAACCGGTTGGAAGCGGCTCGCATCCAGTGCGTTCCTGCGGTCTTTATGAGGTCTTCTTTCCACCTTGTGGGTGGACGTCCTACGCTGCGCTTGCCGGTCCGTGGTCTCCACTCCAGAACCTTGCAGCCCCATCGGCCATCAGTTCTGCGTGCTATGTGCCCTGCCCACTGTCACTTCAACTTGCTAATCCGCTGGGCTATGTCGGTAACTTTAGTTCGTCTACAGATCTCCTCATTTCTGATTCGATCTCGTAGGGAAACTCCGAGCATAGCCCTCTCCATAGCTCGTTGTGCGACTTTGAGCTTATCAAGAAGGCACATACCTAGTCAGAGACTACGTTTCAGCGCCATAAGTCATCACTGGTAACACACACTGGTCGAAGACTTTCGACTTGAGGCACTGAGGTATATCAGACGAAAAAACGTTGCGCAGTTTTCCGAACGCTGCCCAGCCGAGTTGGATTCGACGACATATAGTCTAGAGACATAGTTGTGAGTTTCCAATAAAATTAAACATCAGTGAGTAAAAATGTGGCAAAACCACGGCAGTTTTCGTATGTTACAGCTTTTAAAAATAATCACTACAAACGCTGCACCAATAATGATGCAACTTACCCTCATTTTTACAGCAAACCACCACACGGGACAGACAAACCAATAATGCGGTCAATTAACAAGTAGTTGCATATATATGGCATACGTACAACGTGTTGGGTAACATGCTGTGGACCAAATCGATACCAGTTCAGAAAAATTAGATGTAGGTACAGACTTGAGTTGGTGATTTGAAATAATTACTTTGTTAAGCGCAATTAGTTTCAAAAAACTTTCTCTAAATATATAATACCTATGTACCTACCAAATGAAAATATGCCGTGGTGGTGCTGGCGTAAGAATAATACCCCACCCTCTCTACCCGTGGTTGCCGTAAGAGTCGGCTAAGGGATGTAATCTGGAAGATGGGCAGCAGCGTCTTCCTTGAACAATCACACCTAACTGCGCTGGCCAACCCGCCTGCCAAGCGTGGCGAGTATTGGCAAAACCCCCCCCAGGAGGAGGCCTATGTCCAGCAGTGGACGACCTATGGCTGATAATGATGATGATGATGAAATGAAAATAACTTAGCATTAATAAATAATTAAAATAAGGGCAAAAATAGGGGCGAAACTACCTGCCCCGGGCGGCATCTTCAGGGCGTCTTAATCATAACATAGGTTCCTAATATGCTATCCTAATGGCCTACTATAAAGTGGCTCATTACGTGGAAGACAGGAATATATAGTTGTAGTAGCTTCTCTCTGCACTTGCATCCCCCTGGCTAAGTGACAATTGTAGTAAGCATAATGTATTAATATCTATAACTGTAAACTGTACAAACTGTAACCTAATATGAAAATAAAGATCCACAAAAAAAAATACCTTGCTGAGTTTCTTGCCGGAGTCTTCTCAGTTGAAGTGTAATTACGAGCCGGTGGTAGATTCAAACATGTAACTTAACGTTCATAAGTGCCTTACCAGGGCCTAAACTGAATAGATGACTTTTTGATTTTGATTTTGATGGCGCTACTATCAAATTTCTGCTTCGATTGGGAAAACTGGTAGATCTGGGGCTAACCGCAGTACCAGTATCACCAAACAGTAGTGTGTAAACATTACTGGGTTCCGGTTTGAAAGGTACAGCAACGACATTACAGGGCTGTTGAGACTAACCATCGAAAGTCTCAAAGTAATGAGCGCCAAAGCAGCGATGCCCTGGACTTTGTTTAGCTACTCAAAGTTCTGTTGTTCTGCGTTTTCTCTTACTAACAGGAGAGCGTCTCGTTACTTTCCCATACAACACTGTGGTCAAAGTCCAACTCAAATCAAAGTGAGTCTTGCACTTTTGTGTGTATATGAAGAAAAAAAAGAATATGTTTTTTTTATGGCTGTCAAGCTAGGTCTTTGACCACAGCTCATCTGATGCTAAGTGACGGTGTGGTCGAAGATGGTAAACACACCTAGCCTGGAATGGAACTGGCTCTCAAGTGAGGCTGCTGGAACACACCGTTAGATGCTTGGCGACAGATTTTCAACTTGGTGGTAGCTAGCCAGCCGAGTACTAGAAAGTACTCTACCACCACGCTATGGTTTCCTCACGATGTTTTCCTTCACCGGCAGCTCAAGCTCATTGTTGGGGTTTGAACCCACGCCCTTCGGCATGCGAACCGACCGCGCTAACCACTGAGCTATCATCGCTGTAAAATGATGAAGCGATAGTTAAAGGAGAGATTAACCTAGTATTAGACATTAGCCCTACTTTAAGAAACTCGGAATTCTCACATTGCCTGCCATCCTGATATTTCAGGTGGCAGTCTATGTGAGAAATAATCTTGATATTTACAGAAAGCATAGCGACTCACCTGCTTGTGAGACGCGCAACGCCGATAAGCTTGTCAGTGTCACGCGCTCGCTAACAAAATCTGGCAAGTTGACGCACGTTATGGGGCCGGACGTATACAACCAGTTGCCAGAGACAGTTACCGCTGCTCAGAGTCTGAATAGTTTTAAACACAAACTGAAACACTGGCTTATCGAGCAAACGTTTTATGATATTAATGAATTAATAATAATATATTCAATTTGATTATTGTTATTAATGATTTATTATATATAGATATTATTTTTATTTGTCAAATCGTAATAAATGTATTATATTGAAAGTGACTTGTAAATGTACCAATTTATAAATAAAATACTTTGACTTTAACCCTTAGAAATTCTCGGTTTTCTATTTCTTGTTTCGCCGTCGCAGCGTTGGCCGTTGGTTCGATTTCTTTTAATTTAGTATCTAATATGTCCCATGCATTTTTAAGCTGTCTTTTTAAGACTGTAAAGGATGATTGATACTACCATTGCACTGGATACAAGACTGATTTATTTAGCTTAACATGTAGGTAAACACAAGTTTATAGATTTCCAACTACCTTAATATATTACCATACATCACACTTCCCCCCTTAATAAAACAAAATATGACTAAGTATACGTAGAATGAGTTACATGAACTAGAAAATAGGACATTAGACTCAACTAAAAAAATATATATATATGAGCTGATAGTGTATTTTTAACATCGGTAACACTTTTTAACAACTTTTTAATATTACATATTTATTTTTCTTATAAGAAATGATCAACTATAACACTCTAACTACCTTAATAATATTACATATTTAAGACTCGCACGTAGGTATAGTTTTAGCATCCTAGGTGGGCTATAACAACATGAAAAATTTTAAGACCTTAGACTTCTAGGATTCTAGGTAGGCATATACCTATAAATATGTATGTATGATTCTTGGATTCCTGTAAAATAGATATGATTCTTGGAATCTGCGTCCCCCATCATACGAGGTTTAATAATTGTATATATTATAGTTTTGTATTTCGTGGACGAAGGGTTTTGTCGTAACGATTGGGCGTAGGAGTACCTTCAGGTGAGTGTTTGCGCGGCCGGGAGTCGAACCGTGCGGCTCGATGGGCTCGGGACACGGCATCGACACCGCGCCGGGCGTGCCAGCCGGCGAGCTCGGCGTCGACTGCACAGTGTCCTTAAGCGAAACTCGGTTACGGTACTTACTCCTGACGCTTACGAGTAGCGCTTCGATCTGTTAAGCATTAGCTGATCAGCTTGTTTGATGGTCAATCTGTCGTTCCCCCCGGTGGTCCACTCTGTAGGTAACGGAGACCGTACGCTCTGTGACTGTACCTTCTTTCTATACTTTCTGTACTTTAGACCTTGCTTAGAGAAATTTCTAACAAGCACTGTGTCTCACGCGACGAGGTATCGCTGTGTTCCCCCGCGTGCGTGTAGGTGCTGAGCTGCGGTCTTCTCCATTACCTTTTTAATAGTCTTAACGGCGTAATCCGAGACGCCGTTGCTTGCGGGATAAAATGCCACCATCCCCATCTGTCACCAGCTGCTTCGAAACCCTGAATCTGGCAAACATTTCCCTGAACTTACCTTTCACCGGTTCAGCCGACGCGACGTACCCGAGTACATGGCGGTCGCCTCGATCCACTTTGAATGTATGACGACCAATTAACATTTACCGGTTAGCATGCAGGCGCACCCACAGATCCTGCTGCCTGGTGTAGGGCGCGGGCGGCACGTACGACACCGCGCGGCATTTGCCGCACGTGCGAACGCACTCCTGCATCACTTCCACCACACATAATTTCTATATAGCGATTTGTTTCATGCGGACCACGCCCACGTTGCCCTCGTGGATGTCCTTGATGATGTGTCTACGCAAGTTTCTCGGTATGACTATCTTGTATCCCCATACGATACTATGACTATGATACAGCCCTGATCGACCTGCAGCGTCTCTTTTCAGCGGCTCGTCGTGCGCCAGAGCCGATCTGCTCACCAGCTGCTCCTTTATATTTTCGAATGCCTAACGATACACCTCCGTCCAATGCTAACGCGCGCCCTTATCTAACACAGACTAAAGTCGATGTAATATTGTACAAATTCTTTTTATTTTATTATACTCGACTTATATTTTGCCGAGGTCCGCTCGCAACTGGGACAAAAAAAAAACTTATTAAACTTTATGCGCGAGCCAGCTTCTTGCATTCTAGTTAGCACAGCCTTTAAGTTTTTCATGTGAACTTCTCTATTGGCTCCAAATATCATACAAATATCATCAATTAAACATAAAACATACAACTTTGTCTATTCCACACGTCTCTTCGTTTAATTTCAGAAACATTTCTGGTAAATATTTTAAGCCGATGGGCGTCCTTCTATAGACAAATACTCCGATTTTAATTTTTATATTCTATGTTTGTATATTGCTCCCCGCCACTTAGCGCTGCGAATAACAGTTCAATGCGCGGCAATGGTTATGCACATCTTTCAGCTTTCAGCTTCAGATTTACCGTTACCTTGTAGTCGCCGCATAATTATATGAATATAGCCTTCCCGCTTGGTAACCACTACAATAATAATTGGCGTACCGTAGTCTAACCTTTCGACCTTCACTATCGCGGATTTCGATACTAAGCGCCATATTTCGGGCTCAACAGGTATCCGCATCCCTAATGGTATCGGACGAGCTTTGTAAAATATCGGCTCAGTGTCTTTGATATTAATCTCAGCTTTAAACCTAACCCGTCTTTAAACATCTCTGAAAATTGTAATCTTAGATGTGTGGTTCCGGGATCGCCATTTTTAGTCATACTTTTAATGTTTATAGATTTTACGTTTTACGTACAACTGATTAAAGGTTTCGCGCCATTTGCGATAATAACAAGAGGTCAGATAATAACAACAATGGCGGTCTCGCTCCCTCGCGCCTCGGTCACCTCGACGCGACCGAGAGGCACGATCTCACCGCCCGAATATAGCTACATCTTTAATAAATAGGCAAATGATATAAATACTCATCGTAAAATTGTTTTGACATTGTTCTTATTATGCTACCTGTATCTAATTCGAATAGACAGTTTCTATTCACGACTTAAGTATAAATAATGAGGATCGTCCTTACGGTTTGTTCCCGCTGACACGGAGAAATGATATAATCCGTCACTCGCATCACTTTCTGTATCGATGTAATTTTGGAAATTCGATTCTACCCTTTTAGGATACTTAAGGGCTAAGTGCCCCTTTTCACTGTTTTTATAACATAAATAAAACTTACAACGACACGTATGTGGCGCGTGGAACTTTTTCACACGACGTACTGCGCCCTCGGGTGCGGCCCACCGTGTCGGCCGTCGCCACCCGATGCCGCCCGTGTTCGGCCCGTGGTTCCTTTTCACAACGCCACTAAGAGGTACTGCGCCCCCGGGTGCGGCCCGCCGTGTCGGCCGTCGCCACCCGATGCCGCCCGTGTTCGGCCCGTGGTTCCTTTCCACAACGCCACCAAGAGGTACTGCGCTCCCGGGTGCGGCCCGCCGTGTCGGCCGTCGCCACCCGATGCCGCCCGTGTTCGGCCCGTGGTTCCTTTCCACAACGCCACCAAGAGGTACTGCGCTCCCGGGTGCGGCCCGCCGTGTCGGCCGTCGCCACCCGATGCCGCCCGTGTTCGGCCCGTGGTTCCTTTCCACAACGCCACCAAGAGGTACTGCGCTCCCGGGTGCGGCCCGCCGTGTCGGCCGTCGCCACCCGATGCCGCCCGTGTTCGGCCCGTGGTTCCTTTCCACAACGCCACCAAGAGGTACTGCGCTCCCGGGTGCGGCCCGCCGTGTCGGCCGTCGCCACCCGATGCCGCCCGTGTTCGGCCCGTGGTTCCTTTCCACAACGCCACCAAGAGGTACTGCGCTCCCGGGTGCGGCCCGCCGTGTCGGCCGTCGCCACCCGATGCCGCCCGTGTTCGGCCCGTGGTTCCTTTCCACAACGCCACCAAGAGGTACTGCGCTCCCGGGTGCGGCCCGCCGTGTCGGCCGTCGCCACCCGATGCCGCCCGTGTTCGGCCCGTGGTTCCTTTCCACAACGCCACCAAGAGGTACTGCGCTCCCGGGTGCGGCCCGCCGTGTCGGCCGTCGCCACCCGATGCCGCCCGTGTTCGGCCCGTGGTTCCTTTCCACAACGCCACCAAGAGGTACTGCGCTCCCGGGTGCGGCCCGCCGTGTCGGCCGTCGCCACCCGATGCCGCCCGTGTTCGGCCCGTGGTTCCTTTCCACAACGCCACCAAGAGGTACTGCGCTCCCGGGTGCGGCCCGCCGTGTCGGCCGTCGCCACCCGATGCCGCCCGTGTTCGGCCCGTGGTTCCTTTCCACAACGCCACCAAGAGGTACTGCGCTCCCGGGTGCGGCCCGCCGTGTCGGCCGTCGCCACCCGATGCCGCCCGTGTTCGGCCCGTGGTTCCTTTCCACAACGCCACCAAGAGGTACTGCGCTCCCGGGTGCGGCCCGCCGTGTCGGCCGTCGCCACCCGATGCCGCCCGTGTTCGGCCCGTGGTTCCTTTCCACAGCGCCACCAAGAGGTACTGCGCTCCCGGGTGCGGCCCGCCGTGTCGGCCGTCGCCACCCGATGCCGCCCGTACTCGGCGTGTGGATCTTTTCCACCACGCCAGCAAGCGGTACTGCGCCCCCGGGTGCGGCCCGCCGTGTCGGCCGTCGCCACCCGATGGAGCCCGTTTCCGCCCTGCCCGAGTCGTTCATCCGCTGAGCCCGGCGCTCCGAGGACGACACCGCCCGCGGCCGCTGTCTCCGCGTGCCGCTCGGTCGCCTCCAAAGCCAGCGCCAGCTCCACTGCCTTCCGGTAGTACAGCGTAGGTTCGGCGGACATGCGAGATCGCGTTTCCTTTCTGACAGGCCTGACACAAACTGGTCCCTCAGGTTCTTCTCCCGCGACGTCCCAAAGTTATCGTGTGTCGCGAGGTGTTTAAGGGTTTGCAATGTGCCGGCGTTTTCGCTTTCCGCATGTCGCCGTTGTCGTAATTTATGCCGATTGGCCATCTCGAAATCCTTCGGTTCTAGATCACGCACCAACGCCACCAGCTCCACGAGCTTGTTATCCTCCAGGTGATGCGATGAGCAGAGGTCATACATGAGGTCGTACGTGGCGGCGCCGACGCCGGCCGACGCGACGTGCTTTGCCAATATGGCGACTCGCAGCTCAGTCTTAATTTCATTCAGTAAAATAAACTGTTCTACGAGTCGTACGTATGCGCACCAACTCGCCCGCCCATGAATATCAAATTCATGTAACTTTCCGTACGGCATTTTCACTAATTACGACGTAAAAACCTTTAGACTGCGCCAATGTAAAGGATGATTGATACTACCATTGCACTGGATACAAGACTGATTTATTTAGCTTAACATGTAGGTAAACACAAGTTTATAGATTTCCAACTACCTTAATATATTACCATACATCACAAAGACGAACCCGCAAGTCAGGCCCCGAAGGCATGGCAAGTCTATAACTCCACAAGTTTTGTAGCGATGATAGCTCAGTGATTAGCGCGGTCGGTTCGCATGCCGAAGGGCGTGAGCTCAAACCCCAACAATGAGCTTGAGCTGCCGGTGAAGGAAAACATCGTGAGGAAACCATAGCGTGGTGGTAGGGTACTTTCTAGTACTCGGCTGGCTAGCTACCACCCTCAAGTTGAAAATAGATGCCGCCAAGCATCTAACAGTGTGATCCGGCAGCCTCACTTGAGAGCCAGTTCCATTTCAGGCTAAGTGTGCTTTACCATCTTCGACCACACCGTCACTTAACATCAGGTGAGTTGTGGTCACACCAACAAAAACCTTAAAAAAAAGTTACTTCACGCTTATCTCATTCATTTTGTGCACAGAACGAACTTCTATAGACTGACAATACTGACAGCCCTGTTGGCTCATTGGGAGTATGTCTGCCTGAGCTGTAGGGCGTAGGTTCGATTCCCGCCACGGACAAATGTTTGTTTGGTATAAACAAATGTTTGTATCCGGGTGTTCTGTATGTATTAGTATTCTATCAGTTATCTGACTTCCATCACACAAGCTCTGCTTCGTTTGGGGTCAGATGGCGCCGAGTAAAAAAAATAAAAAAATGTTTCACGATTTCAAAATTGTGTCCATACTAAAATTTGTTGGAAAGTTGAGTTGTTTAGAACACCTCACGCTCATAGCCCTATATAACAGTGCGAGGCCAGGCCAGATCGTTAATACGGGATAAAAATATAGAGGTATAAATAAAACAATCAATTTTAGAAAAATAAAAATAGTTATTTAATTGTTCCACTAAAATTATTTACATTTTTGTATAAATAATTACATAAATATATATTTATACCTCAGTGCCTCAAGTCGAAAGTCTTCGACCAGTGTGTGTTACCGGTGATGACTTATGGCGCCGAACCGTGGTCTCTGACTATGTGCCTTCTTAGTAAGCTTAAAGTAGCACAACGAGCTATGGAGAGGGCTTAGCTCGGAGTTTCCCTACGAGATCGAATCAGAAATGAGGAGATCCGTAGGCGAACTAAAGTAGCCGACATAGCCCAGCGGATTAGCAAGTTGAAGTGGCAGGGCACATAGCACGCAGAACTGAAGGCCGATGGGGCTGCAAAGTTCTGGAGTGGAGACCACGGACCGGCAAGCGCAGCGTAGGACGTCCACCCACAAGGTGGACAGACGACCTAATAAGACCGCAGGAACGCGCTGGATGCAAGCCGCTTCCAACCGGTCTATGTCCAGCAGTGGACGTCCTATGATGATGATGATTTATTATGGAATATTTATGTTACGGTGAATGTAATAAATGCGGTCGGTATTTATAATTAGAGTATTTAATATGCAATACTTTTGTACTAACCATTCTGTAACTTTTTACGCCACTTTATTCATTTCAATGAGAATGAAAGGAGACAACAATATAAGAGCTATATTTTTAGTATGATTATGTTTTTAAGTCGAAAATAAGTCGTTGTATTCATCACTATTAACAATTTTATTATGGGCACATTTTAGCTGGTCCATTCAAGGGTTGACAATTTTTTTCTATGGAACAGTAATTTTATTCAATTTCAGAGTTGTGTCCATAGTAAAAGTTGATCACAATAGTGAGTACAATGACCATAAGTACCATAGTTATACAAATAATCAAACCTTATACCTAGTACACATATTATGTATAATAATTAAAATAACCAAAACATTTAATATATATTTTTTTTATCATAGAGATCAATATGCCAAAATTTTAACAATTTTATTTATTACCATAATCACAGTTCACTCTCGTTATTTTCTATATAAATAGCACACTAAAACAAAAAACCGGCCAAGTGCGAGTCGAACTCGCGCACGAAGGATTCCGTACCATTATCTATGAAAAAGGCAAAAAAAGTCGTGTTTGTTGTATGGGAATAAATACACCCTTAAATATTTATTTTATTTTGTTTTTAGTATTTGTTGTTATAGCGGCAAAAGAAATACATAATTTGTGAAAAATTTCAACTGTCTATCTATCGCGGTTCTTGAGATACAGCCTGGTGACAGACAGACAGCGAAGTCTTAGTAATAGGGTCCCGTTTTTACCCTTTAGGTACGGAACCCTAAAAATATAACAATAATAATTATTATTGATGTGAATACGTGTTTAAATTAGCTTCTTAGCGGCAGGCAATTCAGTAAACTGCTGATAACAAACTCGGGGGATACAGTTTGGCGTTGCAGCCACATATCTAGGACTTGAAACATGGAACTTTCAATTGGAATTGAACTGATTGACATTTTGTAATTGACCTCCTGACATAATTAATTAATCCAAAATTGACATTATTTAATGTCATTTTATTTTATCCAATTTTTGCACACCCAATTCTGGGTGCCTATTTTTGCACACCTAATTTATGTACCAACATTTTGACAACTGTACTGAGCAAATAAATATATTTTGATTTTGATTTTTGATTTTGAAATACAAAGGACATCTTTGCGTTCAAAAATTTACACGATTTCACGTACCACGCCTTGTCCACGACACTAACATTGATTTTAATAAATCAACGAATGTTTCCAAAGGCCAAGCACAAAAGCGCGCTGAACTTTGTTTTGTTACTCGAAGTCCTGTGTACAGCGTGATGATATAACCAACTTCCACATCTATAATATTGTAATATTCAACCCACACTGGCCAGCGGTGGAATAATGGCCCTTCAAGATAGGGCTTGGGTTTATCCCAGATAGGCTTTATCCCAACAGTGGGATATTATTAGATAAGTATTTTCTCATCTCATTAAATAGTCTGACACCCATGGAGACATATCTGTCGTATATTTGACAGGAGGGACATCGTATGGCAACACTAATCTATTTCTCGTATTTTCTTCTAAGGGAAACAAATCTTCGTTTATCTGAAATGAAATTGGTCGAAATTAATAAAAAAAAATTGAGTTACTTTGTAATTCAATAAAGGATATACAATAAATGGGGTAATAAACCGAAAAAGTGTCATTGTAATTATCTTTTGAAACAACTTTTACTATGGGCACAACTCTGTAATCTTGTACACAACCGTTAACAACTTTTAGCATGGGAATAACTCAGAATCACAATTTCAGAGTTGGGCCATAGTAAACGTTTTTTAACAAGTTACTTTTACTATGGACACAACTCTTAATCACGATATCAGTCCCAATTTGGCCAAATCGAAGTTATTCACAATGATTCCCTTTCGACTATGTATACCTGAAGCTTATAAACCAGGTTTCTCGACTTACGATGAATCTAGGAAGAAATAGTACCCCGGCTTCGTAGCTCATTATCCTGAGAGCTGCGTTACCTTTATTAATGGAACCCCAAGCAGCCTGTAAAGTAAAATAATATAAGTTGATTTGATTTTTAGCAATTTCAGTTTGAGTTTTTATCTAAAATTAAATTTTTATTAAATTTTATTTATGTATATAAGCTTTATAAGCTTGCAGTGTACTAATCCAAAGGGGGATCATTGTATTTATAAAAATGAACAACTTTTACTATGGATACAACTTATCTGGACAAAAATCAGTAGTTACATTCCAGGGTTAACATATTTTTTTGTAATATTTTTTTTTTTAACGATTTTATAGTTGTTTCCATAATCAAAGTAGTTCGTAACGAAGAGTACGATACTCCCTTTCGGTTTAATACACCTCAAGCTTATATAGCCCTTTGTATTACATTGATAGCTTTTACAGCGGTTTTTTTTTTGTAGCGATGATGGTTCAGTGGTTAGCGCGGTCGGTTCGCATGCCGAAGGGCGTGGGTTCAAACCCCAACAATGAGCTTGAGCTGCCGGTAAAGGAAAACATCGTGAGGAAACCATAGCCTGGTGGTAGGGTACTTTCTAGTACTCGGCTGGCTAGCTACCACCCTCAAGTTGAAAATCTGCCGCCAAGCATCTAACGGTGTGTTCCGCCAGCCTCACTTGAGAGCCAGTCCCATTCCAGGCTAGGTGTGCATTGCCATCTTCGACCACACCGTCACTTAACATCAGGTGAACTGTGGTCAAACACTAAGCCTGTCAGCCATAAAAAATAAAATAAAAAAAAACAGACGGTTTAAGATTATCAAATCATTTGTTTAGCTTTATGGAGGGGTGATTTGGAATATTGGTTTTCTATGGTACAGTAAGTTCTGTAAGTTCTTTTTGTTGAGTTTTCTTGAGAATAATTTTACCTTACTGCAGTTCCCAGAAGTGAGTAGGAAGTATGCTGCGTGTTTGTTGTCGGGTGATACTCTTGTGTATGATTTTATGTGCGGCATGGCGCGATCACGCTTTGTACTGACAGCGTGCCATTGGCTAGAAGAAAAAAAATCAATAAGTTTTTTTGACGGTGAATTACGTGTTTAAATTTGCACAACGGTGCCACAGATAGACATAGATATCAAAGTACACTGAGAAAAGTAGTTCATCTTAGGCCGGTCGAGAGCCTACTCTAGTCGACGCTTAGGGTTGTCACTTTTATTTTAGTTAAATATTATTTGCGTATTATGAGCGGCACTATAATACTGCGCTAAATAAAATGGCCGGTAAAGTGTAAATAATAAAGTGTCCGGTGAGAGCAGGCGGATGCGAGCGCGCGTGCCGCGTACTGGAACGCGCGCGACCAAACTCACGGCCCTGACTGCCGGCACCCGAGTCTCCCCGAGATTATGCTAATGTGAGCGTGGCAGTGTGTACGTACACGGCGCCCGGTACGCACGCACACATTCCTACCTACTGTTCTTAGTGTACTGTGTGGATACACACGATAAACTTATATTAGATAGAAAATAAAATACTGGGTAAGCTTGGGATGTACTAAGCCGAAAGGGGATCGTTGTACTCATAATTATATCAACTTTTACTATGGGCACAACTCTTCATTTAATGTGATTAAAAAATGTTGTTCCATGGAAAATATAGCTGACACTTGATAAAATAAAAAACCATGTAGTTCTGAAGCACACTCTCCGAAATGAATCCGAAAAAAAATCGACAAACTAGCAACTTTGCGACGATGTTCTAGGCTTTGCAATTTAACCTGAACAATGGAGTCGCAGATGAGCCTCTTGGCACGCTTCTCAATAGACTACAACGCCTCTAGGTGGTATTTGGCGGATCCATCCCAAAGGTGCGAGCAGTACTCTATGCACGAACGAACTTGTGCTCGGTACAGTGTGAGCAACTGTTCCGACGTGAAGTACCGTCGCACCTTTGAGAGCATACCGAGCTTTTTTGCAGCCAATTGAGCTTTGGACTCAATAAAAGACCCAAAATTAAAGAGTTGGAGTCAAAGTAACGCCCAAGAGCGGCACTTATCGGCAGGGACACATCACGGTAAGTGTTCAAAGTGTGTTACAAAGTTGTTCCCATAGTAAAAACTGATTATAATTATAAAGTTGTGCCCATAGTAAAAGTTGTTTATAATTAAGAATGTATCGACCCCTTTTCGTGTTAGTACGGTTCCGCGTAGCCCTCAAAATGTACTCACTATAAGTAGTTGTTGAGCCAAGGTTGCTTGGTATGGACAGCAGCGCCGTATGGTAGACAGCCGCCGCCAAGCAAGCTGTCGTGGGATTGCTGCACATTCTCTGTAATAACAGTAATAAGTAAACTGGAATTCTCTGGAATACGCGAACTGGAAATCTCAGTAATGAGTTAATTGGAAATGTTTGTAAAAATGAATTGAAATATATGTAAAAGTGAATTGGAAATATATGTAAAAGTGAATTGGAAATATATGTAAAAGTGAATTGGAATACATATATGTAAAAGTGAATTGGAAATATATGTAAAAGTGAATTGGAAATATATGTAAAAGTGAATTGGAATACATATATGTAAAAGTGAATTGGAAATATATGTAAAAGTGAATTGGAATACATATATGTAAAAGTGAATTGGAAATATATGTAAAAGTGAATTGGAATACATATATGTAAAAGTGAATTGGAAATATATGTAAAAGTGAATTGGAAATATATGTAAAAGTGAATTGGAAATATATGTAAAAGTGAATTGGAAATATATGTAAAAGTGAATTGGAATACATATATGTAAAAGTGAATTGGAAATATATGTAAAAGTGAATTGGAAATATATGTAAAAGTGAATTGGAAATATATGTAAAAGTGAATTGGAAATATATGTAAAAGTGAATTGGAAATATATGTAAAAGTGAATTGGAAATATATGTAAAAGTGAATTGGAAATATATGTAAAAGTGAATTGGAAATATATGTAAAAGTGAATTGGAAATATATTTAAAAAGTAAATTGGAAATATATTTAAAAAGTAAATTGGAAATATATTTAAAAAGTAGATTGGAAATATATATAAAAAGTAAATTAGAAATATATTTAAAAATTAAATTGGAAATATATTTAAAAAGTAAATTGGAAATATATTTAAAAAGTAAATTGGAAATATATATAAAAAGTAAATTGGAAATATATATAAAAAGTAAATTGGAAATATATTTAAAAAGTAAATTGGAAATATATTTAAAAAGTAAATTGGAAATATATTTAAAAAGTAGATTGGAAATATATATAAAAAGTAAATTAGAAATATATTTAAAAATTAAATTGGAAATATATTTAAAAAGTAAATTGGAAATATATTTAAAAAGTAAATTGGAAATATATTTAAAAAGTAAATTGGAAATATATATAAAAAGTAAATTGGAAATATATTTAAAAAGTAAATTGGAAATATATTTAAAAAGTAAATTGGAAATATATTTAAAAAGTAAATTGGAAACCTCAGTTTTAAGTTAAAAGGATATACTTAAGTGATGGAAAATTGTGTAATAAATATAAATAATACACACGGTTACTAGCCGAAAGGAGGTCATTGTTAGGAATTATTTTTACAGCACAGTTTTGCTGTAATAAGCCAATTAGTTAATCCGGATATCGCGATAAAACATATATAGAACTAGAAGATTTAGTCCATCCATCTTTTTCCATAGAACAGCTGTTTTTATTCACGTTAGCAAAGTTGTGACCAATACAAGTGCCTCATAATATTGAATGCAATGACCTGCCTTTCCATTTAATACACAAAGCGTAGAACATTCAAATCAAAAAGTCATTTATTAAGTTTAGGCCCTAGTAAGGCACTTATGAACGTTAAGTTACATGTTTGAATCTACCACCGGCTCGTAATTACACTTCAACTGAGAAGACTCCGGCAACAAACTCAGCAAGGCATTTTTTGTGGATCTTTCTTTTCATATTAGGTTACAGTTTACAGTTATAAATATTAATACATTATTGTCACTTAGCCAGGGGGATGCGAGTGCAGAGAGAAGCTACTACAACCATATATTCCTGTCTTCCACGTAATGAGCCACCTTATAGTAGGCTTTGTCAATCGTCATTGTATTTAAAAACCGGCCAAGTGCGAGTCGGACTCGCGCACGAAGAATTCCGTACCATTATCAATAAAAACGGCAAAAAAATCACGTTTGTTGTATGGGAGCCCCCCTTAAATACACATTTTATTCTGTTTTTTAGTATTTGTTGTTATAGCGACAACAGAAATACATCATCTGTGAAAATTTCAACTGTCTAACTATCACGGTTCATGAGATACAGCCTGGTGACAGACGGGCGGACAGCGGAGTCTTAGTAATAGGGTCCCGTTTTACCCTTTGGGTACGGAACCCTAAAAAACGGAGTGCAACTTTACCAAGTGACGGATATATCAGCTTCAGTGTGGGCGGGGTCACCAGAGTTTGAGGTTGATCCTTGATTTTTGTGAAATGATGAAGGAAGTCACTTGTCAGCCATACCTGTCGATATTAATATAAAAATTACAAACCTAAAAGGGTTAGAGTTGAGTAAAATATACTCACACGAAGCTAAAAGGGTTAGTGTTGAGTAAAATTTACTCGCACGAAGCGAAAAGGGTTAGAGTTGAGTAAAATTTACTCACACGAAGCTAAAAGGGTTAGAGTTGAGTAAAATTTACTCACACGAAGCTAAAAGGGTTAGTGTTGAGTAAAATTTACTCGCACGAAGCTAAAAGGGTTAGAGTTGAGTAAAATTTACTCGCACGAAGCTAAAAGGGTTAGAGTTGAGTAAAATTTACTCGCACGAAGCTAAAGGGGTTAGAGTTGAGTAAAATTTACTCGCACGAAGCTAAAAGGGTTAGAGTTGAGTAAAATTTACTCGCACGAAGCTAAAAGGGTTAGAGTTGAGTAAAATTTACTCGCACGAAGCTAAAAGGGTTAGAGTTGAGTAAAATTTACTCGCACGAAGCTAAAAGGGTTAGAGTTGAGTAAAATTTACTCACACGAAGCTAAAAGGGTTAGAGTTGAGTAAAATTTACTCACACGAAGCTAAAAGGGTTAGTGTTGAGTAAAATTTACTCGCACGAAGCTAAAAGGGTTAGAGTTGAGTAAAATTTACTCGCACGAAGCTAAAAGGGTTAGAGTTGAGTAAAATTTACTCACACGAAGCTAAAAGGGTTAAAATTGAGTGAAATTTACTCACAATTAAAGTCACATTGAAAATCTGCCGCCAAGCATCTAACGGTGTGTTCCGGCAGCCTCACTTGGGAGCCAGTTCCATACCAGGCTAGGTGTGCTTTACCATCTTCGACCACACCGTCACTTAACATCAGGTGAGCTGCGGTCAAACATCTAGCATGTCAGACATCAAAATATATATATATATATATATACTTACACTAGCATCCTTCCCGTAACTGCCCAAACTTGAAGCTTGAGCTATCAACGACCATTGTTTCGATTCTGAAATATGAAAGGTCAAAGTAAAACTAACACTTTTATTAACCGATTTCAGAAAAGAGGAGGTTATCTATTCGACTGTATGTTTTTGTAGGTATGTTACGCGATCATTCCGTCAACTATGAATCGATTTTGATGATGCTTTCTTTGCTACGTAGATCATACTTCAGAGGTGAAAGAGAAAGTAATTGACTTGTCCTGTACTCCGAAACCTCGTTGTTTCATTGGAGTAGCGTTTATTTGGGGTCACGGAGTCGGTTTTTTAGGGTTCCGTACCTCAAAAGGAAAATATGGAACCCTCATAGGATCACTTTGTTGTCCGTCTGTCTGTCTGTCGAGACCCTTTGTCCCAGGAACGCGTGGAGGTATCAAGCTGAAATTTATATCAAATACTCAGGTCTACTGTCCCTTGGAGCTGTGAACAAATCAAACTTCCAGCAATCAAAAGATACAGCCGTTTATGCTGCAAATTTCCGACACTCGCAAGGGAATCAAAACCTACAGGGTACTTCCCGTGAACTCAGAATCTTGAAATTTGGTACGAAGCAACGTCTTATAGCACAGATAAAGGAAAAAATTGCGAAAAGCATAAATTACCATTAAAAAAAAATACCATAACTTTTCCTTATATACCTACAGGTTTGTACGGAACCCTCGGAACGCGAGTCCGACTCGCACTAGGCCGGATTTTTTAATTGTAAAGGGCATAGCCGGATAAATATGGGAAATCTGCCCCATATTAAATCTGCTACGAGTTTTGGTGATTGACATATTTCAAAAATGCTAAAAAAAAGATTTTAGTTTTCTTTCCTTCGTTAAAAATCGGCTTTTCGTTAAGAAACTATGATCATACGATTTTGTCATGTTTTAGACTCCTAAGAATAAGAAAAAAAACACCATTGATTAACTCCTAATTTTAGTATAAAAATAAAATTAAAATCGAAAAATACAGGTTTTTTTCGAAAATCTCGAAAGCCGTTTGAGTTAAAGGGCTAAAAATTGAGGTGAATTATTTTTATTCGATACCAAATCGATCCCCTGAGTGTGAGTCAAAAAAGCCATGGGGGCAGATTTCCCATATTTATCCGGCTATGCCCTTTATACTTGTTATAGTGCTTCCCAAAAATTATTCATATTCATATATTCACATTCATATTAATTTATTTCATAAAGTGGAATTTACATGTCAACAATTCGGTATGTAAAGTTTTTTTTTGGTATTTATTTTATATTTTTTTCTGATAGTAAACTTTATTTCATGAAACTAATTTGAATATTTTGGCTTTTTATGCGGTAGTTGATTTTTAATACGTTTTCAAACTTTCGATAGCGATGACGTCATAAGGTTGACTGAATATCCCTAGTAGGCCTTTGCCATGTAAAACAAAAAATAATATTTTGACACATTTGATTGACTTTGACAATTGACATGAAGTAAAGAATTTTGTTTATCAAAGCTTCTTAATGTTGCTAATCTATTACTTTTTTGTATGGATTATTACGCTATTACGCCGCTGGCAAATCTATTAAGATTTAAAAAAATATATGGATCTATTACAGCTGTTTTACAGAAACATTAGAACTGACAGAATGCACAGAGTATGATGCCAAAAAGAAAAAGGACAAACCCAATGAACTTTTTTTTTACGTGATTTGGCAATGCACGGGTGTTATATTTACCTATTTTGGTATTTTATAAATGAAGTAACGAAATTATAGTATTTTTCCGTACTATCCTTAGATATGGATAGTATCTAGTACGGAGCATGAAATAGTTGTACAAATACTGTAATTATAGTACAAAATCCAACGCTGCGTTGACTTGACATTGACAGTTTTTGTTTAGGTTCGCCATTGCTTTTGCACAGCGAACTACATGACGTCATTATGGGACTCATTGAAAGTCAAGTTTATCTTGTGTATTTTATTGAAATATACCCCATCTAATAGTTTAGAGAGTTTTAAACGTCAAAATAATGTACAGGAATGTAATATTTCGAAATGGTTTTGGAATCAGCAAAGTATTTTTTTTCTTTACATACCGAATTAAATAAATCAAATTAGATCGAAATTAATTAATATATTTTTTTATAATAATCAATAATATACAAAAAAAAATACACTCAATAAAAAGGCTTTGTACAATTCATCATCATCATCATTTCAGCCGTAGGACGTCCACTGCTGGACATAGGACTCCCCTATTGACCTCCATAAAGACCTGTTGGAAGCGGCTCGCATCCAGCGCATTCCTGCGGTCTTTATTAGGTCGTCTGTCCACCTTGTGGGTGGACGTCCTACGCTGCGCTTGCCGGTCCGTGGTCTCCACTCGAGAACTTTGCAGCCCCATCGGCCATCAGTTCTGCGTGCTATGTGCCCTGCCCACTGCCACTTCAACTGTACAACCACAATTGTTCTACAATTGTACAATCTTAATCCATATAGTTTCCCGAGAAAAGACTTATTAGCTTTAGATAACCTGAATCTAGGTGTCACAATTTTATCTTTATTTCTTGTGTTTAAGTTATGGCGGCTACTATTAATTTCAAATGAATTTAAATTTTTCCGGACAAACATAATGTTTTCATAATTGTACTGTGACGGTAACGTTAATATCTTAAAATCTTTAAATCGATTTCGTAGTGATTCGCGAGGACCCAAACAATAGATTGGGCGAATTGCACTTTTTTGCAGAATAAAAATAGTTTCAAAGTCTGCAGCTGAGCCCCACAGCAGTAGACTGTAGGACATTAAACTATGGAAGCTATGGTCAAGGAAATGTTTATAACTGTAGAACGTCTGATCAACAAGCCAGCGTGTAATATGTGTACGTTTGCTTACCTGCAGGTGGTATAGCGCAGTGTTGCCTCAAGAGAGACCCTATTCTGGTCAAACCCCACTCCGGGTCGTAATGCCCGCCCGGCACCGAAGCTACCAGAAATACGCTACGATAAAAGGAATAAAAACAAGCTTAAACTACATCTCTAACAAAAAATGTTTTAACAAAAAAATACCGACTTTATATGGTTTCGAATAGAATTGGACCAATTTAAAATAATTAAATTAAAAATTTTAAAAACCCCCTACACAATTAACCAAACATAGCTAAGAAGCAAGGAAACTGGCTTTCAAATAAAATAAAAAACCGCATCGAAATCGGTCCATCCGTTTGAGAGCAAGCAACGGCACAGACAGACATCGACGTCAAACTTATAACATCCCTGTTTTTGCGTCGGGGGTTAAAAACACGAATGCTAATTATACTTTCAAATAATACGAACAAATAATTTCAAAACAATATTCATCATCATCAGCCATAGGACGCCCACTGCTGGACATAGGCCTCCTCCTGGGGGGGTTTTGCCAATACTCGCCACGCTTGGCGGGCGGGTTGGCGAGCGCAGTTAGGTGTGATTGTTCAAGGAAGACGCTGCTGCCCATCTTCCGGATTACATCCCTTAGCCGACTCTTACGGCAACCACGGGTAGAGAGGGTGGGGTACTATTCTTACGCCGGCACCACCACGGCATATTACTTACTTGATATGTGAGAAATCACATCTCTTCACCCTCTCGATATAAGTAGAAAGCGCGGGTAGATTGTAATTACTGAGGTAGCGAATCAGAGAACGTTTGAACATTGTTGGGGATTCCCCGTCGTGGGGCATCGCCGTGGGGGGCAGTTCAGGGCAGCGGGGACTGAACCATAAACTGAAATATTAAAGTTCAATCATGTATCTATGGTCCAGCCTTTGATAGAATTTGATGCTGGCATGACGTGATAGAATCGACGATATAAATAATTAAAAAAAAGATTATTAATTCGCCTTACTACTTAACGAATCATTGATAATTTGATATTTTTAGTGTTATGTTTAAATATGAAATGGATAAAAGAACTTTAAAAAAAAAAAACATTAGCACTAAAAAGCGAAAAATTACCTTCCTTTACAAAGTATTATTATACCTGCTAGGTACCTACTGATCTGTTTGAAGTCGGTGCTTAGCCCAGCCTGGCCACCGACTTCAAACAGATTTACATTTTGTAAGAATCACGTAAATCAGATCGTAATTCTCAGAGTAATCGGTGTAAATAAATTAAAAAAGAATACCAATCAAATTGAGAACCTCCTTTTTGAAGTAGGTTAAAAAATTACTTGTAACTTTAATGTTATTAATAAAATATTTTGTTTTTGCAATTGTAACGTTATTTGTCTTTATAGATACAGTAAAATAATAAGTTTTTCTTTCTAATAATTTGATAATAAAAGAAACACACTATTATACAGGTGAAAGTTTGTGAGTGTGTTTGTATGTTTGTTACTTCTTTATGCTCAAACGGCTGTGCTAATTTTGATGTACCTAATTTGATATGGAGGTAGCTGACACCCTTGAATAATACATAGGCTTTTTATCCAGAAAAATGTAGTATTCACGTGGGAACAGCGGGTAAAACCGGCAGTTTTTTTTTATTTTTTATAGCTAACAGGCTAGGTGTTTGACCACAACTCATCTGATGTTAAGTGACGGCGTGATCAAAAATGGTAAAGCACACTAAGCCTGGGATGGAACTGGCTCACAAGTGAGGCTGCCGGAACACATCGCTAGATGCTTGGCGGCAGATTTTCAACTTGAGAGTGGTAGCTAGCCAGTCGAGTACTAGAAAATACCCTACCACCACGCTATGGTTTCCTCACGATGTCTTTCTTCATCGGCAGCTCAAGCTCATTGTTGGAGTTTGAACCCACGTCCTTCGGCGTGTGAACCGACCGCGCTAACCACTGAGCTATCATCGCTATAATATACTCACCCTTGTACTCTGTTCTCCCAGTCGTCTAGGTACAAGTTCGCTGTAGATACCACGACGCGAAGTGATCCATCTTCATAGCACAAAATCATCATTTTACTGGCAACACAGAAAAAAGTAATGTAAACATAGTAAAAGTTAAAAAAAAATTGTTTTAAAAACAAGTTTTTTTTTATGTAACAGTAATGAGACGAACGAGACGCTCTCCTGATGTTAAGATATAACACCTGTCCATGACCATTGCAGCGATACACAGAACTTTGAGTTTCGCTAGCTGCAGTACCCTTCAAAACCGGAACACAGTAATGTTTACACACTACTACTTGGCGACATAATATCTGGTACTGCGGTGGTACCTAGACGATCTTCTGCTAAGGAGATCTACCACCAAGTAAACTTTCAACGCCAAGCCGTACAAGCCGACAAAAGTTTGAGGCACAGAAGTATAATAAGTACCAAGCAGTAGTGTGTAAATACTACTGTGTTCCGGTTTGTAGGGTGCTGCAGCGACATTACAGAGCTGTTGAGACTAACCATAGAATGTCTCAAAGTAATGAGCGCCAAAGCAGCGATGCCCTGGACGTTGTTTTGTTACTCAAAGTTCTGTGTATCGCTGCAATGGGCATGGACATGTATTATCTCATACCATCAGGAAAGCTATGTGAATGAATGAATGAATTTGAATGAATGAATTTTATTTGTCTATGAGACTAGGTACCTACACATACATGTCATTATTATTAAAATATTCTCTAGTTTCTACCCTGGAAAGGTTTGCAGACATGGTTATTATTTTATAACTTAATCTAATAATAGTTTATTACAATAAAATAAAAATGACAAAATTACAACAAAACAAAACACACCAAATTAAAATCACACTAAAAACATTAATTACAATCACAAGTCAACATAAAATAATAAAATTAAGAGAATAGGTCGCAAAATAAAACACAAATATTAAAATTTTATCATTTAAAAACATATTAAGATTGTAATAACTTTTTTCTATTAAATAAAATTATTTAACATATTTTTAAAAATGTTAATATTGTTTTTTGTTCTTATATCCCTGGGGATCTTATTAAATATTATAGGTGCCACGCAGAACACACTGTTATGTATGCGAGAAATAAATAATACATACAAGATACGCGAAAACATAACCCTTCCTTGGCAGTCGGGTAAAAACCTGTCAAAATTTATATAATTGTAACTTACGTGTGATGCGTGCCGAAGGGCGAGGCCATGCGCACTCGATGCGTTTCAACGTGACGCTGTTTTTGGTTTATGGTCTGGAGATCTGGGCTGTCTTCGCCGTACAGTATAGTTAGTTTCTTGGCACTGAAAATGGTACATTAAAAGACATTCCAATTTAGGTCACCGGACGGTCACTTTATTAATTTTCAACCTAATTCAATTTACTTTATTCACCACGAAAACTTCAACAGTAACAGAGTTTCGCACGGCGTGACGTCAAACTCTTTTATCGATGTTCACAATCACGTGACTAAATTTATTGTTCAAAAATATTTTATTTACAATTCAATTGCCTTTAAATTCACCGCGAAAACTTCAACAGCAACGGAGTTTCGTGCGGAGTGACGTCAAACTCTCTGCTCGATGTACACAGTCACGTGACTAAATTTATTTTCCAAAAATATTTTTTTTTGATACACAACAGACAACACTTTATTTACAACTTTATTCAAGTGTTCTAGTTATATATTTAGTTTATTTCCGCTTAACAGTCGTTCCAGCTACAACAGAAAAGAGGATTTAAATTTTAAAAACTTGACATAGATATGAAACACTTGAAAATATTTATTAAAAAACTTAATGATGTCTTCTTTTCAAGTGTTTCATATATATGTCAAGTTTTTAAAATTTAAATCCTCTTAACGCCTGATTCAATCAATTAACTTTATTCAATTTACTTTAAAAGACGTCGTGACGCCGTGTGAAACAATCATATACGTATATGTATAGCAGTTGTATCATAAAAAGGCGGTTTGCACGGCGTGACGTCAAATTCTCTGTTTGAAGTTCAGTCTCGTGACTAAATTTATTATACAAAAATATTTTTTATATTTTATATTAACACTTAAATTATGATTAATCATTAGAAACTTGTCATTAAGTGATCTGTTTTATTCGTAAAGAGCTCATTCTTGAAAAGATGTTTCAATAAACGTCAACATCAATAACGGAGTTTTGCAAGGCGTGACGTCAAACAGGCGTGATGTTCACAGTCACGTGACTAAATTCATTTTCCAATAATATTTTTAATTTTTTTTATATTAACACTTAATTTATTTATTATTAATCATTAACTCATCAAAAATCTATTTGTTTTTATTCCTAAAGATGCTGTTTTATGATGAACGTCAACATCAGCAATGGCGTTTCGCACGGCGTGACGTCAAACCCTCTGTTTTTTTTTTCAATTATTTACCTGTAACCAGCGAAATAATATTGTGCTAGCAACCAGCCCAATTCCACCATGAAATTTATTTGTAGGGAGCATTTCAATTCGCCCAGACTGCGGTCCAGGATCTCTGTGAAATTTTTATAGAAAATATACACAAAAAAAAAGTTGAGAACTTCCCCTTTTTTGAAGTCGGTAAAAAACCCCTGCCAATGTACTCATAGACAACAAATGTTACTACGGAACCCCCGGAATCGGTGAACTTTAAAAAACCGGGTTTAAAAAAAAATTAAATTAGAGAATTATTGATTGTATTGTATATGCTAGTTGAGAATGAAGCAAAAATACCTTGAAAGGTGATGGAATAAGGTTGATTGTGTGTTTCTCTCGCCGCAGTGATAGTTGTATAGAATATGTGGTAGGGGGCGCTAGCTGCGTGCTTAGTCGCCATCTGTCCTTTTGGACGGACAACTTGCAACCAGTCCTCTGCCCGTCTAGTCGGGTTAACTATGGGCCGGTATTCTGCATCTAGAAATGAATAAGATTCATCTTTTAACTAAACAAATTTCAAATATATCATTAAAAGAGTTTCAAAACACTTATTGCATGACAATAAATAAAAAACAAATTTGTTAATAAATAAAAAACAACTTTCATGACGGTAATGCTTTGGAACAGATACAACATACAACATTCTTAGGTCTAATTATTGACAAGCATTGCAATTGGAAAGATCATATAAAGAAGTTATGCTCTAAATTGGACCGTTACATGTATGTATTGAGCCGAATGCATCGTGTAGCCACAACACAAGCAGCACTTACACTTACACCTTCTAACAATGAGAAGAGGACCGCGCCCAGCAGTGGGACAGCTTATAAAAACGCTTTACTTACTATTTTGTTTCGATGAGTTTTGACCGTCCACAGCACTTGATCTCTCTGCAGTCGGTGCATTTCTATCTTCTTGGGTATTGAGAGGTTTTTTTACGACTTCTTGTTTAGTTGATTGAGCAGTCCGCGAAGATTGTGATCCCTGGGTGGATGAATTTGGTTTGCAGTTATTTCATATTTTAACTGACTTCAAAAAGGAGGAGGTTCTAACTTGTTTTTTTTTTTTTTAATGTATGTACAGCGGTTACGCTTTGATTTATGATCCGATTTACGTGATTCTTCTTTAGTTTGATGCGGAATAGATGCCATTTAGTCCCATAAAAAATTAACATAGATTGGCCCAGCTTTATGTACATTTTTTGTTACGTGGATGATGTAATAATCTTTGGCAAGACGTTTTTTAATCTTAGCGAGTCTAGCTAGACTCATACTGTTCAAGTGTTTCTTGGTATGAACATAAATTAACTAAAAAATGTAAAATAAAGAAACTTTTATTAAAAAAAAGTAAAACCGACTTCAAGAAAAAAATATCAGCACTAAAAACCGAAAAATAAAGTTACTTTACAAAGTATTATTATACCTGCTAGGTACTTACTGGTCTGTTTGAAGTCGGTGCCAAGCACCGGCACCTGGGCTAGGCTAAGCACCGACTTCAAACAGATCAGTAGGTACCTAGCAGGTATAATAATTTAATAATAATAATAATTTTATACTTCGTAAAGTAAGTTTATTTTTTACTGATAGTAAACTTTATTTCAAGAAACTAATTTGAATATTTTGGCTTTCTGTGTGGTAGTTGATTTTTAGTACGTTTTTAATTTTTTTATCGCGACGGTGTGATAAGGTACGCTGAATATAGATAATATTGCCCTTGCCATGTAAACCAAAAAAGAAAACATAGCTTTTTGACACATTTGATTGACTTTGACAATTGACATGATGTAAACTAATGTTATATCAGAGTCCGAGAAACGTTTAAAGTAAAATAATCCAGATATTTGTATCAATAAAGCAAAAAACAACTCGTATGTTCCTGTATGGAAGATGTTTTTATGGCGGCCGTTGACTTGACATTGACAGATCGTGTTTTGGTTTGCCATTACTTTTTTTAGGCACCGAAAGTAGCTCTTATACAGCCAACTATGTGCTGTTATTAGAGGCCAATTGCAAATCAAGTATTTTTTTATGTATTTTATTAAAATAAATTTAAAGAGTTTTAAACTTTAAAATAATGTATAGTAATGTAATATTTCGAAATGGTTTTGGATTCAGTTAAGTTTTTGATTACATACCGAATTGTTTGGAATCTGTGAATTCATCTTTGATTCTTGAAAGATTGTTGCATTCTGTTGCGTTTGATGGGTCGTTGAATTCTGTGTCCCTTGAGACGTTGTTTGTGGTCCCAATGCAGCTGATTGAGTAAATTGTACTTGTCTTGGCTTTTTGAGGATCCCTTTCAACGGTTGATTTTTCATATTGTTCTCTGTTGTTGCAACATTGGGAACGACTGGAGTCATACTGAAATTAAGGATTAAAATACTTTAAATAGTTTCTTACTTACACCAGAGTAAAATATCTATAAGTAGAACATCTTCGCGATAAATAGGCGACTCAAGTGGGAAGAGGCGGCGCGGCGGGGTGGGGGACGCTTGCCGGCGATCACTACGCGAGTGCCGGCCGAGCAGGCGGGGTTAGCACGTAAATGTCATTGTTTTCTATTGTGTAGGTTAATAGATTAGTGAATTTTTAGTAAAAAGTTATTAAAAAGTCACAGAAGTTTACGTGTATCGTATAGATTTGATGTTAGCGAAGCTACGAACAAAAAAGATCGATGTAAGATTTGTTCGTAGATACGATGTCGACATCCCTGCACGCGCCGCGCGCTAAACCTGCGTGAATCAACGCTAGCAGGGAAGACGTTCTACTTACTCGGGGCCGCGCGCTCCAAGTACTAAGACATAATAAGTCCCGGGAATAAACATAATAGTTATAACATTATTTTTTGTGTACCGCAGGAATAGTTTGGCTTCGGGAAACAGAATTCCTTGTTCGGAATCTGACGGATTTTGTTATAATTGTTAATCATCATCAGCCATAGGATGTCCACTGCTGGACATAATTAGGCCTCCTCCTGAGGGAGTTTTGCCAATACTCGCCACGCTTGGCAGGCGGCTTGGCGAGCGCAGTTAGGTGTGATTGTTCAAGGAAGACGCTGCTGCCCATCTTCCGGATTACAACCCTTAGCCGACTCTTACGGCAACCACGGGTAGAGAGGGTGGAGTACTATTCTTACGCCGGCACCACCACGGCATTTGTTAATGTTTAATGTTTATGTCGTAAATAAATTGAAATTGAACATGGATCTCTTGGCTAATTAAATATCATCAAAACTTTTTTTATTGTTGACAGGCTAGGTGTTCGACCACAACTCACTTGATGTTAAGTGACGGGGGGGTCGAAGATGCTAAAGCAGATCTAGCCTGGAATGGAACTGGCTCTCAAGTGTGGCTGCCGGAACACACCGTTAGGTGATTGGCGGTAGATTTTCAACTTGAGGGTGGTAGCTACATGCTACATATAGTACATGCTACGGTTTCCTCACGATGTTTTCCTTCACCGGCAGCGCAAGCTCATTATTGGGGTTTGAACCCACGCCCTTCGGCATGCGAACCGACCGCGCTAACAACTGAGCTATCATCGCTACAAGACAAAAGTACTTTTAAATTATTAAAAACAAATGTCATACCTAGAAGTGCTTCCTCCATCTCCACTATTTCTATTGGGTCCGCCTGATTCCAATGGATTCACGATATCTCGAGTTCCATCCTTGATCCATGGAGTATAGAGCTGTTTTTCCACTATCACGTCTAGCTGCTCCTCTATTGTGACGCGATCCATGCTGTATTTATCAGGGATGTCATAGGAGCCAGTACCTTTGTATGTGTCGAGAATGGCTTCTACTGAAAATTGATTCAGAAATACCCATAAATGATGTTTTAGGGTCTACATGTTAGATGTTTGATCACAGCTCACCTGGTTAGTAAACACATATAGCCTTTTAATGAGATGAACAAGACGCTCCTCTGATGGTAAAAGATAACCTCTGTCATGACCATTACAGCGATACACAGAACTTTGAGTAGCAAAACAAAAGTCCAGTGCATCGCTGCTTTGGCGCTCATTACTTTGAGACTAGATGGTTAGTCTCAAAAGCCCTGTCATTTTGCTGCAGTACCCTTCAGAGCGGCTGAATCTCTGATACTGCGGAGGTACCTACCTAGATGACCTCCTCCTAAAGAGATCTACCACCAAGTAAACCACTCGACTGGCCTGAAACTGGTTCACAAGTGCCGAATAACTGCCACAATACACTGCCAGGCGCTTGGCAGATTTATTAATTTAGGGTGGTAGTAATTCAATAATCCCTACCACCATGCTATGGTTTCCTTATGACATTATCTTTCATTAGCAGCGGATCATTGTTGGGATTTGAACCCACACCCTTCAGCATGTAAGCCGACAATAACCACTGAGCTATCATCGCTATACTGTCAAAAGAGTTTCATTCTTTTTGCAGCCTTCACAAACAATACCACATTTATTTACTTAGGAAACTTGTGTTAGTTTTATAGCGATGATAGCTCAGTGGTTAGCGTGGTCGGTTCGCATGCCGAAGGGCGTGGGTTCAAACCCCAACAATGAGCTTGAGCTGTCGGTGAAGGAAAACATCGTCAGGAAACCATAGCGTGGTGGTAGAGTACTTTCTAGTACTCGGCTGGCTAGCAACCACCCTCAAGTTGAAAATCTGCCGCCAAGCATCTAACGGTGTGTTCCGGCAGCCTCACTTGAGAGCCAGTTCCATTCCAGGCTAGGTGTGCTTTACCATCTTCGACCACACCGTCACTTAACATCAGGTGAGTTGTGGTCAAACATCAGCTATAAAAAAAATTAAAAAATAAAAATTGTACAGGAAAAAAAAAATATCCTTTAAAACAACATGATAAAACAATATAAATATTATAACCTTACAAATGCTTTGTAAGGCTTTGAAGTGGGAGCAAGAGGAATTTCAACCAAAATCTCTCTATAATCTAGATAGCCCAACGCAATTGATTGCTAGAAAAAGTATCCAAAGCTTTGGTATGATCATATGTGGTTAGGCAGAAATGGCTGCATATGTAAAGGCATAAGCGTACAAGTAGCTACAAATCTTATTATCTATTCCCACCCTAAGTATGAAGTCACACAATTTGTAAAATGACTAAATTATGGCAGAAATTTCAAGATTTATATGTATATGATACAACATGGCTTATGACTCAACCCCCCCTTTTGTCACATAAAATAACATGTTGTTAACCTCCTTCACTTCTGCATTCTATAATTAATCAATATTGTATGAATATAGTTACCGTTATTCCTTGTTATTTACATAATTATTACTTAATTATAAACTAGCAACCCGCCCCGGCTTCGCACGGATGCAATGTTGATATTAATGTGGTTAGCATTTACTTGTATTATACTTATAAACCTTCCTCTTGAATCACTCTGTCTATTGATGAAAACCGCATCAAAATCCGTTGCGTAGTTTTAAAGATTTAAGCATACATAGGGATATAGGGACAGAGAAAGCGACTTTGTTTTATACTATGTAGAGATATAATCCTTCCCCTTGAATCACTCTGTCTATTGATGGAAACCGCATTAAAATCCGTTGCGTAGTTTAAAAGATCTAAGCGTACAGCCGGCGGGAAGCTACTTTGTTTTATACTATGTAGAGACTAGCGACCCACCCCAGCTTAGCATGGGTGCAATGTAGACACTAATGTGGTGGATATGCATGTAATATAGATATAAACCTACCTCTTGATCACTCTGTCTATTGATGGAAACTGCATTAAAATCCATTGCATAGTTTAAAAGATCTAAGTGTACAGACAGCGGGAAGATTTGTTTTATACTATGTAGAGATGTAGGTATTTTGTTAATGAAAATGAAAACTATATCAATATCCATTACATAGGTCTTTTAGAACAAGTTAGTGGATAAGCTGCCATATGGAAGAAATGACTTAAATTTTATATGAACCATTCCAGCTGCGCAGATTTACATAGGATATTTCCAACACTTCCAACAATTATCATCATATTTCAACCAATTTACACAAAACCTTGACAAATTATACAACTAAACCTTCCTCATGAATCACTCTATCTATTGGTGAACTCGCATAATCCGTTCAGTAGTTTTTATCATGAATAGACAGACAGACAGACAGACAGCGGATGACTTTGTTTTATAATATGTAGTGAAATAAATATATGGTCTATTATGAAGCACACTTGTCTAGATATTGGCAATGCCTATACAGGCAGCAAATTCTACTGCTTAACAGTTCATATGATGAACAATTTTCATCATGGGAAAGCTAAATATTTATATATATATGACTGTTTTCAGAGCTTGTATTTGTACCAATACTAGAATAGGTAGGTAGTGTGGAATTAGTGCATATCTGAAGTGCACTCTTCAAAGTGTATCCAGTAGAAAACTGATAGACAAGCAACTGCAACTGTGATCAAGGCTTGGGAGCCAATACCGAAGAAGGGAGTCATTACTGATTAAACCACAAGAAATCATTTAGGGCATTCAGGGCGCCTTTTGCACTGGTTTCATATCATAATGTTAATAATAAAACATCCAATGTTAGATTAGGTACTTACAATGTGGATGATTAAACTCCCTAAAGTGAGCGGGATTCCTTCTATAACACTTCTCACCGTAGGAGCATTCTTTTTTAATACGCTTGGGTTTATCATCTACAAATTAAGCAGATAAAATTAAAAAGCTTCCATGATGGCTATTTTCAAGATTATCGCAATTAAAATATTATTTTACAGTGAGTAAATGAATTCGTTTTACCTTGCCTGGAGTCCTTTCGTTTATTTCCAGTATTCATAACGATTTTAGGGCTGTATTTCTTTTTAAGTTTGCTGTGAATTTATTATCATGAAATCTTACCGCGTCTGTGCACTTTGGCGGGAAAAACATACGCAGCTACAATTAATGAAGCACTCATGAAAAACAACAAGCAAACGTAATAAAGAACTAATAACACGGTAAAGGAAACATTCAACGAATAAGTTAACTTAGAATATTTCGAAATGGAAAAGATTTTGCACACAAGACAACAAATCCAATCCAATTAAGAATAAAGTATACGAAACAATAATAATTAATTCACAAATATACAATAGAGAACGAAATGAAATTATCTTATCTACGAACTAAGAATGTACGCAGGGTTGGATTTAGGTAGCTTGAAAATTATAGTACAAAATTTAAAAATTATAGTACGCCGATAGTACACACTTTTTTTTTTTTGTAAATCAATATAATGATTAATTCGTTGAATCAACACGTTTATGCAAAATTTACTACAACTCTTCTAAATTAATCAGTTCTTGAATATTATTTTCTTCTATTAGCATCTAATCTTATCAACATGTCTTCTGTGGGTTTTGGCGGGAACGCGAAAGGAGTCATGTCGCCCAACTGATTTTTTTTTTCCAAAACTAGTATTTTTTCGAGTGTTTATATATACAAATGTTGGTGTTTTATTCATAAAGTGCCGAATTACAAGCGCGAGTGTGGGAAAGTGATATGATGTGATGAAAGATGACTTTTTGTGTAACTTCCAAAACTCCATCGGTGCTTATAGTAAAATCGCCACTATTTTACAAAAGCATGACTAGATTTGACTGGCACGGACTGGACTTGACCCAGGCTGGACTTTGACTATAAAGATAAAGAAGATGAAAACCGTAGCCTGCACACAAAATAAGGAAACATTGAAATTGGCAGAATGTACAGAGTGCGATGCCAAGAAGAAAAAGAAAAAACCCAATGCCTGTTGGACCTGTTGGTGTCATATTTACCTATTTTGGTATTTTATAAGTGAAGTAACGATATTATAGTATTTTCCGTACTTAGATATGGATAGTATCTAGTACGGAGCATGAAATAGTAGTACAAATACTATAATTATAGTACGAAATCCAACCCTGAATGTACGTACACTTCGTACGGTTTTTGCCTCGAAGTCTGTGTGATGTGAAGACAACAGTGTTGTCAGACGTACCAACTTCTTGGTATACATACTAGTTTTTAGTGTCACGTACCATGTACCAAGGCTACTCAGTCCTTGTATGCAAAAATACCAAGATTGGCCGTTGACCGACAAAAATACACTGACAATATAGAATAATCGACAAATTTCAGAGATTCATGTAAAAAAAAAACCAATCAATTGTACGTGCTGATAAATGATTAATATTCTTCAATTGATGAAAGAATCAAATATTTTTAAATAAAAATGCAATATAATATCAAAAAAAAATAATGTTAAAAGTGATATTTCTTCCGTGTGCTCGATAATTACTGCCCTCTATTAACGGTCTACGAAATTGAAATGAACAATTTTTTTTACTGGGATGCGATTTCCCACACAGTTTGTCTCCCAGAATTGGCAGCGCCAGAGCGGAGCACAGGCGTACTAGTTTCCCGTCTCGAATACCAGCTTTCAGCCAGCTCGGTATAAGCATTTCTAGGTGGCCATCTAACATCCCTGCAGTAATGCACCATGAACTCTATCGTGCCGTCTGTGATTAACATTTTAAACATCACATCTATGTACGAGTCCAAAAACATTACGAGTCAATCATTTGATTGGGAATAATTGGGATATATGGCTAAGGCTTGTTTGGTACTCACTCGTACTGTGATTGAATTTGTTTAAAATTACGATATTCATATCAAATTGAATACATAGATTAATAAATAAAGAAAAGAAAGAAGATTTTTATATTTCGAGACATCACACACTTATTAGTAAAAATTAAACTACATAACGCTAAAAACATATATGTATGATGCCATAAAACAGGTAAATAACACCTGTACATAACAACAAATACATAATGTGTCATGCCACAAAGCGCTAAAAAAAGTTGAAAAAGTTTTGCAAAAGTTGAAAAAAACTGTTTTTTGGTTAGTTTAGTCTTGAAATTTATTTTTTACAGGTTTCATTTACCTATTAATCTTTCAAAACTATTGATATTGGTAATAGATAATCCAAGTGAAAGCGAGAAAATATCCATCCAAACGGTAACTATTAATTATTTGTTATGTTATTTACATTATTTAATTTCTAGTGTAGATTAGTACATACCTATCTTTCTTTTGTTTTTAATTTCATTTGCATAAACAATATTGCTCTTCGCACTTTGTAACGATTACCTAGGACTCAGTATTTCCATCAAATAAGCCAGCTATAAGAATCAATACATGGAATTGTTCTATCAAATTATCGCTTTCTAATTAAGTCCTAGAATCATCATCATCATCAGCCTATCGAAGTCCACTGCTGGACATAGGCCTCTCCCACTCAACCCGATCTTTGGCTTTTCGTTTCTATCCATCGCCAGCTGTCTTACGGATATCATCACTCCACCGAGTCTCAAGGAGTCTCTTGAACAGGTCTACCCATTTATAATATTAGTGGGATTAGGATATAATATAGTAGTATGTAATTTGTAGTTGCAGTCATGGACCCATATAATGATCCATACGAGTCCTGCCCCTACAACCCACTACACAGGGTACCTCGCTCCAGACTTCAACAGCATATAATCAAATGCGAACAAGTTAGTGTACTTTTCTTTTTGTAGTTGATAATAAACACTGGTCTGGAATGATGGCTGCCAGAACACATTATTGATAACACACTAAAGAATTTTTTAATATCAAATTTAACAAGCTTTTTCGCTGCGGCGAATTCGTCGCTCTGTTAACATTGCTTCTATATACTATTTCTATAATTAAGTTTGCAATATAATTTCTAAGGCTTAGATTATAAAGCATTCTGGCTGCCTCCAATAGAGGCTCAGCCAGACTTGTAGTCCTGAAACTTGTTTGTTTAGGACAGTTGTTCTAATTGAGTCATTCCGAGCACACTCCATGATAATGTGGTATATGTCATCTGTAGTGTTACAGACTAGGCGTTTGGGAGTAACGGATTTTCCCATTAAATGGGAGAATTCCGCTTGATTTCCACCTCATGTCGAACACACTGAAGATTACATGCTTGTTTTATAATTGACACAGGCTAGTTGTTTGACCACAGCTGACCTGATGTTAAGTGATGATATGGATGAAGATGGTATATAGTACTGGTCTTGCAGGTTCCGGAACACACCGTATGGTGCTTGATGGCAGAAATTCAACTTGAAGGTGGTAGCTAGCCAGTTGAATACTATGAAGTACCCTACCACCATGCTATGGTTTCCTCATATTGATATGTGTGGTAGCTTTTTTTTTATCTCTTACAGGCTAGGTGCTTGACCACAACTCACCTGATGTTAAGTGACGGTGTGGTCGAAGATTGTAAAGCACACCTGGCATGAAACTGGCTCTCAAGTGAGGCTGTCGGAACACACCGTTAGATGCTTGGTGGCAGATTTCCAACTTGAGGGTGGTAGCTAGCCAGCCGAGTACTAGAAAGTACCCTACCACCACACTATGGTTTCCTCATGATGTTTTTCCATCACCGGCAGCTCGAGCTCATTGTTGGAGTTTGAACCCAAGTCCTTCGGCATGCGAACCGACCGCGCTAACCACTGAGCTATCATCGCTACAAAAGCTAGCCAATCTTAACCATAATGAACTATCATTGTTAAAATCATTTTTCTTTTTTTTTTAGATATATCCACCATTGGCCATTTGTCCATATAATGCTACTCATAGATACACCAAAGACAAAATCAAAGGTCATATAGCCGTGTGCCCTGCTAGGGTAAGTATTTTATATATATACTCTGGGATAAAAAATAGCAGTATCGATGCAGATAGTATTATAGTAGTTTATTTATTTATTTATTTAGTATATAATCTAGGGTATAAGTCATCTTCATCAATGTGAATCTGCCCTTATTTTATAAACTGTCAAGGGCATCGCTACTTTGTTATGGTTTTTCTCAACAGCCCTGTAATTTCGGTGCTGAACCAAACTGGAACACAGTAATGTTTACACACTACTGCTTGGTAACATAATATCTGGTACTGTGGTGGTATCTATCTAGACCACCTTCTGCTAAGATCTACCACCAAGTTTTTTTTATTGATTGTGATTATTGTTTATGCAACCAATTTGAATATTTTCACTTTCTATGCGGTAGTTTTTTTTTTTGCAAACTTTTTATAGCAATGACGTCATAAAGTAGGCTGAATATTTGTATGCCATGTAACACAAAAAATATACATAGTTGATTGACTTTGACAATTGACATGAAGTAAACAAATCTTATATCATAGCCTCATAAAAGCGATATCAGAGTCCGAGTAACGTTTAAAGTAAAATAATTCAGATATTTCTAAATATATATAACTCAAAGGTGACTGACTGACTGACTGACATAGTGATCTATCAACGCACAGCCCAAACCACTGGACGGATCGGGCTGAAATTTGGCATGCAGGTAGATGTTATGACGTAGGTATCCGCTAAGAAAGGATTTTGATTAATTCTACTCCCAAGGGGATAAAATAGGGGATGAAACTTTGTCAATTTTAAACCGATCGGGCTGAGACTTTGCATGCATAAAGCTACTATGACGTAGGCATCTAGCGCGGGTGAAACCGCGGGGCACAGCTAGTGTATCAATAAAGCGAAACACAACTCGACATACGTGTATGGAAGAGGTTATTATAGCGGCCATTGACTTGACATTGATAGATTTTGTTTTGGTTTGCCATTGCTTCTTAACAGACTTCAAAAAAGGAGGAGGTTCTCAATTCGACCTGTATTTTTTTTCTTTTATATTTGTTACTTAAGAACTTTCGACTTGGTGAACCGACTTTGATGATTCTTTTTTTATTTAAAAGCTGGTGCTTCTCGTGTGGTCACATTTCAATTTGGTCCAGTCATGACAATGGCATCCATGAAGAAACCATATGAAGTCATTTTTTTTTTAATTTGTTTAGGCACCGAAAGTAGCCCTATACAGCCTACTATGTGACGTCATTAGAAGTCAAATGAAAGTTAAGTTGATTTTATGTATTTTATTAAAATAAACCCAATCTCATAGTTTAAAGAGTTTTAAACGTTAAAATAATGTAAAATAATGTAATATTTCGAAATGGTTTTGGAATCTGTAAAGTTCTTTTTAGCCGACTTCAAAAAGGAGGAGGTCCTCAACTTGATTGGTATATTTTTAATGTATTTACCGAATTGATCAACAAAAAATCAAATATAATTATTATGCAAGCAATTGTATGTCTTTGGACCAATTATATTTAATCATTGTGCCTTACAGGAACAGTTCCTTCTAGAAGATAAACCAGCATCCACAACCGCAATGCTAACGACGCCACAGCCGATACCACAGAAGGAATATCTAAGTGTCGATGACCCAGATTATGAATCCTGGGATTAACTTCTGCCGCCAACTGGCTCAAGCCTCACTTGAGAGCCAGTACCATTCCAGGCACACCATCACTTAAAATCAGATGAGTTTTGGTCGACCACGAAAAAACTAACTATTGATCGGCAAAAATCACATATTGCAATTCAATTTAGACGATTACAACAAAGTTACGCTATTGTGTACCTTATTGCATTGGCATACGATGTGTGATTGTGTAACCTTTTTGTGAGATGACTTAAGGAGACCGCGCGATTAAACTTCATTTTACGCAATGATATTGTAAATAATTAATATCGATGTCAAACTGAAATATGTTATTTTTCAAACCTATTTTTTTTTTTCTTTTTTAGGGTTCCTTACCCAAAGGGTAAAAACGGGACCCTATTACTAAGACTTCGCTGTCTGTCTGTCACCAGGCTGTATCTCAAGAACCGCGATAGCTAGACAGTTGAAATTTTCACAAATTATGTATTTCTGTTGCCGCTATAACAACAAATAATAAAAACAAAATAAAATATATATTTAAGGGGGGCTCCCATACAACAAACGCGATTTTTTTGCCTTTTTCATAGATAATGGTACGGAACCCTTCGTGAGCGAGTCCGACTCGTATTTGGCCGGTTTTTTACAAACAATCTAACGTTACAGATAGAATACATCCGATACTTTAAAAAAAAGTTTGGCTTTTAAATGTGGCGTGGGTTCAAACCCTAAGCTAAGCTTGAGTTGTCGGTGAAGAAAAACATCGTGAGGTAACCATAGCGTGGTGGTAGGGTACTTTCTAGTACTCGGCTGGCTAGCTACCATCCTCAAGTTGAAAAATCTGCCGCCAAGCTTCTAACGGTGTGTTCCGGCAGCCTCACTTGAAAGCCAGTGCCATTCCAAGTTAAATGTGTTTACCATCTTCGACTATACCGTCATTTATCATCAGGTGAGCTGTGGTCAAACACCTAGCTTGTAAAAACTGATTTTAGACTCGTGCCTCCTTTTCCGCACAGTATACCCTAAGCTTTTTACCCGGTACAGCAAATTGATGCATACTCCACCAGATATTCTGCCATCAAGCAGTAGTGTGTAAACATTACTGTGTTCCAATTTGAAGGGTACTGCAGCTAGAGAAATTACTGGGCTGTTGTATAATCATCTAGTCTCAAAGTAATGAGCGCTGCAATGGTCTTGGACATGCGTATCTCTTACCATCAGGAGAGCGTCTTGTTCGTCACATTACTTTTACATTAAAAAATACAATAATAGAGCGTGGTAAAGCGGAAATTTTGATTTTTTATTTGATCTAGGAGTTACTGTACCTAGTTAATAAGAAACAAGACTTGATTTATGTTTATTTTAAATAGTTTAAGTAATTAATAAGTAATTTGATTATTCTGTACACAGTACAGACGATTTTGAAGAGATTCAATTAATAAAAATTGCTAAAATATAGCTGCCTTTTTCTTTACCCTCTATTAGACGAAGAAATTGATGTTATTTCGTTTTTTGTACAAAACTAATAGATAAGCCCGTTGTTTACCTGAATTAATGTATATCTACATTTCTTGGCATTTTTTGGTTCTACGATTAAAAGTTACTAAGTAAGTAAGTTTTGTAGCGATGATAGCTCAGTGGTTAGCGCGGTCGGTTCGCATGCCGAAGGGCGTGGGTTCAAACCCCAACAATAAGCTTGAGCTGCCGGTGAAGGAAACCATAGGAGGTGGTAGGGTACTTTCTAGTACTCGGCTGGCTAGCTACCACCCTCGAGTTGAAAATCTTCCGCCAAGCATCTAACTGTGTGTTCCGGCAGCCTCACTTGAGAGCCAGTTCCATTCCAGGCTAGGTGTGCTTTACCATCTTCGACCACACCGTCACTTAACATCAGGTGAGTTGTGGTCAAACACGTAGCCTGTCAGACATAAAAAAAAAAAACTTGACCAAAGTTGTAGAGAATTTTATTTGCAACTATAACTGTCTGATTTTTTTTCTGAGAGCTATAGTTTTTTTTATTTATTTTTTATTTTTATTATCATAGGAAAACTTACAGCTAGGAACAGACAAATACAATAAATAAGAATGGAAGGCCAATTAAAAGTTTTCACAGGTAAATAAAGAAGAATATGGTAGAAGACGACGGATTCACATAAAAATATGCAACATAATAAATATATAAATACACAACATCCAGAACAACACACTTAAATAGAAACAGGTTGAAAATATTTACACTACACAGACGTTTAAAATTTAGAGACTTAGTATTAAAAAGATCTAGTGAATTATCAAGATTGCATGCCCTTATAAAAAAGCTGTTTCGCCTATAAGTGCTATGCACGGACGGAACATAGAGGAGACTAGGGTTTCTTAGGGAAGCGGTGGGTGCGCGCAGCCCCAGCTGACCGAGCAACTCCGGACGATCGATCGTGAAATTTGCTATGTTGAGCAGATAAGTTATATCTGCTATTCGTCTTTTTTCCTGTAACGGCGGTATTTGGAACTTCTTGCAACGAGCAGGATAGTTCAGTAAAATATTTTGGCACGATATTGCAGATAACGTGGAAAGCGTTTTTGAATGCCTTCGATACGAATGCCTTGTCATATAAACCCTAAAAACCATTTATGCTCCTTTTTCCAAGACGGCGGCCGTGGGACTGCATCCCCACAACCTTGGATTAAACTTTACACTAACCTCTCGATATCTAAAAAATTAAATTGCGTCCGCTGACAAATGTAACTTTTCAATAGACTAGGTGAGTTTGTTTTTACTCGTAAATTGACATCGTTTCATGGTCGATGTTCCAAAAACTCGAACAAAGATTCCACGTTCTTACGTCCATTGTGCGGACCGCTAGACAGTGGAACGCGCTGGTGGGTGTTTTTTTTTTTCTCTTTCTTCTTGACATCGCAATTCTGTGCATTCTGCCAGTTTCAATGTTTTCTGTTCTACGTCCAGTCTTTAGTTTTCAACTTATTTATCTTTATAGTCCAGTCTTAGTCAAGTCCAGTCCATGCCAGTTAAATCTAGTCATGCTTTAGTAAAGTAGTGGACTTTACTATAAGCTTCAATGTAGTTTTGGAAGCAACACGAAAAGTCATGTTTCACCGCATTATATCACTTTCCCACACTCTCGCTTATAATTCGGCACTATGAACAAATTTTTATACATAAACACTCGAAAAACAATAGTTTTGGAAAAAATACAATGAAAAACACGACCCTTTCCGCTTTCCCGCCAAAACTCCCCGAGTGGGTGTTCCTCGCTGAATATAATCTGGGTGTCTTCAAGTCGAGGGTGAATCTTCTAGGCAAGCGTGCTCCATCTTAGACCGCATCATCACTTAACATCAGGCGAGATGGCGGTCAAACGTAACCCTATTTATGAACATGTTCAAACAAAACGTGTAAATTTCAATCTTTTGTCATTTAGGTAGGTACCTAACCAAATTATAACTTGGCAAATAAATGAATAATATTTGCCAACTATAATTATATAAAATAGGTATAATTAACGATTTTCCTCTTTGCATTTGCTCTAGCGTTAACTTACAAATTAGTAAAGAGTTACAAAATGATTTTAATACCATCGACGTCCACCGATTTCGCCGAAATAATAGGGTTCCGTGCCTCAAAAGAAAAATACGGAACGAAACCTATAGAATCACTTTGTTGTCCGTCTGTCTGTCTGTCAAGACCGTTTTTCTCAGGAACGCGTAGAGGTATCAAGCTGAAATTCACATCAAATACTCAGGTCTACTGTCCCTTGGAGCTATGAAAAAATCAAACTTCTAAGCCAACGCAATCAAAAGATACAGCCGTTTATGCTGCAAATTTTCGACACTCGCAAGGGAATCAAAACCTACAGGGTACTTCCCGTGAACTCAGAATCTTGAAATTTGGTACGAAGCAACGTCTTATAGCACAGATAAAGGAAAAATTGCGAAAAGCATAAATTACCATTAAAAAAATACCATAACTTTTAAAACATACTATAAATAAAAAAAATTACAATAAATATATCTATAACAAATGTGTTTTATTCAAAATTTCTCGAGAAACTCGAGAATTCTCGTATCTCGGGAAAGGTTGAGAATCCAGAAAACCTAAAGCCTATACCTTGAAAATTCGTAAGTCCGCCACTGGGGAATATACCAACGTTATTTCTTACCAATAGAAGAGCGTCTCTCATTCGTCTTATTTTAAAACGTATTAGGTACTTAGAATAACAATTCGATCGCATCCGGTCACTGCCATTTATCTGGGAGGAATTAGAGAAACAAGCAGCACAGTATACCACAAAAGGACATAACAGGAAATACATTTTAAAATTAGACATAGCTTATAACAAAGATTTCAATTGTAAGGACACGGCATCAAGGGGATCGAAAACACGATCCTCTGTCCCAACTATTTTTTTGTAATATCTGCTTCAGGAGCTGTAGAGTGTGAGTTCAAACCACCCAGAACAAATATTAATTTGACAATAAACGTTTGTTTTGTATAAATTGTTAACCGACTTCAAAAAAAGGAGGAGGTACTCAATTCGACTGTTTTTTTTAATACGGATAAGTCCGCGTTTGATCCCCAACTCGCCTGATGGTAAGCAATGATGTGGTCGAAGATAAAGCACGCAGACTTAGAAGATTCCTATTCACTCTGGCCTTGAAAAGATCTAGATTATATCTCTCAGGAAACAAGGAAGCCGGCAGCTTGTTCCATTCCTTGGCCGTACGGATGAGAAACGTTGAGTTAAAACATTTCGTACCCAAGGAAATTCCACTATGTAGGGGCGGTAGTGGGCCGTCTTTCTACTTGTTCTGTAGTAAAAAGGGGATGGAAGTACAAGGTCGTACAGCTCAGTAGCACATTCTCCGAAATGAATCCTGTAGGAAATTGACAGACTTGCTACCTTCCGGCGGTGTTCAAACCTTAAAAGTTTTTTTTTCTACCAACTTTTCATCACCAATAAGTCGAACAGCTTGCCGCTCTACCGAATCAAGAGCTTGAAGTAGGTACTTGGCAGAACCGTCCCAAAGGTGGCAGCAATATTCCACACACGACCGGACTTACTTACCTAGATGACCTCTTTTTAAGGAGATCTACCACCAAGTGAACTTAATTGAAGGACCCCTTCTAATATTTCAATTGTCCTATCCTTACAAAGTAACATAAGTCAATGATTCCACAGTTGCACTACTGTGTGGAATATGTAAATACTAATAAAGCAGTCAATCTCAGTTATTACCTAGCGCCAGTCATTTTTAAAAACTGACGTCCTGCGCCATGTGGACGATTTTAGTGATTATGTTCGTGGATTCCGCGTCACTAGCTGTAGCAGGTCGTTGGACAGGCTTAAGTACGAGTATACATAGCATGCCAACATTTCCCAAATTTAACAATATGCCGAAATTTGAATTACCGAAATATGAATTACCGAAATATGAAATGCCGAATTTTGAGAGTCACTGGTTAGAAAAATCGATAGCGACCCAAAATTATATACCACAAATCCCAAATTGGGAGATGAACTACAAGCCACGCAGCGGACAAACCATGCTAGAGTTTGAATACAAATCTAAATTCAAGCGTGCCAAAATAGAGATGGATTTAGAGGCATCGAAACGCAATACAGAAACAAATTTAGATTTGCAGCGTGAAATAGAAGATGGACAAGAGGGAATGGACACGAAACGTGAGACAGACGCGGATTTGAACTCCAAGCGGGAGTCGATAAATCACGAGACACGTAAGTTCGAGAAAAATGAGCTCGAGTTAAAAAAATCAACGACAAAAGGAAAAGGCGCCGCAAAAGCCAAGTTAAAGGTTATTTTCTATCTTTTAAATACTCATGTTTAAGAATGCTGGCGTAAGAATTGCACCCCACCCTCTCTACCCGTGGTCGCCGTAAGAGTCGGCTAAGGGATGTAATCCGGAAGATAAGCAGCAGCGTCTTCTTTAAATAACCTCACCCAACTGCGCTCGCCAACCCGCCTGCCGTGGCGAGTATTGGCGAAACCCCCCCAATGAATAATTATGGCGCTGAAACGTGGTCTCTGACTATGTGCCTTCTTAGTAAGCTTAAAGTAGCACAACGAGCTATGGAGAGGGCTATGCTCGGAGTTTCCCTACGAGATCGAATCAGAAATGAGGAGATTCGTAGGCGAACTAAAGTAGCCGACATACATAATTATACTCGCCACGCTTGGCATCTTCCGGTAGCCGACTCTTACGGTAACCACGGATAGAGAGGGTGGGGTACTATTCTTACGTCGGCACCACCACGGCACAATGACATGCACAAAATTGGCACGAATGACTGACCTTCGAATGTCTCAAAATAATGAACGCCATAGCAGCGATGCCCTGGACTTTATTTTGCAACTCAAAGTTCTGTGTATCGCTGCAATGGTCATGGACATGCGTTATATCTTACCATCAGGAGAGTGTTTTGTTTGGGCATAAAAATGTATAAGTACTCGTTATTCACTTTCCAAAAAGGCCCGTTTATGTTTGATTTAATAGATATTAAAGGATAAATTTAAGAAGAAGTTAAAAAAGGCAGTGAAGAAATGCCTCAAAAAGCTAGCTAAGCAGATTTTGAAGGAATTTGGAGACGTTACGAAAGAAAATTCAACGATGACAACTGAAAAAGCCTTTCAGGTATTTCAAATCTTTTTGTAATTGGCTAAGAAATGCAGGGATGGTCTTAATTTATATGATTTGTTATAAATTTTATGTCTGTGGTATCGTAGCTCCCAAACGGCTAAACTGATTTTAATCTAAATGAATAGTTTTAATAAACAAGTATTTTTATATGTAGTTTGGAATCAGAAATGATAAAAAAAAACATACTTTTATGTATGTATGTACTTGGTGGTAGATCTAGGTCGTCTACGTAGGTACCACCGCAGTACCAGATATCAGTGGTGTATAAATATTTCTGTGTTCCGGTTTGAAGGGTACTGCAGCTAGCGAAATTACAGGGCTGTCCAGACTAACCATCGAATTTCTCAAAGTAATGAGCGCCAAAGCAGCGATGACCTGAATTTTAGTTTGTTACTCAAAGTTCTGTGTATGCGTCAATGGTCATGAACATATGATATATCTTACCATCGGGAGAGCGTTCTGTTCATCTTATTAATTTTACGTAAAAAAAAAGATTTTTCCATGTTCCCGCTGTAACTCCTATTACTACCTGGATGACCGAGCTTTGCTCGCTTTTTCATTGCCTGAAAACATGGATAAAACGAAGTTTTCTAGAAATTAAACCTAGCTAGATCGATTTATCGCCTTCAAAACCCCTTGCATACTAAATTTCATGAAAATCGTTGGAGCCATTTTCGTGATTCAGAAAATATGAATAGAATAGAATAGAATAATATTTATTGTCCAAAAAGTTACATTCATAATAATTAACCAAAATAACATAATATAAATGCTCCTATATGGACTCGTCAAACAGTTTGCACAATTATTATTAAGAATCAGCTGTATAGGGGCTTCGTCTTTAAAAATTAAAAAATAATAATAAAAGTAGCATAAGAAATTAAAAGGTAAAAAAAAAAAAAAAAATTGTATAAAATGGATTCATAATGTCAGAAATAATTGATAATAACATTTATAAAATAAATTGTATCCAATCGTGAAACTAATTATATTCATCATTTAAACCTAATTTGAAATCTCTATAGCCATTATTTAAAAATTCAGTTATTTTATATATTGTTTACGACAGCAGCAGTTTTTTAACAATCGCTCGGAATTTTCCTTCAGTCTCAATTTTCTGGATATTCTGTGGTAATTTATTATGTTAGACTTTATTTTAAAACATCTAGAGAAAACTAAACTAACTTAAAATTAAATAAAAAGGCCGTCAGATGAGGGATATGTGGCCAGAATGCTGGCAGCATTGCCACGTTGGATGGCAATGCTAAGCTTTGTAATTTATTATATAGTTTTTGTCCCATCAGTTTCGGCGATTTACTGACCATTTTAAGCCTGTGCTGTATTGCTAACAAGTAGTTATTACTATTTTTGGAACTCCTAATTTTTAGTGTTACTTGTTTTTCATACTCATGGAGTATAGAGCGGACATGTTTCAGTGCCTCAAAAATGTACACAGACACTGGTGTCATTATCGACATATCTTTGAAATAATCTCTATGTGTATATATATCGACCGTAGCAATTAACATTGTCGGATCTACATTTTTGCTTTTTTCCTTTCATTACATTAAAGGTCATAGATTATGTCTAAAAATGCCCCCGAAAATTATCAAACTCGATTAAAAGACTTAATTTTTTTACCATTAGGTTGATCTTAGGAATTTAATAATTTTCGGGGGCATTTTTAGACATATTCTAAGACCTTTAATGTAATGAAATGAAAATAGCAAAAATGTAGATCCGACAATGTTAATTGCTACGGTCGATATATATACAAGCATAGCTCGTTTAAAGCTATTTAGGTACCTATCAGCTGTTTCTATAAACTGGCCCAACATATAACAGCTGGACATGGGCGCTAGTCAGGTGCGGGTTAGCAGATTTTACAGTTTGTATGTTTGGATGTTTGTTACTCAAAAATGGCTGAACGGATTTAAATCAAATTCGGCACACTAAGTTTATTACCTGGATTAACATATAGGACGCTTTTTATATCAGAAAAAATGTTAGGTTTCTGTGGGATTATTAAAAAACTTACTACTGGACGTATCCAGTGGCGGATTTACCAGCAGGCTTGAGCCTAGGGCATATTTCGGGGCGGCAAATTTAGGGATCAAATATATTTCACACACTTCCAAGTATCACTCATACAAGTAAAGGTCGACTATTCGTTGAGGGCTGTAAACTGAGTGTTTTGCGTGCCTATTGGTATTTAGTACTAGTCAGGTATAACAGAATAAAAAAATATTGCAAAGAAAAAATGTTTTGTTACAAATGTTCTTTGTTGGAACGGTTCAAAATATTAAAAATAATAATAATCGAATAATTTTATCAATTTCAATTTCATGTGCTGACATTGTTTGTTGAACATGTACCAATTAACTTTATATAATAAGCTATTTGTTGTGGAATTTTAATTAAATTGTTGGATTATCTAGGAATTGACAATTGACGAGGGCGGCAATAAATTTACAGCCTATAGGTACCTACTTGGAAAATGTGTAAATCCGCCACTGGACATATCTACTTGAAATTTGGTAAAGACGAGTCTTGAAACATTATTCCGGGTTTTTTTTTATGGCTGACAAGCTAGGTTTGTGACCACGGCTCACCTGATGTTAAGTGACGGTGTGGTCGAAGATGGTAAAGCGCACCTAGCCTGGAATGGAACTGGCTCTCAAGTGAGGATGCCGGAACACACCATTAGATGCTTGGCGGCAGATTTTCAATTCTCGTGTGGCAGCTAGCCAGCCGAGTACTAGAAAGTACCTTACCACCACGCTATGGTTTCCTTCACCGGCAGCTTAAGCTCTTTGTTGGGGTTTGAACCCACGCCCTTCGGCATGCGAACCTACCGCGCTAAACACTGAACCACCATCGCAACAAAAAGAAAAAAAAAAGATAAAAGGTATCCTTTATATTAATATAATAACAAAATAGCGCAAGTTTAATGACTATTGCTTATTTACACGTTTTATTTCTCTCTGATCTTAATTCTAAAGTTAACGCGAAGTCGCAAGCTTTACTAGTCCTTAATAAAGTAGCAAAAGCTGAGCTTTGTGTGGGCTCGCGTAATTTTTCTAACGGATAATAATTTTAAGACCGTTGTTATTTTACAACCTGATTCTAGTGGTGCCATCTAGTATTAAGTAGATTAACTACGATGTATTTGAGTATTGAGTTTAGTTCTGTTGCAGCGATGTTAACTCGTTGGTTTTCTAACAGATGGCGTTAGTTGTACAATAACATTATATCCAATAAATACAAAATTGATAATGTTATTTTTTTTAAATGGTTACACATTTTTTTTTTTGACATATAACACGTCTAGATATTAAGTTAAATTACTATGTTAAAGCACAAATCTATAGGCGTGATAGTTTTTCAGTAAAGTGTACCACAAAAACGCTCATGTTGTGGGATAGTGTTAGGGCTCGCTTCGCTCGCCCTGTTTATTTTATTTTTCCTATTTCAGGATGTGCTCGAGAAGGGATTGGAAAAGTGTCTGAAAATTAAAAAGACAGAGAACGCTGCTAACGAATCCGAAGAATCTGGAATGGATACCGACGCTTTGCATATTCTGCCCGTCTCACGTACCGGCCATAAGGTCAGACTTTTATATCATCCACAGCCTTCTTTATCCCACTGCTGGGTAGGCCTCGCCCTTGTTATGCCATCTGCCTCAGTCCTGTGCCAATCTGGTCCAAACTCGACCCGTGACGGTGACGATATCGTCAACCCATCTCGCAGCTGAACGACAAACGCTCCACCACAGTACACTAAGAACAGTAAGTCATCTTCATAGAAATTGACCGCTGCCGATTTGAATGTGTGAACGTACACACTGCCACGGGGGGTAATCTCGGGGAGACTCGGGTGCTGTCAGTCAGGGCCTTGCCGTGAGTTTGATCGCGCGCGTTCCAGCACGCTGCACGCCCGCTCGCATTCGCCTGCTCTCACCGGACACTTTATTATTTACACTTTACCGGCCATTTTATTTAGCACAGTATTATAGTGCTGCTCATAATACGCCAATAATAATATATAATTTAAAATAAAAGTGACAACCTTATGCGTCAACGCAAGAGTAGGCTATTAGCTCGCCGACCGGCCTAAGATGAACTACTTTTCTTAGAGTACTTTGGCTCCGTTGACCTTGCCTAGGCTTATTTCCATGGCGGGAGGCAATTCAGATTGCTGTTAACAAACTCGGGGCATACAGTTAGGTATTGCAGCTACATTATCTATCTGCACCCGACATGTGATTACACCACGCGATAGCGAAATGATCAAAGAATTCGTTGAGCGAGGACTTGAAAGATTTCAGCAAATCTAAACGCATTATCAGCCAGTTAGGCCTCTCCTGCAAGCCACGTTAGTGTGCGGAAAACTTTATTAAGTATGATGAAGTTACGGCCTACTTAGGAGACCGTCTAGCTGCCAATTCGGGGGATTTATTTAATGTAAAAGTAATGAGACGAACGAGACGCTCCCCAGATGGTAAGAGGTAACGCCTGTCCATAACCATTGCAGCGATACACAGTACTTTGAGTAGCAAAACAAAGTCCAGGGCATCGCTGCTTTGGCGCTCATTACTTTTAGACTTTCTATGTTTAGTCTCAACAGCCTTGTAATTTCGCTGCAATACCCTTCAAACCGAAACACAGTAATGATACGGGGCCCGAGGGCTACAGGGGCTTCAACAATTCAACATGTCTAAGCAAAATTTTACTGTACGTTAAGCGGGCTTCCAAAAATTGGCAGCACTGGACGTCTCGAATTCCCCGTGTCATTTGCATTTCACTGCAGTCGGGACGAAGTGTTCACAAATTTTGATACAAGGCTCGTCTAAGGACAGCTACGCCACTGGTTCTGGGTTCGAATCCCACGGCACGCGCCTCTGCCTTTTCTAAGTGTGCGTATTGTCGCTGTCTTCAAACAGTATATGACAACATCATCATCATCATCAGCTGCGTCCACTGCTGGACATAGGCCTCCTTCTGCTATTACTCGCCACGCTTGGCAGGCGGGTTGGCGAGCGCAGTTAGGTGTGATTGTTCAAGGAAGACGCTGCTGCCCATCTTCCTGATTACATCCCTTAGCCGACTCTTACGGCAACCACTGGTAGAGAGGGTGGGGTACAATTCTTACGCCGGCACCACCACGGCACCTGTATGATAATATAGTGCGGTAAATTTTTTTAAGATGTGTGAAGTCTGCTTGTGGGATTGGCAGACAAGAGAATGGAATGGTGTGAGAGACAAAACAATCGTGCGGCCAGTAGCTGCCTCTTTCTAGAAATCTGATTTATCCACGTCTCGCTTTTCGCATCGGCACCGCGCTTTTTCAATTACAGGCTTACAGAAAAGAGACAGGTATTGGCCGGATAGTCGCATTGTCTCTTTCTAAAGAGTGGTAAATTTTGTAAGGCAATTGCTCAGTCCATCTTCTCTAAGTCTATGGCCAAGCCGCACTTGGCCAGCATAGCGAACTATGCCTTAACTTTCTCTCAATAAGATGAGGACCAAGCCCAGCAGTGGGACAGTTTTTAAAAACAGAGCTGGTTCGGATTGTAATGCATATATTATTTTTAACAGGTCTTAAAGAAAATGCTAAAGAAAAGTTTAAAGAAGGCGCTAAAGGAAATGTCAAACGAAAATAACGCGGGGACCACGCTAGCGGCTATTCGCCGGTCTACCTCACTTATGTTTGTTTCTTTAATTTTGGCTCCGCATTTAGTGTATTTAGCCACTATCAAGTTTCACAATATTTCGTATGAAGTATGATTAAACAAAAAACAAAAGCTTTTGTGTGTTAATGTTTTCCCTCCCATAAAAAAACAAGACGTTTCGGTTAAAAAAAAACGCTTTATACGCAAGAACTCAATGAGCACTGTGTCTGTAACTATAGATGTTAAATAGAAATCTAAATTAAACAAATAGGAAAAATGTATACTAGTATATGTATAACTAATTAGAACTAAGAATAAAGAATGCAGTATATCGATGTATAACTTCTTTTTCAATATACATTAAACATGAAACCTAGACCGATGTCCTGATAAGGTTATGCTAGGGAAACAGAGGCCGCACTAGGGCAGGACAGATAAAAAAAAACTATAAATATTAGACATGAATTCGGTATGTAAAGAAAAAAAATACTTTGCTGATTCCAAAACCATTTCGAAATATTACAGTCCTGTACATTATTTTGACGTTTAAAACTCTCTAAACTATGAGATTGGGTATATTTCAATAAAATACACAAGATAAACTTGACTTTCAATGAGTCCCATAATGACGTCATGTAGTTCGCTGTGCAAAAGCAATGGCGAACCTAAACAAAAACTGTCAATGTCAAGTCAACGCAGCGTTGGATTTCGTACTATAATTACAGTATTTGTACAACTATTACCGAAGACAAAGCAGTACGGCTTTATAGCTTTAGCCTGCCCAATGGGGCAAATTTAATCATTAAAAAAATCAATTAGCAATGTTGACATTTGACACATTTGTTGAGATAAGGCCTCAGATCAAAAATTACGATAAGGCATTGCAAGAATAAATAAAAATTTGCCCTTTTCAAACAGCGCCATCTAACCTCAATCTAGGTAAAGCTTGTACTATAGGAACTAAACTTATTCTTAGATTTTTATTTCATATCTATGTTCGTCACATAAATGTTTAACGTGGTTGGGAATCGAACTTACGGTCCACTACTGTAAGGCAGTCTTACTACCAACTAAACTAGGGTAGTCATGTTTTTTAGCAAGGATATAAATAAAAAACAATTTTACTTATAATACTTTTATTTATCTCGCTGTACAATATCTAATTCTACTACTAATTACAATACATATATTTTTTTTAATGTTTGACAAGCTTATTGTTTGAACACAGTGTTAGTGCTTGCTGACAGATTTTCAACTTGAGGGTGGTAGCTAGCCAGTCGAGCACTAGAAAGTACTCTACCACCGCGCTATGGTTTCCTCAAGATGTTTTCCTTCACCCGCAGCTCAAGATCATTGTCAGGGTTCAAACCCACGCCCTTCGGCGTATGAACCGACCACGCTAACCACTGTGCTATCATCGCTAAAAAAATGTATTAAAGAAATAAGCGGAAATACACTAAAAATATATCTCATGAATACTCAAAATGAACATCCGCAAAGTAACGCCTGAATCAATATATTATCGGAGTACATGTTTGTAGCGATAGCTTAGCGTGGGTTCAAACCTCAACAATGACTTTCGAGCCGGTGAAGGAAAAACATTGTGAGGCCATAGCATGGTGGTAGGGTACTTTCTAGTACGCAACTGCTGAAAAATCTGCCACCACCTAACAACGTATTCCAGGAAGCCTCACTTGAGTGCCAGTGCCATTCCAGCCAAGGTATGCTTTACTATTTGCGACAACACCGTCACTTAAAATCCGGTAAGCTGTGGTCAAACACCTAGTTTGTCAAGCAAATAAAACATGATAATTTTCTAAAATCACTCTGCTGTTTTAATGTCTTTATCGTCACTAAGTTTTTGTTGCTCGAAAATTAGACGTAGCTTCTCTGTGGCCGTCATGGGAAGTCTGTCGTTCCTTCCAAACTGTTCACTGGGTAATTCCGCTGTGTTTAACTCTGGGTTTTTGAATGTGAACGGAGTCCAAGGCCCTTGGATGGATGGATGATCCGTGTATTGGTATTTCCGGAGACGCTTGGAAGATATGTCACCTGAAATTAAAAGAAACATCAGTTGATTTCCTTTTTATTTCATTTACCCCATCGGGCAGTCTTAAGCTGTAAAGCCTCTTCTTCGGTTTATGCAATTAACTTCTAATATCTATAGTTACAGTAAAAGTCCAGTCTTGGTCAAATTCAGTCCGTACCAGTTAAATCCAATCATGCCTTAGTAAAGTAGTGGTGACTACTTTACTATCAGCTTCGATGGACTTTCGGAAGCAACACAAAAAGTCATGTTTCATCACATTATATCACTTTCTGCTTGTAATTCGGCACTTTACGATTAAAACACCACTATATTGCCCTGTTGGCTCATTGTTACTATGTCTGCTTCAAGAACCGTAGGGTGTGGGTTTGATTCCCACTCAGGACAAGCATTATGTAGTATAATCGAAAATGTTTCTATGTCTGGATGTTCTGTATATAACATAGGTATGTATTTACAAAAAAAAAGTATTTAAGTATTCTCTCAGCTATCTGACTTCCATAGTACAAGCTTTGCTTAGTTTTGGGTCAGGTGGCGCTGTGTGTAATGTCTTACAATATTTATTTATGTATTATACTCCGCTTTGTCTCCTTGAAGAAGGCCACAGAATGTGGCTGAAATTATAGTCGGAGTTTCCAACATAATTAAACCACAAGTAAAACAAAATGTTTGACCACAGCCCACCTGATGTTAAGTCAGGGTGAAGTCAAAGATGGCACAACTAGCGTGGAATAGAACTAGCTCTCAAGTGAAACTGCTGGACGGCAGAATTTCAACTTGAGGGTGGTAGCTAGCCAGCCGAGTATTAGAAAATATTAGAAAAATACCCTACTAGATGCTATGGTTTTCTCACAATATTGATGTGATGAGGAAGCTTAAGCTCATTGTTGGAGTTTGAACCCACTCCTTCAGCGTGTGAACCAACCGCACTATTGCTACAAAATCTTTACTTGAAATTGACTTTTAATTATGGTGTTTTCAATAAAATATTGTCCTAATAAATAAAATTGCATTACCTTGCTGTGTCCTTAACACTTCTATCCATTTTGTGACTTCTAAATGATTTTTGTTGTGCATGCTCATCCACACACGATCTCCATTCACTGGAAATAAACAATTTATTGTTATTCTCTTTATTAACTGGGTTCAGCAGGATCGGAAGTGAACTTCCTTTTCGGATCCCATATCTAATCCAACATCATGAATATAAGAAATTTACAAGTAGTGGGTTCAATTCCTACTCAAAACTAACATTTGTGTGACGTACATAATTGTTTGTTCTCTGTTTGGCTGTTCTGTATGTATTTACAAATAAAAGTAATTATTCTATGCGCTATTTGGTTCCCATAAATTACTTATGCTTTAATTAATTTTAAATTATTATATTTCTTTTTTAATGAAAAAATAATGAGACAAGCGAGATGTTCTTGTGATAGTAAGAGATAATGCATATCAATTGCAGCAATACACAGAACTTTGAGTAGCAAAACAAAGTCCATAGTATTGCTGCTTTGGTGTTCATTATTTTGAAATATTTAATGGTTAGTCTCAACAGCCCTGTAATTCCGCTAGCTGCAATACTGTTCAAGCCAGAACACAGCAATGTTTACATACTACTTGGCGCCAGAATATTAAAGTCGCCAAAATAGTTAGCACCCATATGAAGCAGGAACTAGTTATGATTAAACAACATTTTAAAAGTATGGCAGACAACAAGGACATAGTAATAAATACCTGTTAGCTTGTTAAGTATGCGAATTTGAACAATTATAGTGTTAATTTCGCATTTAAAATTATACTATAAATTAACTCATTCAAAATTCAATACTTACAATATTCCCCCACGACAACAGAGCTCCGATGGCGCCTCGGTTTTAAATACACTACAACACTAGGGTTCGCCTTGGCAAAATCAACTAGATCTTGCTCTATGAACTCCCTGAATAACAAACAAAAAATTTTGAGTACATAACCTTTACTTTGTCTAATATACTATTCGCTACAAACTTTTAAGTTTAAATTATATCTAAACATACTTATTCGTTTTTGTACTTGTAAATACGATTCTATAAATTCTTCTAATAGTTAAATACGAGTGGTTTTATGTAATCTACCTGACGCCTCGGCTACCTCCGTGACTTTTGCAGAATTTCAGCACAATTCTCTGCAACTGGCACACGTATCTCCCCACGCCGTTCTGTAACGGCGCTCGGACGAATGCCGGCGGCAAAAACATATTTTTTGCCGACATTTTCAGTAATTATTTTAGAAATTTTAGGTAAGTTTGCTGTATTTTGATTGTTTTTGAGGTTATCTCTGGTTCTGGCTCTGATAATAAATATGCTCTGACAGCTAAATAAGTTAGTTTTTTTCTTTATTTTTGGCATAAGCTTTTGTACATTCTGACAGTTCATTTCTTTATGTCTCACGATAAAATCAAGTGAAATTATAGAGTCATAGTTTCCAAAAAGTAAGACATGTTCAAGTCCAGGCCATGCTCTAGTAAATTAGTGATGATTTTTCTAGAAACCTTTAATCAATTTTGGAAACTACACAAAAAATATTTTCATTACATTATGTAATTTTACCACACTCGTTATGATCACAAAAAAACACAAGTTTCAGAAGCTTACAGTACAGTTACAGCAACGCGTTGCTACAACTAGAACACGTCGTATCGCAATACGTTTTTGCGTTTTGATTTTGCTAGGTGGAAATAATGATATCAAAATGAGTAGTCATTTTTGAGTTCCATTATTGAGGTGTAGGTATTCTTTTTTACTATTTGGAATATTTTTCCCGTAGGAAGTTTGTTTGTTCGTATTTCTGTCAAAATAAAACGAAACTAGTAGGTAATATTATAATTCATAGATTTTGAATTACTTACCTACTTATTAGACCAACATGATAAAAATAAAGGGCCTTATTACCTAATGCACATTAGAATCCTTACCGAAAATGCTTTGCCGCGTTTGTAACGTTATACATTTTTTATGTTAATTATGACAGTTCAAAACGAGTTTTATTTGATTTAACATAGTTAACGTAACATGGCCGCGTTACGTGCTATATAGTAATAGCTAATAAAGCCCCAGATTTTAAATTTATATGATAAAACACGGGCCTTACTCAAAAACGTTGCCTGTCAACCTGTTAATTTCTGTCGAAATAAATTGTTACATGTGAAAGCACAACTACTTTAATTTTCCTTTGAGCGTCGATTAAATTTAACCAACGTTTAAAAATAAGGATTTTATCTTATTATTATTATTTTATATTATCTGTTATATTATTTTTATCTGCTAATCAGTATTTCTTATACTTAATAATCATATTTAGCATATTTCCAGTAATCTTTATTCATTGATTTTGTGGATTTTAATCAGTGAAAACCAGGAGCCATACCGTGACCATTCATTGTAATTCAAGTTCGGCAAACCTTATCGATCTAGCATACGATATGTTAGGTAACTTTTCAAGTGAATATGTCTCCAACTCTTTAACGGGGGCATTTCAGAAAATTAGAACAAACTTACATCTACTAAAACTCAACTTTACAAAAATATCAGTTTAAAGGTTTTTAGAAAAGAACTTTACTCTACTCTCTGTCTTAAATCCACTAGAGTCTAGTGGATTTAAGACTAGACTAACATTTTAATGCAATTAAGACAAAAGGTGCAGCAAAATTATTTTCAAAAAACGTTCAAAATTCATTTCTAAAAGCGTTTAAACGGGCTTTTGATACTAACCGTCAAAAGTCTCAAGGTAATAAAATCCAAGTCAGCGATGCCCTAGACTTTATTTTGTTACTCCAAGTTCTGTGTATCGCTGCAATGGTCATGGACAGGCGTCATCTCTTATCATCAGGAGAGCGTCCCGTTCGTCTTATTGCTTTTACGTAAGTGTTCAAGTACAAACAGCTGAGACAGAAACACACAACTATTTTCTCTTTAAACTTTAAAATAACTTGTGAATTTTTTGTAATTATTAAATTAAAACAATTTGATTTCTTTTCACACATTTATTATAAAAATGTCGATAATATTTACATTACGAACGATTACATACAACTTCATAATTATATAATGAGTATTTTAAATTCAAACATATAAGCTCCATTTTATATTGTACATATGACGCAGTAATTCTTTTGGGTCCCAAAAAGTTCGACTTACGTATTTCACCATGTCATATATTTATAAATGTTTGCCACACTTAAAACGAAACCAAGGCCTGTGACAAGCCAGCATTAATAATATCATTTCATTTACAATAAAAATAAAATAGAAAAAAATACAAATAATTAATACAGAATATTTTTACTTTACTTATGCGGGATTACTCACGTCCAGTTAGGGGTAAGCCATACATAAATTATGTCACACGTTAAAGAGGCTTGGGGTCGACGAAATGTGACATTGTCTAAAAGGGGTGCAACAAGGGGTGGGATGGGTACTAAATTTCGTAACGTCACATTTCAAAAACTAATATATTTAAGCATTAAAAGGCGAAATTTGAACTATAAACGAATAACTTCAAAATATTGTTTAGTTTGTTTCGTTGGCTAGTTTATTTGATTTATTAAAAAATAGTTAGTTTAGTTGATTTATTATATAATTATAGTTATTATAATTTAAATGGAAATAAACCTGATTTCGGAACTGCTGTTTTAATTTAATAATTTCATGTAAAATTGCTAAATTTATTACATCACATGGGTCTCACAAGTGTGACCAGCTGTGATAGGACGGTGGAGGGGTCAAAAAATCATGGAATTCGTGGGACGTAATTTGTGGGTGGCTTCTTATATCGGATACTCTGACTATAGTTTCAGCCACATCATGGAGAAACAGCTAAGCACAACGCGCGCGCGGCCTCATCTAGCTTCGTGAGTGGCCGAAACTATAGTCAGAATATCCAATATAATGCAACGTGAGTAACCCCGCATAAGTAAAACAAAAATGTGTCTTAACCACGTCAGTTTTCATAGATAAAGAATATCGTAAGAGAATGCTTTGGTGTCACTTAAGGCTCTATATTCCGATGTACTAAGCACGTTTGCTAAGTGCAGTACCCGCTTCTGTTTGGGGTGCACCTTCTACTTTAGAACCAAGCAAAGATCTTGGGTATGAAAGACTTTGTTTTATGACTTTGACTATTATTTAGAAGTAAAAGATTATTAAATTCCTAGTAAGTAATTATTATTACTCTTTTTTAAAGAGCCTTGAACATTTTCTCGCATTGTTTTCCTTCGCCATTTGAAGTCACAGTTAACACCTACACAATTTAAAAAAAGATAGAGTCGCGTGTGATGGTATTGGGTTTTAATCACATATCTAAGCTGAACTTTCAAATTGGCTGCAGAAAAATGTTTTGTACCACTTCTCGCTGACGTGAATGGTCATGAAAATTACACGAGCTTTAATAATCATAGATTAATTTCAAGCGATGGTAATTAGCAATGCCGATTATGTCGATAAGTAAAAATTGACAAGTAGAAAAATAGCGTACCATAATTTTCTCATACTTACATACTCTTTTTCTTCGATGGTACACTCCAACAAATGAATATAAAAGAATATGAAGTACCTTCAAACGTTTAACTTAAATAATTGCATTAAAAATTATTTAATTCATTTTTTTATTGCACTTCAACAGAATACAATTTTAGTAAGACGTACATTTTGACTTATTATCTAATTACAGTTAACTACAATGAGATTTAAATATTTAGATTCTTTTGAGGCTCATCTGCGATGACTCCATTGTTCAAGCTAAATTACAAAGCCCAGAACATCGTCGCAAAGTTGCTAGTTTATCAGTTTTATATCGGAGAGTGTGCTTCAGAACTACATGGTCTGATTCCCCCATGTCCATTTTTCTATCGGACAGCCAGAAGATTAAAAAAAGCGACATCGTTTGATGGTTGATGTTTCAAAAACTCAAACAAAATGGTTTTATTCCACGTTCTTTGTCCACGCTAGACAGTGGAATGCGCTGCCTGAGTGGGTGTTACCCGTTGGATATAATCTGGGTGTTTTCAAGTCGAGAGTGAATCGGTATATTCTAGGCAAGCGTGCTCCATCTTAGACCGTGTCCTCACTTAACATGAGTTTGTTCAATAAATTAAATCAGTACATTTTAGATATTTAAGAAAAACAAGTCATGTATATATGTAAAATTATAGGCCTTAAAAATGCTACTATTTTTAATATTATTGTGACTTATGCAATATATGATAACTTCACATAATCATTAAACATGAAAACTGTAAAATAAAATTTTACGACGAATTTTTTAAAATACGAAATTGTTAAAGTTAAAAATAAATACTTTTAATTTCGAGTTTTTTATAAATATATTTTAGACTGTAGATAACTACACCACTATAAGTTATATAGTTATATTGTTTTTACGTGGCTACCCAAAAAGGAGTGTAATGTTTGTAGCGATCCTGTACTTATGTATTTCTTTATTCCACCATAACTTTTAAATGTCCAAACAGATTTGGATGTATGAGGTTCGTTAGAAACCAAAGTGACACTGGCTTAAATTAAAAAAACAAACAACATGGCGGCAGTATGGCTTCATGGGCTCCATTTTCAAATATTGTGAATAAAAAAATATCTTTTTAATTCATTTTTTGGCATGGCAATCGTGTTTTTGTTGTCGAATGTAATTTTAATGGTAAATTACACTCAAATTCTCATTTTTATAAAATGGATATACCTGAAACTTAATAATGGCTATAATGTAACTTATCTAGAATAGACATGTAGGCTATAGACGATTTTATTTCTCTGTGGCTATGCGTAAATAGCGGGCCACCCAATTATTCTCTATTTTTTCCCTCCAACTGTTTCACTCTGATTGGCACTTGAACTGCAGGTAAGTCGACACTCTTGGCGCGCGGGCGGCCATCTTTGATGACGTCACTGTGCAACAGGTCCGGCAGGGGACAAGTGCGCTTGCGCACGTACTCAGGGTTGCGTGTACCACCTAAAGAAAATAAGGTTATATTATTCCGTATTTATTAATTTAATAACTTTTTACAGTCAAATTGGGTCTTGTCAATTATTAAAATTGATAATTGAAAATTCGGTAGTAATGTAAAGTTTTTTTACCGATAGTAAACTTTTTTTATGTTTTTTATTTTTATTTTATATTTTGGCTTTCTATGTGACAGTTGATTTTTAATACGTTTTCAACCTTTTTGTAGCGATAACGTCATAAAGTAAGCTGAATATGCCCATGTTATGGAAAACAAACAGTATACATTCTATTTTGACACATTTGATTGACTTTGACAATTGACATAAGGTAAACAAATCATATGTCACAACCTCTTAAAGGCAATATATCTATAGATATATCCAAGTAGAAGTGTAATCAGTAAAATAATCCAGATATGTGACCCAATGAAGCGAAAATCCTTATAATTCATTTATTTTCGTGAACCTATCTTGACTGATAATGTAAATAAATCAAATTATTATACACAAAAGTTTGTTCAATTTATATTGTGTACTAAAATTGTGGCATATTACACACATAATTAAAATCTAAGAGCAGATACACAAACAAATATAACAACAATGTTTCATAATTATGCAAGATAATTGTTACAATATAATTTGAACATACTTTCTAATTTAAAAGGAAAATTAAACAATTTACAAAGTTAAATGGCTTTAACTTGTAAAACAAAAAAAAAAATGGATAGAATAGAAGAACAAAAGTAACACAAACATTTATACACAAAATTTTTGAAACGGCTAAAGATAACTACTTTTAAAGGAAAAAAAAAATAGAAAGAAACATATGCCAAAAAAAAAGAACGCAAATCGCCAATTTTATGAATTTACAAGCTAATAAAATTCTAAACACCTCATGCTCACATCTAAATACAATATTTATAAGGTACCTGTAATTTTTCAATGCTGTTTTAAATAATTTTAAAAATATTATTAGTCTATAGCAGGGGTCGGCATCCTTTTGACAGGCAGGGGACATAATGTTGCAAAATAAAATAAAGGCGGGCCTCAGTCGTAATAATAACCCTTGAAGCTTAATATCTTAATCTACGTATAATCCCATATATTAGATTAGCAGAAAACAAAAAATGCTATTAAAATTGTCTTATATTTATAACTATAATATTTTCTATCTAGAATCTATAATATTTTAGATATTTATGACTAAATCACGGGCTGCAAGTAAAACATTCGCGGGCCGCACGTGGCCCGCGGGCCGCGTGTTGCCGACCGCTGGTCTATAGCATAGCATAGCCTACTCAGCGTCAGGAATCACAACGGGAGAAGTACGGGGACCAATCTGTGCTCATCATAAGAGACTAGTACAAGTTTTAGACACAAATCTGTCAACTTTAATAAGTATAGTGCCACAATCATACGTTAGCGGTGGTACTTTTAGGAACAGCCAGTCCCGCCAGAAAAATGTTGACATTCCGCTTGATAAATGAGTTTTTATATAAATTAGTTTTTATATTTTATATTTCCGGTTTAAATATTTATTTTCTCAAAATAATATTTAAACCGGAGCTATTGAATAATATTAAAAAAATAAAACAGTTTTAAGATGTGTGACATATTATGACAATTGTCACATAATGTCACACTTTGTTGACATCTCAATGTACTTGAGAAATTACGTTAACAACTTTTAAATACAAAGTTTTATTTGGTAATCTTGCGCAACAATATCGCGCGACACACCAATTTATGTCTGCTGTACTGTAATTAATATTTTTTAATAATCAGTTGAGTTAGTCACAACATGCGTACAACGTCAATGCTCACCTAATATGGCCATCACATACCCTTCCTGCGAGGAGTTTCGCTCTTCTCGTCTGTCAAGATCATTTCACAGCCATCTGCGCGCGTTCGAGCGCCAAGCTTGGGTGAACTGAACAAAACAATAAACCTAACTTAAAAACGTTGCTTAAAATTAACCAATTCTGACAACTTTATACTAAAATCAGTTTCGCCCTGCTGTTTCTTCCGCGTTTTACGGAATGAAATATAGCCCATGTGTTAATCCAGCCCAAAATCAAACTGACACAATTTCGTTTGTATTAAATTAATGTAAGTAGATAAAACAAACGGGAACGTAAAACGAAATGTTCAGAACCTTTTTTTTAAATAATGAGACGAATTTTTTTAAAGAATAAGACATTTTCCTGACGATAAGAGATAACCCGTCCATGACCATTGCAGCGATAAACATAACTTTGAATTGCAAAACAAATAGGGCATCGCTGCTTTGGCACTCATTACTTTAAGACTTTCTATGGTTAGTTTGTCAAAAGGCCTGTAATTTCGCTAGCTGCAGTACCCTTCAAACTGGAACATAGTAATGTTTACACACTACTGCTTGATGGCAGAATACTGGTACTGCGGTGGTACCTACCTAGACAACCTTCTGCTAAGGAGGTCTATCAGCTACCACCAAGAAAAGTTATGTACCTCTGCTCGACGAGGATCTTGGTAAGTCTGGCGACTTCGCCCCTCAGATGGTGAAGCTCCTTGTCTCTGGCGCGGGCCTCCTGCTCCGCCGTGCGCTCGCGCACCGTCAGCCGTCCGCGCATGTCGTCAAAACTGCAAACATAATAAATAGATTGTTCAGGGCCACCTGCAAATAAAATAAACAAGTTCTTACAAGCTAAGTAGTCAGCCCTTGTGCCAGAGGTAATATGCCAACCTCGGTGCCAGCTCAAATGCCAAGGCTCAGATAAGGCTTGACGAAAAATTACTTCATATGAATTTTAAAAATTTTGCAGCCATTTGACATTTGTTAAAACTCCCTACTGGGGCAAAGTGGCATGTCATATTTTGTAAAATAATCTTACAATAGGAGTTTTGTTTAAATGTTTGTCACGAAGCTTATGACTTTCTTGAGTACTATTATTCTTTGCTTATGACACTTGTCGAAGTGTGTCATACGATGTCACACTTCGTTGATACCCTCTCAATGTAGCGTTATTTATGCATGGCGTCTGTAAACTTCTTAACGTGAAACTCATTTCAAATAAGCATAACCTAATTTATAGATATGGCTATGGCTCCTAAGTAAGTAAATTGTTTGAAACGCTAGAACAAAACCCTAGGAACTAAATAACTAATAATAACAAAATTCGTCTATAGCGCTAAACCAAATCTTTGAAAGGGCCAGAGAAAAAAAAACGTTTTTTTTTGCACAGATGTCGAAAAGACAAATTATACTCACAGTTTTCTCAAACAGGCAGTTTTTCTCGTCAAATGCTCGATTTGCTCCTTTGAAGCTTTTTCAATTTGTTTTAATTTCGTTGCATCTTCTGATCTCTTCTCTCTCATTTCCCTTTCTCTCTCCAACGCTTCTCTAAGTTAATAAGGATAGGATAAAGTAAAATATTAAAGGGTAAATGTTAAAGTCTAAACAGAACAAAAGCGGTTGCCCTTGACGGGTTAAAATATAAAAAAGCAGGATACGTTTCGTTAATGCTATTTTAGATGTATGTGTGTTGAGGTCAAAGTCAGTTTGATTCAAAAATATTTAAGTTTTCTTTTAGCGGGAATTAAGTTGTCAAAAGTAAAGACAATACCGAAAATAAAATATATAACATTTTATTTCATAAACACACCATTTGTCGGTATAAAATTATAAAAAGTTTCAAACAAATCCACATAGAATTAACATTTAATTTTAACAATACATATAGCTAAACAATTTTAAATTATTAGTCAGACTTTCCCAATTTTTTATTTATTTCTCTAATAAATATTAAAAGCGTCCTTATGTAATACAGATATTCTTAATGTTGCGTAGTAAATGAGTAAGGAACAATCCTACAATTTTCTGTCATTTGCCAAATATATAGAAAAAAATATATGCAAAGTTGACGTATATATTTTGGCGGGAAGACGGAAAGTTCGTGCTGCCACAATATTAGATAATTTTCCAAAACTTGTGTTTTGATAAATGTCTAATGTTGTTTATGTTTTAAAATAAATTTTTTCTATAAAACGCCGAATTACGACGATAAAAGTTATACGACCAAAGCACTCACTCATTATCTATGCAATATTGTAAATGTACTACGTTTTTCTAATCTGCTGATTAATACATAATTCATAAAATGCTGACTTGATTATTCAAGCATATGAACACAATCATAATATTGTATAATGATGAAAATGAGCAATATACTGACTAGAATTCGTATCAGCAATTAATGTAACATTGAAAATCGATGCGACACAAAATGAATGTTGACATGTTATTTTAACAATGAATGAACAAGAACATCTGTTTCAAATGTGTGAAGAATTATTTTTCTTTCGGTTTTGGTATCGCACTTTATGTATTTTGCCAATGTGAATTGTGTATTGTGATATTTTCAAGTGTTTGATAAAACTTAAGTGAAACAAGTCTAAGCCACAGTCGTAGTAAATTATGGTCAAATCCAGTTATACCCTAGTGAGGTACTCTCAAGTAAGGTACTGTCAACTTTATTTTTGAGTTTTTTTTTCATACAATTTCTATGGAATTTTGGTAGCAACTCGAGTGTAAAGTAAATACAGTGCAGGATTATTTCGAGTTTCCGCCAAAACTTCGTAAACATAATTTTATGGAAACCAATAATGTGGAATATACCATGATATAATAATATGGTGAACAGTGTAACTAGAAAACATTTCTTTGTTTTGTCTTTGGTAAAATCAAAAATATATATATATTTTTTTATCTTTGTATTTTTATTATTGACAAAAATAGTCCTACTGGCAGTGTTGTAACAAAAATTCAAGTACGTATAGTGACACTTTCTTAACAGGGTTCCGTATCTACGTAAGAAATAAACAAGTACTTAAATGAACTTTAACTAAAGTTATCCTTAGTTTTATACGAAACCCTAAAGATATTTCTTAGACTTAAAACCACCACAAATTGTAGATTTTTAATAACTTTAATAAGCAAGCGTAACAGATTTTTTTACTAGAAAGAGAAAAAATTGTTTGGTCATCTAGTCCCAAACTCAGCAAAGCTCGTAAATATAAGAACCAGATAACTGAAAGAAAATAATATATCGTCCACTTGCGATGACAGTGTGACAACTCAAATTATACGATTTTTCGTTTTACTGATATTCTGAATCGCGATCTCGCGTTCTATTATCTTCAAAAACGGGATATATTTCTACAATAAACTACAAAGAAAAAGATAAAATATCACGATATAGCGCTGTCTCGTTCGGCGATATAGTTGACTTCGATAGTTTTGACTTTGACAGACTTTGTCAGTTGTCGCCTGAGCTTCGACAAAAAAAAAGTGTAAAAGCAGTGTTGCCACTAGAAAACTTCGTCCCGTATTAGACGGCGGCAAGAAAACGTAAAACGTAACAAGTAAGGTGTAAGAAAGGCGCATGAAGTAACCACATATAATATTTTTGGGTGGTTTTTGGTCGGATTTTCAAATAAATAACAAGTTATAATAATCGATGACTTCAATGAGAGTTTATAAAAGTAGATCGAAAAGTCGGTAATTGGCCAATAGCCAGGTTAAACTTGCGCAGTTGTGGCAAGAAATGGAAGCACAGTAGCAAACAACCACTACTGCCATCTACTCCACGGAATAGGCGTGTCAGCGGCGTAATGACGTACTAATCCATACAAAAAAGTAATAGATCCATTACAACTGTAAAAGATTGGCAACACAGAGTATAAGTAGCTGAATCTTTTAGATAGAGACAATCAAAAATCTTGCTTGTGGTGGCTTTAGCTAATGAAGAACAATCACTTCTTAATATTCTTTACGTGTCTGTAAATAAAGAGTGCGAGCGAGAGGACCATAGCGACGAGAGCGAGACGGAACGACCCGGTGAGAGCTCCAGCAAACACCGTCAGAGCCGCTGCCATTACGAGAAGAGACTTCAAGCTGTGACAACGTCAAAAGAATTTGTCACATAAATGACTTCTTTTATATTAATAGATATGTCATGCAATCGACCGTTATCTCGACTAATATTAAGCAAAGATGCGGCAAGGCAAAGCCCAGACTGTCGGCACCCGAGTCTCCCCGAGATTATGCTAATGTGTGCGTGGTAGTGTGTACGTACACGGCGCCCGGCACGCACGCACACATTCAAACCGGCAGCGGTCGATTTCTATAAAGATGACCTACTGTTCTTAGTGTACTATTCCGCATATCTTCGCTTAAAATCGGGCGAGTTGGCTGTCAAACGCAAGCCTATTTGTAATTTTTAAAAAAACACGGTTAAGCGTTTCATACTATGAAAATGGAATTACTAAGTTATATTATCCATATTAAAAACTAATAGATATTTGGATAAATTTTTCTTAATAGCACTTATTCATAAATTATTGCTAGGTTCAAAGAAGGAGAAAGAGAAAAAATACTATCTCTCGGTCAACTGAGATTTTTGCTACAATACTGCCTTTTGGACTATCGTCATTGATAATTTTGAACGAATGAACTAAAACATATGTATTTTATGATTTGTGTGAATTAAACAAAGATTATTTACAAAGGATATGAAAGTTAACAACACTGATGTAAAAATTTTGACATGCGATTGGTAGCCAAATTACGTCCAAAAGACAATATTCCAAATAGTTAAAATATTAGTAAAAAAAAATCGGAAATTAGATTGTGTTTTAGGACAAAATTCAGCTACCAATCTCAATTGGATGTAAAGGGACGAAATTATGCACTAAATTGTTAATTATTATTATGCTTATTAATAAGAATATCTTCTACAAAATATTCTGTAAAATAATTATAACTTCTAAATGTTCTCGTTTATATGGAATTGTCTTCTGATTTTATTAAAATTTTAGGTTATGTCTATCATCATCATTATATAAACACAACTTGAAATGTGAGAAACAATCTCATTTCTATACATTCTATGAATATCCAACTTGTTTAAACTTGAATCCATATTAATTCCTATTCTATTCCTATTGGAATAAAATTAAAAATTATAAACTCATGTCGGTTTTTGTGATACAACTAAATACTGAAAAGGTAATTTATAGTTAGACTCTTTTACAAATGTGATATTTATGTCAAGATATCTCTATCGCACAATATCATAGAGGTTATAAAAAAATTGTAACAGAATATTTTGCTGTAAAATGTTTCAACTAACTTGCAGTGCAGATCAACATGTCATCCAGATACGTGACAGCGATGTACTGATTCTATGCAGTGTGTTAGAAAGCATACCAACCTTAATTCTTGCTCAGTGACAGCTAAAGTTCGCCCGCAAGCCGCCGCTTTCACTGCTAGATTGTCAAAATCACTCGATTTCGAGTGAATTTGAGACTTTAGTTCTGAAAACAGAATTTTCAAAAACGAATAACGTATGTCCAATTTAAATTATATATGTGTCTATTACTAGCTAAGTTATTTTTATGGCTGCTAAGGTGTTTGTATTTCTTTCAGCCTGACAACTGATGATGCTAAGGGACATTTTGTTAGATAATAATAAAAACATTAAGAAGTGTGATATGGCAGCAAACTCTCAATCGAAGCTGTCTGTACTAGAAGGAGCTTATCGGCAGATATTTAATTCTCACGCGGTAGTTAGCTAGCTGAGTTCTAGAAAGTTCCCCAACCAAGATTCTTCGCAAAATTCCTTCACCACAAGCTCAAGGTTGCTATAGCTTTTGAAATTATGGTCAGGCGCAAGCAAGTTATATCTTATGCTACCTTAATATATCAATATTACAGCATCTAGATTAGACTAGATTTTTTTAAATAAGCTGAAACACGTTTCGTCACGTTTGTCATCTTCTCCGTTTACCTCTGATTTCTTCTAGCAGTTCTTTTTCTCTCTTTATCCTCTCTTCTTCTCCCTCTTGTCTGCATTCCATCTTCATTCTAGCTAAGCAGTTTTCTTTGTCAGTCATGAACTGTTCCCATTGCTCCTCTGAAATAGAACAGTTTCGTGTCATTTAAAATAGTGCTTGTTAACAAAAAGGCTTATTCTGAGATAAGCCTATTAGTAGTTTTTAATGGAGAAGTTAAATTTCTGATTTTGTCAAAATCAGTCGAATTGTTTAAAAGTAAAATAGTAACAGACAAAAACATTGAGCTGATTTAGTTACGAAATTTGTGAGAAGTGAAACCACAAGAACAAACAAGCTATGAACCTTAAATGAATATGAGTGAAAAGTTTCAAGAGACGCAAAACGCGTTACCCATCTCTTTCCGATGTTTCTCTTTCAGTTTGTTTAGTTGCTCCACTCGTTCCGCCACAAGCTTTGATCTTGTGGTCTCCAATGCTCTTCTCGCCTCATCAGCCGATGTCGCTGCGTCTTCTTCTACCGTTTTCAGCTTTTTCGACCAATCTTCTATTAGTTGTTCTGTAATATTCCATTATGGGTGAGTGTTATTGTTTGTTTCACAAAAAAAACTTTGTTTTCGTTATTAAATTATATGAATAATGATAGAATTTTAGTTTACTGTTTAGCTGATAAATGTTTCATAAACTATAATTTCGAAAACTTGACAAAGGTTTTTCACAAATTTGTGCGTAGCTCGAAAATGTAAAATGTTTAAATAATTGAGATGTATAAAGGCGCTGTAATAATTATGTGCTGGTTAGTTGTCAAAAGAAAAAGAAAACAGCGCTGTTGAAAGCCTGGTTATATAATTTGTAGGTAAACAGTTCCATCTGTTGTATACAAAATAATTCACTTTAGCCGTTATAACGTTTTAAAAAACGAAGGTGGCGCCAGGTATTGTAGACAAAGATTACATTAACTATATATTAGCCTATTCTGTCTTTGCGTAGTGTCTCTTTAGTGGTTTAGTAGTGGTGGTGTCTGTCTAGTACCACTTAACTGACTTTTGGAGTATAAGCAAAGGAACGACGCTGATTTTTGTTAGCAGTCCCCTCAGTAAATTCGTCAATGACTTGGATGACTGGCCGATGACGTCATCATAAATATACTGCTCTGGAATAGAAAACAAATACTGCATCATTACCTTTTTCTTCTTCGAATTTCTGCGTGATATCTTCCACTTTATTCGCGTAGTCCATATCAGCTTTGTCTAGCAGATGTCTGAGTCGCATTATATCCCAATCTGCTTTACTATGCGCTTCAGCTATGGCCGTGTCAAACTGTGTTTGTTTTGTAGCAAGAAGCTCTTTTAGATTTTCATACTGAAGAAAAAAACATTTATATCCATAATAAAATCAATAAAATTTTCGCGATTTGAACATAACTATGTTTATCATCGGGTATTAATCGGACACAAAATACTATGCGGTCAAAAATTGCTAAACACAGAAATCTGCAACAGTTGAGAATTTGCTCAAAACAGTATCCGGTCATTGGATTGGACACCATGATCAGAAAGTCATCTCCGCTGAACGACATTATTATTCACAAAGCGTTCGTGAAACGGTTGAAATCAAAAAACATCGCAATTTCAATCTTGAAGATGGATTTAGATTATCGACGTCGTGGAATTTGGGCAATGGTCATAAGCAGACGCTCGCATCGTGGTGTAGTTTCAGGACGATCTACGGATACAGGTAGTGTAGTGTCCAGTTGTGACCTTACGTTTTTATATGACTAAAATGAGGGTAGGAGATTGCAACACCCTCACTTTTTCACCATGACGATCCGCATTCTCCAGTCAACTTGTGTCTACGGCTATTGCAACATGGGCGAACTTCGAGTTAAATAAACAAAACTAATATCATAGTATTTTGTGCGCGATTCATTGATGATCCGGTGATAAACATAATTATTTATTTCGATAACAAACATGTCAGAAGCAAGATAAAGATTGTTAAAACTTACTTTAGTTGTAACCTCCCTCAGCTTTCTTTCAGCATTTCTGGTCTCCTGTTCAGATTCAGTTCGGAGTTGAGCTAGAGCAGCTCTGGTTCTCTCGGCGTGGCCACGTTCCAGGGCTGTTCTTGTGGAAGCCATGATGGAGGCGTGGTCTGCTTTAAGCGTCTCAACTGCTTTAGAGTGGCACTGTTCCATTCGTTGAACAGTCTGTAATGTATGTATTCAACAGTCTTAATATCTTTACATAATCAAATACAAAAAAAACTACATAGAGACGCTCTCCGGATGGTAAAACAGAACGCCTGTCCATGACCATTGCAGCGATATACAGAACTATGAGTAACAAAACAAAGTCCAGGGCATCGCTGTTTTGGCGCTTTCGCTGGTTAGTCTCAACAGCCCTGTAAATTCGCTAGCTGTAGTACCTTTAAACCAGAACACAGAATTGTTAATACACTACTGCTTGGCAGTAGAATATCTGGTATTGCGGCGGTACCTACCTAGACGACCTCCTGTTAAGAAGATCTTTAACCAATTAAGTGCTAAAAGTATCAGAATCATCGTTATAATGCCTTAAATCGAAAATATAATCGAAATACTTTCTAGTATTGACTTTACTGCCAAAAAAAGCTCGTTTCTATCAATAAATTTCTCTATTAAACATATTCATTTGGTAGAAGTTCTGCTTCAAGAGCTGCTAAAGGCGTGGGTTCGATTTAAGGCATTATAATGAGGCGACAATTACGACTTTTGACTTTTAAGATAATTGTGATAAATAAAACGACACTGGTCAATACATTTTTATAGATTCTGATTGATCAAGTTTTTGGCGAATGTGTAAGTTCTTAAAATACTTCCAATAACGGCTAAAATATACATAAAGCATAAATAAAGCTTGAGTTCTTTCTGAAAACTGTATTGGACACTATCACTGTTGATACTAACCTGTAAATGCTTTTCCTGCTCCTCTTTCCTCACAGTTTCTTCCCTCGCCAGCAAATCCTTCAGCCGATGAACTTCTAATTTCAATGCTTCTTCTCTGGTCTCCACCCTCTGAAGCTGCAGTGTCAGGGATTGGACCGAACGCTGCTGTTCCGAAGCCAAACCTCGTAGTTGCTGGAGCTCAGCAATATGTGCCGGCGAAGGTTGGGGATTAGCTTTCATATGTTCTACTGTTTCTGTTAGCTAGAAAGGAAAAGTTAGGTACGTTTAAAATACGAAAATACCTAAACCCCCACGGATCTAAAGTTTTAACCCCAAACGGCACAAACAAATACATTATATCTAAATAACTATGTGCCGTTAGAAGTTTTCGGCTTTAGGCGTTTTCGGCGTTCCACATCAGAGGCTGTCCCATCTTTCATGAGATGAGGGTCATCCCGTTGAGAAAGAATTTAATGTATATCAAGTAAAATAACTTTTAATTCCAAATGTTCTCTTCGCAGACTAACAGCATGTGTTCTATAGTCATGACTAGAGGAACAACTTCTTTTGTCTTTTCACCAGTTTGCTGATACATTCAACATCTTGCTTGTGTGTCTATATCTCTTATATTCTATTCATGTAGAATCCTGTTCATCTTCATTTTTACTTCTGGTGTCATAATGTCTATCGAGTATTCTGCATATCTCTTTTACTTAGACGTCGTAACTTTTACTCATCTCTGTATAATCTTTTTTGACATCTTTTATGGTCTTCTCCATTTTTATGGTTCCATATAATTCTAGTATACTACATCTCTTTCTATTATACCTATTTTTTTATCTTTCTCGGCGTCTTTCGTTAGGTTTCTAACTTCTTCATCTTTCATTTGCATCTTGGCAGCACCCTTCATGTCACCGCTTCCGTTTTCTAGTGTTTCTATTCATTTTTATTATTTTGTATCTCTTTCGACTGCGCGTCTTACCTGTCTCTCACTCTATCTCAACTCTCTCTTACCTGTCTGTTGTCTCTCTCAGCATCTCTCGCTCGTTTCTCCAATTCCCTCATCTTCCACTCGCAGTCTGAGAGCATCCGCTCCGCCCGCGCCGCTGCTTGTGAGCGCGCTGCCTCGTGCGCGAGCCGCCATTTTGCTGTGTTCGCTTCTGCTGCTGTTAAAGCCTGGAAATGGGATTTAGTATATAAATTATTCCATTATCATTAGCGCACATCAGTCTACTTATCTACTGCTGGGAGACTAACACAGCTGGATTTAAGGTTCATTTAATGCAATCTATGTGGCATGATTGTTTAACCTACTGTTGTTTGTCAATTGTTTATTGCTACTGATTGCTAATATAGAAAAAAGCTAAAGAAATCTTACTTCTAGAGCTTTCTGCTCACTCTGAGCCTTCTCTGTCTCGAGCCTGTCTCTGTCTCGCTCTAGCGCCAGCACTCGCGACTCGAGCTCGGCTCGTCTCGTGAGAGCATCTTCCAGCTCTCCTCGTAGCTCCCGAAGATACTCCTCTAGAAAGAGAAAGACTAATTTACTATACGACCTGTTAGAAGTTTCGGCAGCCGACTTAGGAGACGTCTTCCAAGCTGGAAGTCCAGGGTTCGAATCCCATGGCACGCATCTCTTTCTTTTCCAAGTTATGAAGTAACCTACATGTCTAAGAGTTCATAAAAAAAGGTCTCAAAGATGTCCGCCAACCCGTGCCTGGTGGATTATGGCGTTACCCTTCTCCCAATGAAAAGAGGCCCGCGGCCAGAAGTTTATAGAAACAGAGTTGATTCGAAAGCGACCTGCTCGCTGCTTAACAAGGCACATGAACCTTCCCGAAGAAACTCTCCAAAGCTATATGAAAATCCAAGCAAACAAACAGACACACGAAATGAAGTTAAGATTTTTCTATTTGGTGATAGTAGCGAACATCCAGCAGAGTATAACATGATTATAAATGAAATCTGTAGATGCGATAATTACCAGATTGTTGATATACCAAAAGGTAGAAGTGTGAGTAAAAGTCAGGCGTTACATCTTAGAGCTCTGCCTCATTAAGACGCCATAGCGACGTCGCCGGCTACGTATCCAAGCAGTTAATATTGAAATGTATGGTACCTAACTCACTTGGCTACGGTTTGGCAACGATACATTGCCATCACGTTCGTCTCTTTACTTTTTTCATGATTGAAAGGCTAGGTCTGACTAGGTGACTGGTGTCTATAGACGGCCCGTAGCTTGTTGAACACTTTTTGATATCAAAAAAATTAAGGTGTTTGACCACTGTTACCTGATATTAAGTGATGGTAAACACATCTATCTATCCTGAAAAGGAAGTAGCTCTCAAATAAGGCTGTTAGAACATATAGTTGCGCTTACTCTCGTCTGGTAGCTAGTCAGTAGAGTACTAGAGAGTACCCTACCACCATGCTATGGTTTCCTCACTATATTTTCTTTCATTATCAGCTCAAGCTCATTGTTAGGATTTGAACTTACTTCTCCAATGTGCAATCCGACTACGCTAACTACATTTTCTGCCAGAGTGGCTGTCTGGGTGCCTTCAAGTTGCGAGTGAATCAGTTTCTTTTTAGCTGGCTAGCTACCACCCACAAGTTGAAATTCAGTCGCCAAGCACCTAATAGTTTGTTCCAACAGCGTCACTTGAGAGCCGGTTCCCTTTCAGGCTAGGTGTAATCATCAATTCATAATCAAGTGAGTTGTGGTCAAACACCCACCCTGTCGACCAAATAATTGGGTGCTCCATCTTCTTTTAACATCGGCCGTGACTGCGGTCAAACGCAAGCCTGTTTGTGAATAAAAATATATTTTGCCTAAGTATGCTATATTTATTAAGACAACCTGTAAAGTCCTCACCGTTCTTTTGCCGCAACTGGTCGGCCAGGTCTGCGGAACATCTTCTGGCTGCAGAAAGCTCTTCTTCCAAAGACCGGCTGCGTTGTCGGACCAGCTCCGACTCCTTGTAAGCCGCCGCTAGTTCGCATTTCAACTCTGAAACCACAAACACGTTTTGGATAAGTATTACAACGCCACTAAATTCCTGCAATAAATGACCAATGATATATTCACCACGTATCCCGGATCTGCGTGAATCAAAAACTTCTAAAACTATTTTTATGCTGACATCCTGCAATCAAAGTACCATTCCAGAGCTTTGGCATTTTATGATAGAGCAATAAATATATTTGCAGCTCACTGCATGTTTCTGTAAACGCAAACAGTAATAAAAACCGGCCAAGTGCGAGTCGGACTCGCGCACGAAGGGTTCCGTACCATTATCTATGAAAAGGCAAAAAAAATCACGTTTGTTGTATAGGAGCCCCCTTAAGTATTTCTTTATTTTGTTTTAAGTATTTGTTGTTATAAAGGCAACAGAAATACATCATCTGTGGAAATTTCAACTGTCTAACTGTCACGGTTCTTGAGATACAGCCTACTGACAGACAGACGGACGGACAGACAGACAGCGAAATCTTAGTAATATTGAATTAGTATTTTATGACTTAGTATTTTATGAAGGTTTAGGATTTCATATTTTCGTCTAATTCAACAACAAGGACTACTTCATCGGATTCATTTCTTCTGAGAACTAGAAGCTCGAAAAGGCGACATCGTTTCATGGTTGACTTTCCAAATCTCGAACAAAACGATTTGATTCGACATTATCCAATATCCCTATCTATATCATCTATATCGTTATCTGGTTCCTATAGTACAAGCTTTGGTTAGTTTGGGGCTAGATCATCATCATCAAGTGCCATCTTCATATTGAAGTTTGGAGGTCAGTAGGCAAAATTTCTTGCGATCCCATGCTGCAGATTTAGATGCTGATAGTTCAGTCCACTCCTTGATGTCGTCTAGCCACTTCCGCCTGGGGCGTCCTGGGCTTCGCTTCCCCGGGATTCTACCTTGGAGGGATCCTCTTTGTAAGTGCCCGAAGAAAGCAACCTTCCGTCTCATGACAATTGATATCAGCTGTTTTGCGGTTTTCTAGAACCTTGGCATTTGATGTGAAACTGGCCCAAGGAATTTTGAACATCTTCCGTAGAATCCACATCTCAAATGCCTGTATCCGGTCACAGATTTCTATTAACAAGACCCACGTTTCGTACCCATAGAAGAGCGTGGACCAAACATAACATCTCATAATGCGGTATCTCTTAGCAAAACTAATTTTGGGATCGCAATGGACTTTGGACATTTTGTGAAAAGCAGTCTTTGATTATCCGATTCTACATTTTACTTCATGTAGATGCTAGAGGTCTCAGGTGAGATGTGAGTCTGGGGCTAAAAGTAATGATACGAGCGAGACGCTCTCATGATAGTAAGAGATAACGCCTGTCCATGACCATTGCAGCGATATACAGAACTTTGAGTAACAAAACAAAGTCCAGGGCATCGCATATTTAGTGTTCATTACTTTGAGACATTAGACCCAGTAATTTCGCCTTCAAACCGGAACATTAATGTTTACACACTACTGCTTGATGGCAGGATATCTGGTGGTATGACAGAGTGACAGAGAAACACCGAGCATAGCTCTTACCGTAACATTTTTTTTTTTTATTTCACATTTTAGCGATGATAGCTCAGTGGTTAGCGCTGTCGGTTCGCATGCCGAAGGGCGTGGGTTCAAACCCCAACAATGAGCTTGAGCTACCGGTGAAGGAAAACATCGTGAGCAAACCATAGCGTGCTGGTAGAGTACTTTCTAGTACTCGGCTGGCTAGCTACCACCCAGTTGAAACCTACCACCATACCATCAAGTTGAAAATCTGCCGCCAAACATCTAACGGTGTGTTCTGGTAGCCTCACTTGAGAGCCAGTTCCATTCCAGGCTAGGTGTACACCGTCACTTAACATCAGGTGAGTTGTGGTCAAACACCTAGCTTGTTAGCCATAAAAAAGACATACTCGTTGAGCAACTTTAAATTTATGAACCGTTCCAGCTGTGTGTCCACGTTTCGTTGCCGTATGTCATGACGGGTAAAACGCACTGGTTGAAAAATTTCGTTTTGAGACTTTGTGGAATGTGTAACGAGAAGAATCGAAGTAGTTTTCCGACAGCTGCCCAGCCCAACTTGGCTATTGACCTCTACGAATTCGTAAGCTTAAATTTTCAGTAGTCACTTCTAATAATATCATCATACTCTTGAGAATGCAACCGGAATCTACCCACGCTGGACTGCCAAATTAATTACTTCGAACAATTTATAAGGAAAGTCCATTAAAATTTGCGATATCTTGGTAAATATTATTAATTTGTCAGTGGGCGGACGTCTAGGAAGTAAGAACATTTGTTTACGTCTAGATTGAAGGTTTCAATTTGAAAACGAAATAAATACATTCGTATAAATAATAAAAAATCGTTTAAGAAAAACATCTTAGGAAAATTTGTTAAGAAAAACATTTACTAGATATTTGAATCATACATGTTTGAATCTACTACCTATCTCACCTCACACATCTACTCACCCACACACACACACACTCGCTCAGAAGCACACCCATACACACACACACTCTCTCGAGCACACGCACACGCACACACACACACGCACTATAGAAGAGCGGGATCTTCTGCCACAGGTATTTTAATACTTACCAGAGGGTAGGGTAGGGTAGGGTAGGTCCCAACCTACCTTATGTTACAAAAAATGGTTACAGAAAATAAAAAAAATTTAATTTTTTTTTTTCTATTTTTTAAACTTCATCAGCATAATTATAACATCCTACAGCTGAGAATAGATATTTCCACTTGGAAATTGGACGATATTCTACCACGCTTGTGGTATACCAGAATTTCGTTGAGGAAGGTGATTAACAGTATTATGTATTCTATCGCCAAGCAGTAGTGTGTAAGCATTGCTGTGTTCCTGTTTAAATGATACTGCAGGGAAATTACAGGGCTGTTGAGACTAACCATCGATAGTCTCAAAGTAATGAGCGCCAATGCAGAGATGCCCTGGACTTTGTTTTGCTACTCAAAGTTCTGTGTATCGCTGCAATGGTCATGGACATGCGTCATCTCTTACCATCAGAATAATGTCTCGTTCGTCTCATTACTTTTACATAAAAAACAATCTTCAAACAGCAACACCGATTTCTTAAAATCATAAATTACTCGCGATCACCTTTTAAAAAAAAGAATTGAATCAAAATTGGTTCAGCCGTTTGGGAACTACGATACACACAAACAATCACATTTATATACACGTTAAACTATGCATATACAATTAGCTGCTGGAGACGTTGTTTTATGACATTGGCGAGTATATCAAACTAAAAGATTATTAAATTACTAGCAAGTAATTGTGATTTTATTGACATTTTATTATATTGACATGTTTTATATTGTCATACTTTATTTTTGACATTTTATTTTTTATTAATTGACATGTAATAAGTGTTTTAAAACTCTTTTAATGATATATATGAAATTATATTACGGAATTTATGTGACATTGTAGTTATCAATGAAATATTTGTATTTGAACAATTTCTTTTTATGGCTGACAGGCTTGGTGTTTGACGACAGCTCACTTGATGTTAAGTGACAGTGTGGTCGAAGATGGTAAACACAGCTAGCCTGGGATGGAACTGGCTCTCAAGTGAGCCTGCCGGAACACACCGTTAGATGCTTGGCGATGCTTGATATAACAGAGCTCTGCTTAAAAACCAAAATATGGCCAGGACAATAAATATAAGATCGACACAACGTCTACAAACAAAGTATCTCATAAAGACGCATGAAAATTCTATTTATATCCAGTGAAAGTTCTGAAATTGTATACCGGACTGATGTACAGAAATAGCTGAACATGTGCCTTTGTGTGAATAAGGTCAAGTGCGAGACGAGAGACGAGACGACGCTCACGAATCGACAATACTATTGTGAAAATTTATATCTCTATAAAAGTCAAAGCTTTTCTTATACGATTCTGTTTACACACATTTTATTTTATTATATTAACTGGATGAGATAGTAACAAGCTATAAACACATTGCGATTAAAATAACTAAAATTAAAAAAAAAATTATAAACAAATTTTTTAATCCTTATTCAATTTAAAAATATAACTTATATATATTTTTGTAATCCTCTTTTAATTGCGTTTTTTATGGCTGACATTGTAGGTGTTTGACCACATCTCACCTGGTGTTAAGTGACGGTGTGGTCGAAGATGGTAAAGCACACCTAGCCTGGAGTGGAAGTGGCTCTCAAGTGAGGCTGGAACACACCGTTAGATGCTTGGCGGCAGATTTTCGACTTGAGGGTGGTAGCTAGCCAGCCGAGTACTAGAAAGTACCCTACAACCATGCTATGGTTTCCTCACGATGTTTTCCTTCACCGACAGCTCAAGTTCATTATTAGGGTTTGAACCCACGCCCTTCGGCATGCGAACAGACCGCGCTAACCACTGAGCTATCAGCGCTACAAACTTTTAGAATCGCTTCGCTTTATTTAGATACCCTACTAAGTAGATAGTTTTTTTTATTAACGTATTATATTTCGCGCCAAAAATCTACCACTTTTTTTTTTTTTAAAGGACACTTGTGTTATTGAGACGAATCTAACGACACCTTAATTGTCGTAATCCATTCGGCCGTTTGGAAGATACGAGGTGATAAAGACATTTACATACATACAAGATACGCGCGAAAAACATAACCCTTCCTTGGCAGTCGGATAAAAATAATGAAATAAATCTCAATATCTCTGATCGTCATCTTTCATACTTATATTTATTTATGTATGAGTCTTTTGGCATATCCCGTCATATTTTTAGTTTTATTCTATTCTATTGTTGCCTGAAAGAGATCGCTTTTAGCGATAGGCCGCCATTTGTGGCACTAGCTCTTAAGTTACTTGTTTTTAATTTTTCTGATTTTAAGATTTCTGGTGTTCACAATAAACATAATACATTATTCTATATATTATTTATTTATTGATTATTTATTTTAACGTAATTTTATGGTCATGTTCCGAAATAAATAAATATAATAATAAAGTTTCTTTGTATTTATCTATCTTAAGAGTTATTAGAAAATGAATGAAAATATACACCTATAAACCTCTAGTACTCAGGTACTATTCGTTACCAGAGTTGAATCCGGAAGTCTCACTTGACTTGTGTTTACCGTCTTCGACCACACCATCACGTGACATCAGGTAACGTAACACAAATTGATTCCGTATTTTTTTTTCTATAAAAGAATGGTAAAATTCTTCTACAGTTCAAACATACTTTGCCGTTTGGCACACTCTTCTTCGTTTTCAAGTTCTCATCTGTGTGAGCTATGGTTAAACACCTAACCTGCCACTAGTGAAAAAAAAAAACTAAATTGATTTTGTAAGATTTTTTCAATCATATAAAACGTCGCGAATGATAAAAGTCATCTACAGTATAATCACACAGACAGCACACACTTTTTTGTTTTGAATTCTCTTCTTTATGAGCTGTAGTCATAGGATAGGATCGTCACCAGTGCCAGTAACAAAAGAAATGAAAATGATTTCGACCGATTATTTTTAATCATAAAAAACGTCGCAAATGATAAAATTCATCTACAGAACAATCAAGCAGATCGGTTTGCCGTTGTGTACACACTTATTTGTTTTGGAGTTCTCTTCTATGTGTGCTCTGGTCAAACACCTAGCTTGCCACCAGTGAAAAAACAAAACTGATTGTGTAAGATTTTTTCGATCGTAAAAAACGTCACAAATGATAAACGTCATCTACAGAACAATCATGCAGATCGGTTTGCCGCTTTGCACATGCATCTTTGTTTTAAAGTTATCTTTTGTATATTTGTACCTACGTAGATATTGTTGGCTTCAGCTTCACCCCTATTCAGAATTTACAACAATATCAGAAAGAAAGCAACGAACTCACAAAACAATTCCGACAGATGTTGAGTCACAATGTGACAAAGCAGACGAAATGGCCACGTGAAAATGCACTGGACGCGGGCCAACTCGGGGACTAAAATGTGTTTTGAATAATTTGTGATACCTGCCCACGAGGTTCGGTCGTTTCCCTAATGGCAAGCGCCACGGGATTCTATTACATGTCTGTGATTTTTCTAACCTCATTTACAACAATAAATAAGAATCAAAACTTGCGATATATAAACAACGTATTAAATGACGTGATGCAACGTCATCTAATACGTTGTAACGTCATCTAATTCTATCTGCATCTGATGCAATATCAGATCTAGATAGATCTGATGCTTTAAACCGTTGGCCTGCTGGCCAATTACTCTGCTAGCTGGGTGTGAGTCTATTCCCTCTGTGAGATCTTTAAAGCAACTAGTAAAGTCATCGCATCGGTTCGTCAAGTCGAAGAGGTCGGTATACATTCTGAGGCCCGTGGTCTACAACCGCGTGCCCGCCTCCGTCCGGGATGCACCTTCCACCGGGTGCTTCAGTACCATGTTAAGATCCTGACTTCAAGAGACCTTGGACGATTATTTAAAAATAAGAGATCATTGAATTACTAGTAAGTAATTTAGTTAGTTATTAACATTTAATTATATTGCGGTTTGCCGTGGTGGTGCCGGCGTAAGAATAGTACCCCACCCTCTCTACCCGTGGTTGCCGTAAGAGTCGGCTAAGGGATGTAATCTGGAAGAGGGGCTGCAACGTCTTCCTTGAACAATCACACCTAACTGCGCTCGCCAACCCGCCTGCCAAGCGTGGCGAGTATTGGCAAAACCCCCTCAGGAGGAGGCCTATGTCCAGCAGTGGACGACCTATGGCTGATGATGTGAATGGAATAATGACCTGTAACTTTGGTGTTATCAATAAAATATTTGTATTTGCAAATAGAGTATCGTTCTTTGTGGATAGGAACAACATTTTTATCCCCTGCCTTTCTTAAAAGCCTATTAAAACCTTTGAGCTCAGATTTGGGGATCTGATCACTTATTTATTCATTTGATTGAACCCAAGGAAAACGGCAGTGCAGTATGGCCTGGCCCATTATAGAGGGAGGAAGGGGAAATGCCACTTCGCATTTCCTGGAGTGTTGCCGAAAAAGATTCCAGTGCCGTCCATCTGGCCAACAAGGGGGCTTAGAAAGTACTATCCCATATTGACTGTACCCCAAAACAGCCGTGGTATCTTTAGAAGATTTCCTCAATAAAATATAATTGGAGCAGTGTGGTGGAACAGCGAGAAGTGTAAGGATACGGCACGCGGCTAGAATAGAGTTGTTCTGATTAATACAAAGTATACTTACGCTCTATCTCCTGCCCTTTTTCCTCGAGCTGCTTCCGACAGGCCACCACCAGGTCTCGAGCTCGCTCCGCCTCCACAGACCTGGCTGTGCCGAGCTCTGTCAGAGCCGTCACATGGCTGCAGAAGTTCGGATCTTGGGTTACCAGGGTCTTCCTGAAATGAAGGAGAACGCAGTGAACACCAGCTCTTGTTGGTTTTGTCCGCACGGTCTTCGTTGATATCTTGAAATAGTCTATCTATAGACATATAAATAAATTATTAAATAAATAAATAAAAACCGGCCAAGTGCGAGTCGGACTCGTGCACGAAGTGTTCCGTATCATTATCTATGAAAAAGGCAAAAAAAATCGTGTTTGTTGTATAGGAGCCCCTTAAATATTTATTTTATTTTGTTTTTAGTATTTGTTGTTATAGCGGCAACAGAAATACATAATTTGTGAAAATTTCAACTGTCTAGCTATCGCGGTTCTTGAGATACAGCCTGGTGACAGACAGACGGACGGACAGACAGACAGCGAAGTCTTAGTAATAGGGTCCCGTTTTTACCTTTTGGGTACGAAACCCTAAAAATGAGCTAATGCACACCGGTACCTTACCAAAACATCACACCTTTTTAATATTTCTTTTAATTTAAAAGTAATGAGAGACGAACAAGGCGCTCTCCTGATGGTAAGAGATAATACAAATACAAATAAAGATAAAACATGTCCATAACCATTGTAGCGATACACAAAACTTTGAATAGCAAAACAATGTCCAGGGCATCGTTGCTTTGCCGCTCATTACTTTGAGACTTTCGATGGTTAGTCTCAATAGCTCTGTAATTTCGCTAGCTGCAGTAATCGGAACGCAGTGGTAGAATATCTGGTGCTACTGTGGTACCTACCCAGACGACCCTGTTAAGGAATCCGATCATCACTATCACTACATAGTATAAAACAAAGTCGCTTTCTCTGTTCCTATATCCCTATGTATGCTTAAATCTTTAAAACTACGCAACGGATTTTGATGCGCTTTTTTTTTAATAGATAGAGTGATTGAAGAGGAAAGTTTATATGTATAATACATGCATATGCACCACATTAATATCTACATTGCACCCGTGCGAAGCGGGGGCGGGTCGCTAGTTAAGTATACGAAAGCACATACCTGCCTACACTTTTCAATATTTCCATCATCACATGGTGAAAGCACTAAAAAATCTAGACTTCTAGACCGCTTGGAATCTGAAGTTAAACTAAAACAGTAGGTACATCTGCTGTGATTTAGCTGTAAACAGACCAAACTCTCAATTGAAATGTACTGAAAAACTGAACGAGGTCAAAATACAGGATGTATCAATATGAAGAACACGTTTATGTGGTACTAGCTTACGACTGCGACTTCGTTTTTTTTTATGGCTGACAGGCTAGGTGTTTGACCACAACTCACCTGATGTTAAGTGACGGTGTGGTCGAAGATGGTAAAGCACAGCCTGGAATGGAACTGGCTCTTAAGTGAGGCTGCCGGAACACACCGTTAAATGCTTGGCGGCAGATTTTCAACTTCAGGGTGGTAGCTAGCCAGCCGAGTACCAGAAAGTACCCTACCACCACGCTATGCTTTCCTCACGATGTTTTCCTTCACCAGCTCAAGCTCATTGTTGGGGCTTGAACCCACGCCCTTCGGCATGCGAACCGACCGCGCTAACCACTGGGCTATCATCGCTACAAAAATATGAAGTAGATAAATAGGAATCTAGAGGGAGGGTAGGGGGTCTTGGCATATACAACGAGTAGTCACCGAGAGGGGGACACATTTTTTTTTAAATACGTTACTTTCTCTTAGCAGCTACACCTTTGGAACTAACTAACATTTAATAAAGCAACCTGTAGATAGAGGGTATGGAAGAACACTCGAAATAAATTTATGAGCTTATTTTTGCAGTGCAAGTACATTTAATACAGAAAGACACGGCATACTTTAGAAAAATATAGTGTATTTTTTTCTAAAAACAAATCTTATGTTGTATTTACCCGACTGCAAAGAAATTGTGTTTTTCATGTGTATCTTGTACTTCTTTATAATCTCGTATCTTCCAAACGGCCGAATGGATTACGACCTGCCCTTAGATTCTTGTGGTTAAAAAAAATCAAGATGGTAGATTTTTGGCGCGAAATAGTAATACTTTATTTTTAAAAAAACCTAACCGAGTAAAAGTACCCTACCACCACGCTATGGTTTCCTCACGATGTTTTCCTTCACCGGCAGCTCAAGCTCATTATTGGGGTTTGAACCCACGCCCTTCGGCATGCGAACCTACCGCGCTAACCACTGAACCATCATCGCTACAAACTGATTTGACTGGGACTGGACTTGATCAATACTAGACTTTGACTGTAATTATAGATGATAAAGGAGCTGAAAAGCGAAGACTACTCACAAAATATAGAAACATTGAAACTGGCAGAATGCACAGAGTGCGATGCCAAGAAGAAAGAAAAAAAAACCTATCAAGTATCTAATTACAAAAATATATATAAGTTATATGTTTAAATTGAATTAGGAATAATAAATTTGTTTAAAAAGCTTTTTCCTTTAATTATAGCTATTTTAGTCACAGTCGGGTTATAGATTTTTCAAAGTCTTTACAATTCACAGAAATTTGAGTAACAAAACAAAGTCCAGGACATCGCTGCTTTGACGCTCATTGATTTTGAGAATTTCGATGGTTAGTCTCTACCCTACCTGAATATTGCTTTGGTACTTACCAGGATCTATAAAGAGCTCTACCACCAAGTATATATATATGTTACATTCATATATTTGTTTTGTAACATTTCTAATAATAACGCAAAATATTTAAATATTTTAAGTAAACTATTCCTTCATAACAAAAACAATTCTGAAAATCCGAGGAAACGTAAAACGTAAACCTAGTTTAACGGAACTACAATAATAATATTTATTTGTTTCCTTTTCACCCGACTGCCAAGGAAGGGTTATGTTTTTCGCGCGTATCTTGTATGTCACATCACACACTTCATCAGCCATAGGTCGTCCACTGCTGGACACAGGCCTCCTCCTGGGGGGGTTTTGCCAATACTCGCCACGCTTGGCAGGCGGGTTGGCGAGCGCAGTTAGGTGTGATTGTTCAAGGAAGACGCTGCTGCCCATCTTCCGGATTACATCCCTTAGCCGACTCTTACGGCAACCACGGGTAGAGAGGGTGGGGTACTATTCTTACTCCGGCACCACCACGGCGAAAATGTGTATGAATGTAAATTTCTTTATTACCTCGTATCTTCCAAACGGCTGGATGGATTTCGACAGTTAATGTATCGTTAAGAAGCCCCGAGACGATCAAACGCTTTGATTCAAACATGATCGTTTACGAAGCTAGTTTGAGCGGTTTGTCAAACATGGTTTGGAGCATGTTTGATGAAATTTCATATTTTTGTTGTGTTTGACGCGCCAAACTGCGGAGTCTCGTTTGACAACCGTTCAAACCGACATCAAACACGTAAAGTTTGAATCAAACAGTTTGATCGTCTCGGGGCCCCTTTTGATTCGTCTTAAAACCTCAAGCGTAATTTTTTTTGGAGTTTTGGCGGGAACGCGGTAAGCGTCGTGTCGCCCCATTGTATTTTTTCCAAAACTAGTGTTTTTTCAAGTGTTTATATATAAAAAATAGTGGTGTTTTATTCATAAAGTGCCGAATTACAAGCATGAGTGTGGGAAAGTGATATAATGCGGTGAAACATGACTTTTTCGTGTTGCTTCCAAAACTCCATCGAAGCTTACAGTAAAGACGCCACTACTTTACTAAAGCATGACTAGATTTAAGACATGAATTGTAAAAACGGAAGACAAGGCAGTGTGGCTTTAAAGCTTTAGCCTCCCCAAAAGAGCAAATTGAATTAAAAAAAAAAAACAAGCGTAGTTTTGGCGGGAACGCGGAGAGAGTCGTGTCGCCCCGTGTTGTATTTTTTCCAAAACTAGTGTTTTTTCGAGTGTTTATGTATAAATATAGTGGTGTTTTACTCATTAATTGCTGAATTGAGAGCGCGAGTGTAGGAATGTGATATAATGTGGTGAAACATGAAATAGTTAGCATGGGCTTGTGATACATTGTAACTCAGATTTTTGCGTTTCCGGTGGATATATTTAGGTCAAGTTTTTTTTGATATTTTTGTACGAAAGTAGGTAAAGATAAAAAATAAGTGTCTATTTATTCGTAATAAGGTTGACGTGTACGAAATATCTGCACTAAAAAAAAAAAGTCTTCCTGTATAAAGAGATTAAATGTAAAAAATTCATAAATTCATAAATAACATTTATTAGTCCTGTAGTATAAGAAATTCTGTAGTTTGTATGTTAAGATGTAATATGTATGTCGGAGCGTCAGTATTTTAGCCCCCCTAGTCCGACATAGTGTGGGTGTATAACTAGGGTTATCGAGCAAAGAGAAACGGCGAATACACAATAATCACGATTTATTACTTTTAACAATTTAAACACTGGGCAAACGAAACTAGTAACGGTTCCTATTGTGGAGGAACCGATTTCTACGATGGCCAAATGGTAAGTGGTCTCCATCTAGCGGATCTAGCGGCCCACCATAGCACTCAAACTAGAATCTTACGGTGTACGAGGAAACGCTCAAAAATGGCTTAAAAGTTATTTAGAAAATAGAAAACAGTGTACAGAAATATGTAGAATTATACAGGGTCACAAAAATATCTATCAATCGGAATTTCAAGTGATTAATGCAGGAGTCCCGCAAGGGAGTATCATGGGACCTTTTATTTTTAATTGCTACATAAACGACATTCCTAGTATCACTGAACATAGATGCATTTTATACGCGGATGATATTACGGTTATAATAAAATCAAAGGATAATGAGCAACTTATAGTTGATACGAATAAAGCACTCCATGATATAATAGGTTGGTTAGATAAAAATAATTTAAAAATTAATATAGGTAAAAGTAATGTAATACAATTCCAATCTTATCACTCTAAAGAAAACAAATTAAGTATAAAATATCAAAATACGCTCGTTGAACAGGTAGACACGTGTAAGTTTCTGGGTATATTCATTGACAAGAACTGTAATTGGAAGTGTCACATAGATAATGTCTGTAGTAAGCTTGACCGATTTGTATATGCCATTAGACAATTGAGACTTTCAGTATCGAGAGAAGCCGCATTAAGTGCTTACCACGGTTATGTATCTTCAACGTTAGCATATGGTCTACTTTTGTGGGGCAACTCAGTCGACATAGAAAGGGCATTCAAAACACAAAAAAGTGCGTGCGTGCAATCTGTGGAGCCTGGTCTATCGATAGCTGTCGGCCTATTTTCCAAAAATTCAATATTTTGCCATTACCTTGTATGTATATTAAACAAATATGTATATTTGTCCAAGAACATCCCGAATATTTTGACTTTCAGTCAGATAAAGTACCAAAAAATACTGTCAGAAAAATACATTACAAAAAGCTGTATTTTCCAAAATGTAACCTCGAGTTGTATAAGAGAAACTCTTACATAATGGCAATTACAGTCTATAATAAACTCCCGGTCGAAATAAAAACGCTACCTAATAGAACATTTAAAAATAAACTAAATTCTTGGTTGTTGAGCAAATGTTATTACACAATACCAGAATATTTAAACGATAAAAATATGTAAAATATAAATGACATTATTGTACACCTCTGAAAGAGGTAATTTGTATGGAAACATGTATATATAATTTTGTATAAGATCTTTACCACCTACATTTAACAATAAAATCTTGAATCTTGAATCTTGAACCACCGGCTAGGCCCTGTTATAGCACGAAGTTAGCCGATAAATGACGTCATTGCGACGGTGCTGCCATCTCGGAACTCGTGCCGCGTTTCGTTCAAATCTACGGTAATGACAGTGTCCGACATGTAGATAGTTTTTTTTTTTGTAAACATGTGGTGTATCAATGAATAACTTTTAGAAATAAATTATTAAATATTCATTTTATTATTAATCACAAAACATTTACACGGTTATGTTTAGCCCCAAACTAGACATCGTGACCTGTGCTATGGGGTTCAGAGCACGAGTTGCTCAAAACTACAGGAAATATGTTTTTCTTATGCAAATTAAGATCACAGTAAACGAATGATTTGAAAATTTTGCTAAATAAAAAAAAACAATGATTTAAAAAAAAAAAGTTGTCTGACAAATTTATATTCTTATGACTGAAGTAACTTGCCCTGCTTGTATCAAAATTTCACGCTCAAACGGCTGGACCAATTTTGATGAAATTTGGTATGGAGGTAGCTGACACCCTGAATTAACATACAGGTTACTTTTTATGTCGAAACCGCGGGGGCAGCGAGTATTTTTTTTATATTTTTTATGGCTGACAGGCTAGGTGTTTGACCACAACTCACCTGATGTTAAGTGACGGTATGGTCGAAGATGGTAAAGCACACCTAGCCTGGAATAGAACTAGCTCTTAAGTGAGGCTGCCGGAACACACCGTCAGATGATTGGCGGCAGATTTTCAATTTGAGGGTGGTAGCTAGCCAGCTGAGTACTAGAAAGTACCCTACCACCACGCTATGGTTTCCTCACGATGTTTTCCTTCACCTGCAGCTCAAGCTCATTGTTGGGGTTTGAATCCACGCCCTTCGGCATGCGAACCGACCGCGCTAACCACTGAGCTATCATCGCTACAGTGCGGCGTTCCCGCCAAGATTTCGTCCCTGTGTACAAACGAGGTAGAATTTTAATTACGGTCGTGCGTCATTTGTCCAAGATGGCGGCCTTGAGCTGTCAGAAAGCGCGGGAAACATGCTTCTCTTTGTATTGATGAACTCGAGTGTACCTGTTTCTAAAGAAAACAAAGACTACAGAATTGCTTGCATGATTTTTTTGTTATGTTGTTTTAGCTCAAATATATTCCTGGTATATTACAGAATGCGTCTTTACGAAAGATTGTCTTTTGTTATAGTTTATTGACTTTTTTTCTTTTTTTAGCATTAACTATGAGCATTTTGCCAGTGTCAAATATTTAAAAAATAAATTGCATGTGTCAAATTAAAATTGCGACGCATTGATCCTCTTTTTCTGTACATATTACAGAGTAAGTACTAACTACGTGTCGACTAATTTAATTAGGTACATTACCTGATATTTATTTCACGGTTTATTCCATTAATTATATAATATTTATTAATCATAACCACTATCATATGAAAAAAATGCATTTCAAGTTTTCTAGTTCGTTTGTGACAACTAGCTACAGATCTTGGAGCGATATCTTTTTTCCGTTAGATCTTTTTTTTGTCATTTTTCGGCATATGTTTATTTTGTATTTGTTTGTTTGTCTGCGAATCAGGTTATTTTTTTTTAATTAAACTGTGCCTCTGATAGACGCGGGTCTCTTCTCATTGTGAGAAGTGTAAAGCTATAATAGTCCACACTGGCCAAGTGCAGGTTGGCAGTCTTCACATACCTTCGATTTTTTTTTAAACTCGCGGCCATGTTGCTTTCCTTCACCGTTTGAAGTCATTGCCAATAAGCATATAACTTAGAAAAGACAGTGAGGGCCGTAATATTCGAACCCAGGTCTACCAAATAGTTAGAAGCCAAATAGTTTCCCCAACTAGACTGCTGAAACTTCAATTTGTCTTTTTATTTCTTTAAGCTGTCTTTCGCAAGGTTTATGACCGTTTTATATTTTTAACGTTTAGTATTGAAGTCCTACAAAAGTTATATCTCTTGACAATTAAATCTAATAATTTTACAAATATTCGCGTTAAAGTTAAACATCCAATAAATTTCTTAGCTGTTGTGATGCATTCTTTGTTTAATCTGAAGCTAACGCATTCCGGTGAATGATGCTTAAAAGTATCTTTATGGGCCGATTCATCTTGTTAACGACTGCGTGTTGGGCAGAAAGACTAATCGCATTTTCGGAATAATAAACAAAGGGAACTAAATACAGCGGTGCATTTGGCATCAGCAGTGGCAAAATGGCACGGGCGTGAAATATCATAAAAATAAAAAAACGTTTTTTTTTGTTTATTGTTTTTGACATCGCACTTTGTCTATTTTGCTAGTATCAAATATTTTTAAACAGTCTCATAAAATGAGTCAAGGTCAAGTCCAATACACACTAATATTATAAATGTGAAAGTTTGTGAGGATGGATGGATGGATGTTTGTTACTCATTCCTGCAAAAACGGCTAACGGATTTTGATGAAATTTGGCACACATCTAATTTATAACCTGGATTAACATATAGGATACTTTTTACACAGCAAACTGAACAAAGTTTTCGTCAAATTGCATGCGGGCGTGGTTACGGGCAATTATTAAAAAAAATACCATTATTTTTATACATAATGGAAAACAAAAAAAAAAGAGATTTATTATCAAATTCCTGGCCTTTTTCTAATTTTAGTTCCTGAAATGTCCAAAAAAAAAAATAAGTCTTAAGTTAAATAATTTGGAAAAATTAAACTATGTTTCATTATTACATATTATAAAACGAAGTCGTCCGCCGCGTCTGTCTGTCTGTTCGCATAAACTTAAAACTACTGAACGGATTATCATGCGTTTCACCAATAGATAGAGTGATTCATGAGGAAGGTTTAAGTATATAATTTACAAAGGTTTTGTGTAAATTGGTTATAATATGTTAATAATTGTTGGAAGTGTCGGAAAACGTCAAGCCACCTGGGAGCTATCATCGAAAACGCTGCCAAATGCCTTTGAGATATAACAAAACAATGCATGGCGGGATATTCCTCTTTTATAGATCTACAAAAAAATCCGCGGTGGTATATATCTACCTTTTAAGGATAGCTTACTATATCCATTCTTACTACCCGTGCGAAGCCGGGGCGGGTCGCTAGTTATTTATAAATTAATGTGGCATCTTATAGCCAAACACTTTTCTCGGTGTCAATACAAATTATAAAACTTATTTGTTTGTTTAATTCTTTATTCTACACTTAGATTTAACACATATGATTGGAGGATTTAATGTTAGAGAATTGTCTACCATTCATTCTAATGAGAGAGGAAACAGGTCCAATCGACCCCTAGCAGGACATTGTCTAGGTACAAACGCCGCCAAGCAGTAATTACAAACATTATATTCCAGTTATTTTTTTTTTTAATGCTGACAGTCTAGGTTTTTGACCACAACTCACCTGATGTTAAGTGACGGTGTGGTCGAAGATGGTAAAGCACACCTAGCCTGGAATAAAACTAGCTCTCAAGTGAGGCTGCCGGAACACACCGTTAGATGCTTGGCGGCAGGTTTTCAACTTGAGGGTGGTAGTTAGCCAGCCGAGTACTAGAGAGTACCCTACCACCACGCTATGGTTTCCTCACGATGTTTTCCTTCACCGGCAGCTCATGCTCATTGTTGGGGTTTGAACCCACGCCCTTCGGCATGCGAACCGACCGCGCTAACCACTGAGCTATCATCGCTACAAAAAATTTTGAAGAGCGACATTACAGGGCTATTAAGACTAACCATGGAAAGTCAATAAGCGCCAAAGCAGCGATGCCCTGGACTTTTTTTTTGCTACTCAAAGTTCTGTGTATCGCTGTAATGGTCATGGACAAGCGTTAACTCTTACCATCGTGGAGAGCAGCCTTAGTTCTCGTGGGTCCAGCTATATAAGCGTCGAGTTAAAAGTTTTAGTTCTAAATGAACTCCAGTTATTCAGTTCTAACGCTTGGCATGCCAACTTGTACCTAATTATATCCTGAAATGCGACCTAGTGAACAATTTAAAAATATTATTTCGCACTTCTCGCTGTTGTTTAACAGCTGGTTTGTTTTTTTTTCTCTCTTTCTTCTTGGCATCGCACTTTGTGCATTCTGCCAGTTTCAATGTTTCTATATTTTGTGAGTAATCTTCATTTTCAGCTTCTTTATCATCTATAGTTACAGTCAAAGTCTAGCCTTGATCAAGTCCAGTCCCAGTCAAATCAAGTCATGCCTTAGTAAAGTAGTGGCGATTTTACTATAAGCTTCTGGATGGAGTTTTGGAAGCAACACGAAAAGTCATGTTTAACCACATTATATCATTCTCCCACACTTGCGCTTGTAATTCGGCACTTTATAAATACAACACCACTATTTTTATGCATAAACACTTGAAAAAATACTAGTTCTAGAAAAAAATACAATGGGGCGACACGACGCTCACCGCGTTCCCGCCAAAACTCCAGCTGGTGTGTTTGTTGGAAAATAAACATAAAACTATTTTTTGTTTTTCTTTTTTCAGCCGTTTGAAAAGCTAAAGGAGGTATCAACTCTGCCCATGATATTTTTAATTCCCTGTCATTGATAGAAGAAGGGTTGTTTTTTAGGGTTCCGTACCCAAAGGGTAATACGGGACCCTATTACTAAGACTCCGCTGTCCGTCCGTCTGTCTGTCCGTCTGTCACCAGGCTGTATCTCATGAACCGTGATAGTTAGACAGTTGAAATTTTCACAGATGATGTATTTCTGTTGCCGCTATAACAACAAATACTAAAAAACAGAATAAAATAAATATTTAAGGGGGTTCCGATACAACAAACGTAATTTTTTTGCTCGATATTGATAACGGCAACAGGTAGACGCTTGAAATTTTAACAGAATATTTAGTTATACATTCACATTAAAAATAAATAATTAAATTAATATTTAAGGGGGGCGCCCATACAACAGATATGATTTTTTTGCGCTTTTTATAGATAATGGTACGGAACCTTGCGCGCACGAGTCCGACTTGGCCGGTTTTTTGTAAATCCATAAAAAAGAAAATCCCGCCATGCATTGTTTTGTTATATCTGAAAGGGATTAGCAGCGTTTTCGATGAAAGCTCCCAGGTGGCTTGACTTTTTCCGACACTTCCAACAATTGTCATCCTATTTCAACCAATTTACAAAAAAACCTTGACAAATTATATACCTGAACCTTCTTCATGAATCAATCTATCTATTGGTGAAACCTATATGATGATTATTATATGAAGTAGTTTTTTAAGTTTATCGCGAATAGACAGACAAACAAACACGGCTTTGTTTTATAATATGTACTGATTTTTTACATTGTTAACGTTATTTGGCGTTAAAGCAATAACCAAAAAAAATACTCACGCTTCATCTTCGTTCTGCTGTTCCTCCTCTTCAAACTCTTCCACTTCTTCTATCTCCTCTTCAATTATCTCTTCTTCAATAATCTCCTCCGTCTCGCTCTCACTATCACTCTCCCCACACTCACTCTTCACACTCGTGAGGTCATCACCGGAATTATTTCTATCACCTATCTCTAAGAAACCACTATCACTATTGTCACTTTGGAATTTTCTTACACTATCGAAGTTTTCGTCAGAATTTTCAATTTTTATCGTTATAGGTTCGCTTTCGTTTACATTTATAACAGTTTTGTTGTCATTGTCTAATTTAACGTCTCCTAAGTAATTGCCTAATGGTATTTCTTCTAAGAACTCTTTGTTTTCATCTAACACAATGTCTTCTAAATATTCCTCTTCGGATGTGAGAGATTCAAATGAGGAGTTGGCTTCATCATCAGTTTGTTGTTCTCCATCATCAAAAATGATGTGTTTTCTAAATGTGACGCGTTTTCTTCCATTATCAGATCTGTCATCGTCTGAACAACCTTCTGTATCAGATTTTGGAGGCTTCAAGTTCGATTTTTTGGCCGCATTTGGTGATTCCGCCTCATTTTTATCAGTTTCCGCAAGTAGATCTAATTCTTTTTTCAGCCCATCTTTGTATTTATCAATTTGATTGCATTCAGGTATAGATTCGTATGCGTGTTCCGTTTTCTCTTTACTGTCCGCAGTTCCCATTTCATTATTAAGTTTGTCAACGGTACAGTCAATGCTTCGCGCGATCTCTCGGAGCAATGCTTCCGCGCGTCGTTTTTCGTCCAAATCCGGCTCGTTTGATACGTACACCAAAGACACGTGTTGATTGTTTTCTGTAGGTGTTTTTGCGTATTTCTGCAGTACTAGAGCTTTGACGAACTCGGAGTCATCCGCGCGCGCGGCCGGGCTATTTTCGTCATGCGTAGGCGCCGGTTCATTCTTAGCGAGTACGGACGAGCTCCTCTGCAATGTTTTTGTCTCTTTCGGCGGACTTACGCGACAGGATTCGGTCCTTTTTCGTTTCCCGCGCTTCCTTTTTCCAGCCATGATTTGCAAAATGGCGCCGACTCCAGTTTTTTGATTGTAGTCCGTCTCGGGTAGCAAAAGGTTCACTACATCTTTGCGTGTGTTGTCGGGTTCCGCGCGCGCTTCGACTGGGCTTTCGGGTGTAGTCGGAACTTTTCGTGTTTCGTCGACCTTCCCGCCTTTTCGTTTGAAAAATTGAAACATTCTGTCAGTTTCGTTCGGTCATGTCCGCGCGCTGTGGAGTTTTGACGTTGACTGTTTCTGAACGGATTTTTTATGTATTCTGTGACGGAGTTATACTAACTACTGTTTATTCCTGGTTCGTTCTATATCAGTCTGAAAGTTTATTATTTATGTTTATGTTATTGGTTTGTGATGTTATGTTGACTATAAAATGTGCGAGAGAACGTTCACAGTTTTCATAATGGTCGGATGGGTATCTACATCTTCTTAAACTACATTTTTAACATAATCTTGAAAAAAAAACTAGCTTGTCCTGGCCACATCACATCATCAGCCATTGGAAGTCCACTGCTGGGGAGGGGTTTTGCCAATACTCGCCACGCTTGGCAGGCGGGTTGGCGAGCGCAGTTAGGTGTAAACCTTCCTCTTGAATCAGTCTGTCTACTGATGGAAACCGCATTAAAATCTGTTACGTAGTTTAAAAGATCTAAGCGTACAGACGGCGGGAAGCGACATTGTTTTATACTATGTAAAGACTAGCGACCCGCCCCGGCTTCGCACGGGTGCAATGTAGATAAAAATGTGGTGCATATGCATGTATTAAATATATAAACCTTCCTCTTGAATCACTCTGTCTATTGATGGAAACCGCATTAAAATCCGTTGCGTAGTTTAAAAGTTCTAAGCGTACAGACGGCGGGGAGCGGCTTTGTTTTATACTATGAAGAGAAGTACGCATTTCGATTTCAAACTTTTAAATTGGCACATTAAGGTTGCGGAACACCGCCAAAATTTTAAGCGAAAGCTACAATATGAGTGTCGTCTTCAAACCAAGAGTAAACAGATTTCTTCTAGGTAAGCGTGTTCCATCCTAGACCACAACGTTGCTTAACATCAGGCAGGATGAACACGAAAGTATTCCGTATAAAAATATGCTTATTCAGTATTAAATTTTTTTTTTTTTTAATTTTGTAGCGATGATAGCTCAGTGGTTAGCGCGGTCGGTTCGCATGCCGAAGGGCGTGGGTTCAAACCCCAACAATGAGCTTGAGCTGCCGGTGAAGGAAAACATCGTGAGGAAACCATAGCGTGGTGGTAGGGTAATTTCTAGTACTCTGCTGGCTAGCTGGCCTCAAGTTGAAAATCTGCCGCCAAGCATCTAACGGTGTGTTCCGGCAGCCTCACTTGAGATTCAGTTCCATTCCAGTCTAGGTGTGCTTTACCATTTTCAACCACACCATCACTTAACATCAGGTGAGTTGTGGTCAAATACCAAGTCTGTCAGCAATTTAAAAAAAAAAACTACTGAAAACAAATCGTTAAATCGATTCGCAAAGCTTGACTTTTATAAATACCCACAAAACAAACAATAACAGATTGACCACGTGTATATAATGTCTAGGTATTTACTATCTACGCTTCATCTATTCAAGTCATGTGTGCAATAGAATGATTAGGATTTTTTGGTATTTATAGTAGGGGAGGTCTCCCTATTTTAAAGAAGGGTGTTTTTTAAAAATTATTTTAAACAGTTATTTTATTTCGATCCTTAAATTGATATGCAATAAATATTTTTTAGGGTTCTTATAGGGTCTTTTTGTTTCTGTCTGTCGGTCAAGACCTTCTCGGGAACGCGGCAGAGGTATTGACTTGAAATTTAATTTTATCGTTTAGATCTGACCCTTGACCTAACCGCCTTACGAGCCTCTTAAGATGTTGGTCGAGACTCTTCGCTATAATACCGTTCACCGTGACGAATATCGGCACAATGATCGTCGAATCAACATCCCACATGGCGGTTATCTCGTGATCCAAGTCAAGATACTCGCTAAGCTTGTTCTTCTCAGCCTTTTCGAGATTATCGTCATGGGGGGTGCTGGTTTCGATAAACACTACCCGACTATCCACTGCAATAATAATAAATTATTATTTGAAATTGAATTAATTAAACCTACTTTTGAAATTGTGTTGATCTAGGACTCATTCTGAGTTTCATTCAAATCTGTTAAGCTACTACGACGTATAGAAGTAACGAATGAATTTGTGAAGTGTTTTCCATTCTTGGTTATCTGGAACAGATCGCTTTTAGCGTGGCACTAGCTCATAAGATTCTTTTGTTTTCTGTACATTTTTCTATTTCTGGTGTGCACAATTTAGTTTTTATCGAAATTGGCTAGGTACGGCTAAGGACAGGTCAAAGTGGAATTCCTTAGTGGAGGCTTTTGCCCGAAGGGGGTCCATAATTAAACATATATAATTAAACAATTTTAATGTTTATTTTTGTTCATATTATTAATCATTATTTACTAGCTGCGCCCCACGGTGTTACCTGCTGTTCCCACGTGAAAAATATTTTTTTGGGATAAAAAGTTTTTGTGTTAATCCAGCGTGTCAGTTACCTCCATACCAAATTTCGTTGAAATTGGTCCAGCCGTTTGAGCGTGAAAAGTAACAAACACACTCACAAACTTTCGCCTTTATAATATTAGTGTGGTAAATGAGAATGGAATTATGAAATTACTACTATTTTTATTATTGTATGGAATTAAATAAAGTTTTATTGTTATTATTTATCTATCTATCTTTCAGAACGAAGCCTTCGTTCAAGTATCTTACAATAATTATTTCCACGTTCATTGTGCGGACTGCTAGACAGTGGAATGCGCTGCCTGAGTGGGTGTTCCCCGTTGGATATAATCTGGGTGTCTTCAAGTCGAGAGTGAATGGGTATCTTCTAGGCAAACGTGCTCCATCTTAGACCGCATTATCACTTAACACCAAATGTGATTGCGGTCAAACGTAAGCCTATTTCTTATTATAAAATAATAATGAAATAAAGAAATTGACCGCAGCCTCTCCGACTACAGCGTGAGACAAACAACAAAATTAGGGCCACCATTTGGCACTGGTGTCAAACGTCGATCGACGCGTGCCCATTGACATTGAATTGACAGATAATTAGAAATGTCATCTCTACAATGCGTGAGTACAAGTGTATGAAACCGTACGATAATTATCGTACATGTACTATAATTTCATGACTATGTACGATAATAAACTACCATCGTACTCATATTGTACGATAATTTCAATCATGATGCAAAATTTGAAAATAACACATCACATCACATCATCAGGACGTCCACTGCTGGACATAGGCCTCCACCTGGGGGGGTTTTGCCAATACTCGGCACGCTTGGCAGGCGGGTTGGCGAGCGCAGTTAGGTGTGATTGTTCAAGGAAGACGCTGCTGCCCATCTTCCGGATTACATCCCTTAGCAACATGGTCCCCCGCCCTCTTTTTACTCCGGACGGCCATACAAAGCGTCCCCCGTACATGGTGGACGTTCCCCATGTGCGCACTAAGCGCTTCCAATCCACATTCTTTATTCGCATAACGAGGATGTGGAACTCTTTGCTGGAGTCGTGTGTTTCCCAAAAAGTATAATATGGGTGTCTTCAAATCAAGAGTAAACAGGTTCCTTCTAGGTAAGCGTGTTCCATCCTAGACCAAATCGTTGCTTAACAACAGGCGGAATGTGGTTAAACGTGAACAAATTGAAAAGTTTAAAAAATCTGTAACCCGACAGCGATTAAAATAGCTATAATTAAACGAAAAAACTTTTTAAACAAATTAATTATCACTAATTAAATTTAAACATATAACTTACTAGCGGCCCGCTCCGGCTTCGCACGGGTATAAACCTCAAAAATAACAGTATTTCTCCACTATTTAATGGATGTTATTATACATATAAACCTTCCTCTTCAATCACTCTATCTATTTAAAAAAACCGCATCAAAATCCGTTGCGTAGTTTTAAAGATTTAAGCATACATAGGGATATAGGGACAGAGAAAGCGACTTTGTTTTATACTATGTAGTGATATATATATTTTTGTAATTTTAATTTCCTTTATTTAGATACACTACTAAACCTATCAGGTTTGGTTATTTTTTTAAAATCTTCACGTAATACTATTTCGCGCAAAAAATCCACCATCTTTATTGAGACGAATCTAACGATATCTAATTGTCGTAATCCATTCGGCCGTTTGGAAGATACGAGGTAATAAAGAAATTTACATACATACATGATACGCGCGAAAAACATAACCCTTCCTTGGCAGTCGAGTAAAAAAAAGAATCAAAGATGGAGGACTTGAAACATGAAAATTTGAAGAATCCAAATTGATGTTAGCCACTGTGGCGTAAAATAGAGGGTTTTCCATGAATGCACCGACGAGCTTGGGCGATATTTATATTTGGTTCATGCCAGTGACCTGAACTTGGCTCGGGAACGACCATTCCTTCTTTGGTTATTTTTGGATACATTGCGGGATATCCTTTTGTTTGATATAGGTAAAAAAATCAATATAAAATTGCCTTTTTAACACACTCTCCCCATTCACATCATCATAGGACGTCCACTGCTGGACATAGGCCTCCTCCTGGGGGGGTTTTGCCAATACTCGCCACGCTTGGCAGGCGGGTTGGCGAGCGCAGTTAGGTGTGATTGTACAAGAAAGACGCTGCTGCCCATCTTCCGGATTACATCCCTTAGGCGACTCTTACGGCAACCACGGGTAGAGCTAGAGAGGGTGGGGTACTATTCTTACGCCGGCACCACATATACATATTTAAGTCAGTATAATTATAATAACAAAAAATCGCGAAAAAGTCCACACAATTTTTTAATATATGTAAATACATACAACTCAAGTGTTTACAGGTTTAAAAAAATCAACATGGTGGATATTTAGCACGAAATAGTAATACGTTAATAAACAAATTACCAAACCTATCAAGTAGAGTATCTAAATAAAGGCAATTAAAAGAAGATTACAAATATATATATACATAAGTTATATGTTTAAATTGAATTAGGAATAATAAATTTTAAAGTTTTTTTTCCTTTAATTATATTATAGCTTAATCGCAGCTTGTTTTTAAATCTTAACTTTAGACAAACAGAACGCCATCAGATTTAAATCATACGTCAAGGTGCCAAAATAAAATGAAAAAAAAAACAGTGAAACTGCATTTTTTTTAAAATAAATTCAACCACAGATCGTAATATTACTACGTATACTAAACAGCTACATTTCGTTTCCCGCGAATGACTTTGTATTTCCTGCCCTTTGATTCTCAATACGAAAAACGACGTAAACAAAACTCCTTCTCAAAAATACTCGTTTATTATTAGGCGCCATCTTGTTCCGTCGCTTGACGTCATTTAAGACTTCCTTTGGAGTTGCCATGATTTTGATTTTTTCGTGGACAAAAATGAGATGTTATTTTTACATCTATCAGAAAAGGAGGGTATGGGAAATACGTATGCGTATACATATGTAATTTGTTAAAAAAATTGTGAACGATACCATACCATATACTCCAAGAAACAAGGAGCGAGCCAACGTCACATCGGTCGGCAATTAGCCGAGACTTCACTTCGGTGCGCTTCCACAGAGCCTTACCACCGTCGAGTGAGAACGTCTTAGAACTGTTTACTGTTTCGTTCCTGCAATACCGCTATTGGCCTGCTGGATTGATATTTGATTGTAACTCGCTCAACATTATAATCGGAGTGCTGGACCTCAAGAGTGTTTTCTCCATTCGCACGATTACCCACTACACACCCACAAGATGTTTGAAGAAGATGGCGACCGTCCTGTCACGTCGACAAATATATGTTGTGATTCAAATACATGGCAAATTAACACATTTTTTTTTTGAGTTATTTCGACGCTACGAAGGAACACATTTGCCGTGGTGGTGCCGGCGTTAGGATAGTACGCCACCCTCTCTACCCGTGGTTGCCGTAAGAGTCGGCTAAGGGATGTAATCCGGAAGATGGGCAGCAGCGTCTTCCTTGAACAATCACACCTAACTGCGCTCGCCAACCCGCCTGCCAAGCGTGGCGAGTATTGGCAAAACCCCCCCAGGAGGAGGCCTATGTCCAGCAGTGGACGTCCTATGGCTGATGATGACAATGGAACACACGTACATACATACATACATACATAAGCTGCTAAAAACATAACCATTCCTTTTGGCTTTACTATAGTCGGGTAAAAAGAGTGATTTATAATGATAGCTCAGTGGTTAGCGTGGTCGGTTCGCATACCGAAGGGCGTGAGTTCAAACCCAAACAATGAAATTAAGCTGACGGTGAAGGAAAACATCGTGAGGAAACCATAGCGTGGTGGTAGAGTACTTTCTAGTACTCGGCTGGCTAGCTACCACCCTCAAGTTGAAAATCTGCCGCCAAACATCTAACGGTGTGTTCCGACAGCCTCACTTGAGAGCCAGTTCCATTCCAGGCAAGGTGTGCTTTACCATCTTCGACCACACCGTCACTTAACATCAGGTGAGTTGTAGCCAAACACCTAGCCTGTCAGCCATAAAATAAAAAAAAATATATATGTACATAAGCTGTTAAAAACAAAACCATTCCTTTTGGCTTTGATAAAAAAAAAACGAATAAGTCAAACTTATGGTCATCTTAGTTGTTAGCTCTTCCTGCTAATATCATCACTACATATTATAAAACAAAGTCGTCCGCCGCGTCTGTCTGTCTGTCTTTCAGTTCGCGATAGACTTAAAAACTGCTGAACGGATTATCTTGCGAGTTTCACCAATAGATAGAGTGATTCATGAGGAAGGTTTAGGTATATAATTTGTCAAGGTTTTGTGTAAATTGGTTGAAAAATGATAATTGTTGGAAGTGTCGGAAAAAGTCAAGCCACCTGGGAGCTTTCATCGAAAACGCTGCCTAATCCCTTTGAGATATAACAAAACAATGCATGGCGAGATATTCCTCTTTTATAGATCTACAAAAAAGTCCGCGGTGGCATATATCTACCTTTTAAGAGTAGCTTACTATACCCATTCTTACTACCCGCGCGAATAGGGCTGTCTAATCGTTATATTCGTCCTAAAAACCAAAGAGTTTATAGGTAGGTATTTGAAAAAAAAATGGCGGATTTTTGGCGTGAAATATAATTAAAAAACTGGCCAAATGCGAGTCAGACTCGCGAACGAAGGGTTCCGTACCATTATTATCAATAAAAACGGCACAAAATTTATGCCTGTTGTATGGGAGCCCTTAAATATCTATTTTATTTTGTTTTTTAGTATATGTTGTTATAGCGGCAACAGAAATACATCATCTGTGAAAATTTCAACTGTCTAACTAATGCTATTCGTCCTACCTACTTGAAATATTGACAAAATACTCAGTTGTATTTTTACTTTAATAAAATTAAAATAAAACAAGTATTTAGGGGGGGCTCTCATAAAAGTTAAGGTTACAATATGAAATTTGTGTACCTACTGTTGTTTGCTTAGACCCAAACCGACCAAGCGTTACCAAGGCCCACGCCTAGAGTGCCTGTGAAGCAACTGCAACAGCCCCCCGGTCCTAGAAGAGGGACAGGACCCACAGCGGCAGCTTAACGCGGGGACCCCATCACCTTGATCGTGGGGACCCTGGTGAGCCTAGTCGCTGCCATTGCCGCCGGCGAAGACATTCGCAGCGCGGCGATGCCAACGATGGCCGTTATCCAGAGTATCTATGGATAACGGGCCATACGAGAATACCCTACTGGAATGCGGGGGGCGTGAGGTCAAAAGTAGCCGCCCTTCACCTTCTCACCCAGACGGCGAGTGGCAATGAAGCCCTCAATAAAATGATCCACAAAGCCATGACGAGGCCGCCGAGACCTGAGAGTGCTCGAGGCTCCGCCCCGATCTCGGGGTGTCGAGCTCGCACTCTCCACCACCCCCCCTAGGGGACAGAGTTCTCCTAAAGCCCAGCCTCGGCAAGGAGGTTCGCCTCGATGCCGATTCCCCACCTCCCCAACTGTGGAGGAGGAAGATCACAGAATCGAAATTGTTTGCCTAGTCAATGGTACGGAACCCTTCGTGCGCGAGTCCAACACGCACTTGGCCGGTTTTTTTTTTAAATTTCTACTTGTAAACATTTTTTTGGCAGACCACCAAGCCATCACAGAACCGATTGAGTATCTATTGATTTATAGAGTAAAACGAATTATGGCCTATGAAATACCGACTTAATTATACATGTGTTCAAATCACGGAACTAAAATTTTTGACTGCACGCTGTCAGTTTGTATAAATAAATGTGATAGTGGCTCCAATTTAGTTACAAAATAGATATTGGTCGTAATTTCTATCTGATTTACCAACTTGCGCGGGCAAATTATAGAACTATACAGTTTCAACGGGACGCTGTCATCTTGATCTAAAGAATGCGATTGTGGCTCTCTCTGTCTATATCGTCAGTTGAGTTGTTAGTTATTCGAATTTGTGGTTATTTAAAGCTTCAAGTGGTAACAATCGTAATGATTCAAACGAATACGTATATACGAAGACGAGTGTGAAGTTAGCATCTCAATAGTCAGCATCTCAAAAAAAACTTTAGATTCATTGGCATCCAGCATAGTTTTACAGTTCTCGATAAGATTTAACAATAGTTCTATCGATTTTGCTATCAAAACCGTACTTTGAAAAATGAGATGCTAACTTCACATACAAATCATAGCATCTCATCGAAATTCGCGGATTTCACGTTAGTAGAGATGAAATTCACTGAGTTCTACTACAGTTCTTGATAAGTTTTAACAATAGTTCTATTGATTCTCGATAATTATAAATAATTATAATCATCACAATCACCAAACAGAGGTGAGATGCTGGGGTATAACTGCGAGTTCTGGGTTCAATATGGCTTTTAAATGATAGCTCTATACACGAGTTTCGAAAGAGTTCTACTCTTTCGAACATTCTCAGTAATTATAAATAATTATAATCATCAAAATTTTCGAAAAAAGGTAAGATGCTTGGGTATAACTGCGAGTTCTGGGTTCTGTACTGAACTGTAGAACTATGCTGGATGCCAATGAATCTGAATTTTTTTGTTTGAGATGCTGACTATTGAGATGCTAACTTCACACACGTTATACGAAGCGATTTATTCCCGCTTTCATTGTGCAAACTGCTAAATGGTTTCTTGTAGTCAAGCATCCAGTCTTGGATCTACCATTTTTTCCAACTGGGGCAGAAATTAGATAGTGTTCCAAAGTGTTCAACATAGCTTAAAAAGCTTGTCACAATAAGTATGTATAAATAGATGGCATTTTTTGTAACTCTGTAATGAATTTGCACTCTGTAGTTAAGGCTTACTTGGTGTTTTGACCACAGCTCACCTAATGTTAAGTGACGGTGTGGTCGAAGATGGTAAAGCGCACCTAGCCTGGAATGGAACTGGCTCTCAAGTGAGGCTGCCGGAACACACCGTTAGGTGCTTGGCGGCAGATTTTTAACTTGGTATCTAGACAGTCGAACACTAGAAAGTACCATACCCCGCGGTACCACCATACGGGCGCAGGTTCAAACCCCAACAATGAGCTTAAGCTGCCGGTGAAGGAAAACATCGTGAGGAAACCATAGCGTGGTGGTAGGGTACTTTCTAGTACTCGGCTGGCTAGCTACCACCCTCAAGTTGAAAATCTGCCGCCAAGCATCTAACGGTGTGTTCCGGCAGCCTCACTTGAAAGCCAGTTCCATTCCAGGCTAGGTGTGCTTTACCATCTTCGACAACAACGTCACTAACATCAAGTGAGTTGCTGACGTCAGCTATAAAAAAAAACTAATTGACTGATTCAGGGGTTACTTTGCGGAAGTTCATTTCGAGTGTTCGAGGTATATTTAGCTTATTTCCGCTTGACAGTTGTTTCTGTTAAAACAGTGACGAAGATTTAAATTTAAACAAGATAAACATTTATTGCAATTGCAAAAGGATACCCTCGAGTTTTATAAGAATTAAAAACTAAAATTTAATTAGATCTGTTAAAACGGCCTTCATTCAAACTAAAGTTTTTTATAGAATTTACTTCAAAATGGAAAGGAACAACAAATTTTTGCCGGAAACGACTTCTGTTTGGTAGAAATTAGTCCGTTTCTAGAAACTTCCGTGAAATTTTATCAAGCGGAAAGCCAAGCAGGATGTCTCGGAATGTATTACTAAAAGAAACACACTAATTTTATAAAAGCGAAAGTTTATGTGTTTATATGTTTGTTACTTCTTCACGCTCTAACAGCTGGACCAATTTTTATGAAATTTGGTATGGAGGTAGCTGACAGTCTAGATTAACACATAGGCTACTTTTTATTACGAAAAAATGATGGGGGTAAAACCGCGGGAGCAGCTAGTACGTATATAATATAGCTACGCCCCGCCGTTGCATTCGTTTTATCCGGGATAAAAAGGATCCTATGTTATCCAAAGTATGCTATTTACATTCCAAATTTCAATCAAAATCGTTAAGCCTTTGCAGGGGGAAGAAGTAACAAACAAACAGACAAACTTTCATAATAATAATATTAGTGAAAATTTACAATTATCTCAATCATCAAAACATAATAATATTAAAAAACAAATTTGTCCGCCACGTCTGTCTGTTCGCGATAAACTCAAAAACTACTAAACGAATTATCATGAGAGTTTCACCAATAGATAGAGTGATTCATGAGGAAGGTTTAGGTATAAAAATTTGTCAAGGTTTTGTGTAAATTGGTAGAAATATGATGATGTTTGTTAGAAGTGTCGAAAAAGTCAAGCCACCTGGGAGCTTTCATCGAAAACGCTGCCTAATCCCTTTGAGATATAACAAAACAGCATACCTCTTTTATAGATCTACAAAAAAAAATACAATTAAAAGTAAGCAGTCATGGGAATACAGAACCATCGGTACGTCAATCTAACTCGCACTTGACTGAATATATTTTTGATTTTTAAACTTGTTTCTATAGGAAGGATTAGCAAAAGCAATCAGTTCTCACTAAGTGTAATATGGTTGAAGTAACGGTACATGGTAAACCTGTTCGGAACCGGGACCTGATATCTAAGTTCGATTAAGGGCCTCAATTCTATCGCGATCGAGATTTTATATCTCACTTATGTCCTATTTTTACTTTGACATATATTTTTTTACCAAGGAGGAGGTTCTCAATAGATCGGAATATGTTTTTAGGGTTCCGTACCTCAAAAGGAAAAAACGGAACCCTTATAGGATCACTTTGTCGTCCGTCTGTCTATCTGTCAAGACCCTTTTTCTCAGGAACGCGTGGAGGTATCAAACTGAAATTCATATCAAATACTCAGGTCTACTGTCCCTTGGAGCTGTGAAAAAATCAAACTTCTAAGCCAACGCAATCAAAAGATACAGCCGTTTATGCTGCAAATTTTCGACACTCGCAAGGGAATCAAAACCTACAGGGTACTTCCCGTGAACTCAGAATCTTGAAATTTGGTACGAAGCAACGTCTTATAGCACAGGTAAAGGAAAAATCGCGAAATTCATAAATTACCAAAAAAAAAACTTTTACTTATATACCTACAGGTTTGTACGGAACCCTCGGTGCGCGAGTCCGATTCGCACTTGGCCGGTTTTTTTTTTTTTTCATTTTTGTTATCGCACTTTTACAATTTACCAGCGCCAAGTATTTCGATATTTTTTAAAATGTTTTATGATAAATCAAGTGAAATAAGTTGTATTCAAAGTCACACAAAGCATGTTAAAGTTAGTCCGGTCATGATTAAGTAAAGTTGCGGTATTAGATATTCCCCATGTACGCACAAATTGTTTTGATTCCACATTTTTTATCCGCCCAGCGAGATTGTGGTACTCTCTGCAGGAGTCTGTGTTCACTGTTAGGTACAATTTTTATTTTTTTATATATAACTGTAATGAGACGAATGAAACGCTCTCCTGATGTTAAGAGACAACGCCTGTCCATGACCATTGCAGTTATACACAGACCTTTGAGTAGTAAAACAAAGTCCAGAACATCGCTGCCTTGGCGCTCATTACATTGAGACTAGATGGTTAGTCTCAATAGCCCTGTAATTTCGCTAGCTGCAGTACCCTTCAAACCGGAACACAGTAATGTTTACACACTACTGCTTAGCGGCAGGATATCTGGTAATGCGGTGGTACCTACCTAGACGACCTCCTGCTAAGGAAATATACCACCATTTAAAAAAAAAAAAATGGGTAAAAATATGGGTGTCTTCAAATCTAACATAATTTATGAATGGATAAATGGAATGTAATTTGAGTTAATATCGAGCGCGCCAGAATAGAGCCTACATGTATATGTAGATGAATGATTACGCAAGACAATATCGTTTGAATTTATTTTACGAGCTTAACTGTGCTTTAACTAACACGGCAAATAGAGGTTAAACTACAGTTTTACGTTTTACTAACTACCCGCATGCAACGGACATACAAACCTTCCGGAATAAATTCGGTATATAAAGGTTTTTTTTTGTAATTTATTAGTAAGCTTTTTTAAAAAACAAAAAAAAAAAATTCAAACACCAAGAAAAAGCTTGAGCTGCTGGTGAAGGAAAACTTCGTGAGGAAACCATAGCGTGATAGTAGAGTACTTTCTAGTACTCGACTGGCTACCACCCTTAAGTTGAAAATCTGTAGCCAAGCATCTAACGGTGTGTTCCGGCAGCCTCACTTGAGAGCCAGTTCCATTCCAGGCTAGGTGTGCCTTTCCATCTTCGACCACACCGTCACTTAACATCAGGCGACCTAGAAAAAAATTCATTTGAATATTTTTATAATAGTAATACGTTTTCAAGCTTTTTATAGCGTTGACGTCATAAAGTAGGCTGAATATTTATACTCTGCCCATGTAAATTACTTGGTGGTAGTTTTCCTTAGCAGGAGGTCGTCTAGGTAGGTACCACCGCAGTACCAGATATTCTACCGCCAAGCAGTAGTGTGTAAATATTACTGTGTTGTGAACGAAACGCTCTTTTAATGGTAAGAGATATCTGTCCATGACCATTACAGTAATACACAGAACTGAATAGCAAAACAAAGTCTATCGCTGCTTTGGCGCTCATTACTTTGAGACTTTCGATGGTTAGTCTCAACAGCCCTGTAATTTCGCTGCAGTACCCTTCAAACCGGAACACTGTAATGTTTACACACTACTGCTTGACGGCAGAATATCTGGTACTACGGTTACCTACCTAGATGATAGCTATCACAAAGTAAAAAGTAACTTCGTTTTTAAATTAGTTTTAAACTTCTTAGTGCACTAAAAAGTACACGTATTCATACACACGACCGTGTCCAAGACACTAACACTAGGATTTTTTCATTTATAAGAAATCAAAATCAAATATACAGAACCCACACTTAAAATTCGTGTTAATCTGTTATATAAACTAAGTACATTGTATATTAGTAAGACGTTTTGACAAGTGAAAGTTAGTTGAAAAATACTTATGCAAAGATAAAGGTAGGCTTAGATACTTATGTAGTGACTAAAAAATTGTTTCAATTAATTAACTTGACGTATTCGCCAGGTTAAAATGAAAATCAAAAAGTCATTTATTCAGTTTAGGCCCTGGTAAGGCACTTATAAACGTTAAGTTACATGTTTGAATCTACCACCGGCTCGTAATTACACTTCAACTGAGAAGACTCCGGCAAGAAACACAGCAAGGCATTTTTTGTGGATCTTTCTTTTCATATTAGGTTACAGTTTACAGTTATAGATATTAATACATTATGCTTACTACAATTGTCACTTAGCCAGGGGGATGCGAGTGCAGAGAGAAGCTACTACAACCATATATTCCTGTCTTCTACGTAATGAGCCACCTTATAGTCGGCTTTGTCAATAGTTCCATATTTCATTTAGTCAAGTTGCAATACAAATACAATAGTTGTGGTCACGTGAGATGTTTTTTTACGGTTGACAAGTAAGGTGTTTGACCACAGCTCACCTGATGTTAAGTGACGGTGTGGTCGAAGATGGTAAAACACACCGAGCCTGGAATACTCATAATAATATTTATCACATAAATTTCACATAGAAACATTTTTTAATTTTGTATATGCTACTATTTTTAACCCCCGACGCAAAAAGAGTGGTGTTATAAGTTCGACGTCGATGTCTGTCTGTCTGTAGCATCGTAGCTCTCAAACGGATCGATCGATTTCGATGCGGTTTTTTTCATTTGAAAGCCTGTTTTGGTTAATTGCGTAGAGGGTTTTTTAATTTTTAATTTAATTACTTGTAGGTAGATTCAGCATAGGCCCTTCATACTTGGATTAAACAAATTAATAACATGCAAGACTTAGATTTAACTGGAACTGGTTCTCAAGTGAGACTGCCGGAACACACCGTTAGATGCTTGACTGCAGATTTTCAACTTAAACCAGCTAGCCAGCCAGAGTACTAGAAAATACCCTACCACCACGCTATGGTTTCCTCACGATGTTTTCCTTCACCGGCAGCTTAAGCTCATTGTTGGGGCTTGAACCTACGCTCTTCGGCGTGTAACCACTGAGCTATCATTGCTGAGTAAATGTCCCATTATTATTCAATTGAATAAACAAAAACTCCGAAGCTTTCAACATCTTTCCACACTTTGGTGAGTGCGTTTCAGATTTGCATGACCTAATTCCATCTTGCCCATTCGACTATCGGACAACCAGGCTAAATAGCGAAACCGCTTCTTTGTCAATATTTAAAAAACTCGAATTAAATGGTCCGAATCTGCCTTCATTGTGCGAACTGCTAGACATTGGGGTTTGCTGCCCGAGTGGGTGTTCCCTGATAGATATAATCTGGGTGCTTTCAAGTCGCGAGTGAATCGGTTTCTTCTAGGCGAGCATGTTCCGTAGACCGCAGGCGAGATGACAATCAAACGCAAGCCTATCTACACTCTATAATAATATACAGCGCAACAGTTGGTTTGAACGCAAAGAGAGAATGGAGCTACCAGTCGGATTTGAAAAATATTTATTGCATTTGAGATTTCTCATTGCTCATTTCTTGAGGTAGGTTATAGGCTGTTTAACATTACGATACGACCCTTAGAACTTGCGGGCAAAACAGCCGATTGCAGCTAGTGTATCTCTACATACTATAAAACAACATTGTGACGCTTAGATCTTTTAAAATACGCTACGGATTTTAATACGGTTTCCATCAATAGACAGAGTGATTCAAAAGGAAGGTTTATATGTATAATACATACATATGCACCACATTAGTATCTACATTGTACCCGTACGAAGCCGGGGCGGGTCGCTAGTCTCTACATAGTATAAAACAAAGTCGCTTCCCGCCGTCTGTACGCTTAGATCTTTAAATCTACGCAACGGAATTGAATGCGGTTTCCATCAATAGACAGAGTGATTCAAGAGGAAGGTTTATATGTATAATACATGCATATGCACCACATTAACATCTACATTGCACCCATGCTAAGCCGGGGCGGGTCGCTAGTTAATAATTTTAAAAAATCAGTTCATTTTGAGTATCTAGTCGAGTCAAAACACGATATAAAAGATTACAATAAAAATTATTTTAGTAAATTTTATCTAACCATCCATTTCGGAAAACCACGACATGAAATATCTACGCCTACTAAAGTCCAAACAACTTAATGCAATGTCAATAAAACATCGCATACTTTTACCGCCAAGATAATGGCTTTGAAAATAAACACTCATTCTAAGAACACGTCAGTTGAAATATACGTTAATGATATACGCTTACAGCTGAAAAGGATATATTTTCGTTAATAACTCTGTTATTTTTAGTTCTACGACAAAAAGTTACAGAATAAAAGTTGTAAAAAAATTAATTTGTAATAAAAAATATTTTGACAATTTTTTTGTGCGGCGTATAGTTTGCCCGATATAGCGTAAAAATAATTCGCCCCCTTTTTTACAAGATGGCGGCCACGGGACAAGGGCACAACACTGACAGCTAACATAAAATTGCGTGCTCTGACTATTCCACGCTAAGCCCTAAAAACTAGAACATTTCAATGGACTTATATTCGAAAAAAGCTCAATTTTTTTTTATTCAATTGCCTAAAAAAAATAGAATAATAAACAAAGTAAAGATAGATAGGTTTCAGCGTTTTTTTTTCTTATTCCTCCGAGGAAGAAATCATTAAAAAAAAATTTGGCTTAAAGCAATTTTTCTAAGGAATGCCGGTTTTGTTTTCGTGTACAGAATTGTGTGTAATAATACATACCAAGCTTATAACGCTGTAATAAGTAACAACAGAGGGCCTGAACAAAGTTACATTCGATATCGTTAATAGAAAAGTCCAAAAAAGTACGGGATTGACGTGTCATATCGATAGCTTATGTATAGAAATTGTCTCATTTGGCAGTATGCCTGCTTTAAGAGCTACAGGGCGTGGGTTCGATTCCCAACCAAGGCAAAAAAAGTACCACGAAAATAGATGTCTGTTCTGTGTCTGAGTGTTTTGTTTGTATGTACATGTATTCTATCAGTTGTCTGGTTCCCAAAGTACCAGCTTTGCTTGGTTTGGGACTAGATTGCGCCTTGTGAACTGGCAAAATGTTTTATGGAAAGTGGCACAGCCCCTGGAGTAAAAGGCACCTTTATTTCAATACATTTGATTGACTTTTATGTAATTAAGCTGGGTTTTCAATTTTCGCAAATTAATAAGATAGAGCTACAAATGAATCTGCCCTAAAAAGTTACCATCTACAAAAAAAAGTTCAAATAAAAACTTTTTGAATTAATACTTTTAAATTAATTAAAATTTTGTTTTGCATGCGTAGAATAAAAATAATATTGAGTTAATGCTTTTTTTTGGTAAAAAATTGGATGCTTTTTCATATTTTTATGAGTGAGCTATTTGTTTGTATAAATTTATCCTTGATTTTTAGTACAAACCACAAATAAATCGCTATTAGTCACAGCGTAAACTTCTTGTTTTTATTTGTCACATGTAATAACACTGGCTGTTTACAGTTTTCATCGACGAGAAAATTTTGACAGATCACTTTGACATTAGACTTTTAGCGCGCAAATTTTCATTCAGCCAATAAAAAAGTTTGCAATACGAAACTTGACGTCACTTTTGGCGCGAACTTTTACTTTTTTTTTTTGTTTTTCACGCGGGAACGGTTTTTGGGCTATTACGAGCAGCGTGTCGCGACGCGTGCGCCCAGAGAAAGACTGACCGAGATGAAAGACTCAAGTTTCTTCGATTTGTAAATAGAAATTTGTATTTGCGTTTCGTTCTGTTTCTCTGGTGCATTTTGCACTTTCTGTTAGTAACAAGGCGGGTGAGTCAGTCTACCTTGACGGATGAGATATATCGGATGCCGTTCCGTTTGTCTGAAGATAGGATTTAAAAAAACGATAAATTTTTTTTAATTCTATATTTGTTTATAAATGTTGGCGCGGCATGTCACATGATTATACAAGAAAAGCTTACAATATAATTTCTTAAACTAGGTATGTTCCAGAATGACTAGGTACCTATGACCTATTTTAACTTTTACATTTCTTTTTTTTCACAGAATTTTTCTTTCTTCGACCATATCACATTCGTGCATTATGCCAATTCTCAATTATTCTTTTATCAAATTTTTTATGCTCTTCCCCTTATTTTATTACATTGAATATTAACATATCTCATTTTTTTTTAATTTAAAATGGTATATCAAACACAAATCACTTGGTGGTAGATTTCCTTAGCAGGAGGTCGTCTAAAAAGGTAATACCGCAGTACCAGATATTCTACCGCCAAGCAGTAGTGTGTAAACATTACTGTGTTCCGGGTTGAAGTTGCAGGTAGCGAAATTACAGGGCTGTTGAGACTAACCATCGAAAGTCACAAATTAATGAGACCTGGACTTTGTTTTACTACTCTTAATTCTGTGTATCACTGCAATGGTCATGGACAGGCGTTATCTCTTACCATCAGGAGAGCGTCTCGTTCGTTTCATTACTTTAACTCGGGGGATACAGTTTGGCGTTGCAGCTATATATCTATCTGCATCCGACATTTGTGATAGCTGAAGGATCAAAGTACTTGTTACTTTGAGTGCAAACTTTAAACATAAAAACTTCTAATTACTAACTTACTTCAAAAATATACATACATATATTCACGTAGGTACATATACGACCGAATTCAAGACAAAGCCACACTCCGTTTTTTTGTGATTTTAGAATCGATACTATTTTTTTTTTTAATTGTTTATATTAAAAACCAACTCGCCTGATGGAAAGCGACGAAAGCAGAAAAACTGACAAAAATCGTCTTACGTAATAAATGAATGGTAATGTAACGTAACATAATAAATTTCAAAGAATTTCAAGATTTCCTTAACCATAAAAATCAGAACACGCATTATACGACGAAATTATTTACAATCTATGATTACCGAATTATCTTGATACTTGCACGTATTAAGGCACTCGCAGTGGCTAATGCGGGGTTATTTTAGCACCAGAGTTTATTATGCTAATCCTACTAATATTATAAATGTGAAAGTTCGTATGTTTGTTACTCAATCACGCAAAAACTGCTGAACGGATTTGGATAAAATTTGACACACATATAATTTATTACCTGGATTAACATATTTTATGGTCTCCTTGAAGTATCATAGAAATAAATATATTTTTTTGCTGCTTTAAAATAGACATTATTAACGGGGAAATAAGCTGTGCCCAGGGCCGGATTAACCCAATCGGGGCCTTTAGGCACTGCAATTCTCGGGGCCCCTGAATTTACCCTTTTCTTACTCTTAAAATATTTTTTTTGTCTATTATAAAAGTCTTGCTTTCATTGAAATGATCTTAATGAATAGATTATAGTAATAGATAAGTGATGATCCAGCTCTCATGATGAAGTAGGAAAGAGAAAAGAGACGCGACGCGATTATTTTAAATTTAATCTTGTTAAATGCAATAAAATATATTGTATAACGAACAATGAGTTTACTATACTATAGAGTCACAGTCTCAAAGTGAGAACAGTCAAAAAGTGTCCGAGCGCCGAATTACATACCTATACATCAACTATGTAGTTCACATTGACAGATGTTTTTCGAAATTAGATGTTATACGTCTTGACATAGTGTTCACTGTCGTTTGAACGCCATAGCTCTTCTCTCGAACACGCTTCGCTCTTGAGCAAAACGGCGATACCATGTGTCTCATTTACTCTTACTTATTTGATTGGCGTGTAAGAGAGACAGGCTATCGCAGCGCTGTAGTCAAACTATTACCATTAAATTGTGCCAAGAAAATTAAAATTATTTAAAATAAAATAGAAACATACACTGTGGTAACATAAATTCGTTAATTTGTTATAATACGTACCTAAAATATGAAACACCATCCTTTTTACGCACGTAATTTGTGTTATTTGAGCAGTTTATTACCGAGCACTTAGGCATGGCGTGGCGTTGTAGTCGGTCCACTGTTGACTTACAACTAACCAAAAAGCGTGCATACTGCGTAGCGGTGCACTCTTTTGGTTCTGACATTTATTTCGTGCGTTTGTGACTCTATGGGTATAGTAAACTCATTGATAACGAAAAAAAACATTTTTGTGAAGTAGTTTACAATAAGTTTAAATAGCAACTCTTCTAATTTTTTTAGATACAAAATCTTTTAAAACGTCTTGGAAGTTGACCTTTTCCAACACATCCTTTTCAATCGCCATTATCGACAATGAATTTAAACGGTTCTGTGATATTGTTGAACGAAGACAGTTTTTTATTAATTTTAGTTTTGAAACGCGATTTTCACTATAAGTAAAATCATTTTTTCAATAGCAATATGACCGCAAATAATGGGGAATATCACAAAAGCAACTTTTTTTTTCTTGATGCGTGGCCCGCATCGACTAGTCGAGGCCTAGTGGGCCCCCGTGGGCCCCTAGTGGATGCGGGGCCCCTAGGCAGTTGCCTTATCCGCCTTATGGATAATCCGGCCCTGGCTGCGCCCCACGGTGTTGCCCGCTATTCCCACGTGAACACTATATTTTTTGGGATAAAAAGTATACTGCCTTTTATATCACCCTTTACTCAACCGTCTAACGGAAGTCTCTTATGATGTTGATCGAAACTCTTCGCTATAACTCACGCTTCGCTCTTTCGCAGTTTATTCTGTGTCTGGGTGTTCTGTATACGTATATTATAAGTATGTATTTGTATATACAACCAAAAAAGTTTTTTTTTTAATCGCTGACATGCTCGTTTTTGACCACAGCTCACCTGATGTTAAGTGACGGTGTGGTCGAAGATGGTAAAGCACACCTAGCCTGGAACGGAACTGGCTCTCAAGTGAGGTTGCCGGAACACACCGTTAGATGCTTGGCGGTAGATTTTCAACTAGAGGGTGGTAGCTAGCCAGCCGAGTACTAGAAAGTACCCTACCACCACGCTAAGGTTTCCTTCACCGGCAGCTCAAGCTCATTGTTGGGGTTTGAACCCATACCCTTCGGCATGCGAACCGACCGCGCTAACCACTGAGCTATCATCGCTAAAATCATCGTATTTAAGTATTCTATCAGAAACCTGTCGACGAAGTCGCAGGTAAAAGCTAGTTTAAAATATTTATGTCCCTAATAATGATTTAATATTAATCTGTATTGAAAATAAATAAATACGTGACATGATAAGAACTTATAACTATGTTATCTACTGTGGCAATATCTGTTATTTCTTATCAAAAATATATCTGCCCACATCAGTGTCGACAAACCTTTCCTCGAATACCGCAACCTAATCTTTATGTACATATATTATAATTACTTGTTTTGACTGACTGATTCACCAACGCAGGCTAAACCTCTGGGGCTATAAGCTTGAAACTTGGGCTGTTAGTGATTTTAAGCATTTTTATTTTTATGATTGACAGGCGTGGGTTCAATCCTTAACAATGAGCTTGAGCTGCCGGTGAAGGAAAACATCGTGAGGAAACCATAGCATGGCTAACTACTCCTCCTCTTAATCTCCTCCTAATCCTCAAGTTGAAAATCTACCGCCAAGAACCTAACGATGTGTTCCAGCAGCCTCACTTGGGAGCCAGTTCCATTCCAGGGTAGGTGTGCTTTACTATCTTCGACCACACCGTTACTTAATATCAGGTGACCTGTGGTCTAAGTGTTAGACCACAGTTCGGCAATTCAACGCAAAGTTCTTTATTTTGAACGGTTCAAAAGAATAAAAACAGTCTAAAAAGTTTGAAAAATCCATAATCTGACTGCGAATAAAGTAGCTATAATTAAAAGAAATAATTATTCTTAATTACTTTTAAACATTTGTATAACTTATCACTACATATTTTAAAACAAAGATGTCCGCCGCATATGTCTCTTTATATAAACTTAAAAACTGCTGAATGGATTGTCATGCTAGTTTCACCAATAGACAGAGTGATTCATAAGGAAGGTTTAGGTATATAATTTGACAAGGTTTTGTGTAAATTGGTTGAAATATGATGATAATTGTCGGAAGCGTCGGATAAAGTCAAGCCACCTGGGAGCTTTCGTCGAAAACGCGGCCTAATCCCTTTGAGATATAACAAAACAATGCATGGCGGGATATTCCTCTTTTATAGATCTACTTAAAAGTCCGCGGTGGCATATATCTACCTTTTAAGGATAGCTTACTATACCAATTCTTACTACCCGTGCGAAGCCGGGGCGGGTCGCTAGTACATATATACAAGCAAACGAAACCGCGGTATAATTTTAGTTATTTGTTTAGTATATTTTTTATCTTAATTTTTTAATCTTTCTACGCATTTTAAGGTAATTTATAGATGTATGACTTTTCTATAAATTAAATACAGGGTTACATCGAAAGGTAATTGTATTTTTCATTACTTACGATCATCTTTTACTTTTAAAAAAAAGTATGCGAAGTCGACATAGTTTTAGTAAAGCCTTCACTACTTGACTAGGACATGACTGGGCCTTGATTTATGTTCAAGTAAATTAATTTAAAAAATGCCCAGTTCCATCCGTTTGAGAGCTACGATGCCACAGACAGACACACACACAGACAGACATCGACGTCAAACTTATAACACCCTTCTTTTTGCGTCGGGGGTTAAAAAGAGATAGTACCAAATGTCGCTAATAGATGGGAGTTTTGTCACACCAAGATTAAAGAGCTTTTGAACTGTCGTTTTTTAAAATGCGAACTTAGGGTCTACCGAATAGTGAACCTTATGCTGAGCAATTAAAGAACAGAGTACAACTTTATTACACAAACATACATACATTGTGTAGCGATGATAGCGCAGTGGTTAGCGCGGTCGGTTCCCATACCGAAGGGCGTGAGTTCAAACCCCAATATTGTGCTTGAGCTGCCGGTTAAGGAAAACATCGTGAGGAAACCATAGCGTGGTGGTAGGGTACTTTCTAGTACTCGACTGACTAGCTACCACCCTCAAGTTGATAATCTGCCGCCAAGAATCTAACGGTGTGTTTCGGCAGCCTCACTTAAGAGCCAGTTCCATTCCAGGCTAGGTGTGTTTACCATCTTCGACCACACCGTTACTTAACATCAGGTGAGCTGTGGTCAAACACCAAGCCTGTCAAACATTAAAAAAAAATGCTGTTTATCAATTTTGTTGTAGATAAAAGGGAACCTAAATTCTGTACTGGGAAGCGCTGGGCAAAAGATGTTTTCACGGCTTTTTTAAACGTGGAAGTAATAAAAACCGGCCAAGTGCGAGTCGGACTCGCGCACCGAGGGTTCCGTACAAACCTATAGGTATATAAGTAAAAGTAATGGAGTTTTTTTCGTAATTTTTCCTTTATCTGTGCTATAAGACGTTGCTTCGTACCAAATTTCAAGATTCACGGGAAGTACCCTGTAGGTTTTGATTTCCTTACGAGTGTCGAAAATTTGCAGCAAACGGCTGTATCTTTTGATTGCGTTGTCTTAGAAGTTTCACAGCTCCAAGGGACAGTAGATCTGAGTATTAGATATGAATTTCAGCTTATACCTCCACGCGTTCCTGAGAAAAAGGGTCTCGACAGATAGACGGACAACAAAGTGATCCTATAAAGGTTCCGTTTTTTCCTTTTTAGGTGTGGAACCCTGAAAGCAGTCTAAGTATATTTTTGTGTAGAAATTAAAAAAAATCCTTGACCAAATTTATCGCGATTTAGCGTTAAGAATGCTTTATCTAGAGATAACTTATCGGTAAGTACGTACGTCTCTTGTTCCCTTTTCAGTCTGGAAACGCACTTTTAGTTTTAAACTTGTCAATTTGATTTAATTATATTTTTTTATTATAATGGGTGATGTTAACGTAGATGACGGCGAAGGTGGTGAAAGAGTTTACGTGAGTACTAACTGTTAATCGAAGCTTCGCTCGCGTAATCAAATTTGTGATTTAAAAAAATATCAACTTTAAATATATTAATTACTAATGATACAATCATCATCATCAGCCATAGGACGTCCACTGCTGGACATAGCCTAGGCCTCCTCCTGGGGGAGTTTTGCCAATACTCGCCACGCTTGGCAGGCGGGTTGGCGAGCGCAGTTAGGTGTGATTGTTCAAGGAAGACGCTGCTGCCCATCTTCCGGATTACATCCCTTAGCCGACTCTTACGGCAACCACGGGTAGAGAGGGTGGGGTAAGTGGGTGGAGTTTCAGAACACTGATTACATGTCAATGAATAAAAACAAAATTACTTACTAGTAATTTAATAATCTTCGTTTGAAATACTCGTAAATGTCTCTAACTGGCGAGATCTTAACTTGGTTCTGAAGCACGCGGTGGAAGGTGCATCCTGGACGGAGGCGGGTACATGGTTGCAGACCGCGGGCCCCAGAATGTATACCGAAGTCTCCGACTTGACGAACCGATACGACGGCGTTACAAGTTGGTCTTTCACAGTTCGCAGATGGAGGCGGAGTCCATATCCACCCAGACATGGGGTTTGGTCCCGGCGGCGGCGGGGTGCACGTGGCTGACGGGAGCTACGGAGGGGTCAACATTGCTGACGGACATCCTGGGTTCCCAGGGTATCCAGGTTTGTGTCAACTTAATAATGGACAAACAAAAAGATGAAGTAGATCTTGTGTACCCACCAACTGTACATAGAGCTCAGAATGAATGAATAACTCTTTATTGCACACACTTAAAATTAGATAATACAGAAGACAAACTAGTTAATAGGTGTAACAACTGGCGACCTTATCGCTAAAAGCGATCTCTTCCAGGCAACCTTAGAATGAAAAGAATCAGAAGAAGAAAAAAACGGGGTGTGTCAATAATGAGGATACCAAATTATAGCATATAATAAAATTAATGTCTGCATTCTAATAATAATATATCATAATACATAGATTAACTATAATAACTGAAAATACACTAATATATATAAAGTGTATATTATTTAAATATAAAATAAATAACCGACAAATAGATATAACATCAATTTAATTATTATAATTGCGAGAGATTAAAAAGTTTGACGTGTTCTACGTGTTTCCGTTTGTCGCGATGATAGCTTAGTGGTTAGCGCGGTCTGTTCGCATGCCGAAGGGCGTGGGTTTAAACCCCAACAATGAGCTTGAGCTGCCGGTGAAGGAAAACATCGTGAGGAAACCATAGGTGGTAGGATACTTTCTAGTACTCGGCTGGCTAGCTACCACCCTCAAGTTGAAAATCTGCCGCCAAGCATCTAATACGGTGTGTTCCGGCTGCCTCACTTGAGAGTCAGTTCCATTCCAGGCTAGGTGTGCCTTACCATCTTCGACCATACCGTCACTTAACATCAGGTGAACTGTAAACACCTAGCTTGGCAACTAATAAAACAAACTTTAGATTTATGATATTCTTTATAGCCAAATTAACTGTTTGTATATTGTTTTTGCCGTGGTGGTGCCGGCGTAAGAATAGTACCCCACCCTCTCTACCCGTGGTCGCCGTAAGAGTCGGCTAAGGGATGTAATCCGGAAGATGGGCAGCAACGTCTTCCTTGAACAATCACACCTAACTGCGCTCGCCAACCCGCCTGCCAAGCGTGGCGAGTATTGGCAAAACCCCCCCAGGAGGAGGCCTATGTCCAGCAGTGGACGTCCCATGGCTGATGATGATGATGTGATATTGAAAAGCTGGTCATTGTCGGCTTTACCGAAAGAGAACACGAGTCCGGTCCCCAACACGACGCTCTCACCAAGTGAAAGAACCACCTCCTCTTTTAAATTCTACCAGGTGGTGAGGGCTTCTTCGGACCGGAGTCGATGGAAGCAGACTGTCCAAGTGCCCGCGGTCCTCAGAAATGAAGAAAAGAAATCCTCAATTGTATCGTATTTCTGTTGGTTTTAGGTGGTGTTCAGCCAGGGTTTGGAGGTAACTTGATTATCGACGGCTACCCTGGCGGTGGTGGCGTCAACATTGTTGACGGTGACGGTGGTGGTGTCAATTTCGTTGACGGCGGTGTCAACTTCGCTGATGGAGGCGGTGTCAATGTACGTAATTATTGCGTTTATTAATAATTGTGTGCTATCATAGCTCAGTGGTTAGCGAGGTTGGTTCGCACGCCGAAGGGTGTGGGTTCAAACCCCAACAATGAACCTGAGCTGCCGGTGAAGGAAACCCTAGCATGGTGGTAGGGTACTTTCTAGTTCAGCTACCCTCAAGTATAAAATCTGCCGCATCTAACGGTGTGTTCCGGCAGTCTCACTTGAGAGCCAGTTTTACTTCGTGGTACGTGTATTAACGATAGTTACACCGTCATTTAACATCACGTGAGCTGTGGTCAAACACCTAGCCTGTAAAACACTAAAATAAAATGTTACTTGACAAATAATAACATTGACAAATTCTTAAATGATAAACGTTTTCTTACGTTGTTCTCCTTCACCGGCAGCTCAAGCTCATTCTTATAGGGTTTGTACCCACGCATTTCGGCGTGCGAACCGACCGCGCTAACCACTGAGCTATCATCGCTACACTGAGCTAAAATCATTTTTGATTTTTCCTTTTGTCATAGGTTTTATTTCGTCAGGTAAATAATTAGAAAACTTTGTACAAGCTACATATATTCATTCATTGAAGTGATTGAGGTAACTAAAATGTCCTATAATAAATTCAAAGATTTTATAAAGCAGAGGTTAATTGACAAAGCCTACTATAAGGTGGCTCATTACGTGGAAGACAGGAATATATGGTTGTAGTAGCTTCTCTCTGCACTTGCATCCCGCTGGCTAAGTGACAATTGTAGTAAGCATAATGTATTAATATCTATAACTGTAAACTGTATAAACTGTAACCCAATATAAAAAAGAAAGATCCACAAAAAAAATGCCTTGCCGAGTTTCTTGCCGGAGTCTTCTCAGTTGAAGTGTAATTACGAGCCGGTGGTAGATTCAAACATGTAACTTAACGTTCATAAGTGCCTTACCAGGGCCTGAACTGAATAAATGACATTTTGATTGTAAAATTTGTTACAAGCCCTGAGGGCGTAATATGACACCTTTCACTGTTTAACGTGGTCTAGTGTAATTTTAACATCAAAGCTGTTTATTCACTTCTCTACAAATAAACGCTGATTGAAGCATTGAGAATTTATAATACAAATTATAATTTCGCAGATCGCAGAAGGTTACGGTGGATATGGGGGGTCCATGGCGAGGGGGGGCAGTGGGGAACCCGAGGAACCTGAAGAAGAAGAAGCCACTGAGTAACAAACCTCATAACTGTGATAGCGTATTTTTTGTATTTTGTCTAATAAAATATTTACTATATTGTATATTCTTTTACCCCTGTATTTTTTTTATGTAAACCTTCTATTGGCGCGCTTTGGCAGTAAAATCGTCTCGTATGCCGTGACGGCAAACGGCATGACGCTCTCTTATGCCATTTGCTCTCCTCTACGCCATTTCTCTCGATTCCTTAGTGTATATACACAAGCAACGTGCTGAGCTGTATATTTTTTTATTACTAATAGGTTTGCGTTCGACCACTAACTCGCCTGATGTCAAGCGATGATGCGGTCTGCGGTGGAGCACGCTCGTCTAGAAGAAACCGATTCACTCGCGACTTGAAGGCACACAGATTGTATCCATCAGGGAACACCCACTCGGGCAGTAAATTCTATTGTTTAGCGATTTGTACAATGAAGAATTAAACCATTTAATTCGATCAAGAATATCAATCATGAAGCGGTTTCGCTTTTTATAGTTCCTGGCTGTCTGGTAGTAGGATGTTCAGGAATTCGGCCATGCAGATCTGGCGCTAATTTCCATAGTGGATCCAGTAGAAAATCGACAGACAAACTACTTTGAGATGATGTTCAACGCTTTGAAGCCCGAACAAGCGCATCATTGCTAATGAGTTTCTTAGCACGATTCTCGATGGACTTCAACGCCTCAAGCTGGTACTTGGCCAAGCCGTCCCAAAGGTAATTATATTTCCATTACAATACTCCATGCATGATCGATTATGCTTGGTATAAAGCATATATGGGCAACAACGATCCGGCCCTCTTTGGCATATCACCCGGCCCGCGAGACATTTTGAAATTTCGCGCGAAGAGAAATACAAACAACTGAGAGAGTTCGCGAGAAGAATTGTTTGCGTTTTTGGAAGTACATATAAATGCGAACAATTTCTCTAGATGATGAAGACTAATAAGTCGAAATGCCGTAAGAGATCACAGATGAAAATCTGGAAAACTCGTTACGCCTCTGTACAAGTGGATTTTGAACAAATTTGTTTCTGAAGTTCAAACACAAATATCACATTAATCGTTACACGTAAATTAACTTCACCAATAACCTAATAAAATTGGCTTTTTTATTTTGTGTTATGACCCGAGACTGTATTAATATAGTAAGTTTGGCACGCAACTAGCCAAAGGTTGCCCATACCTGGTATAAAATAAGCAACTGTTCCGGCGTTAAATGCTCCACATCTGCCGAACGTCCCGTAACGGACAACTTATTTTTTTATATAGAAAGAACAGCAAACAATTTGTCTGTTCGCTTGATGGTAAAGGCAACTTGCAACATTACGAATGTTGGTTGGATTGCGTTTTATATAGTTACTATCGACCCGTCCCGGCTGCGCACGTGCTTACAAGGCGCTTTTGATTTGGGAGCGTTTTCCATGAAATCTCCCAGGTGGCTTGACTTTTCTGATACTTCCAACAATTATCATCATATTTCAACCAATTAACACAAAACCTTAACAAATTATATACCTAAACCTACCTCATGAATTACTCTATCTATTGGTGAAACTCGCATGATAATCCGTTTAGTAGTTTTTAAGTTTATCGCAAACAGAAAGACAGACGCGGCGGATGACTTTTTAAATACTGACTAACGAAATGAAATCCTTAAGAAACATATTAGGACGATAATTCACATCTTTTACTTGGTGGTAGATTTACTTAGCAGGGAGTCGTCTAGGTAGGTACCACTAAAGTACCATATATTCTGCCGCCAAGCAGTAGTGTAAACATTACTGTGTTCCGGTTTGAAGGGTACTGCAGCTAGCGAAATTACAGAGCTGTTGAGACTAACCAGGGCCTCAAAGTGCTGGACTTTGTTTTGCTTCTTAAAGTTCTGTGTATCACTGCAATGGTCATAAACAGGCGTCATCTCTTACCATCAGGAGAGCGTCTCGTTCGTCTCATTACTTTTACTTAATAAAAAAAATCTAGCCAGAAGTAACCTATACTTTATCGCTTTCCACTTACCAGTAGTCGATGACATCAGCTAGTTCCATGGCCACGTCTCTGCGTAAACACTCTTCCACTATCCCAGAATCCACGTCTTCCTCTGAACTGCATACACTTTCCGTGTCACTCATCTACACTACACTTTACTACACACTAAGTACACACTTTATATTATTTTATATTTTACCAATTTTAGAATGCGTTTTACATCTTTTTTTTTATGTAACACGACAAATGTTTTTGTAACGATGGCTCAGTGGTTAGCGCGGTCGGTTCGCACGCCGAAGGGCGTGGGTTCAAACCCTAAAAAAGCTTGAGCTGCCGGTTAGGAAAAAGACTGGCTAGCTACCACTCAATCAACCGTACAAGTTCAAAATCTACCACTATGCCTTACCACACCATCACTTAACATCAGGTGAACTGTGATAAAACACCAAGCTTATGTACCATCAGTCAATCAGTCCATAAGTCCATCAGTATATCAGACCTTCACTCTACCAGTCCACTAGTTCACCACTCCATCAGTCCACCAGTCCATCAGTCTAAAGAAATTAAATAAATAAAATCTAGTGTAAAAGGTATTGTATATGTTAATCCAGGTAATAAACTACATGTGTGCCAAATTTCTAAAAATACGTCTAAGACTTAAAGTCCTAATAAAAACAGGTGATTTATTTTTAATTGACCCACGAATGAGCTACGCGAACGAAGCCGTGGGTAAAAGCTTATAGGTAAATAATGCGACTCCATTATTTCCCTGGCAAGCGACCGAAATGAACCCCTGACATTTGAAAGAGAACTCCGGCCAACGGTAATGGGAGCAAGCCGCAGAACATTAGCTATCTGGCTAATGGTTAAATCGAATTAGTAGGCCAATCTGATACCTCCGACTTCCTGAATTGTACTGTCGATGTGCTACACAATGAAATTGACGCGTTTGTTTAATACTACATACAATGTATATTGTTAATCAAATCAAATCAAATCAAAAACTCATTCAGTTTAGGCACTGGTAAGGCACTTATGAACGTTAATTTTTTCAACTGAGAAGACTCCGGCAAGAAACTCAGCAAGGCATTTTTTTGTGGATCTTTCTTTTCATATTAGGTAGGTACAGTTATAGATATTAATACATTATGCTTACTTATACAATTGTCACTTAGCCAAAGGGGTGCAAGTGCAGAGAGAAGCTACTACAACCATTATACTCCTGTCTTCCACGTAATGAGCCAGCTTATAGTAGGCTTTGTCAATACTATATCCTACTAATATTATGAATGTAAAAGTTTGTATGTTTGAATGTTTGTTACTCAAACGCGCAAATATAGGTGAACGGTATTGGATGACACTTGGCACACATATGGTATATTACCTGAAGTAACTATCAGATTCTATTTCACATCATCAGCCATAGGACGTCCACTGCTGGACATAGGCCTCCTTCTGGGGGGGTTTTGCCAATACTCGCCACGCTTGGCAGGCGGGTTGGCGAGCGCAGTTAGGTGTGATTGTTCAAGGAAGACGCTGCTGCCCATCTTTCGTATTACATCCCTTAGCCGACTCTTACGGCAACCACGGGTAGAGAGGGTGGGGTACTATTCTTACGCCGGCACCACCACGGCAGATTCTATATATTTAATTTTAATTATTTATTTTATTCATTGACAGTGCGACAAATTAACGATTGACTGAATGACTGATGGACTGATGAACTGATTGACTGACTGATTGATCGGTGGATCATTCATTTATTCATTCATTCATTTAAAGGGCTTTGTCGGCTTGCGACCACACCGCCCTGTAATCCAACTTCCTGCTATAATATTATAAATGTGAAAGTTTGTATAAAGAAAATTCTTGACAGAAATGTTTTTTTTTTAATAATAGTTAGGTTTGCAATTCAATGTCATCGCACTTGATGTTAAATGATGATGCGGTCTTTCAACTTGAATACACTCGGATTGTACCCATCGGGGACACCCACTCAGGCAGCGCATTCCACTGTCTAGCGGTCCGCACAATGAACGTGGAATTCACTTCTAAGTCAAACAAAATACTTTTAAATAAAACCCTATATTCAGTTACGTTTCACATTAAGTTTATTTAGAAAAAGGTGACAGTGTTGGATGGAGACTTTCAACAGAAGTGAGAACTTAAAACACGACAAATAAGCATGTCGGTAACGGGAACCAAAAAATCACTGAACTCGGCTAAAGAAGTTTTCACTTCACAAAAACAAGATAAATTTAGACAATTACAGAAACACGAACACAAAAATAATTTTTCCATAAAAAATATAGCTGTTGTCACTCGGGACGATGCGCAATGTAAGGATTCCAACGATACCCAAATACACCCAAATCTGTGCAGACATTTAAAAGTTATGGGGGAATAAAGAAACACTACATATATGTACGTTTTATCAAAATAAGGAATAGGCTTACGTTAAACCGCCATCTCATGATGCGGTCTAAGATGGAGCACGCTTGCCTAGAAGATACCGATTCACTCTCGACTTGAAGACACCCAGATTATATCCAACGGGGAACACCCGCTCGGGCAGCGCATTCCACTGTCTAGCAGTCCGCACAATGAACGTGGAATCAAATCGTTTCGTTCGAGTTTTTGGAACATCTACCATGAAACGATGTCGCTTTTTTTAGCTTCTGGCTGTCCGATAGAAAAATGGGCATGGGGGAATCAGACCATGCCCATTGCAAAATGCTGTTAAAAGTATATAAAAAAATAAATACGTAAAACTATTGTTGTAGTTTAGTGTTTTACGGGGGTGGCATAGTAACTGTATGACTAAACCCCTTTTAATTAAAGATTTAAAAAAAAAAATCGTTTAGTTAGAATTTTGGAACGTCAACCATAAAACAATGTTACTCTTTTTTTCTCGTTTTATCTGTCGGACAAAGCGACATCGTTTCATGGTCACTCCATTTTTGACTCCTTTTTTAACCTACAAGAAAATAATGTGCGATTTTTCTTAATGTTCTACAATGTCTATTTCTAAAACAATAACTAATTAGGCCAAGTACCGAGTGTCGAGTGAGTAACGTTGTTTCGCAACGCAGACTATATTAATATCGTCACTCATTAATAATTGCGCTTATAAAACATTTACTTCTTAACAGAGATCAGCCACAGGACGTCCACTGCTGGACATGGGTCTCCTCCTGGGGGGGTTTTGCCAACACTCGCCACGCTTGGCAGGCGGGTTGGCGAGCGCAGTTAGGTGTGATTGTTCAAGGAAGACGCTGCTGCCCATCTTCCGGATTACATCCCTTAGCCGGCTCTTACGGCAACCACGGGTAGAGAGGGCGGGGTACTATTCTTACGCCGGCACCACCACGGCATATTACTTTTTAACAATAACACTAATTTGGAAAACTTGTCAAATCTAAACCTAATAAAAATATTGCTCTTTTTACCCAACTGTTAAGGAAGGGTTGTGTTTTTCGCGCGTATCTTGTATGTATGTAAATTTCTTTATTACCTCGTATCTTCCAATGGATTACGACAATTAAGGTATCGTTAGATTCGTCTCAATAACAATCCAAGTGTCCTTAGTCCTTAGGTTTAAAAAAAAACAAGATGGTGGATTTTTGGTGCGAAATAGGATTACGTTAATTTTGAAAAAATAACCAAGCCTATCAAGTATGGTATCTAAATAAAGGCAGATAAAAGAAGATTACAATTTATATATGTTATACATATGTTTAAATTTAATTAGGAATAATAAATTTGTTTAAAAAGTTTTTTCTTTTAATTATAGCTATTTTAAGTCGGGTTATATAATTTTTTTAAACCCCTCAATTTTTTTTTAAATTAAATTGTTGTTAAAAATATTGCCTAGCTAAATTATATGTTCAGTATATTTAATTAATTAAATATTAGGTCAGTAAGCTTAGCAGGAGGTCGTCTTGGTAGATACCACCGCAGTACCAGATATTCTGCCACCAAGCAGTAGTGTGTAAGCATTACTGTGTTCCGGTTTGAAGGGTACTGCAGCTAGCGAAATTACAGGGCTATTGAGACTAACCATCTAGTCTCAAAGTATTGAGCGCCAAGGCAGCGATGCCCTGGACTTTGTTTTGCTACTCAAAGTTCTGTGTATCGCTGCAATGGTCATCGACAGGCGTTATTTCTTACCATCAGGGGAGCGTCTCGTTCGTCTCATTACTTTTACATTAAAAAAAGAAAAAATATATTATTGAATCATCTTTAATGTATTTTTTTTAGAAGTTGGTTTATTTAATTGCTCGTCGATCATGATCTAGCCAATAGTGTGAGATGAGATCTTTCGAATAAGTTTTTGATATTACGTTTTTCTTTTTGCAATTTAGTAGGTATACGGTGAGTAACAGGCCCTAATGTCAGAGTTTTCCCAAGTCAATTAGTTATTCCATTGCTGGACAAATCAATCGAAACTTACAATTACGATATAATTTTATACCTATATATCTGGCTAAATGGTTTGAACTTAAACAGTCACTTTATTTTAAAAGTTCACTTGACACTTGACAATTTAGTTTTTTATTTCGCGTTTTTTTTTTTTTATTGTTTAACAAAGCGCGCTCCGACGTTGATTTTGTTTGGGAGCGGCTACATACTGGATGCGTTTTAACCTCTTTGCATGACAGGGAAAATAGAAAATACATGGAGACGAGTTTAGTTTTAAGTATACAAATTAAATTAAAAAAAATAAGTTTGTATATCACTTATCATAATCATCATGTTCTGATATGATCTGCTGCCGCTTTAACTTGAATTCTGGGCTCGAATCGAGTTATATTTGCAGTTCTAATACGTATCTACTGATAATAGCCTTTTAAATTATTTAAAGCGATGAAAATTGTTTTTTTTTTTTAGTTTCAACTTAGAGACTTTATTTTTAAAGTTTTTTTTTTCTTATATGTTTCGCTGGCATTTGGACGTGAGTTTAGAACCATTCCTGAAGAGTATCAGGAACTATAGAACTCACGTGCATGCGAAGAGAACTCCCATTTATTTGTGATCTGCTGGACAATGATCTGCTTAGTTCACTAACATACTTATGACGTAATATCAACAGACTTAACTCCTTTGTGAAAATTGATTTGAATGTGTCATTGTGTCATTATACTTATAAGCTTTCATTTAGGTTTGGATCTTGCTCGAAAAACAATAATATTTACATTGTTGTACCGCGAGGACCAAAATTCACACCTTGGTAGCGATGATAGCTCAGTGGTTAGCGCGGTCGGTTCGCATGCTGAAGGGCGTGGGTTCAAACCCCAACAATGAGCTTGAGCTACCGGTGAAGGAAAACATCGTGAAGAAACTCGGTCGGTTCGCATGCTGAAGGGCGTGGGTTCAAACCCCTACACTGAGCTTGAGCTACCGGTGAAGGAAAACATCGTTTTCATCATTAAGATATTAACGTTACCGTCACAGTACATTTATGAAAACATTATGTTTGTCCGGAAAAATTTAAATTCATTTGAAATTAATAGTAGTCGCCATAACTTAAATACAAGAAATAAAGATAAAATTGTGACACCTAGATTCAGGTTATCTAAAGCTAATAAGTCTTTTCTCGGGAATTGCGTTAGATTCTATAATAAAATCCCACTTGAGGTAACTAAAATGTCCTATAATAAATTCAAAGATTTTATAAAGCAGAGGTTAATTGACAAAGCCTACTATAAGGTGGCTCATTACGTGGAAGACAGGAATATATGGTTGTTGTAGCTTCTCTCTGCACTTGCATCCCCATGGCTAAGTGACAATTGTAGTAAGCATAATGTATGTATTAATATTTATTACTGTAAATTGTAACCTAATATGAAAAGAAAGATCCACAAAAAAAATGCCTTGCTGAGTTTCTTGCCGGAGTCTTCTCAGTTGAAGTGTAATTACGAGCCGGTGGTAGATTCAAACATGTAACTTAACGTTCATAAGTGCCTTACCAGGGCCTAAACTGAATAAATGACTTTTGATTTGATTTGATTTGATTTGATCGTGAAGAAACTATAGCATGGTGGTAGGATACTTTCTAGTACTCAGCTGGTTAGCTACCACCCACAAGTTGAAAATCTGCCGCCAAGCATCTAACGGTGTGTTCCGGCAGCCTCGCTTGAGAGCCAATACCATTCCAGGCTAGGTGTGCTTTACCATCTTCGACTTCACCGTCACTTAACATCAGGTGAGCTGTGGTCAAGCACTTAGCCTGTCAAACGTAAAAAAAAAAACATTGTATTTATAAATTTGGCACACATATAACTTATTACCTGGATTAACATATAGAATATTTTTTATCTCGAAAATTTTTTAAGTTCCTGTAGGATTATCAAAAAACTAACTACAGGTCGTGTCCACTTGAAATTTGGTATAGATGTGTCTTACGGAACACTGTTCTGGAATAAAAGGTATCCTTTATATTAATCTAAGTAATAAAGTTGCCGTGGTGGTGCCGGCGTAAGAATAGTACCCCACCCTCTCTACCCGTGGTTGCCGTAAGAGTCGGCTGAGGGATGTAATCCGGAAGATGGGCAGCAGCGTCTTCCTTGAACAATCACACCTAACTGCGCTCGCGAACCCGCCTGCCAAGCGTGGCGAGTATTGGCAAAACCCCCCCAGGAGGAGGCCTATGTCCAGCAGTCGACGACCTATTGCTGATGATGACTTCATGATGATGAAGTAATTAAGCAGCGCAAGTTTCATGACGGATGAAACTAATGCTCTTTTGTTACATACATGTTTACGCTAAACGTCTTTAATAGATTGTTTACGTATAACAGGTACATGGCGATAGTTATATCTATTTCCCTACATCCTACCTGTATCCCCTCTCTGTCCTTAACACCGACACTTATCGACGGTTCGTTGCGGAAGTGCAACGTATAACATAAGTTAATACATTTGGTCCAATACCAATAGACGTGATCCGCCGTTAATTGTGGAGTTTGTTCAGTGCCTTGTGAAGTGGACGCTCCGGAGCTCCGGGAGTACGCTACCGGGAAGAACTGTGAGTCCTGCACCTTCCTTTTTATTTTCTTTTCCCTCTGACTGTCGCCGTGTGTTATTTGTGATCCTTCGCGCACGCGATACATATGTTTCATTTCAAAATCAAAATCAAAAAGTCATTTATTCAGTTCAGGCCCTGGTAAGGCACTTATGAACGTTAAGTTACATGTTTGAATCTACTACCGGCTCGTAATTACACTTCAACTGAGAAGACTCCGGCAAGAAACTCAGCAAGGCATTTTTTTTGTGGATCTTTCTTTTCATTTCTTTTTCTTTTTTTTGCGGGCGCAAGTTAGTTGTAAATATTTTCCCATTATTTTTGTGTACCGAGTGTCTACTAATTCCATTTTTTGTAAAATATTTGCACGATTTCCTTTTTACGTACACTTTAATGAAGAAACAAGATGACTCCATACATTCCCTGTGCGCGGCGCCGCCAAGTGCGGTCTATTCTTGAGTTGTCAGTCCGGCGCAGTCACCGTATCTCACTGCACCGAGACACTTTTACTAAAATTGGACTAAAGGACGAGTGAAAGTAAAACTAGAGACACCATCTGCTAAGGGAAACCCTACCAGTAATCTAACGTATACAATAAGTACAGACACTTCTAAAAAAATCGGCCGTGAGCTTACCGTGAGGAAACCATAGGTTGGTGGTAGAGTAATTTCTAGTACTCGGCTGGCTAGCTACCACCCTCAAGTTGAAAATCTGCCGCCAAGCATCTATCGGTGTGTTCTGGCAGCCTCACTTGAGAGCCAGTTCCATTCCAGGCTAGGTGTGCTTTACCATCTTCGACCACACCGTCACTTAACATCAGGTGAGTTGTGGTCAAACACCAAGCCTGTCAGCTATAAAAAAAAAGGCTCCGGAGTGTTCCGTTCAAACCTGTAGGTATAAAAGTTATGGTATTTCTTTTTTAATTGTAATTTATGCTTTTCGCAAATTTTCCTTTATCTGTGCTATAAGACGTTGCTTCGTACCAAATTTCAAGATTCTGAGTTCACGGGAAGTACCCTGTAGGTTTTGATTCCCTTGCGAGTGTCGAAAATTTGCAGCATAAACGGCTGTATCTTTTGATTGGGTTGGCTTAGAAGATTGATTTTTTCACAGCTCCAAGGGACAGTAGACCTGAGTATTTGATATGAATTTCAGCTTGATACCTCCACGCGTTCCTGAGAAAAAGGGTCTTGACAGACAGACGGACAACAAAGTGATACTATAAGGGTTCTGTTATTTCCTTTTGAGGTACGGAACCCTAAAAAGTCTTTTAAAAAAAAGCACGAACATTTTACTGTAAAATAATTTCGGATGTCAAGAAAAATTACAATACCTTAAAAAATAATGTTTTATTATTTTAGTTTTAAAAATAGTTATATACTAGTAAAGTCACCACTACTTTACTTATTAGGGCATGACCGGACTCAACATTGACTGACTTTGGCTGTGACTTAGCCTTGTTTAACTTGATTTATTATAAAATACTTGAATATGTCGAAATACTTCACACTAGATAGTGTACAATGTGCAATTCCTTAACAGAAAAGGATATTGACTTACATACCTCATAAAGCTGGATGGATTGTTTAAATAAATCGAACGATGAAAATCTAAAGCCGATCCAAATGATAAAGCCCAATACCAATCAACAGCTTATACAGCAAACTGGCGGCGTTGCCACCTTGAATGGCAATAAGTATTTATGTTTTTAAATGGTTTACAGGCTATGTGTTTGACCACAACTTTCTTGATCTTAAGTGACCGCATAGTCAAAGACGGTAAACACATCTACCCTGTTATGAAACTGGCCCTCAACTAAGGCTGCCACAACATACACACCGTTAGATGCTTGGCTGCAGAATCATAATTGCCAATTTAGTCGCGCAATAAATGTCAAACAAGACCCATATTAGGCTTTAACAGTCCTAAAAAAAGGAAGAAATTCAAAATCTATTGAAATTCTGGATAGAAAATCACAGTCCGGTCATAGTCCTCGACGTTTGGTTCCCCTAAGTACGACCAACATTTCTCTACAACTCTAGAAATACACGAACTAAAATCTCTATTAGGAGATTATAAAATTGATTCAGATAATGCTATAATGGCTCCCTCAGCCGAGCGAATAATATTATTAGATTGGAAATTAGGTCAGGAACAAGATTCTGCAGTTAAAGTAAGTTTTTGTTGCTGAAGACATTGAATCGAAAATGTAATAAAAGCTTTGTTCGAACATATAGAATAGTAAGATTATAATACTTATTTGGTTATTGTACCTTAGCAGGAGGTCTATACATTCGACATTGACATTCTCCAGCCAAGCAGTAGTGTGTAAATATTTACTGTGTTTCGATTTGAAACGTACTGCAGCGACATTCCAACGCTATTGAGACTATACCGAATGTCTCAAAGTAATGAGCACGAAAGCAGCAATGACTTGACTTTGTTTTGTTTTTGAAACCCAGATCCTGCTGTAACCTTTTTTTTATGGCTGACAGGTTAGTTGTTTGACCACAGCTCACTTCATGTTAAGTGACGGTGTGGTCGAAGATGGTAAACACACCTAGCCTGGAATGGAACTGGCTCTCAAGTGAGGCTGCCGGAACACACCGTTAGATGCTTGGCGGTAGATTTTCAACTTGCGGGTGGTAGCTAGCCAGCCGAGTACTAGAAAGTACCCTACCACCACGCTATAGTTTCCTCACGATGTTTTCCTCTTTGAGTACCCTGAAAGCTCTCTGTAGAACAGCCCTGGGTGGATGGGTGTGTAAAATTAACCAACAAACCGCGGCATCTGCCCCGGGCGGCAGCTTCACAGGACAACAAAATCTAAATATATATAACTCAAAGGTGACTGACTGACTGACATAGTGAGCTATCAACGCACAGCCCAAACCACTGGACGGATCGGGCTGAAATTTGGCATGCAGGTAGATGTTATGACGTAGGCATCCGCTAAAAAAGGATTTTGATTAATTCTACCCCAAAGGGGATAAAATAGGGGATGAAAGTTTGTATGAAACTTTGTCAATTTTAAACCGATCGGGCTGAGACTTTGCATGCATAAAGCTACTATGACGTAGGCATCTAGCACGGGTGAAACCGCGGGGCACAGCTAGTCATAACATAAGTCAATTTGGGGGGAATTTCCGTTGCATGTAGAATTGAAATAGAGCTAAATACACGCGGGGGTTATTTGAAACTGTAAAATAAAACTCATCACGAGTAAAACGCGTTTTTCCAAGTTTTAAATTGTGTAAAGCAAAGCTCCGTTGCCCAGATTCTAAGTACCTAATACAAAACTCAAAACTCAAAACTCAAAGTGCTTTATTTCCTTTAGACCTTACAGGACTCTTGGACACGTCACACGTCACAAATTATATACATACTTAAAACTAGGAAATAAAGTTATCACTTTGATCTTTCGTTCACTTCAATCTTTTTGAGGTAAAGTAAAGAAGCGAACAAGAAACCTTTACCTTGTTAGATTGTTAGTTTTCGAGTTGGAGCAAAACTCGTCCCAAGCTTTTTTATCGTCTAGATAATCTGATATTTTGTAGTAAGCCTTTTTACATAGGATATTTTTGACAATTTGTTTGAATTTATTTATTGATAATTTTTGCAACTTACTAGGAGTTTTGTTGTAGAAGCGTATACATTGCCCTTTAAAGGATACATTTATCTTGTTTAGCCTAGTTTTGGGCACAGCAAGTTTATTCTTATTTCTAGTATTTAAATTATGTATGTCGCTATTTTTAGGGAAACGATTGATATTTTTATGAGTGTACAACAAGTATTTGTTATAGTTTTCATAAATGTATTGACATGGTACTGTCATTATGTTTATTTTTTTGAATTTATCACGTAGGGATTCACAGACTTCACACATCATCAGCCATAGGTCGTCCACAGCTGGACATAGGCCTCCTCCTGGGGGGGTTTTGCCAATACTCGCCACGCTTGGCAGGCGGGTTGGCGAGCGCAGTTAGGTGTAATTGTTCAAGGAAGACGCTGCTGCCCATCTTCCGGATTACATCCCTTAGCCGACTCTTACGGCAACCACGGGTAGAAAGGGTGGGGTACTATTCTTACGCCGGCACCACCACGGCAACAGACTTAACTGCAGAATGTAAATTCATTAAAAATGCCACATATTATACATATTGTGACATTTTTAAACTATCCGGGTCTGCTACATTGTAGTATAATTTTCCATTAAACAATCTTAGTGTTGTTAGGTAACTTCGCCAAATCCCTTACCAATGTCGCGCAACGTCGCTTCGCAATCATTCTTTCAACGCCTGTCTATCTTTAAAAATAATGTCAGGCCATCTCTAAAAATAGGTGAGTTGTTAGCTAATATTGTTGTTTCCCATTACTTTATTGTTTATTTTCACACCTGAGTGATTCGGCCTCGGCTGATATTTAGGTTTGGACTGATCATAGAATCAAATAATACAGAATAGAAGCGATGTGGGGGATTTTAGTAGGTGCCTAAATCTTTTATTAAATGGTGAATAGGCTTGCGTTTGATCGCCATTTCACCTGATGTTAAGAAGATAAAGGTTGCTGCATTAAATTATTCTTCAAAACTTCTGTTTTTTCAGCGTTTATGTATTAAATATGGTGTTTGATTCATCATGCGAACTGCTAAACAATGGAAATTGCTGCTAGAGTGGGTGTTCCCCGATAATGCCTTCAAGTCGCGAGTAAATCTGTTTCTTCTAGGTAAGCGTGCTCCGTCACAGACCGCATTTTTGCTTAACATCAGGCGAGATGGCGGTCAAACACAAGCCTATTTGTAATTTGAAAAAAAAAAGGCAGAATCACATGCGAAAGGATGGGAAAGTCATGAATTGATGCGTTGCTTCGAAAAGTTCACCTTAGCTTGTAATTTAGTTACCACTGTTACGAATGGACTCGACAAGATTTAATTTTGTGTGACTTTGCCTTATTTAACTTGATTTTTTGTAAATAGAATACTTGACAAAATCGAAACAATTGATTTTGGCAAATACACACAGTGCGACGCCAAAAACAAAGAAAAAAAACGCTGCGCTACGCACTAGCGGGGCCCATAGCTGCTAATTGGAGAATAAAAAAACATTTGCTTCAATATAAACCTAATTATTTATATAGATACAGGTAGGTACTTACAACGAACTTACAAGTCTTTCAACGAATTGTAAATGATAGAATTAGGACAGCGTCCCTGGCGGGAGTTAATTGTAACTGCTTTTTCCATACCTACATTAAATGATCATAAGTTTACGCAAATCAACAAATTGCCTGCCTCTCTGTTCTATTCATCAATGTTACCAATTTTATTAGGGAGGGATAGCCAGCGAAATAACAAAAAAAAAATAGGCTGTTTCTTAAAAAATCACATCTCCTAGACTTTTTATAGAAAAGCTTACTTTTGTTCACGATTTCATGGTCAACTGAAACTAAAAATTTACATTCAAAGTTACACCAGAAGGTCTGGCATTACCAATTGATCATTTGCGTAACAACTTTCGTCGATTTATAGACACGAAAATAAATAGAAAATGGATCAACGATCCCCCGGCGAGCGTAAATGGAACTAAAAACAACATGACGCGCTGTCTTTCTTTTAGAAAATTAACATGAAATACACTCAACACAACTCAATATTACAACCTATTCTTATTAGATACATCCTGTCCTATAGGTCTCCCTAACGGGAGGTCGTTTAGGTAGGTACCACCGCAGTACCAGATATTATACCACCAAGTGAGTAAACATTACAGTGTTCCGGTTTGAAGCGTGCTGCAGCGACATTACAGGGCTGTTGAGACTAACCATCTGAGCGCCAAAGCAGCGATACTCTAGACCAGCGGTCGGCAACACGCGGCCCGCGGGCCACGTGCGTTTTTTTCTTATCTATTCTGTGCGATATGACCAATAATACCTACGTATTTAAGCTTCTAGGGTTATTATTGCAATTGAGGCTCGCATTTACTTTATTTTGCTACTTTGTGGCCCCTGCCTGTCAAAAGGTTGCCGACCCCTGCTCTAGACATTGTTTTGTTACTCAAAGTTCTAGATAGTCTGCAAAAGTCATGGACGTTATCTCTCACCATCACAAAAGCATCATTTTCATCTCATCATCACTACATAGTATAAAACAAAGTCGCTTTCTCTGTCCCTATATCCCTATGTATGCTTAAATCTTTAAAACTATGCAACGGATTTTGATGCGGCTTTTGTTAATAGATAGAGTGATTGAAGAGGAAGGTTTATATGTATAATAACATCCATTAAATAGTGTATAAATACTGTTATTTTTGAGGTTTATACCCGTGCGAAGCCGGAGCGGGCCGCTAGTTATATTACAAACTAAAAAAAAGTTTCTTACGTGATATCAAAACGCCTTCTCAATTTTTAATAGCAAAATGTATTTCTAACTATTTGCTCTTGTAATTATAACTTAACTTGTTAATTGTTATTAATGTTTCTACTCTTATTTAATACCTTTAAACGAGCAATTCTTGTATATCTAATACCTTTAAACGAGCAATTCTTGTATATAAATATATATATATAATCTGAATCCCGGAAACGACTCTAACGATTTTCATGAAATTTAGTATGCAGGGGGTTTCGAGGGCGATAAATCGATCTAGCTAATAGGTTTCATATTTAGAAAACGTCGTTTTATCCATGTTTTCAGCCGAGCAAAGCTCGGTCATCCAGGTACTAGCTTATTAATTGTCAAGGATTACGATAGAACGTGAACAACAGTCAATGTATAAAAAAATCAGATTCCTATAACTCCCATCAGCGTTTTCATACATTTTTCTATCGTCTAATATGTAGATGTCCACATCAGCTGTTTTTATAAAACTGTCCCACTGCTGGGCGCGAATCTCTTCTCATCATGAGAAGGGTAAGTCCACCACGTTGGCCAAATGCGGGTTGGTAAACTTCACACATCTCGAGAACTTTTTTAAAGGACTTTTAGACATGTAGGTTTCCTTCCGATGTAGTGTTCATAACTTAGAAAAGATAGTGCCGTCTGCCGTGGGATTCAAACCCAGGACCTCCAGATTGGAAGCTAGACGGTCTTCTAATTGCGCAGTCAAAACTTCAAGATAGTACATTACACTCACAAATTGATATGCTAACCCATTCGCCGAACCCATCTGATAGTAAACAATTTTATACTGTACTAGCTGTGCCCCGCGGTTTCACCCGCGCTAGATGCCTACGACATAGTAGCTTTATGCATGCAAAGTCTCAGCGCGATCGGTTTAAAATTGACAAAGTTTCATACAAACTTTCATCCCCTATTTTATCCCCTTGGGGGTAGAATTAATCAAAATCCTTTCTTAGCGGATGCCTACGTCATAACATCATATTCATATTCATATTTTATTGATAACAAAGTTACACGTCAAAAATAATACTACTAAATAATAATTATCAAAATTAATTAATATTAAAATAATAATCTTAAAAAACTATACCTATACTATACCTACTAACTATACTATCTACCTGCATGCCAAATTTCAGCCCGATCCGTCCAGTGGTTTGGGCTGTGCGTTGATAGATCACTATGTCAGTCAGTCAGTCAGTCACCTTTGAGTTATATATATTTAGAAGATAATAAGATTGTATTGTTGTTCAAATGTAGAATGTGAACATAAATATAATTGTTGATTACTTAAAGCTTTATAGGATTATTGTTTGTCACAAGTGGAAATTAAAGTGATGGATATCATCACATCTGTTTGGCATCGGATCCGCATTATAAATAACCAACCTGGCTGTTGGATGAAAGTTGGATAATGGCATTATATACACCGTAAAAGTTTGAACAATATTGATACAGGGGTTCAGTACTAGATTGTCGTTCCAAATATATAAAATAGGTGGTTATTATTTGACCTAATTATCCTGAGCAAACACAAAAACACGGACACTCAAATCATGCGCACCGACAATGACATGGTAGTCGCGCGCGGGCACAGATTAGATAACAGTTACTGCGCAGTCTACGTATGGTAGTTATGTCTTGCGCTAGCTCGGTGCGTGAGGCCGCGCGCTGTCCATACATTCTGGAGTCTTGGGAAAACTTTAACCAAAGTTTTCTTAGTACATATTTTTTGTATTTGTTTTGATTTTATTTCTTTATACGTTTCATATGACCACTGTCTTTGAATTTTGCTAATGTTCAAACTGTCGTATAAGCTTCACTATATTCAACATTATGATCTTTTGTGGCGATGACAGGTCAGTGGTTAGCGCGGTCGGTTCGCATGCCGAAGGGCGTGGATTCAAACCCCAGCAATGAGCTTGAGCTGCCGGTGAAGGAATACATCGTGAAGAAACCATAGCGTGGTGGTAGGGTACTTTCGAGTACTCGGCTGGCTAGCTACCACCCTAAAGTTGAAAATCTGCCGCCAAGCATCTAGCGGTGTGTTCCGGCAACCTCACTTGAGAGCCAGTTCCATTCCAGGTGTGTTTACCATCTTCAACCACACACCAAGTGACCTGTGGACAAACAACTAGCTTCCAAGCCATAAAAAAATGAGCAATTTTGAAGTTTTTATTTACGATACAAAGCTCTGACGTTTATCTGCCTTAAATAAGTTTGAGGTAGACAAGTAAATAAAAAATTAAATAAATATTGTAGGACACATTACACACAGCGCCATCTGACCCCAAACTAAGCAGAGCTTGTGTGATGGAAGTCAGATAACTGATAGGATATATACTTTTTTTTTTTTGTAAATACATACTTATAATACATACAGAGCACCCAGACACAGAACAAACATTTGCTTATACGAAACATTCGTCCTTGGCGGGAATCGAACCCACACCCTACAGCTCAGGAAAACATACTTCCAATGAGCCAACAGGGCTGTCAAAGTATACGCAGTAAGGTTTCAAATACAAATAAAAAACATCAAATTTAACAAAACTCAAAGTTTATTAACCAATTTCATCATCTTCAATCTATTATGTATCTTCACCAGCCTCTCTTTATTGGATAAAGGTTTTGATGGCTTCATTTTAGATTTGTTGCAATCGGATGCTTCTGGACCTTGAACAATAGCCTTTACACCGATCAACGGCCGTAGATCAACCACCCTACCATATTTCTTAATCAATTTGACTGAAAAGAACTCTTTATTACACTTATCACAAGTCTGTCTAACTCCAAACTTATTCTTAGTCCCGATTACCTCGTAGTTCTGCCTATTTTTCATATAAATTTTCATAAACGAAAAACAGAGATCACATAACTGCATCGTGACATAAGACTTCAAATTTTTTAAACTTTTACTGCGAGCCGTTTTATCTTTCCTTTCACAACACTCGTCTCTCGACTTCAACGAGTCAAATCGTTGTAAACATTTTTCACATTTGTATTGACCGTGGTGATTTTTCAAATGCTTGCTGTAACTGTAATACTGTAAGTTGCACTTCGGACAACAATAAGTCTTATAAGTCACAGTCGGGTCTGTGTATTCGGGGTGTTTGTCAATTATATGTTTACGTAATGTCATGTGATTCCCAGCGATGTATCTCTCGCAGATACAGCAAAGCGGTATCAATGAAGCTTTTTTCTTCACTTTTAAATGTATTAGTTTATGTTGTAGTAGTTCGAATCTGTAAAATTAACAAAATAGACAAAATAAGAGTTACTCTCATTGAACTTTATCAGGAACAACGATTATATGATATCTCCTGCTAAGGAGATCTACCATCATGTAAAAAATAACTAGTTTTTAAGCAGTCAGTAATTGACAAAGCCTACTATAAGGTGGCTCATTACGTGGAAGACAGGAATATATGGTTGTTGTAGCTTCTCTCTGCACTTGCACCCCCCTGGCTAAGTGACAATTGTAGTAAGCATAATGTATGTATTAATATTTATAACTGTAAATTGTAACCTAATATGAAAAGAAAGATCCACAAAAAAAATGCCTTGCTGAGTTTCTTGCCGGAGTCTTCTCAGTTGAAGTGTAATTACGAGCCGGTGGTAGATTCAAACATGTAACTTAACGTTCATAAGTGCCTTACCAGGGCCTAAACTGAATAAATGACTTTTGATTTTGATTTTGATTGAGTCGGGTAAAAATGATATACATACCTATTGAGAAATTCTTTTCCACAATATTTGCAGTTCCAGTTCTTAGGTGCTATAAGTTTATTGTAATGTATTGCCTTAACATATATCAACTCCTTTTTACGTTCAACACTTTCATTTATTGCATGCTCGTTCAATTCTAAATGTTCAACATCATTACTGTTATTACCATAATTAACATTGTTCATTCCATCATTAGAATTACACATGACATTCACTATATTTTTCAACTCATTAATAGAATTATTTGCTAAGTAGCTTAAATAGTTTATTTCATTCCCAGAAACGTTTGTATCATTTTTAAAACCGTTTCTATTAGCAAAGTTATGTATCTCAATATTCCCTATCTTAAAACTGTTCCACTCATTTTCAAAGTTTTGTGTTTCATACCCAAAACTGTTTACTCCATTCTCATTGTTCATTCCATGATTAAAATTGTTTATTACCATCTCGGGCTTGATTACTCCATCTCCAGAGTTGACGATTTGATTGTTATGCTCAGAGCTCATTTCTTCATCGTCTGACACTAACACAGCATCTCCAAAGTCTAATGACATTTCCTGACACAAAGTTTCTATGTTCACGTTACACTCGTTTGATATATCTCTAAATAGTGAATCTTCTATATCTTCTTCGAATAACAATCTTTGACGAATAGATTCTTTCGATTCATCATCTATAGCAGAACTCGCTTGTTCTTCTGTATAAGTTGGACTTAACGGTTCTTCTTTCATAACATTCTGTTTATTTGGTACATTATTTTGTGATTCAATGTTATCGTTGTGAGTTTCACTTCCAATTTTTAATTTACTTTTGCAATTTACTCTATTTACTAACATGTTAATATCATCGACACACTTAATCAGTACTTGTTTTTCTACTATGCTTTTGAGTATATCTGGCATTTTTTCTTTCAAATTAACAGTTATATATGAATTTTTATGAACATTATGGTAATTTCTCTTATGCATATCTAGTTTATATTCTGATACGAAATGTTGAAGGCAATGTTTGCATTGGTGTGTGGTTTGCTTTATTAGAGGTATTAACATATGGGTTACGTTGTGCTGGATCAGAGTGTATCTGAAATGTGAAAAAGAAAATTATATTACGTGGAAGACAGGAATATATGGTTGTTGTAGCTTCTCTCCGCACTTGCATCCCCCTGGCTAAGTGACAATTGTAGTAAGCATAATGTATTAATATATATAACTGTAAACTGTATAAACTATAACATAACATGAAAAGAAAGATCCACAAAAAAAATGCCTTGCTGAGTTTCTTGGCAGAGTCTTCTCAGTTGAAGTGTAATTACGAGCCGGTGGTAGATTCAAAAATGTAACTTAACGTTCATAAGTGCCTTACCAGGGCCTAAACTGAATAAATTACTTTTTGATTTGATTTTGATTTTATAGCATAAGCTCTGCACTTATTTTTGTAGCATTCTTATTCAAATTATGGAGAGGGATAAGATTTAAAATGATTTCAAAGATTCTTGTAGCATTCTTATTCAAATTAGGGGGGTTTGTGATAAGCCTGCACTGACAAAATTATTTCTGTAGCATTCTTAATCAGATTTAGGGATAAGCTCTGCACCGACTTTTGAAATGTATTCAAAGGTTTTTGTAGCATTCTTATTCAAATAATGGGAAGGGTTAAGCCATGCACTGAATTTTGAAATGATTTCAAAGATTTTTGTAGCATTCTTATTCAAATAATTATGGGGGGTTGATAGGCCCTGCACTGACTTTTAAAATGATTTCAAAGATTATTGTAGCATTCTTGTTCAAATTATGGGAAGGGTTAAAACCCTGCACTGCATTTTGAAAAGATTTAAAAATAAATTGTAGCATTCTTATTCAAATTATGGGGAGTGATAAGCCCTGCACTGACTTTCAAAAGGATTCCACTTAGGGTGTGTTATGCATTTCCACCCCAGAGCCAGAGCCTCCTAGAAGTGGCATAGTAGCTCCAGTGGGTGACTTGGAAGTGTTGATGATGATGAAAGACAGTCAGTATTTTGCGGTGAAATGGATGAAGATGAAGATGCCTCATGCAATCTAGTAGCAACCATAGTTTCTACTGTTCACAGTGCCACAACCATACTTTACAATGTAGAACATGGTTGTATGAACGAAACTGTAGAGGGCTATCCATGGCATCCAGTCTATCCATGTGACCACACAAATTGCAAAGACCAATGATTTTAGAGATGTTGTTTATGTAACCAACCTAAGAATCAGTGGTGGAGATGGAAAAATGTACAATCATTACTAATTTATAAATAATTTGAAAATTACCTATTGCTAAAAACTTCATCACAGAATTCACACTGCTCCCAATGTTCCCGACAAAGACTATTGTAACTATTTGGATTTTCTTTCTTCTCCTTCTTCTGCTTAAGTACACTAAGTACTTCATCATCACTGGATGATGACGACGATTTAGTACTGATTCTCTTAACCCTCATTATTCCTGTAATTTAACAAATTTATGTTTTAATATTGACTTCCTTCTCTAATAATATCTCATTTTTTTATGTCTGACAGACTAGGTTTTTGACCACAGCTCACCTGATGTTAAGTGATGGTGTGGTCAAAGATGGTAAAGCACACCTCGCCTGGAATGGAACTGGCTCTCAAGTGAGTCTACCGGAACACACCGTTAGATGCTTGGCGGCAGATTTTTAACTTGAGAGTGGTAGCTAGCCAGCCGAGTACTAAAAAGTACCCTACCACAATGCTATGGTTTCCTCACAACGTTTTTCCTTCACCGGCAGCTTAAGCTCATTGTCGCGGTTTTACCCCACGCCCTTCGGCATGCGAACTGACCGCGCTAACCAATGAGCTATCATCGCTTCATGGCAATCTGTTCCAGGAACAACAAGCTACTTCCTTCCACATACAAGGAGGTTGCTTCTTATTCTTTGAATAAGAATAAGGAGCCACTGCTTGTACATTGTAAGCTTAACTATAGAACTTAGATAGCTTTACCAGAGCGACATATTCGCCTAAACGAAAAACTCATTAAATATGATTTAAAAAAAAACAATAATTCTAACTCTGTAAAGTCAGTTTCTTAGAGATGATGGCCGATTAGTGTGGTTAGTTAGTTAGTTAGTACGCCGTAGGGCGTAGTGAGCTTGAGCTGCCGGCAAAGGATAACATTGTGAGGAAGCCATAGCATGGTTATAGGGTACTTTTTAGTACTCAACTGGTTAGCTACTCGCCTGAAGTTGAAAATCTGTCACCAAGCACAGAATACATCATAATAATATTCTCGATGGACAAGAAATAGATTTCAAGCATGAGTTATAAGTATTTTGTGTGTGTACTCACTAATAGTGAGAATGCCTCGTTAAAATTATAATATAAATACATATACACAGAGAAGTTAGTTTATCTTAGTGGGGGGTCAATCTAACGGATCTCTAAGGTTCCAAAAAAGATGACGCAGATTTTAAATCATTTCAAAAAACTTTAAAAAAATATAGTAGGAACAAGAACATACATAAAAATATATTTTTTTAAATGTGGTGGAATTTAATTTATTTGCAATATTTACGTTTTATGATTGTATAGTGCCTATATAGTTCTAAATACTAAATAGGTATTTGTATAAAATGTACTGCGTTGACTTTTTGTGGTGCGAAAAAGAGTTAGCTTTGCAAATATTAAGTATGAAAATTACTTACATTGAAATCAAGCGATAACGTGCATCTAGAATTATTATCTAACGAAATAATTTACACAAATACATTATTTACAGCAGTTAAAATAAAAAAGGTAGATAAATATTGCTTATTGTTTCACTTCTGACGTTTTTGTTTATGGATTTTTTGTACCTACTTTTCCTTTGACTAGTGAGGTAGTGAGTAACTTAGAATACGAATAAATCGATCGATTATAAAAACCGGTAAATAAGTTTTTCATTGTGCCTACAGCTGGTAATTTCTCATCTGTAGAAAAGTGATAGTGAGAGCTGATCACAATGGAATTCCATTCATTATCTATTTAGAAAATAATAAATAGTTAAACTTGAAGATAAAGTATAAGTTTTGGCAGATTGCGGAAAAAATATTACGCCCCATAGTATTTATATATACAAATAAAAATTTGTGGTGATTTATCATATAATGTGGAATTGTAACCAGAGTGTTTTTTTTTTTTTTTTTTTTAATATATTGATACATGTCTATTCGTGTTACTTCTAAAATATAATATTATTAGACAGTTTTGACGGGAACGCGGTGAGCGTCGTGTCGCCCCATTGTTCTAAAACTAGTGTTTTTTCGAGCTTTTATGCATAAAAATAGTGGTGTTTTATTTATAAAGTGCTGAATTACAAGCGCAAGTGTGGGAGAATGATATAATGTGGTTAAACATGACTTTTCGTGTTGCTCCCAAAACTCCACCCAGAAGCTTATAGTAAAGTCGCCACTACTTTACTAAGGCATGACTTGATTTGACTGGGACCGACTGGACTTGATCAAGACTAGACTTTGACTGTAACTATAGATGATAAAGAAACTGAAAAATGTAGACTACTCACAAAATATAGAAACATTGAAACTGGCAGAATGCACAGAGTGCGATGCCAAGAAGGAAGAGAAAAAAAATATTATTAGATTAAGACTGCGTTGAAGCTTGTCGTAATGTTGGCACTACTTTATAAGGGCATCACCATGAAGCTATAGGGCATCACTGGCCTCGACCTTGACTTAATTTGGGGTTTTGGCGGGAACGTGAAGAGCATCTTGCCACCCCATTGTAATTTTTTCACAACTGATTATTGTTGTTTTGCAATATTTATAACCGATCCGTTCGTCGTGGACGTTCCCTGTGATTGTACGCAGCGATTCGGCTCTACTTTCTGTATTCGTACACTGTACAGCCCATGAATGGAACTCTTTGCCTGCTTCTTTGTTTCTATTAACTACAATTTGGACGTTTTTAAGGCTAGAGTCAATGAGTTTACTATACCCATAGAGTCACAAACGCACGAAATAAATGTCAGAACCAAAAGAGTGCACCGCTACGCAGTATGCACGCTTTTTGGTTAGTTGTAAGTCAACAGTGGACCGACTACAACGCCACGCCATGCCTAAATGCTCGGTAACAAACTGCTCAAATAACACAAATTACGTGCGTAAAAAGGATGGTGTTTCATATTTTAGGTACGTATTGTAACAAATTAACGAATTTATGCACAGCGTATGTTTCTATTTTATTTTAAATAATTTTAATTTTCTTGGCACAATTTAATGGTAATAGTTCGACTACAGCGCTGCGATAGCCTATCTCTCTTACACGCCAATCAAATAAGTAAGAGTAAATGAGACACATGGTATCGCCGTTTTGCTCAAGAGCGAAGCGTGTTCGAGAGAAGAGTTATGGCGTTCAAACGACAGTGAACACTATGTCAAGACGTATAACATCTAATTTCGAAAAACATCTGTCAATGTGAACTATATAGTTGATGTATAGGTATGTAATACGGCGCTCGGACACTTTTTGACTGTTCTCACCACTGAACAATATATACCGAGGGTTCTCACTTTGAGACCGTGACTCTATAGTATAGTAAACTCATTGGCTAGAGTGGATACATTTCTTCTAGTGTTCCATCCTCGGCGGCACCGTTGCTTTCCATCAGGCGAGTTGGTGGCCAAACATGGATCTTTTTAATAAAATGTACATATATAACTTAAGTGGGTGAAATTAGAGCAAGTTAGGAAAAATGCGTTTTTTTCATATATCGCGCTACTGGAGGGTCGTAGCGGCTCTAACTAAAGGGGAAACGGTATTACGCAGTCCCCGATCACCCACTAATACAAAATGTAGGAACAATTTTGCCGAATATTTATAAATGCGTAATTTTTTTAATGATTGCAGGCTAAATTTTTGATCACAGCTCACCTGTTTGTTAAGTGACGGTGTGGTCCAAGATGGTAAAGACACCTAGCCTGGAATGGAACTGGCTCTTAAGTGAAGTTGTTGGAACACATGTAGCTAGCCAGCTGAGTAGTAGAAAATACCCTACCACCATGCTATGGTTTACTTACGATGTTTTCCTTCACCGGCAGCTCAAACTCATTGTTGGGGTTTGAGCCCACGGCCTTCAGCGTGTGAACAGACCGCGCTAACTGAGCTATCATCTCTACAAAATTAATTATTAATGCTGGATTAGTTTGTGAACAGCATCCGAGTGACCCGGTACAAGGCACCGTCTAGCTACTTGCTAGCTATAAATCGTCGAGTATAAATAAAACAACAAAATCAATTAAAATTATTTATTTCATCCTATTTACAAAATATGTACAATAATAATTCAATTACTGATTGATAAAAAAAAATTGTATCACATAAATAAATATGCAATGCAACTTAATTATCTTACCGATTTACATATATTTCTGTAACAGATAAAAACTATTTATTGTAATTAAAGAAAAAGGAAGACATTAATTTGTATATTTTACTTTTGAATAAAAAGTAGCATGTCACTTTACTTACATACTTTTTAGTAATGTGGGGCCGTTCAAGTGTTACGTAAGCACCATTGCTTTGCATAGGAGAGAGAAGTAAGAGCTTTGCTTACTTTCGCTGACAAGGGGAGAGATTAAGAATTACTAAAATTCTGCTTACGTAATATTTGACTGGACCCTGAGACTAAATAGACGCTCTTCTGATGGTAAGAGATAACGCAATGTCCATGACCATCGTAGCGATACACAGATTTTTGAGTAACAAAACAAGGTCTAAGGCATCGCTGCTTTGGCGCTCATTGCTTTGAGACTTGCGATGCGAAGCCGTGGTACGTAGCTAACTTATAATAATTTTATAATTTTTTGTAGAGCCATTCAAGTATTACGTAAGCTGCATTTAAGTAATTATTAACTACCCCAAAGTTAGTAAAAGTAAAAAAGTAAGCAAAGTTCTTACTCCCCTCTTCCTATGCTTACGTAAACATTGGTTTAACATGCGGCATTATCACTTAAAGCGATCTCTTCCAGATAAGCTAAGTATTGAGAGGATACATGAACACGTAGAAAACGTGGTGTGCCAATAATAAGAAAAATTAACAACCTGCATAATTTATATGACATTGCTGACATTCAGATCCCCCAAATGTCATCAAAAATAAGCAAAGCAAAGTCCCCCACCTCCGCTTTGATGCTTACGTAATACTTAAACAGACCCTAAGAATCAATTACATGGATTTTCGTATTGCTCTCGCAGCATTATAGACTTAAAAAGTAATCAACAACCTTTTTTTTAGTCTAGCAACTCTAGTCCTACACTTAAAATGCTTCGATCAAAGATACAGACTATAGCAGCATCCACAGAAACAAACACTGGAGAGAGGGGGCGCCACTATCAAATTTCTGCCCCGGTTGGAAAAAATGGTAGATCCTGAACTGCTCAAATGCCAAATAAGACTACTTGGAAAAATTTGTTAAAAAAAAATTTTTTTTTTACACTCGTGATATACAGTTGTCTAATACTTAATAACCTCTTAAGATATCTGTAGCGATGATAGCTCACTGGTTAGCGGGGCCAGTTCGCATGGCGAAGAGCGCGGGTTCCTATTTTTATTACAAACTAGCTGCGCCTACCTTCATACCAAATTTCATCAAAATTAATCCAGCCATTTAAGCATGAAGATTTGATACAATTAAGTACACTAATATTCGTTTCATTTGATACCGTTCAAGTATTACGTAAGCACCAAAGGGGGTGTGGGGTCTTGGCTTTGCTTATTTCTCATGACATTGGGGGATGAAGTGATCTGAATGGTGATAATGTCAGCAAAGTCATATAAATTATGCTTATTGCTTCCTTGTTATCGGCACACCTCGTTTTAGCGACATGGCTATTAATTAAACCAATGTTTACATAAGCATAGGAGAGTGAAGTAAGAGCTTTGCTTACTTTTGCTGACAAGGGGGAGGGAGAGGCAAATAATCGGCATATCTCGCTTTATTGACATGGCTGCTAATTAAACAAATATTTACATAAGCATAGGAGAGGGAAGTAAGAGCTTTGCTTACTGTTGCTGACATAGGGGAGGGAGGGGTTAATAATTACTAAAATTCTGCTTATGTGATACTTGAATGGTCCCATAGCCTCAACCTCAGTTTTTAAAGAGATTTTACATTTAGAATCCTTGGTACAAGAAAACAATCTCGACATCCGTGCTAACTACTATCATCGAGTTTTGGCGGGAACGCAGAAAAGAGTCGTGTCGTCCCATTGTATTTTTTTCCAAAACTAGTGTTTTTTCGAGTGTTTATGCATAAAAATAGTGGGGTTTTTATTTATAAAGTGCCGAATTACAAGCGCGAGTGTGGGAGAATGATATAATGTGGTTAAACATGACTTTTCGTGTTGCTTCCAAAACTCCATCCAGAAGCTTATAGTAAAGTCGCCACTACTTTACTGAGGCATGACTTGATTTCACTACGAACTGGACTTGACCGAGACTGGACTTTGACTGTAACTATAGTAAGACAAAAATCACAAAAACGGAAGACAAATGAAGTGCTGTAATTCCAAATAACGACATGGTTCAAAGGCCTCCGTAGCCAGAACATAAACATTATAAAAATATCATCGCAACAGCTTCAGTAGCAAATAATAATGTGTCATGTGTTTTGTATGTAACTGTTAGTCCTTTGTTTGTTTGTTTGTTTTATGTTTATTTTTTGTGTTATGTACAAAATAAAATTATTTTCTTTCTTTCTTTCTTATTTAGTAATGCAAACATTGCTATTAGACAACACAGAATTTAATTTTAAGAGGTTATTAGTTATCTATGACCCTGTGAATCATACAACACATACAGTTTAATATTCCTCAGCCATAATTAGGACTAACAGCGCTGTCCATCCGGTGAACGGCCTGCAGCCGGATCCCTTACCATCTTCCCCGGAATACTGCTCCCAGAGGTATCCCGTGCGTTTGTATTCTTTTAATATATTACCTAAAAACAAACATAATAAATAAACATATTTTCCATTTTTTGTTGCCTGGAAGAGACCGCTCTTAGCGATAAGGCCGCCACTTGTGGCACTAGCTCATAAGATTATTTTATTTTCTAATTTTTGGTGTACACAATAAAGAATTTTCTATATACCTCCCAATGACAATGCCCTGGCTATTGTAGGTGTCTTTATGCGACGGTGACCACTTACCATCAGGTGGCTCACCGCTTGTTTGCCACTTTTTTTATCATTTATACAAAAACTATTTTTTTTATGTTTGACAAGCTAGGTGTTTGACCACAGTGTACCTGATGTTAAGTGACGGTGTGGTCGAAAATGGTAAGGCACACCTAACCTGGAATGGAACTGGCTCACAAGTGAGGCTACCGGAACACACCGTTAGATGCTTGGCGGCAGATTTTTAACTTGAGAGTGGTAGCTAGCCAGCCGAGTACTAGAAAGTACTCTACCACCACGCTATGGTTTCCTCACGATGTTTTCCTTCACCGGCAGCTCAAGCTCATTGTTGGGATTTGAACCCACGCCATTCGGCATGCGAATCGACCGCGCTAACCACTGAGCTATCATCGCTACAAAAAAATTCCTAACAGGCTGAAGTTTAAAAAAAATCTATAACCCGACTGTGAATAAAACATCTATAATTACAGGAAAAATCTTTGTAAACAAATGTATTATTCCTAATTCAATCTAAACATAATATAACTTATATATTTTTTTGTAATTCTTTTTTAATTGCCTTTATTTAGATACCCTACTTAATACGTTTGGTGTTTTTTTTTTTTTATTATTTTCTTATTTCTTTTTCTATTTCGCGCCAAAATTCCGCCATTTTTTCAAACACTTATATAAGAACACTTGGGTTATTGAGACGAAACTAACGATATTATAATTGTCGTAATCCATTCGGCCGTTTTAAAAAAATTAAGTAATATAGAAAATTACATACAAGATACAAATCAAACTTGAAAACATTAAAATAATTGACACTGGCAAAATGTACAAAGTGCCATACCAAAAACGAAGACAAAAAAAACACTTACCAACGACATTTTTTCTTAGTTTATCGTGCAGCTCTCTCGCTCTAGCAGCGTGGATTCCTTCGCTAGAGTAGTGTTTCAGTGCGGAGAGAGCGAGATAGTTGATATTAATCCAAACTTGGCCGCGCCAATACGGCGGGTCGTGTTCCGTGTTCCTTTTCATGTAAAGCGGCGCCGATTTTGATAGGGATCTATAAGGCAAATAGAAAAAAAAACTGTTTATACACTGTTTAAGCTTGAAGTATTTGTATATCGTCCACTTGCGTCGACAGTGTGACATCTCGTATTATACGATTCTTCGTTTTAATGATATTCTGAATCGCTATGTCGCGTTCTATTATCTCCGAAAACGAGATATTTTTTCTACAATAAACAACAAAAGAAAAGAGAGAAAAGACCAAATATCACCATTAACGCCGTCTCGTTTGGTGATCTAGTTGGCTTCGACACAGTGACAGTTCAGTTGTCAACTTTTTTTTTGTTCCTTCTTGGCATCGCACTCTGTGCATTCTGCCAGTTTCAATGTTTCTGAATTTTGTGTGCAGTTTTCAGCTTCTTTATCTTTATAGTCAAAGTCTAGTCCATGCCAGTCAAATCCAGTCATGCTTTAGTAAAGTATAAGTTCACTATAAGCGTCGATGGAGTTTTGGAAGCAACACGAAAAGTTATGTTTTACGACATTATATCACTTTTCCACACTCGCGTTTATAATTCGGCACTTAATGAATAAAACACTACTATATTTATACTCGAAAAAACATTAGTTTTGGAAAAGAAACACAATAAGACGACACGACACTCCTGTAGGCACATTGCAGCTTTGAAACGAATAATCTGTTTTTTTTTGGCACTTAGTCCTATTGTTGATGTCATGCCTCATTTGTTCAATATTTATTTTACCTACAAGGGCTAACCGGAAGCCCAGCGCTGGACATACCACTTAGTATGACCAACATTATGCTAAGGTGAGCCCCTATTTTGTAACTCTCTGTCTGTTTGTTTGTGTTCGGTTGTGTTACAAAATAAAATTATTTTGTTTTCTTTTCTATCTTGATAACAATTTAAGAGTTATGCTCATTTAAAAGAAGTTTTCTGTAAAAATATGATTTTTGAAATGTCACACTGTCGTTACAAGTGGACGATTAGTTATTTAAATAAAATTATGCCCTGCTTGTTGCTAATATATTACCTGAGTCCATATGGAGACCACAGTAGATTTGGTTTGTCCAAAGTGTCCAGTATCTTGCCCAGCTTCTCACTGTTGGGATTCAAAACCTTCAACAGCATCGGGAACAACGATATGTAACCTGAAATGTTAATTTTTTTTTTTGGTATTTATACTAAATATACATATATCCTTATAATATGTGTGTGTGTTTGTTATTTCTTCACGCTCAAACGGCTGGACCAAGTTTGATGAAATTTGGTATATAGGTAGCTGACACCCTGGATTGACACAAAAGTTACTTTTTATTCCGAAAAAATGTAGTGTTCACGCGGGAATAGTGGACAACACCGCGGCATGCAGCTAGTCATATTATACATGTGAAAGTTTGTGAGGATGGATGGATGGTTGTTTGTTACTCTTTAACGCAAAAACTACTAAACGGATTTGGATGAAATTTGGCACACATATAGTTTATTACCTGGATTAACATATAGGATACTTTTTATACTGAAAACTGAACAAACTTTTTGTCAAATTTCACGCGAAGTCCGGGTAAAAGATGTTTTTTTTTTTTTTCAAATAGGTTTGCGTTTGATTACGCCCTACCTGATGTTAAGCAAGATGTGGCCTAAGTTTTTTTTATGGTTGATAAGGACCACAACTCATCTGATGATAAACGGTGTGGTCGATGATGGTGGAACACACTTAACCTGGAATGGAACTGGCTCCCAAGTGAGGCTGCCAGAATACACCGTTAGTTGCTTGGCGGCGGATTTTCAACTAGGTAGCTAGCGAGAAATACTTAAAACTGGCTAAACTCACAAAGTGCATTGCCAAAAAAAAAACAATAAAAGAAAGCATTAATTTACCAAAAGCGGATGTGACGAGTTTAGGTTGCGGCGGCGCGCTAACAAGCCGGATAACTCGGGCCTCTTCCGGCGAGTGTTTTGGCCTCTGCTTCACCAACCGCACCGAGTCACTGTGCAGCCCTAGAAGAAATTAGAAATAAAAAAATATTTTTTAAAAAAAAGCTTTTAACTTGTACAATGAACAAAAAATTTTAAAATAAATTCTAAAAAGCATTTATCTTGTTTTTAGTATCTGTTGTTGTAGCGGCAACAGAATTCTTGAGTTTTGCGGTTCTTGAGATACAGCCTGGTGACAGACAGACGGACGGACAGACAGACAGCGAAGTCTTATTAATAGGGTCCCGTTTTTACCCTTTGGGTACGGAACCCTAAAAAATGGCTAACTATACAAGCATATTATGAGATAAACATTTTTTTTTAAATAAATAAATAATTTTCTACCTAACTATTATAATTATTATTATCCTTATTGGAACTTTATTATTAACCTGTAATTTACATAATTATTAATAAATAATGACTGTCTAAATTAAAAATTTAAAAAACCCCCTACGCATTTAACCAAACAGCAAGAACCACCGCATTGAAACTGGCTTTCAAATGCAAAAAAACCGCATCGAATTCGGTCCATCCGTTTGAGAGCTACGATGCCACAGTCAGACACACACCCAACAACAGACATCGACGTCAAACTTATAACACCCCTTCTTTTGCGTCGGGGGTTAAAACCGACGAACAAGTAACTTTGCTTTAATGTTCAAGGCTTTAGACTTTGCTTTTTTTTTTATTTATCGTTGACAGGTTAGGTGCTTGACCACAACTCACCTGATGTGAAGTGACGATGTGGTCGAAGATGGTAAAGCACACCTAGCCTGGAATGGAACTGGCTCTCAAGTGAGGCTGCCGGAACACATCGTTAGATGCTTGGCGGCAGATTTTCAACTTGAGGGTGGTAGCTAGCCAGCCGAGTAACTAGAAAGTACTCTACCACCACGCTACGGTTTCCTCACGATGTTTTTCCTTCACCGGCAGCTCGAGCTCATTGTTGGGGTTTGAACCCACGCCCTACTGCTGCTGAGGTAACTTACCATAATCAGCGTAGGTCTGGCTGTGAGGCGACCAGTGTAAAGAATTAAGTAATTCTTCATCAGATAACTGGAATCGAATTTCTTCATATCTGCCAATAGAAATGTATTTTTTATTTTTAGCCTAAAATCAAATCAAAAAGTAATTTATTCAGTTTAGGCCCTGGTAAGGCACTTATGAACGTTAAGTTACATGTTTGAATCTACCACCGGCTCGTAATTACACTTCAACTGAGAAGACTCCGGCGAGAAACTCAGCAAGGCATTTTTTTTTGTGGATCTTTCTTTTCATATTAGGTTACAATTTACAGTTATAAATATTAATACATACATTATGCTTACTACAATTGTCACTTAGCCAGGGGGATGCAAGTGCAGAGAGAAGCTACTACAACCATATATTCCTGTCTTCCACGTAATGAGTCACCTTATAGTAGGCTTTGTCACTTAACTTCTGCTTTATAAAATCTTTGAATTTATTATAGGACATTTTAGTTACCTCAAGTGGGATTTTATTATAGAATCTAACGCAATTCCCGAGAAAAGACTTATTATGTATATATATAATCTGAATCTCAGAAACGGCTCCAACGATTTTCATGAAATTTAGTATGCAGGGGGTTTCGGGGGCGATAAATCGTTCTAGCTAGGTTTCATTTTAAGAAAACGTCGTTTTATCCGTGTTTTCAGGCAATGAGAAACTGCTACAATATCATTAGAATACAAAGGTAAATTTCGCCACCTCCTACAAGGTTATAATAGCTCAGGCGGGAAATCGGCCGGTCCCGAATCCAGATGGTTAGCATTTTGCTTTATTTTTTTAAGTTCATTAAAAAAACTCATCCAGGTACTATAATTAATTATATATATACAACTAACTTTTACCCGGACTTCGTCCGCGTGGAATTCAACAAAAAGTTTGTTCAGTTTGCTGTATAAAAAGCATCCTACATGTTAATCCAGACCATAAACTATATGTGTGCCAAATTTCATCCAAATCCGTTCAGTAGTTTTTGCATGAAAGATTAACAAACAACCATTCATCCTCACAAACTTTCAAATTTATAATATAACTAGGTGCATTTCGCGGTGTTATCCGCTGTGCCCACGTGAACACTAAATTTTTTCGGAATAATTACGGCTACCTACATACCAAATTTCATCAAAATTGGTCCAGCCGTTTGAGCGCGAAGAAGTAACAAACATACTCTATATTATTATAATCTAGCAGGTAACACCGCGAAGCTAGTTTGAATTTCAACTTACTTGCTAGAATCGAGTTGGAGAATATTGGCAATTTTAGCCATAGCATCGGCAGCAGCGAACATCCAACAACGGAGGTCCAAGTGCCGCTCGATATCAGACGGGTGTGACGCTCTACAAAACAATTATCGATCTGACACACAATTTTCTTAACGGTCCCCTTAGGAGTTACAATCGCTGTATCTGATATTCTACGACCAAGCTGTTTTCTGATTTGAAGGGCAATGCAGCGACATTATAGAACTATCAAGACATCGCAAAGTAATGAGCGCCAAAGCAGCGATGCCCTGAACTAAGCGCGTAGTGATGATAGCTCAGTGGTTAGCGCGGTAGGTTCGCATGCCGAAGTGAGTGGGTTCAAGCCCCAACAATGAGCTTGAGCTGCCGGTGAACGAAAACATCGTGAGGAAACCATAGCGTGGTGGCTAGCTACCACCCTCAAATTACTCAAAGTTCTGTGTATCGCTGCAATGGTCATGGACAGGCGTTATCTTTTACCATCTGGAGAGGGTTTCGTTCGTCTCATTAGGTACTTTTATATTAAAATTTATAGTATAATCTCTAGTTCAAGTAAAAACACTTTAAACCGATTGGACTCGCTCTGTTGCTGGGTTTGTTGGAACTTACTCTGGATCGACAGAAAACACTCCAGATATACGAAAGTACTTTGAATCGATTGGAATCTCAGAAAGTTATTGGAAACCATTCTGGCTTGTTTTTAATTGATAACACCAGGTCATTTTAGCATTTAATATATTTTTATTCAATTTAATAATATAATTTTTCATATTTCATAAATTTAAAATTTAAAAACCCCCTACGCAATCCAATCATAGCTAAGAACCAAGGAAACTGGCTTTCAAATAAAAAAAACCGCATCGAAATCGGTCCATCCGTTTGAGAGATACGATGCCACAGACAGACAGACAGACATACATCGAAGTCAAACTTATAACACCCCTCTTTTTGCTTCAGGGGTTAAAAATAACATTAGAAATATCAAAATCATGACATATCAATTATAAAATATGTCAATATGATTAAATGTCAATAAAAATAATTATAATTACTTACTAGTAATTCAATAATCTCTTATTTTTAAACAATCGTCAAAGTTATAAAACAAGGTCTCTTGAAGCCAAGATCTTAGCTTGCTTCTGAAGCACGCGATGGAAGATGCATCTAATATAACATGTCAAATATAAAATATATCAATATGATTAAATGTCAATAAAAATAATTATAATTACTTTAAGTAATAATTAATAAATAATTAATAAATTACCCCAATGATGGACACTTTAAGAAGAAAATTTTGGTATTTCAGAAAATTCACTTATACTCGTGAAAGTTTTAACACAAAACGTAGTGAAAATTGGAAGTCCTATATTTATTCTATATTTCTGCTTTATTTAATGTAGGGCACTTTAATTGCTTTTAATGTTATTAACAAATAAAAACTTAGATTTTTTAACTAGTTATGGGCAACAAAAATCTAGTTATGGACACCCAGTAACAAACAAGAACCTAATATGGACAGCCAGTAATAAACAAAAACCACATACGGACACCTGGTAATGAACATGAATCATGAGAAGCCTATGTTAAATTAACTGTGGAATATTACATTTGGAATATAAAATGATGCGCACTTTTATTTTGATCAGCTTTAATGTAACTGCAGTCGTAACAACATTCACTTAAAACTCTCGAAAATGGACAATGAGATCAGCATTAAAGTACTTAAACATTATTGTTATTCCCTACAAGTACCATGCAATGGTGTTTATATAGGGCAAACTGGACGTAACTTTGAGACACGCTATAAAGAGCACTTGTCCGCGTACCGAAATAATCATCCAGAAAAATCGCATTTCGGCAAAACATCTATTAGACACTGAGCATACTCTTCGGAACAGTAATACGTTTGAAATCCTACATGTGTGTGAAAAAGGATTCCGTATGAGTGTACTTGAACAATTAGAAATTTGAAAACATGGCAACACAGAGAATTCATTGTTGAATGAACAAACATGCGTCACTTCGCCATTACTGCGCTGCTTCAGTGTGCAGGCGCGGGCGGCAGCGGCAAGTATTATATAAAGCGCCGCTGTCAGGGAGGATTACTCTACCCTTGATAATCGACTCTCGTTCTCGAAACACATCCAGTTAGTCCGCAACCGAGCGGCCTTCTTCTTAGGCCGTCTCTCCCCGTTACTCAACAAGCGCAGTAAAATGTCCCTTAGCAATAAGGTGACAATTTACAAAACTTGTATCCGCCCCGTCATGACATACGCCTCAGTCGTATTTGCCCAAGCATCCAACCTGGATCTGGAGAAACTTCAAGTTCTCCAGAACCGTTTCGTACGCAGTGCTACCGGCGCTAGCTGGTTCATGCGAAACGCCGACTTGCACTGTGACCTCGAGCTCCCCTCCATTCGTCAGTACTTGAAGCATACCTCCCGTCGCTATTTCGAAGCGACGCTCCACCACCCGAACCCCCTCATAGTCCAAGCCTCGAATTACACGACAGACACTACAGACCCTCCCCCGCTCAGACGACGTCCTAAACACGTTCTGAAAGACCCGGACGACCCCATCGCCACCGTCACGTCGGCGGCGCTGGGGTCAGCCGACCCGACCACTCCTAGCAACAGGAAGTATTCCGTTTTTGGTATAGGCGCCGGTTACCAGAGGCACACCACTACACTACGTCGGCCTCGCCGGCGAGGTCGCGGCCCTCCCAGATCCAGATCCGTCTAAGATCGGTTAGATTAGTCTAGTTTAGATTCATCACACACACTCTCAGTACAACCTAGTCTAGGGCCCAAGGGCACACCCCTTCCGGGTGGCCAGGGCAACTGTTAGATCCCCCCTGCTCCGGCGACTGCCCAAGCCGAGGTCCGTACCACTCAGAGGTGCCCTTGTGCCAGTCGTCCTTAACCTTTAGGCTCAGCGCACTCTGCGCTCACCACAGTCCGGTGACGCTGTAGAGGCCAACTGGCCAACAGCAAGAGTAAAAAAAAAAAAAAAAAAAAAAGGAGCATTACTCACTTCGCTCGCTCGCTCCGTGATGAACGGACGTGTCTCGACGACGCTCACCGCTCGGCGCACCCCGCGGACGCCTCCGCTGCAACCGCTCTCCTGACATCTTAAACAAGCCTTGTACCGTTCGCTCAACCGCTTGTTGAGTGCAACGCGAGTGCAAGGCTTGCGCCGCCCTCCCGCAAGCGCTCCGGCGCTCTGCGACTTCAAGCAAGAAGACAAGATACCAAGTCCTGCACCCGTCTCTCGACACACCGTCGAGTTACTGTGTGTGCGGGACTTGCTCCGGTCGTCTGGCAGCCAGGCCGATCGTAGGCCGGCTGCCTCTCCGTCGGGCGCACCCGCGCCGCCACCGCCGCAGCCGTCGCGCCGAGTTCGAGTCCTCGCACCCGTTCCTCGGTTACGTTGGAGTCTTCGCTAATTTATTAGCGTTAGGCACTAGCGAGCCGAGTGTTTCGTGAGTGCAGGGCTCGCGCCGTCTCTCAGCCGGGCCCGGAGGCCGGCTGCCTCCCTTACACATAAAGCGCTCTTTTCAGAGCGACTACTAGTGTTTTCCTAAATCCACGAGTGTGGTCGATCGGCAGATACTAACTGTGCCAACCAAACCGATCGGGCGTTGCCCTGGAGCGCCTGTTTTTCCCCCTTCAGGGGAACAACAGAATCCGGCTGGGTCTGGTGTCGGCGAGTGGTTATAAACAAGTTTGGTCATTTGTCCATTATTGCAACTGTTCAACTTCAGTGCACCAGTAATAGACATTGACAAAATAACGTGAAACATGACCTCTCAAGAGTAAAAGCACAGTACGTCTTTATCTTGATTTCATAGTCAATCCAACCAACAAAATAAATTTTGTTTGAAATAAAGCAATAATAAATTAATAAGTAAATTTTCTACTCATCTCACTAACCATTTCCTTAACAAAAGCCACTAATTTAAATTTCCAATAACACGAGCACCAATTTACCTCACGCCATTTTGTGTTATAAAACGGAAGTGAATGAAACGTCAAAATTTGGTAGCGCGACGACTTTTGTCTATGGTAAAGTGTTGCCAGTATAATAAAATTAATTTCGACCTTATTCTAGCAGATTATTTTTTTGTCCATTATTGGTTTCTTGTCCATCACCGGTGCGTTTATCTAGTAATATCAATAATCTCTTATTGTTAAACAATCGTCAAAGTCATAAAACAAGGTCTCTTAAAGCCAAGATCTTAACTTGCTTATGAAGCACGCGATGGAAGGTGCGTCCAAAATGGATTTGTAGACCGCGGGTCCCAGAATGTATACCGACCTCTCCGATTTGACGAGCTGGTGCGACGGCGTTACTAGTTGGTCTTTCTTTTTATTGCTGTGAAGATCTAACGTGCTGTGGACGCCCCGGTGTTGAAACTTACCTGTTTGTTTGGTACAATCTTACCTGGGATAGTCATCTAATCCAGAACTGAGGCTCTTTGGGTTCAGTTCGTTGCTATCTTCAGAGCGGCCGCGCCATCTATACGAAGTTGGTTCCGGACCTTTCTGTGTCGTTTGGAACCAATTGAACCAAGCCTGGTGACAAAACATTGCCAAAATATATCGTAGGACATCACACACAGCGCCATCTGACCCCAAACTAAGCAAAGCCTGTACAATGATACTCAATAATAATACGCTCTTATTTATTAATCATTGACAAAGCCTACTATAAGGTGGCTCATTACGTGGAAGACAGGAATATATGGTTGTAGTAGCTTCTCTCTGCACTTGCATCCTCCTGGCTAAGTGACAATTGTAGTAAGCATAATGTATGTATTAATATTTATAACTGTAAACTGTAACCTAATATGAAAAGAAAGATCCACAAAAAAATGCCTTGCTGAGTTTCTTGGCGGAGTCTTCTCAGTTGAAGTGTAATTCCGAGCCGGTGGTAGATTCAAACATGTAACTTAACGTTCATAAGCGCCTTACCAGGGCCTAAACTGTATAAATGACTTTTTGATTGTATGATTTTGATCTTACATATTTTTCAGTTTTTTCTGTCTTTCTTTTTTCCTTTTGTATTGTCCCGGGCACCACTCTGTTAAATCTTTAGACCATTTGTCTTTTTTACCCCTAGCAATATGACCTGCCCACCTCCATTTTAGTTTTTTAATACAGCAAGTAACATCCATCCATCAAGAAAGTCAGTTATCTGATACTTAAATACTTTTTTTGTTGTATTTACACACAGAACAGTGTTCTGTTTGTTCTGTGTCTGGGTGTTCTTGGAACACCCAGACACAGAACGAACATCTGAAGCTTCAGAGCCTTGCACACCGGCTTGAAGTATAAGTGTGTCCAAGAACATCAACACCAACAGACGCTCGACCAAAAGACACCCCCTTAAAAACCACGACTGCTCAAAAAGATTTTTTTACAACGGACTAACCATGCCACGATCTCACCTGATGGAAAGCGAAGATGTGGCCGAAGATGGAGCACGCTTGCCTAGGAAATACATATTCACGTTTCTCTTGAACAACTCCAGATTGTAATCAGTTGGAAACACAGACTTTGGCAATGACTTCATATCAGTTCTTCAAGGAACGAAAGAAACATTTTGTATGTTTAAAGGTAATTTTCACTATAAGATGGTGTCTTTTGGTGTAATTTTTTTAGTGTTCTTAACATGGATGTCTTCAAAACAAGAATAAACAGGTTCGTTCTAAGCGTATTCCAACTTAAACCACATCGTTGCTTAACATCAGGTAAGATGTGGTCAAAAGTTAATGTATTACGTACTTTATTCAATCATAACTTTTTAATGCCTGAACTGATTTGGATGTATGGGGTTTCGTTACAATTCTTACATCATCACAAAAAAAGTTAGTCATTCGTGTTTTTTTTAAATTTTCATAATTAAGCTTGTTGTCAGTTTTCTTACCTGTAACCTAGTGTACATGCGAGCGAGAATGGCCCGATGTGGTGCGTCGGTGAAAAAATCTGGATAAAGTACTACCATCCTCCCCAGAGTAACTAGCAACATTGGCGGGTTGGCGTGTGCGTTGCTTTGCACTACGAACTCCTTAGGAACTCGTGCTAGGGCCTCGGGGCCTGGGGGAAAGAAGAATTTATTTTTTTAATTTTCGGCAGTATGGTTTGTGCATTCTGCCAGCATCAAGTATTTCAAGATTGAAATTGAGCTGAATTAGTATTAGTCGCAGTCAAAGTCACAATCAAGTCTATGCCAGTCTGTCTGTGATTTATGTAGTCTGTTGGTTGTCTAGGTCAAAAGTGACTTGTTGCTATCAAAATCGCTAACGAAACGTCGTGTCGATGGTAGCGGGGCAGCGGTCGTAAAGGCGAGTGGTCGAAGATAGTAAACACAGTCATGTAGCCTGGAATGGAACTGGTACTCAAGTGAGGCTATTGAAACACTTTATTTGGTGGCAGATTTCCTTTATCTAGGTAGATACCACCGCAGTACCAGATATTCTACGAACAAGCGGTAGTGTGTAAACATTACTGTGTTCCGATTTGAAGGGTACTGCAGCTAGCGAAATTATTGAGCTATTGAGACTAACCATCGAATGTCTCAAAGTAATGAGCGCCTAAGCAGCGATGCCCTGGACATTGTTTTGTTACTCAAAGTTCTATGTATCGCTGTAATGGTCATGGACAGGCATTATCTCTTGACATCAGGTGACCGTCTCTTTCGTCTCTTTGACGACAGATTTTCAATTAGTCGTTAGTCGAGTACTAGAGAGTACCCACCTACCACCATACTATGGTTTCCTCACGATGTTTTTTTTTCAGGTTTGACAAGCTGGTGTTTGAACACATCTCACCTAATGTTAAGTGACGTTATGCTCGAAGATGGTAAAGCACACCTAGCCTAAAATAGAACTGGCTCTCAAGTGAGGATACCGGAACAAACCGTTAGGTGCTTGGCGGCAGATTTTCAACTTGAGGCTGGTACTAGAAAATACGCTACCACCATGCTATGGTTTCCTCACGATATTTTCCTTCACCGGCAGTTCAAGCTTATTGTTGGGGTTTGGTTTCCTTCAGCGTATGAACCGACCGCTGAAACCACTGAGCTAGCATGGCTACAAAGTATATCATAAGATGAACTTCCGCAAAGTAACGCCTAAATCAGTTAAATGTGAATGTTCTAGACTAACCGAGAATTTGTTCCCTAGGGATCCATCCTTCGACATTGATGAGGTCAAGCCAATGACTTATTATATCAACGGCGATAACGGGATTCCAGCGAGAGATCAGCTGCAAGTGGAACCCTTCGTCCCAGAGGAAACCCCGGGGAAAGAACGATCTGGAATCAATGTTTTACAAGTAAAATTCTTGAGCGTCAAACCAACAATTTGTTTTGCTACTCAAAGTTCTGTGTATTGCTACAATGGCCATGGACAGGCGTTACCTCTTACAATCAGAAAAGCAGTAGTATCATTAGTTTTTCATCAAAACACATAAATGCTTTGAACAGGAACAGAACAGAGTATGTGCAGAACAGAACAGGAATATAAGTAAAACAAAAATGTGTCAAAACTATGTCAGTTTCTAAAGTAGAACAAAACAGGAACAGAACAGGAATAGAACTAAACAGGACAAGACAGGAACAGAACATTAAAGTGACAGGACATGAACAAAACAGGAATAAAACTAAACAGAACAGGAATATAACTAAACAGAACAAGACAGGAACTGAACATTAAAGTAACAGGACAGGACATGAACAAAACAGGAATAAAACCAAACAGAACAGGAATATAACTAAACAGAACAAGACAGGAACAGAACATTACAGGAACAGGAACAGAACAGTACAGGAACAAAACAGAACAGAACAGGATATATATAGAACAGGGCAGGAACAGAACAGAGCAAGAGCAGCACATAACAAGAACAGAACAGAAACAGAATAGAATAGACCTTTACTATACACCGTAACAAACATATCTTTAAAAAAATATTAGTTAATAAACTCTTACACACATACACACGAAAAATTAAATAAAGAGTAAAAAAGCTCGCTAAATGCGATAAAAAATGTGTATGGTTAATAAGTTTCATCATCATCATCAGCCTTTTGTAGTCCTCTGCTGGACATAGGCCTCTCCCAAGACACGCCACACAGTTCAATCATCGGCTTTTCGCTTCTAACCACCGCCAGCTATCCTAAGTATATCGTCACTCCATCGAGTCACAGGGCGTCCTACTAATAATAAAATAAAGTATGATTAATAGGTTTTGAGAAATACATGTGTTATGAGATTTACTGTGTTATTTTTTTTTCTTTTTGGATTATTTCCGATAGCAATATTTCAGTTCATTGCTTCACTCACCTGCTAGGCACGGCTGTATAAAGCGCGGCCCGCCAGTAAGGCACGGGTTCCTTTGTGTACTGCGAGCGCACGCGGCCCGCACCGTAGAAATATCCGATGCCGCCCACCATGTTGGACAGCGCTGATTTAGCTATACCGACGTCCTCAGGTGAGTAACTGAAAATATATAAGATAAAAAAGTCAGTCACAGGACGTCCACTGCTGGACATAGGCCTCCTCCTGGGGGGGTTTTGCCAATACTCGCCACGCTTGGCAGGCGGGTTGGCGAGCGCAGTTAGGTGTGATTGTTCAAGGAAGACGCTGCTGCCCATCTTCCGGATTACATCCCTTAGCCGACTCTTACGGCAACCACGGGTAGAGAGGGTGGAGTACTATTCTTATGCCGACACCACCACGGAAATATGTAAAGCACGGTATATATGTAAAGATATAAATATATCATAGGTCACATTACAGACGGTGTCATCTGATCCCAAACTAAGCACAGCTTGTGTGATGGAATACATAAATACTTTATTTTTTGTTGTAAATACATACAGAACACCCGGACACACAACAAACATATGTTTATACCATATTTTTTTTGTCCTTGACGGGAATCGAACCCACGCCCTACAGCTCAGGCAGACATACTACCAATGAGCCAACAGGACTGTCAAATATAATACTTTGTAAAGTAAGTTTAATTTTCACTTTTTAGTGCTGATGCTTTTTTCTTAACGTCGGTTTTAATTATTTTTTTAAGTTTTATAATAACGATAGATTTAACACGAGAACGATTTTCGTAGCGATGATGGCTCAGTGGTTAGCGCGGTAGGGCGTGTGTTCAAACCCCAACAATGAGCTTGAGCTGCCAGTGAAGGAAAACATCGTGAGGAAACCATAATGTGGTGGTAGAGTACTCTCTAGTACTCGACTGGCTAGCTACCACCCTCAAGTTGAAAATCTGCCGCCAAGCATCTAACGGTGTGTTCTGGCAGCCTCACTTGAGAGCCAGTTCCATTCCAGGCTAGATGTGCTTTACTATCTTCGACCACACCGTCACTTAACATTAGGTGAGCTGAGGTCAAACACATAGCCTATCCCACGAATCTATATACAGTTAACTGTTTTTTTTTTCAGGATTTCAGTTGTGCCTTATAACTTTCGAATGAATACACCCTAAGTTTATAACCTTATATATCCTTACATAAAATAACTCACCCTTTTCCTGTAAGGTTGAATTTAGCTTCGAATTCATCGTCGAAAGCAGTCACCCTTGTCAGTAAAGTTTTTGTATAATCGCTCTTCATTAGTGGATATGTAGGCACTGATTCTGTCGAATATATTATATCCACAGCAAAAGGAGGTTCCACCACTAACTGTATGGGGATGAAGTTCACTTCTCTCTCCTGTGGGGATAAATAAAATAATTACAAAATTGTGTGAACCAATTCAATTCAATTTCAACCAACTTAATTGTGAACCAATTAAGACACTATAGATAGCCGAATTATATAAAATTGTGTAAAAAAATTAAAACACTATAGATCAAGGCGAATTATATAAAATTGTGTGGATAAATTAGGATGCTATAGATAGTGGAATTATGTAAACTTGTGTGGACAAATTAGGACGCTATAGATAGTCAAATTATATAAATTGTGTGGATAAATTAGGATGCTATAGATAGTGGAATTATGTAAACTTGTGTGGACAAATTAGGACGCTATAGATAGTCAAATTATATAAAATTGTGTGGATAAATTAGGATGCTATAGATAGTGGAATTATGTAAACTTGTGTGGACAAATTAGGACGCTATAGATAGTCAAATTATATAAATTGTGTGGATAAATTAGGATGCTATAGATAGTGGAATTATGTAAACTTGTGTGGACAAATTAGGACGCTATAGATAGTCAAATTATATAAAATTGTGTGGATAAATTAGGATGCTATAGATAGTGGAATTATGTAAACTTGTGTGGACAAATTAGGACGCTATAGATAGTCAAATTATATAAATTGTGTGGATAAATTAGGATGCTATAGATAGTGGAATTATGTAAACTTGTGTGGACAAATTAGGACGCTATAGATAGTCAAATTATATAAAATTGTGTGGATAAATTAGGATGCTATAGATAGTGGAATTATGTAAACTTGTGTGGACAAATTAGGACGCTATAGATAGTCAAATTATATAAACTGTGTGGATAAATTAGGATGCTATAGATAGTGGAATTATGTAAACTTGTGTGGACAAATTAGGACGCTATAGATAGTCAAATTATATAAAATTGTGTGGATAAATTAGGATGCTATAGATAGTGGAATTATGTAAACTTGTGTGGACAAATTAGGACGCTATAGATAGTCAAATTATATAAAATTGTGTGGATAAATTAGGATGCTATAGATAGTCAAATTATATAAAATTGTGTGGATAAATTAGGATGCTATAGATAGTGGAATTATGTAAACTTGTGTGGACAAATTAGGACGCTATAGATAGTCAAATTATATAAAATTGTGTGGATAAATTAGGATGCTATAGATAGTGGAATTATGTAAACTTGTGTGGACAAATTAGGACGCTATAGATAGTCAAATTATATAAAATTGTGTGGATAAATTAGGATGCTATAGATAGTGGAATTATGTAAACTTGTGTGGACAAATTAGGACGCTATAGATAGTCAAATTATATAAAATTGTGTGGATAAATTAGGATGCTATAGATAGTGGAATTATGTAAACTTGTGTGGACAAATTAGGACGCTATAGATAGTCAAATTATATAAAATTGTGTGGATAAATTAGGATGCTATAGATAGTGGAATTATGTAAACTTGTGTGGACAAATTAGGACGCTATAGATAGTCAAATTATATAAAATTGTTTGGACAAATTAAGACACTATAGATAGTCGAATTATATAAAATCGTGTGGACAAATTAAGACACTATAGTAAATAGTGGAATTATATAAAATCGTGTGGACAAATTAGGACGCAATAGATAGTCGAATTATATAAAATTGGGTGAACAAATTAAAACACTATAGATAGGCGAATTATATAAAATTGTGTGAACAAATTAAAACACTATAGATAGGCGAATTATATAAAATTGTGTGAACAAATTAAAACACTATAGATAGGCGAATTATATAAAATTGCGTGAACAAATTAAAACACTATAGATAGGCGAATTATATAAAATTGTGTGAACAAATTAAAACACTATAGATAGGCGAATTATATAAAATTGTGTGGACAGATTAAGACACTATAGATACTTAGTCGAATTATATATTATAAAATTGTGGACGCTATAGATAGTCAAATTACATAAAATTGTGTAAACAAATTAAGACTATAGATAGTGGAATTATATAAAATCGTGCGGACAAATTAAGATGCTGTAGAATGTAGATAGTCGAATTATATAAAATTAATTTTTTGTATCGCGGGAAAACAGCATGTCTAAACTAGGATATTTTAAGAGACATGCCAGGCGTCTCCCACACCTGATGTTAATTGACGGTGCAGTCGAAAATGGTAAGCACCTGGAATGTAACTGGCTTTCAAGTGAAGCTGCTGGACACTGAAAGTCCAAGGCATCGCTGTTTGAGTTACCTCGCTTAGCATATCATCCGGCCCTAGCACGGCGAGGCGGCCGAATGTCGAATGTTTCTCAAGTTTCAGCAAAGATATAAATTTTTCTTTGAGCTGATGCAAGCCAGGGGCGTGCGCTTCCGTCATCGATCTATGGTACACCGTGCCTAGAAGGGAAATATAATTGTATCAATAAGAAAGAAGAAACTTCTTAGCATTGTATGGTATCGGCGTATGGGTGTTGAGTTTATCACTCTTGCGGACTTGCAAGAGGGACCACTTTACATAAATATATATATATAAATAAAAAGTAATATTGACAAAGCCTACTATAAGGTGGCTCATTACGTGGAAGACAGGAATATGTGGTTGTAGTAGCTTCTCTCTGCACTTGCATCCCCCTGGCTAAGTGACAATTGTAGTAAGCATAATGTATTAATATTTATAACTGTAAACTGTAACCTAATATGAAAAGAAAGATCCACAAAAAAATGCCTTGCTGAGTTTCTTGGCGGAGTCTTCTCAGTTGAAGTGTAATTACGAGCCGGTGGTAGATTCAAACATGTAACTTAACGTTCATAAGTGCCTTACCAGAGCCTAAACTCAGTAAATGACTTTTTGATTGACAACCCTGTTGGCTCATTGGTATTGGTTCCATTCCTGTCTTCCACGTAATGAGCCACCTTATAGTAGGCTTTATCAATTATAGCTAACTCACCATGTAGCACCTCCAGCTGTAGTTTAAAGTTGTGATGTGTGGGAGTGTACCCGAGCACAGCGCCGCGCTCCGCCCACAGCCGCGTGTGCGCCCCCACCGACGCCCCCGCCCCCAGCGTCTCATCTAACGCCGCGTACCATATCAGTGTGAACGGAGCTTTAGATTTACTCTGAAACAAATTAAGACTCACTTAAGTAGAACATGTTCGTGATATAGGCGACACAAGTGGGAAGAGGCGGCGCGGCGGGGGCGGGGGACGCTTGCCGGCGATCACTACGCGAGTGCCGGCCGAGCGGGCGGGGCTAGCACGTCAATGGCATTGTTTTCTGTTGTGTTGGTAGGTGTTCATGTTCAAATTTAATAGGTTAGTGACTTTTTAATAAAAAGGTTTCAAGAAGTTTACGTGTGTCTTATAGATTTGATGTTAGCGAAGCTACGAACAAAAAAGATTGATGGAAGATTTGTTAGTAGATGCGATGTCGACATCCCTGCACGCGCCGCGCGCTAAACCTGCGTGAAGCAACGCTAGCAGGGAAGATGTTCTACTTACTCGGGGCCGCGAGCCCCAAGTACTTTGCTTATATTATATAAAACAGTACCTGGCTGACCGAGCATTGCTCGGCTGAAAACACGGATAAAACGACATTTACTAAAAGTGAAACCTAGCTAGATCGATTTATCTCCCTCGAAACCCCCAGCATACTAAATTTCATGAAAATCGTTGGAGCCGTTTCCAAGATTCAGAAAAAAAATATATATACAAGAATTGCTCGTTGAAAAGTATTAGATTAGATATTAGATAGATGACTGTGAGTTTTACATTTTAAGATAACAGTTAATAGAATTTATTGTCATCGTAATATAAAGATACGAGTATTTTTTTATGTATTTAACAAGCTAGATGTTTGACCACAGCCAACCTTATATGAACGTGAGCACTTAACTTGGAATGAGTGCTGACTCTCAAGTGAGATAGCCAGAACACACAGTTAGACACTATCACACAAAATAAACACAAATTCTAGAAAAGCACTGGGCTATCATCGCTTTTAAAGTTACATACTGTTGTTACTGAGAACAGTAGTTCACCTTAGGCCGGTCGGCGACTTAATAGTCTACTCTTGCGTTGACGCTTAGGGTTGTCACTTTTATTTTTAGTTAAATATTATTTGTGTATTATGAGCGGCACTATAAAACTGCGCTAAATAAAATGGCCGGTAAAGTGTAAATAATAAAGTGTCCGGTGAGAGCAGGCGAGTGCGAGCGGGCGTGCAGCGTACTGGAACGCGCGCGACCAAACTCACGGCAAGGCCCTGACTGACGGCACCCGAGTCTCCCCGAGATTATGCTAATGTGTGCGCGGCAGCGTGTACGTATACGGCGCCCGGTACGCACGCACACATTCAAACCGGCAGCGGCCAATTTCTATGAAGGTGACCTACTGTTCTTAGTGTACTGTGTACATAATTATACTCACCATACTTGTACTCGTGACATTGACTCTAACAGTCCAGTGTGAGCCGGTAGTAGTGGGTTCAGTCTTCACAAAACTAGTTGCTATCCTGTGCGGCGGGTCTAATATAACTTGCTCTCCGAAGGTGATCCCATCGTGGCGGGTCCAGCCGTATTGAGGCAGGTTATCGCCCTGCTCGCACCAGTGTCTGTGGAAAGGTATGCTGTGGTTTAAAATCGTTAAGTGAGTGTCCATCACGAGTTGAAAGACCATGTGGTTAACACATGGTAAATTGTGGCATCATTTCCTTGGAAGCAATGATACTATAGAAGTGACAAAAGTTTGTGCATATTACATACACATTATAATAATAATTTGTATTTGCACAATAAAAGTGAAGCAGTAGTAAATAAAAACACACCCACACACACACACACTGCTAATCATGAAATAAAACACTTCTATACACTACAGTTCAGCCCTCAGAAGTGAAGCAACAGGAAATAAACACAGACACACACACAAAAGAACACATACGCACACGGTCATACAAAAACGCACACAGTCACACACACAAACCCGCTCGCAAAAACACACAAACACTGCTAGTCATGAAATAAAACAATTCTATACAATGCAGTTTGGTCCTCAGAAGTGAAGCAGTTGCATATAAACACATACACATACGCACACGCATACACACTAACACACACACACACACACACACACACACACACAAGCTGAAGAGTTTAAAAAATCTATAACCCGACTGCAATTAAAATAGCTATAATTAAAGGAAAAACACTTTTTAAACAAATTTATTATTCCGAATTCAATTTAAACATACTTATATTTTTGTTATCCTCTTTTAATTGCCTTTATTTAGATACCCTACTTGTTATGTTTGGTTTATTTTTTAATTAATGTATTACTATTTCACCCAAAAAATCCACCATAATGTTTTTTTTTTAAAGCACCTTCTAAGGACACTTGAGTTATTATGATGAATCTAACAATACCTTAATTGTCGTAATCCATTCGGTTGTTTGGAAGATATGAGGTTATAAAGAAATTTATATACATACAAGATATGTGTGAAAAACATTTCCCTTCCTTGGCAGTCGGGTAAAAACACAACACAAACACTGCTAGTCAAGAAATGAAACAATTCCATACTATGCAATTTAGTCCTCACCTGATGCCTTTCTGTGCTTGTGGGGCAACTTCATACCACATCATGCCGTAGACCGGTGAGCGAGGTTCTCTACTCTTCATCCCCATATATACCCCAGAACGGTACGAGCCCCAGAAACGGTCTGAAGGTGCACCGGACTCTCGGACTATCTGAAATTATATTTTCGAGTTTGTGAGTTTCCTTGTACTATTTATTTAAAAAGGTTTGAAGTGATAATAGCTTAGTAGTTAGCGCGGCAGGTTCGCACGCCGAATGGCGTGGGTTCAAACTCCAACAATGAGCTTGAGCTGCCGGTGAAGGAAAACATTGTTAGGAAACCATAGCATGGTGGTAAAGTACTTTCTAGTACTCGGTTGGCTAGCTACCACCCTCAAGTTGTTAACAAAATCTACTGCTAAGCATCTAACAGCGTGTTTTGGCAGCCTCACTTGAGAGCCTGTTCCATTCCAGGCTAGGTGTGTTTACCATCATCAACCATACCGTTACTTAATATTAGGTAAAAAGATCTCATTTCTTTTACAATTGCATTACAATACAATTTGTTTCTATTCGACCATAAGAAACTTCAATTTTAATTATTTTTTTTTAAATTCAAAATATGTTTGCTTTTGGCCACACCCTGTCTGATGTTAAACAGGATGTAGTCATAGATGAAGCACGCTTACCTAGAAAAAAAACTTTACTCTGGATTTGAAGACACCCAAGTTGTACTTCACGGGAAAAACAGATGCCTGCAGAATTCCACATCCTCGCTATACATATTAAGAATGTTGAATCGAAGCTTTTAGTCTGTATGTGGGGAATATCCACCATGTATAGATGGTGCTTTGGCCGTGTCTGCCTAGCCAGACAGACAGTGTTGCAAACGTAAACATACAAATAAGTATCCTAGGATTATTCTTATTCTTATTCAAAGTGGGGGCGATAGATCCTGCACTGACGTCCCGCTTGGGGTATTTTGTGCATTTCCCCCTACCAAGTATCCTAGGATATTTAAAGAAAGAAAGAAAGAAAGAAAATAATTTTATTTTGTACATAACACCGAAAAACATAAAACAAACAAACAAACAAAACACAACTCTATCTAGCCCTAAGCTAAGCAAAGTTGTACTATGGGAACCAGATAACTAATATGATGATAGGGGGTTTCAAAACTTACTTTTTCATCGTCAAATGGGGTATTGACTCTGGTTTCCAGGTATCCTAGGACGCTCACGTACACAGCTATCACTAAACACAAAATACCGACACCAGTTTTCCATTGCGAGAGCAAATAAAACGTTTTACTAGCCACTGCTGACACTTCACTACCTCCAGAACTACTGCTCGTCTCATTCTGAGTATTTTTTAGTATTTTTCTATGTCGCACCATAATAAAAAGAAAATATTGTTAATAATCTAGTTGTAATTGTGTATAATTGACACGTTTCTTTTATTTTTTGATAAAATATTAGTTTATTCGATAGCGGCTTTTCCCCGCAGTGTACATTGCAAAAACAAAGTAGTAAAAAAATTAAAACGTCAATATCGTATTTTGACAGTTGAAATGATGTAGTAGATTCACTATAAACTTTAGTTGTTAACACAGTTGTGTAAAGAAATCGACTTATATTCTTAAAACAAATATGTAAAATGTTTCTATTGCTGTAGTTGTTTTTTTGTATAATTTAAGCACTTTTACTTTTAAAAGGAGCGCTCCTGCATTGGAAGCACAGGCAAAATTAAAAGCAACTGTCATTGCAATGGTGTAGTACTAGTAGTTGTTTTATAGTCGATTTTATATGACGGCTGGTCCCAAAGATGTTATACAGGGTTAAAAAGTGTAATAAGTCGAAAGAAAGTCTTTTCACGCATTTTTTTATATGGAATAAATCTGTTTGGCTACGAACTCGTCTACTGAGAAGCTCAAAAAAGCGACAACGTTCATGGTCAACGTTCTAAAAACCCGCAAAAAACGATTTGATTCCACGTTCATTGTGTGGACTGCTAGACAGTGGAATGCGCTGCCTGAGTAGGTGTTCCCTGTTGGATATAATTTGGGTGTCTTCAAGTCGAGAGTGGATCGGTATCTTCTAGGCAAGCGTGCCCATCTTAGATCGCATCATCACTCAACATCAAGTGAGATGTCGGTCAAACGTAAGCCTATTTTTTGTTTAAAAAAAAGCGACGGTACGACCAAGGAGCACGTTGATAAAAGAAATATTTTCAATCTAACCTTAAAAACGCCCAAATTGTGGTGCAGAGGTAACTAAAAAGCCGGCAATTTGTTCGAATCATGGGCCATATGCATTAATAAAGTAGAGCCAAACCGTTGCATACGAACAGTCGACGGTACGTCCACGTCCTCGGTAGTATTTTTACAATGAAAACTGCTGTTCTATAAAAAATACGTTGACCATTGACCGAATAAGGCAGCCGATTTATTTCTCAATTTAATTTAATGTGTCGAATGTATTGACCTTTCAATACACTCGACACATTACAATGATCACTTTTCAGGGTAATACATTTCAACCTATACTGTGTATACGTAGTTCAAAACATCTTTGGCTGGCTCTTCGATTTATTGGATCAAATACAAGTAAAATTTTAACAAAAAAAAACGATTTAATATGTTTTTCTCATGGATGCCATTGTCAGAACTGGACCAAAGTGAAATGACCACACGGAAAGCACCAGCTTTCAAATAAAAAAGAAATCGGTTTACCCAGTCGAATGTACAGAGATAACAAACATTTAAAAAAAACAGGATTAGTCTGTTTTTACTGTTTGAATCTCCTCCTTTTTTGAAGTTGGTTAAAAACAGTCGATTTTTCGCAATGTACGGTGCACAACACTAGTTGTTACACTTGCGTGGCCAGTGAGAGTTGGATAAAATGACGTTTCTGAATATTGAGTAAAGAGTTTCAGTAAGAGTAAGTATTTATGAGGCATAAGTTGTTGATAGCGGGAATAATGCTGTCTGTTTTGAATATTTATTTAAAACAAAACGAACTCTTACACCCATCTCTTCCTTTCAAAGGACTTCTGTAAAAGTAACAAAAGATATAAACAATGTTAAGAAAGGACATTTCTATTACTATCTTATTTCTTTTGATTTTCTCGTCTCAGACTGAAAATTATTTTAGGTATACATAACTTTCTTAGATCATATTATTTGATGACCCAAATAGAATTGGTCTGAATTTTAAGTAACTTGAAATAGCTCGGACCATATAGAAGCAGATTCTTCTCACCATTATTTGGAGTTAGGTATGGAGAAAGAGATAGTTTACAAAATAAAAATTCATGGGAACTGCCGACAGTAATGAAAACGCAAAACACGCTATTAGCATGTCGGTGACGCGAACCCATAAGTTATGCCCCTACCGATTTTTGGTAGGGGCTTAACTTATAGCGCAGCGCAGCTAAAGAAGTTCATATTTAAAAAAAAATTGTGTGTCCTGTTTTTTTTTTAATTTTGAAATAGGCTTACGTTTGTTTGCCATTTCGCCTGTTGTTAAGCGAAAATACAGACTACGATGGAGCACGGTGCACAGCCCTTAGTGTTTAATCGATTAAGATGTCTGTAGGAATGAAATAAATGCAATACAATATTTAGTATTTCTTTGACAGTGCCTTAAAACAACGAAAAGGCGTACAGTTTTGCTAGTTTGTTACGGATTGTGGTTTTGATTAAATTTACTTTAATATACTTTCACAGTCAGTCATGTTATCATGTTGAAGTACTAAGAAATCTAGGACAACGACCATGGCAACGGCCTATTGCTTTTCAGATCTTGGTACAATTTACTACATTCATTCTCGGATCTACCATTTTTTCTAACCGGAACAGAAATGCCCCTTTTCTCTAGTGTTTGAAATAAATAGTTTACAAAAACTAACAATTACATGGGTGGCACTTTTGTAACCGGGAGAATAAGTACCCTTTCATAATTTTACACTTAATATCTAGACGACCGAGCTTTGCTCAGTGTATATAAATTTTAAAACTCGGAAAATCGTGTTTTCCTAAACATGAAACTTAGATCGATCTTTCAGCCTCAAAACCCCCCATATTAATCCAGCTCCCTCGTAGAGTCCCTAGTTCTACGCGACGGCGATTCCCTCGACAATAACAAGGATACTTTCATAACGTAGGATATGTTTTAAAACCAGCTGACGTTTTAAAATCAAACGAATAATCGATAGAAAAACGTGCGTTGAATGCTAGACGCTTTGTGAAACAAACTTTCTTTTCAAGCATATCAGAAACTTACAATTATGGTTTTGAAGCCTCCTGAAGCTGCCGCCCGGGATAGGTGCCACGCTTTTTTTTTTCTCTTTTTTCTTGGCATCGCACTCTGTGCATTCTGCCAGTTGCAATGTGTCTATAATGAAGACTAAGTAGTCTTCGTTTTTCAGCTTCATTATCATCTACAGTCAAAGTCTAGTCTTGATCAAGTCCAGTCGGTCCCAGACAAATCAAGTCATGCCTTAGTAAAGTAGTGGCGACTTTACTATAAGCTTCTGGATGGAATTTTGGAAGCAACACGAAAAGTCATGTTTAACCACATTATATTATTCTCCCACACTCGCGCTTGTAATTCGGCACTTTATAAATAAAACACCACTATTTTTATTCATAAAAACTCGAAAAAACACTAGTTTTAGAAAAAAATACAATGGGGCGAAACGACGCTCACCGCGTTCCCGCCAAAAACCGAGTGCCACGCTTTGTCCCCCTCTAGATCCGGGGCTGCTACGTTTGACTTATAGGCAAGCGTGCTCAATAAGACCGCATCATCACTTAACATCAGTTGAGATGGCGATCAAACGCAATTCAATTCATTTATTTAGAGATATGGGACCGAAATTACAGGACTGTTGAGACTAACCGTTGAAAGTCTTGAACTAATGAGCGCCAAACAAACCACAGGATGCGCTGCCCCTGTGCTCTAAACTTCGTTAGGCACTCACGGAAAAGCTTGGCGTTGCGGAGACATACAATATTCGCGTAGCTATTTCCTGAGTGTCTAACACCGCCATACACAAAGTGTGCTCCGCGGAACCCTAGCAACCCCGCAAAGCCTCTGTGAAGGCTGGTCATCACTATCACTACATAGTATAAAACAAAGTCGCTTTCTCTGTCCCTATATCCCTATGTATGCTTAAATCTTTAAAACTACGCAACGGATTTTGATGCGGTTTTTTTTTAATAGATAGAGTGATTCAAGAGGAAGGTTTATATGTATAATAACATCCATTAAATAGTGGAGAAATACTGTTATTTTTGAGGTTTATACCCGTGCGAAGCCGGAGCGAGCCGCTAGTAATAAATAAAACCTACTATACATATAAACATTCCATCATAAAGTTTAAAAAATAACTAGAAGTTTAAATGAGTATTAGTGGAAACAGTGGTGGATTTACCAGCAGGCTGGGTAGGCTTGAGCCTCGGGCGGCAGATTTTGGGCGGCAAATTTGGGAGTAAAATTTTTATTTTTAGGGTTCCGTACCTCAAAAGAAAAAAACGGAACCCTTATAGGATCACTTTGTTGTCCGTCTGTCTGTCTGTCAAGACCCTTTTTCTCAGGAACACGTGGAGGTATCAAGCTGAAATTCATGTCAAATACTCAGGTCTACTGTCCCTTGGAGCTGTGAAAAAATCAAACTTCTAAGCCAACGCAATCAAAAGATACAGCCGTTTATGCTGCAAATTTTCGACACTCGCAAGGGAATCAAAACCTACAGGGTACTTCCCGTGAACTCAGAATCTTGAAATTTGCTACGAAGCAACGTCTTATAGCACAGATAAAGGAAAAATTGCGAAAAGCATAAATTACCATTAAAAAATAGCATAACATTTACTTTAAAAGTATTTTATATGTTAATCCAGGTAATAAACTTTATGTGTGCCAAACTTCGTCCAAATCCGTTCAGCTGTTTTTCGTTATTGACATTAACAAACAACCAAACATACAAACTTTAATTCATAAATAGCTGCGTCCCGCAGTTTTACCCGCTACATTTATTCGGGATAAAAGTAACCTAGATGTGTTAATTCAGGGTGTCACCTACCTCCATACCAAATTTCATCAAAATTAGTCCAGCTGTTTGAGCGTGAAGAAGTAACAAACATACGAACACACTCACAAACTTTCGCCTTTATAATATTAGTGTGGTATTAACCATAGCCTCACTTGTTTGGACATGCAATAATAACTAAAAACTATTTAAATTTTACTGTCGGAACTACAAATCATCAATAAGTACTTATCTGATTTGCTAATATTGAAAGTTCAAGTTCTATACACTGAAAGTTCTATGATTTTTTAAAATTTTTGATTATTAAATATTGCTTCACTCAACCTCGACACCTTGTTACTATTTACAACATATTTATTATTATTAGGTATTGGTTAATTAAGTTTTATTTATTTATATAGTGTTTATTACCAGTTTAATTTAAGTAAAACTGCTTTTCTATGCCATTAATTATGTAAAACCGGACGAGTATGTGCATAAACAAAATATTCATTAAAAGCAGTACCTAAATCATAATAGATTTATTTTTATGACAATAAAGAATATCTATCTACAAAACTAAATTAGACTTTTGATTATTTATTTATCACGCAGTGTTTCCATTTAAATTTTTCTACGAAATAAAAGCGAATGAGTTAAAAAAACGCAATTTTTAGATTATCCGATGAAAATTTTACACTTGTCTGAAAAATATGATGAAAGAGGGCGTTGTTGGCATCAGAACTCGATCACAACCGCTTGAAACGTAGTCTGGAATCAGAAAACCGGTCGCCACCTGTCCGTTTGCTCCGTCGATGGAACAGCATTACGGCACTCGCTCCGGTGTGCCCGCGTCGGTAAAGCAGCTCCCCCCCGCACCGCCGCGCGCCTTGCCCTCTCCTCTCACCCCGAGCGGACCCAGTGCGATCGAGCGACGCGATCCGCGCGTACCTGCTCGCAGCAAATACGATGCGCCACGCTCCGCGGTTGTTATGAGACGAACGCTTATATTTTCCTCAATTTATCAGTGAAATAATGTAATGAACGCATTAAAGTGTTAGCCAAACACGCCGCAGCGTGCTGGAGACAGTGTACGCCTTGTTTTGTAACAGCCGGCCGGCAGACGCTGCACGCGACAACGCTTCCACAAAAAAAAAGCTAAAATCTTCATGTCAGTGCGCGTGAGGATCCTGGTGTCCGTGTAGTGTAGTTTTAAAATAGTTAAATGGATAAACGCCGTGCAATGTTCGTATGAGGAAGAAAGGCAACCGAAACATCGTAAGTGTGGAGAGCGTATGCTGTGTTATTTCTGTTGTCAGAGCAGAAATGCGGGGTAAATCGCCCCTGTGGCCGGAGGTTTTAAACGAGTGGGGCGGCTGATCGCTACGGAGGTACGGAGGTCTATCCCTCGTATTCTCACTGTTTTTTTTTACACAAGTCCCGAGCAGGTCTTTTTCGTAACCCCTTTTTTGTGCGACGCGTTTTTTGGAGGGATTTGTTTACGAATCAATACGCCTTGTAGGTTATGCTCGATGCCCCCGTACGAGTCTGCTTGCATTTCTGATAATAAACTGGTTTTGGATCTTTTTGTGCTATAAATAATCACTGATTCACACTGAGTTCTTTTTATTGAGTCGAAACTAAGCTGTTTTAATTCATACAAGCGTTGATTGTAGTTACAAAATGTTATTACAGACTATAGTTATTGGAAATAAACGAGAAATCAATAATTCGCTCCGTAACTATGTAAAAAAAAAAAACTAGAACGCTGAACAGACTGTTTAGGTAACCTCAAAACTGGTTTTTGCTAAGTACCTATTGCTGGGTAATGACAATCATTTGCCGTACAGCAACCAGTAATATTATTATGTCTAATTAGATAGAGAACAAGAAATAAAACAATGTTATTAATGAAGAATGTCAATTCTGGAGAGGACTGCACCTGTTAAATACCTAACACTAAAAAAATATATAAATAAAGATATATTTATGCTTCACTCATAAACAAACAATGCTTTTGTGCAAATTTAAGTAACTATTTTCCTGGTAATTAATACTAATTGTTTATCATTACTCTATCGGTTACCATAAGATATACGGTACACTTGTTAATAAAATAAAAACGAATATGAAACAACTGACTGCCCTGTTGGCTCATTGGTAGTAGGTATATCTGCTTCAAGAACCGCAGGGCGCGTGTTCGATGCCCACCCAAGAAAAAAAAAATGTGGCATAAACTAAATGTTTGTTCTGTATCTGGGTGTTCTGTATGTATAAGTATGTATTTACAACATTAAAAAAAACTATCAGTTGGTCTGACTTCCATAGTACATTGCTTAGTTTGGGGTCAGATGGCGCTGTGTGTTATTTATTTATTTATTTACTTCCGGAAAGTGACGCCTGAATCAATCAATTACGAAAAGTTTATTTTTGAGAGTTCAAAACAAACGTGTTTTTTTATTTATTTAACATTGGTATCACATCATCAGCCATAGGACGTCCACTGCTGGACACAGGCCTCCTCCTGGGGGGGTTTGCCAATACTCGCCACGCTTGGCAGGCGGGTTGGCGAGCGCAGTTAGATGTGATTGTTCAAGGAAGACGCTGCTGCCCATCTTCCGGATTACATCCCTTAGCCGACTCTTACGGCAACCACGGGTAGAAAAGGTGGGGTACAATTCTTACGCCGGCACCACAAAAACATTGGTATAGGTAATAATATTCCACGCGAACTTAACTATCACTTCACTACATATTATAAAACAAAGTCGTATTTCTGTCTGTCTGTCTGTTCGCGATAAACTTAAAAACTACTGAACGGATTATCAAGCGAGTTTCACCAATAGATAGAGTGATTCACGAGGAAGGTTTAGGTATACAATTTGTCAAGGTTTTGTGTAAATTGGTTCAAATATGATGATAATTGTTGGAAGTGTCGGAAAAAGTCAAGCCACATGGGAGCTTTCATCGAAAACGCTGCCTAATCCTTTGGAGATATAACAAAACAATGCATAGCGGGATATTCTTCTTTTATAGATCTACAAAAAAGTCTGCGGTGGCATATATCTACCTTTTAAGGATAGCTTACTGTACCCATCCTTACTACCCGTGCGAAGCCGGGGCGGGTCGCTAGTAATGAAATAAAACGTAAACGTGGCACATTTAGCGATGATAACTCAGTGCAGTGGTGACCGCGGTCAGTTCACGCGGCTTCAAACCCCAGCAATGACCTTGAGCTGCCGGTGAAGGAAAACATCGTGAGGAAACCATAGCGTGGTTGTAGCGTACTTTATAGTACTCGGCTGGCTAGCTACCACCCTCAAGTTGAAAATCTGCCGCCAAGCATCTAACGGTGTGTTCCGGCTCTTGAGAGCTTCATTCCACGCTAGGTGTGCTTTACCATCTTCGACCACACCGTCATTTAAAATCAGGTGAGCTGCGGTCAAACACCTAGCTCGGCATTCATAGAAAAAACATAATTTGTTCCCTAATAGCGGACTATGGGCTTGTATGGTCATCAAATTATGTTTAATTGTACTATAATTTGGGAGTATTAACCCCACTGTATATTCATGTTTCTGTGTGTGGAATGATCTTTCTATTCCAAAATGAGTTTTGTTGAATTTTTTATTTTATTACCTTAAGAGGAAACATGGGTCCAGCGGAATTTTGAAAAATAGGTATATGAAGAAACTATTGACATGTGCTTGTGTGTATTTTTCGATAACATTATCGAAAAATACTACTTCCTTAGTTACGAGTATATACGTATTAGTCTGAAACCTCCTCAACTCCCAGTACTTTCCCCGTAGAGTGCGATAGGGACAAAGGTAGGTAGGTAACTCCTGAAATATTAGAATAACCGGTTCATTAAATCTATCTAAATATATATAACTCAAAGATGACTGACTGACTGACTGACATAGTGATCTATCAACGCACAGCCCAAACCACTGGACGGATCGGGCTGAAATTTGGCATGCAGGTAGATGTTATGACGTAGGCATCCGCTAAGAAAGGATTTTGATTAATTCTACCCCCAAGGAGATAAAATAGGGGATGAAAGTTCGTATGAAACTTTGTCAATTTTAAACCGATCGGGCTGAGACTTTGCATGCATAAAGCTACTATGACGTAGGCATCTAGCGCGGGTGAAACCGCGGGGCACAGCTAGTGGGCCATAAATCGTAAGTGGTAAGTTATACAAAAAAGTTTACAGGAAGTAAAAGATGCGAAATTTTATTCTCTACAATAATGGTCTTATAACTTGCCTTAAAGTGCATAGTTTCCGAGATAACGGCCAAAACTTTTTTTTAAGATGTCGCTTGAATATCCTCCTGGATCTGTCAGTATTATGTGATTTTACGCCCAGAAAGTGACACTAAACCTTATTTTAAAAAAAAAAACGGAAATTTAGTGCGAGGCTTAAATTATATTTTTACTGACTTAAGAACAACCCTGTGATAATAAGAAGTTTGATAAGTACCTACAGAACGTAATCAACTACAGCAAACTGAGTAACAATTTTGAAAAATAAATATACATACGAATATTTAACAATTTATTTTGTAACAGAGACAAACGTCGGCGGAGGATTTATTTAAAAATATTGTTTGCTTAAAAAAAATAAAAATATTGTAGGATATTACACACGGCGCCACCTGACCCCAAACTACGCAAAGCTTGTACTATGGAAGTCAGATACCTAGATGATAGTTTTTTTTTTTATGTTTAAAAGGCTTGCGTTTGATCGCCATCTCACTCGATGTTAAGTGATACATAGCATACATAGGGATATAGGGACAGAGAAAGCGACTTTGTTTTATACTATGTAGTAAGTGGTAGTGAGTGATTAGTTCTGAAAACACAGCGCTGCTGAGAAATAAGCAGCACTATAATGTTTTATAAGAAAGTATTTACAAAAAAAAACTTGGACTCGGATTACCTACACTTTTTACTTGAGCTCTGTTAACTCTCTTGAACACTTTTACTTGGATTCTGTTATTAGCCCCCGACGCAAAAAGAGGGGTGTTATAACTTTGACGTCGATGTCTTTGACTGTCTGTCTGTGTCTTTGACTGTCTGTCTGTGTGTGTGTGTGTGTGTGTGTGTGTGTGTGTGTGTGTGCGTGTGCGTGTGTGTGTGTCTGAGACTGAGGTCGGTGCTTAGCCTAGGCTAGGTGCCGGTGCTTGGCACCGACTTCAAACAGATCAGTAGGTACCTAGCAGGTATAATAATACTTTGTAAAGTAAGTTTATTTTTCGCTTTTTAGTGCTGATGTTTTTTTCTTGAAGTCCGTTTTAATTAGGTAGTTTTTTTTTTAAGTTTGTTTATTTTTTATTTTTGAGTTAATTTGTGTTCACCCTATGTGAAGATGCGATCTACGATGGAGCACGCTCGCCTAGAAGATACTGATTCACTCGCGACTTGAAGACACCCAGATTGTATCCATCAGGGAACACCCACTCGGGTAACGTATTCCATGCTTTAGCCGTTCGAACAATGAAAGTAGATTCAAATCGTTTCGTACGGGTTTTTGGAATTTCAACCATGAAACTATGTCGCTTTTTCGAGCTTCTGGTCGTCTGATAGAAAAATGGGCATGGGGGAATTAGAGCATGCAGATCAGAAGCACACTCTCCGAAATGAATCCGATAAAAAACCGAAAAACTAGCAACATTGCGACGATGTTCAAGACTATGAAGATTAGCTTGAACGAAGGAGCCGTTGCAGATGAGTCTCTTGGCACGCTTCTCAACACAAATTAATTGTAAATACATACTTATAAAACATACAGAAAACCCAAACACAAAACAAACACGTATCTAAAAATATATTTGTTTTGAGTGGAATCGAACCCACGCCCTACAGCTCTTGAAACAGACGCACTTGCAAATGAGCTAACAAGCCAGTCACGAAATAAAATCAAAACCAGTGTCAATATTAAAGAATGACAAATTCTATTTAGGTACTTAATTAAACTATCTACAAATTATATCAATTAGTGTTGCCGTAGTGGTGCCGGCGTAAGAATTGTACCCCACCCTCTACCCGTGGTTGCCGTAAGAGTCGGCTAAGGGATGTAATCTGGAAGATGGGCAGCAGCGACTTCCTTGAACAATCACACCTAACTGCGCTCGCCAACCCGCCTGCCAAGGTTTGAACCGATCGCGCTAACCACTAATAAGCTATCATCGCTACAAAATTCAGACAATTGGTGCAATAGAATATATAGCGAATACATACAATTTATAGCGATGATAGCTCAGTGGTTAGCGCGGTCGGTTCGCATGCCGAAGGGCGTGGGTTCAAACCCAAACAATAAGCTTGAGCTGTCGATGAAGGAAAACATCGTGAGGAAACCATAGCGTGGTGGAAGAGTACTTTCTAGTACTCGGCTGGCTAGCTACCACCCTCAAGTTGAAAATCTGCCGCCAAGCATCTAACGGTGTGTTCCGGCAGCCTCATTTGAGAGCCAGTTCCATTCCAAGCTAGGTGTGCTTTACCATCTTCGACCACACCGTCACTTAACATCAGGTGAATTGTGGTCAAACACCAAGCCTGTCAGCAATAAAAAAACATTATAACGTCGTCTTGACACATTTTTGTTTTTCTTATGCGGGATTACCTACTCAAATTTAATTATTATATCGGATACTCTGAAGCAAGAGGAAGCCGCGCGCGCGTTGTATTCTTTGTCTCCATGATGAAGGCCACCGGATGTGGTCGAAACTATGGTCGGAGTTTCCGATTAAATTAATCGTGACTAACCCCGCATAAGTAAAACAAAAATAATATAATTAATTATACAAGTAATAGGAACTGCAGAGATAAAACACATTTAAAGAAGCTCAAATGTTTAAAAAATAACCCAACTGCAAATAAAATTATATTAAAGACTAGCGACCCGCCCCCGCTTCGCACGGGTGCAATGTAGATATTAATATGGTGCATATGCATGTATTATACATATAAACCTTCCTCTTCAATCACTCTATCTATTTTAAAAAACCGCATCAAAATCCGTTGCGAAGTTTTAAAGATAAGCAAACATAGGGATATAGGGACAGAGAAAGCGACTTTGTTTTATACTATGTAGTAAGTGATAGTGAGTGATTAGTTCTGAAAACACAGCGCTGCTGAGAAATAAGCAGCACTATATGTTTTATAAGAAAGTATTTACAAAAAAAAACTTGGACTCGGATTACCTACACTTTTTACTTAAACTCTGTTAACTCTCTTGAACACTATTACTAGGGGTGTTATAACTTTGACGTCGATGTCTTTGACTGTCTGTCTGTCTGTCTGTGTGTCTGTGTGTGTGTGTGCGTGTGTGTGTGTCTGAGACTGAGGTCGGTGCTTAGCCTAGGCTAGGTGCCGGTGCTTGGCACCGACTTCAAACAGATCAGTAGGTACCTAGCAGGTATAATAATACTTCGTAAAGTAAGTTCATTTTTCGCTTTTTAGTGCTGATGTTTTTATCTTGAAGTCGGTTTTAATTAGGTACTTTTTTTTTAAAGTTTGTTTATTTTTTATTTTTGAGTTAATTTGTGTTCACGCTAAGAAACACTTGAACAGTATGAGTCTAGCTAGACTCGCTAAGATTCAAAAACGTCTTACCAAAGACAATTACATCGTCCACGTAAACAACAATTTTCATAAAATGAAAACAACTGGGCCAAACTATGTTAAATTTTTATGGGACGAAATAGCAACTATTCCGCATCAAACTAAAGACGAATTACGTAAATCGGATCGTAAATCTCAGAGTAATCGATGTACAATTGTATATAGGTACATAAAAAAAAATCGTTCTCCTTTTTGAAGTCGGATAATAAACCCCATCATGATTTAAAGAATTTTAAACGTAAAAATAATGTACAGAATATTTTAAAATGATTTTGGAATCAGTAAAGTTTTTTTTTACATTTCGAATTCCAAAAGGATTTGTAAAATTGGAAATCAGATTCCAAAATGACATAATCCAAGTAAAAGTGGAATCGTGGTAATTATTCAGTATTTACCGGTGCCAAAAAAATATTTAAACAACAGTCGTATGTCACTGAGATATTATCCATAAGAAAAAGTTTCACTCAACTGCACACTTGCAATTAAGTTCAGTTATTATTTCAACGAAATTTTATGAAATCAACTGTTATTGCAATTCGACGTCTTGTGCAAGTCACAATTTGAAGAAAATTTCTGTAAATAACTTCGAAATAACATTTCACATAATTATATAACACTAGCGACCCGCCCCCGCTTCGCACGGGTGCAATGTTGATATTATTGTGGTGCATATGCATGTATTATACATATAAACCTTCCTCTTCAATCACTCTATCTATTTTAAAAAAACCGCATCAAAATCCGTTGCGTAGTTTTAAAGATTTAAGCATACATAGGGATATAGGGACAGAAAGCTACTTTGTTTTATACTATGTAGTGATTTAACAAAATATCTAACATATAATTATAATATAGTTACTAGCTTACGCCCGCGTCTACGTCGAACTTTAGAATAAGGTTCAGAGAGAAATATTTATTAACACGGTGGTTGTCTTCTCAGCCGTGTTCTTGGCTTGTTAAGCCGTGGTGGTGCCGACGTGAGAATAGTACCCCACCCTCTCTACCCGTGGTTGCCGTAAGAGTCGGCTAAGGGATGTAATCCGGAAGATGTGCAGCAGTGTCTTCCTTGAACAATCACACCTAACTGCGCTCGCCAACCCGCCTGCCAAGCGTGGCGAGTATTGGCAAAAAGCAATCAATCGAGCAAAGAAAATCTTGATATTTTAGCCATTTGGGACCTGGAGACCAGGCGCAAAGAAAATATTCAAAGAATTGTAATCTCTTCTGGTCGACGCCAGAACGCTGGCCTTTATTTTACCCAACATTTGAGTATTACCATACTGTACAATGCGGCAATGTGGCGGTTTTAGGAACTATTCCCATTGACATCGGCCTTTTAGATTAGTTAATTTAAAATTGTTGTTATTTGTTTGTTGAGTATTAAAATGTAATGAAAGATGTTTCATCAGAAGTTTTACCTATTCAGAATCACGAATTAGTTACAAAGATCTTAGACATTGCATTTTCTTGTTCGTCAGTTTGAAGGTTGTCAATCAAATCCCCGATATTGAAGTGATAGGCACCGTGTCAAGGTTCTTCATTCGTGGCGTGATTGCAGGCACGTACCGCTTGTGCTTAGAATTCACAACTTTTTACTTTAACTCGACTAGCGATGCCCCGGCTTCGCACGGCTGCAATGTTGTTACTAATGTGGTGCATATATTATACATATAAACCTTCCTCTTGAATCACTCTGTCTATTGATGGAAACCGCATTAAAATCCGTTGCGTAGTTTAAATGATCTAAGCGTACAGAGTTTCTTTTGTAGCGATGATAGCTCAGTGGTTAGCGCGGTCGGTTCGCATGCCGAAGGGCGTGGGTTCAAACCCCAACAATGAGCTTGAGCTGCCGGTGAAGGAAACATCGTGAGGAAACCATAGCGTGGTGGTAGGGTACTTTCTAGTACTCGGCTGGCTAGCTACCACCCTCAAGTTGAAAATCTGCCGCCAAGCATCTAACGGTGTGTTCCGGCAGCCTCACTTGAGAGCCAGTTCTATTCCAGGCTAGGTGTGCTTTACCATCTTCGACCACACCATCACTTAACATCAGGTGAGTTGTGGTCAAACACCTAGCCAGTCAGACATAAACAAAAATAGACGGCGGGGAGCGACTTTGTTTTTTACCCCCGACGCGAAAAGAGGGGTGTTATAAGTTTGACGTCGATATCTGTCTGTCGTGTTAACCGCTGAGTTATCATCGCTACAATTCTGAATGGTGGTCTTTTATCATCAGGTTGACGGTCAATCTATTATATTAAACGCAACGGTGCATTGGGCAGATCATCATCATCATCATCATCAGCCGTATGACGTCCACTGCTGGACATAGACCTCTCCCATTGATTTCCATAAAGACCGGTTGGAAGCGGCTCGTATCCAGCGTGTTCCTGCGGTCTTTATAAGGTCGTCTGTCCACCTTGTGGGTGGACGTCCTACGCTGCGCTTGCCGGTCCGTGGTCTCCATTCCAGAACTTTGCAGCCCCATCGGCCATCGGTTCTGCGTGCTATGTGCCCTGCCCACTGCCACTTCAACTTGCTGATCCGCTGGGCTATGTCGGCTACTTTAGTTCGTCTACGGATCTCCTCATATCTGATTCGATCTCGTAGGGAAACTCCGAGCATAGCCCTCTCCATAGCTCGTTGTGCTTTTTTAAGCTTACTAAGAATTCACATAGTCGGAGACCACGCATTGGGCAAATAAAAGAATCTATTTTAAAATATTTTGAGAAAATTTAACATCACAATAAGGCATGAATTATTTTTTTTTCTGACATGAGACATATCTAATTTAAGAACTGTAAGGTGTGGGTTCGATTACTACCCAAGACAAACATTCTGTGGTATAAATAAATGTTTGTTCGGTGTCTGGGTGTTCTGTACTCGTATGTATCTATAAAAAAAGTATTAGGTATATCAGTTATCTGACTTCCATAGTACAAGCTTTGCTCAGTTTGGGGTCAGATGGCGCTGTGTGTAATATCCTACGACTATTTTTTATACCTCTACATAGTATACAATTAAATTAAAATTAAAAAAAAAACCCTACTTAATTAACCAAACACTAGCTAAGAACCACCGCAAGGAAACTGGCTTTCAAATTAAAAAAAACCGCATCGATATCGGTCCATCCGTTTGAGTGCTACGATGCCATAGACAGACACACACACATAGACAGACAGACATCGATGTCAACTTATAACACCCCTCTTTTTGCGTCGGGGGTAAAAAAAGCACGAAATGGCATGTTTCAGCACGTTATACCACTTTTCGTTTAAGTCGCCGTGTTTATTATACATAAACCCTTGAAAACCCACAACAAAATACTACGACGCAGTGATATGATTATCCCGCGTTTTTTTTTTCAGCGTTCTTATTTTTCTTTGTGTTTGGCATCGCACTGTACATTGGCCTGTATCAAATATTGCTGTTTCCAAGTAAAAATGATAAATCAAGTTAAATATATCCAAGTCACGTTCAAAATCATATAAAGTTAGTTCAGTCATCATGCTTAAGTAAAGTAGTGATGACTTTACTATAAAATTCAACGTAGTTTACCTACTTAAATGACATGTTTCACACGATAAATCACGTTCCAACACTCATGTTTTTTTTTTTTATGGCTGACACGCTAGGTGTTTGACCATAGCTCACCTGATGTTAAGTGACGGTGTGGTCGAAGATGGTAAAGCACACCTAGCCTGGAATGGAACTGGCTCTCAAGTGAGGATGCCGGAACACACCGTTAGATGCTTGGCGGCAGATTTTCAACTTGAGGGTGTTAGCTAGCCAGCCGAGTACTAGAAAGTACCCTACCACCACGCTGTGGTTTCCTCACAATGTTTTCCTTCACCGGCAGCTCAAGCTCATTGTTGGGGTTTGAACCCACGCCCTTCGGCATGCGAACCTACCGCGCTAACCACTGAACCATCATCGCTACGAAATGTACGTAATTCAGTACTTTATAAATAAAATACTACTGTTTTTTTATAGATATATTAAAAAAAAGACGTTGTGGAATATAATACGATGGGGCGACGTGATTTTTCCACGTTTCCGCCAAAATCTTAATACAGGGTTGTCTTAATATTAAATAAAAACTGAATAAAATCTAGTATGCTACCTCCGGCAGCCATTAACATTGCCAGTTTCAACGCCGGCACTGAAAGCACATCTACTAAAACTTCAAATGTTGTAGTTGCCTAGTTTTTGCTTTCGATCCCAGTGCGTCAGATGTCACCAGACTAGCGCAACTTTCAATTCGATCGTGCCCTATCGGTGACAGGACTCCCAGATTCCCAAAATTCATACGAGTTTTTTTTTTTCAATCACTAGCGGCTCGCTCCGGCTTCGCACGGGTATAAACCTCAAAAATAACAGTATTTCTCCACTATTTAATGGATGTTATTATACATATAAACCTTCCTCTTCAATCACTCTATCTATTAAAAAAACCGCATCAAAATCCGTTGCGTAGTTTTAAAGATTTAAGCATACATAGGGATATAGGGACAGAGAAAGCGACTTTGTTTTATACCATGTAGTGATAGTGATGTAAAATCAAATGACAAATATTTTTTATTCATTCTCGAATTTTTTGTCTATGGACTCAATGAATAACGGCCTTGAGAGTTTTGGCGGGAATGCGGAAAGAGTCGTCTCGCCTCATTATATTTTTATTCCAAAACTTATGTTTTTTCGAGTGTTTATGTATAAAAATAGTGGTGCTTTATTCATAAAGTGCCGGATTACAATCGCGAGTGTGGGAAAGTGATATTTAATGCGGTGAAACATGACTTTTCTTGTTGCTTCCAAAACTCCATCGATCCTTGTATTAAAATCGCTACTACTTTACCAAAGCATGACTGGATTTGACTGGTACGGACTGGACTTTGACTGTAATTATAGATAAAACCGAACACGAGGCAGTCTTTACCAGGCTTTACAGCTTTAGCCTGCCCGAAGGAGCAAATTAAATTAAATAAAAAATTGATTAACCAGATCCAAATTCAAATAATTGTGTAATTTAATGACAAAAAAGTTTTATATTCATTGAAAATTAAAATCGTCTTATCATAATTATACTTACCGTCATCATCATCAGCCTTTTGTAGTCCACTGCTGGACATAGGCCTTTGCCCAAGACACGCTACTTTTCGCTTCCATCCACCGCCAGCTGTCCCATGTATATCGTCACTCCATCGAGTCTCAGGGCGTGCTATGTTAAACGCTATGTTTACCCATTTACGGTTAATTATACGAATAGCAACAATCTTTATTTTATTTTTAGGGTTCCGTACCCAAAGCATGCCTTGGCTGTCGTAAAAATAATCGGGTCGTTTTTTTGAAATTCGTACATCGAGGATTTGGATCTCTTTGCCTGAGACTGTGTCTCCCGAAAAGGCTAGGTTCTTGACCACATCTCACCTGATGTGACGATGTGGTCGAAGATGGTAAAGCACACCTAGCCTGGAATGGAACTGGCTCTCAAGTGAGGCTGCCGGAACACACCGTTAGATGCTTGGCGGCAGATTTTCAACTTGATGGTGGTAGCTAGCCAGCCGAGTACTAGAAAGTACCCTACCACCACGCTATGGTTTCCTCACGATGTTTTCCCTTCACCGGCAGCTCAAGCTTCATTGTTGGGGTTTGAACCCACGCCCTTCGGCATGCGAACCGACCGCGCAAACCACTGAGCTATCATCGCTACAAAGAGTAAACAGGTTCCTTTTAGGTGAGCGTGCTCCATCCTAGACTACATCGTTGTTTACCAAAATTCAGCCAATTATATCTTTATATTTGACATACGTACCTATTATTTTAACATGTAATATGATTTTGACATTTCGATCGTTATTTATAAATGGAAAAATTATGTGTATAATAAAAAAAGAAATGTTCAAAATAAATGCGCCCGTACGAAGTCGCAGGTCGCTAGTTACAAAAAAAAAATTACTATTACAAAAGTTTTAGGCAAAATGATTTTTCAAACAAAAACAAAGTCCTAGCCATACTTATCACGGTGCCCCAATACATCGTCGCGGTGAATTTCAAGAAGAATAATGTCGATTGCCGGAAGGGATGCATCGGGAATACATTTCCGACTCGTTTTTTATTGTTAGCGGATATTTGTGAGTATTTATGGCAATCAACCACGATGCTACGATTTTTTTGGTTAAATGTGTTCTTATTAACCTATTAGATATCTAAACTGCTTATCGATTGCATTAATAAGGTATGCGACTTCATCGAGCGTATGAAGCCGTGATTCAATTTTAAAAAACCGGCCAAGTGCGAGTCGGACTCGCGCGACGAGGGCTCCGCACAAATGGTAATTTTCTTCTCGCAATTTTTTTCTTTATCTGTGCTATGAGACGTTGCTTCGTACCAAATTTCAAGATTCTGAGTTCACGGGAAGTACCCTGTAGGTTTTGATTCCCTTGCGAGTGTCGAAAATTTGCAGCATAAACGGCTGTATCTTTTGATTGCGTTGGTTTAGAAATTTGATTTTTTTCACAGCTCCAAGGGACAGTAGACCTGAGTATTTGATATGAATTTCAGCTTGATACCTCCACGCGTTCCTGAGAAAAGGGGTCTTGACAGACAGACAGATGAACAACAAAGTGATCCTATAATGGTTCCGTTTTTTTCTTTTGTGGTACGGAACCCTAAAAACAGTATTTTATCAGTTATCTGACTCTAGTTAGGGGTTAGATGTAATACCCTACGATATTTATTATGCTATGCTGATTCTATATTCCTTTTTAGATACGGAACTTTAAATAACTTGTGTATAAAAAATGGCTTGCCTATGGCAGAGTATTAGGCCTTCAAGGGAATCCCCTATTTCCAGATGTCGGTGGGGCTACAGCGGCGCGTGCCTGCGCTAGACGAGGCGCCGGGCGGCGTGCCTCCGGCGTGGAAGAGCGGCAACTCGGAGCCCCCGTTCCCCACGTTCGCCCCGCCCGCGGGCTCTCCCGCCGGCCCTGCGTTCGCAGCCTCGCCCGCTCCTTCCACCACCCCAGGTAAATAATTAACACTAGCAGGGTCTAGAACGACAATTAGCGAAAAACTTTCTTATGTTCTCAAACAAACTTTCGAATGTGTAATATTAGTGGGACGAACCGCCCCTGGTGGTCGCGTCGGGTCACTATTTATTTATATTTTTTTATATATTTGATATTGAAAACGATTTTGTACGAAAGAATACCTTTCATCTCGGAATAATGTTCCATAAGACACATCTAATCCATCCATCCTAAGGTTGCCCGGAAGAGATCGCTTTTAGCGATAAGGTCGCCAGTTGTTACACCTATTAGCTAGTTTATTTCTTCTGTATTATGTAATTTTAAGTGTGTACAATAAAGAGTTATTCATTCATTCTATGAGTACCAAATTTCAAGTGAATACGTCTTATAAGTTCGTTCGTTTTTCCGGGATATAAAGTATCCTTTATATTATTTATAATTATTTTAGGTAATGAGCTATCTGTGTGTCAAATTTCATCTAAATCCAATAAGCCGTTTTTGTATGATTGAGAAACAAACTTTCACATCAACAATATTAAATCAACATAATAGTTATAAATTTTTTTTTTTTTGCATTCTGTTATTATTGTTTTGTGACATGACATATTGACATTTAATTGTATTCCTTAAATTTGTGTGAACTTTGACATTTTGATTTATATACAAACATGCTAGCTATAAGTAACTTAAAATTTGACATTTTTAACAATTGTGAGGTAAATATAACTGGCTGTATCCGTTTTTTCCTCAATAAACAATTTTAATTTAATAGTTTTTTTTTTTAAGAATAGTATCATTAAATAAATCAAGTTTATTTGTAAGTCAAATTAAATACTTTATTTATAATTAAAATTATATTATTAGATCAAAATTAAAATAAAATTGGGAAATGTCAATGTTACGTAGGTAATTAGTAAATATGTCAAGTATATTTTTAAGTCAAATTAAATAATATTAAACTAAAATTGGATAATATTAATTATAATTAAATATTATAAAATAATAATAAAAATTAAGGCGTAGGTCACATCATCAGCCATAGGACGTCCACTGCTGGACATAGGCATCCTCCTGATTTTGCCAATATTCGCCACGCTTGGCAGGCGGGTTGGCGAGCGCAGTTAGGTGTGATTGTTCAAGGAAGACGCTGCTGCCCATCTTCCGGATTACATCCCTTAGCCGACTCTTACGGCAACCACGGGTAGAGAGGGTGGGGTGCTATTCTTACGCCGGCACCACCACGGCAAAAGGTATTCTTAAAAGCTTGAGGCACTACCCGTTACAGGTTAGGTACTTACTATACTTCTTTAACATTAGGTGAGTTGTGATCAAACACCTTGTCAACCATAAACGTACGAATCCAGCGCATGCGTTTCACGTTCACACATGAAACTTTTCCACAGGCTTCACCGGCCCTCCTTATGCGGCGCCAGGGCCGTTCGGCTCGCCGTCCGCGCGGCCTGGCTCAGGGGGCGGGTTCCCCCCCGGGCCGCCGCCGCAGCAGCACTTTCCAGGGCCAGGGTTCGCGCCCCCAGGGAGCCCCTTCCACCCCCACGCGCCGCATCCGCCCATGCCGCCGCATCCGCACATGATGGCACCACTACCGCCCCCTGTCGACAGGTTAGTACTCCAATATACTCAATACTTTATTGCAGGTACAAGTTTTGTGGCGATGATAGCTCAGTGGTTAGCGCGGTCGGTTCGCATGCCGAAGGGCGTGGGTTCAAATCCAACAATGAGCTTGAGCTGCCGGTGAAGGAAAACATCGTGAGGAAACCATAGTGTGGTGGTAGAGTACTTTCTAGTACTCGGCTGGCTAGCTACCACCCTCAAGTTGAAAATCTGCCGCCAAGCACCGGTTCCGGCAGCCTCACTTGAGAGCCAGTTCCATCCCAGGCTAGGTGTGCTTAACCATCTTCGACAACACCATCACTTAACATCAGGTGAGCTGTGATCAAAAACCTAGCCTGTCAAACATAAAAAAAAAATATAGTATAGCTTGTTTTTGGGTTCCATACCTCAAAAGGAAAAGAACAGAAGCCTTATAGGATCACTTTGTTGTCCGTCTGTCAAGACCTCCTCTGGAACGCGTGGAGATATCGAGTTGAAATTAAAACCATATACGCTATGTAGTCCTAGCTAGCAGCTGTAAAAAAATCAAACTTCTCAATTATGGTAAAATAAGTTACAGCCGTATATTTCGACACTCACAAGGGAATCAAAACCTATAGGCTACTTCCCGTTGAGCTAGAACTATGAAATTTGGCAAGAAGCAATGTCTTATAGTACACATAAAAAAAACTAATTTTTTTAAGATTGTTTAGGATCGATTCAAGTATTACGTAAGCAGAATTTTAGTAATTATTAACCCCTCCCTCCCCCTTATCAGCAAAAGTAAGCAAAGCTCTTGTTCCCTCTCCTACACTTAAGTAAATATTGGTTTAATTAGCAGCCATTTCGCTAAAACGTGATGTGTCGATAACAAGGAAACCAAACAATCAGCATAATTTATACGACTTTGCTGATATTATCACCATTCAGATCGCCTCATCCCCAATGTCGTCAAAAATAAGCAAAGTAAAGACTCCCCCCACCCCCCTTTGGTGCTTACGTAATACTTGAACGGCCCCTTAGGTTTACCAAGTCTTTATGTTTACTTAGTGTTATTCATGAAGCTTATGCTGCTCTTCTTGTAATCGGTTAAAAATCGTCAAACTTCATCTTAAAATAGACAACTATTTGATATTTGAGGCATTTAATTTCGACAATCACATTTTATGATACCGTGATTAGTTGCCTATTAAAATTTTAAATATTTTTATATGGTTTTATGACTTATAACAATTTTATTTGTGTTATATAAGTGATATTCTTTTTTCTTAATGTAATGTAATGTAATGAGACGAACGAGACGCTCTCCTGATGCCTAGTTGGGAGACCGTCTGGCTTCCAATCTGGAAAACCTGGGTTCGAATCCACACACGCACCTGTCTTTTCTAATTTATGCGCGTATTTGGTGCCTACTTCAAACGGTAAAGGAAAACATCGTGAGTAAAGCTACATATCCAAAAAAAAGTTATCCTAGATGTGTGAAGTCTGCACAACAATCACTTGGCTAGCGTGCTGGACTAAAGCCCTTCTCACAATGAAAAGGTTTATAAAAAACCGGCCAAGCGCGAGTCAGACTCGCGCATGAAGGCACGTTTGTTGTATGGGAGCCCCACTAAAATATTTATTTTATTCTGTTTCATTAGTTTGATTATAGCGGCAACAGAGATACATCATCTGTGAAAAACTGTCTATCACGGTTCGTGAGATACAGCCTGGTGACACACGGACAGACAGACGGACGGACAGTGGAGTCTTAGTAATAGAGTCTCGTTTTACCCTTTGGGTACGGAACCCTAAAAAACAGGGCTGATTCGGATGACCATTGCAGCGATACACAGAACTTTGAGTAGCAAAACAAAGTCCAGGGCATCGCTGCTTTGGCGCTCATTCCTTTGAGACTAGATCTTAATCTCAGATAGTAGCGATGATAGCTCAGTGGTTAGCGCGGTCGGTTCGCATGCCGAAGGGCGTGGGTTCAAACCCCAACAATGAGCTTGAGCTGCCGGTGAAGGAAAACATCGTGAGGAAACCATAACGTCGTGGTAGGGTACTTTCTAGTACTCGGCTGGCTAGCTACCACCTCAAGATGAAAATCTGCCGCTAAGCATCTAACGGTGTGTTCCGGCCTCACTTGAGAGCCAGTACCATTCCAGGCTAGGTGTGCTTTACCATCTTCGACTACACCGTCACTTAACATCAGGTGAGCAGTGGTCAAACACCTAGCCTGTCAACCATTTAAAACAAAGTGTGGATTCGAATCCAAGACCTCAAGATTGGAAGTCAAACGGTCTTCCAATTACGCTACCTAAACTTGCAATGGTCATGGACAGGCGTAATCTATTACCACCAGGAAAGGGTCGCTTTCGTCTCATTACTTTTACATTTAAAAAAAGAAAGATAACTGCAGCTAACTAAAACTATAGCAGAATCCTCAAGTGGAGATATACATATTTATGTATATCGAATCCAATGAATTTGAATGCTCTTTTTATCAAAATCATTTTGTTGTTAACTTCTAAATAACTGTGTGAGACCATCGATTCATCGAACAACTGTCTCTAAAATCACTGAATATATAAATTATCAATCCAAAAAATATTCTAAGCTCCGATGGCGGTAAAAATCGCGAAATTATTCCCCAACTGAGCACAGAGTAAAATGTGGTATTATAAAATAAAATACTCGAGTGTGTGTGCGGCAAAGCTCGTCGGCGCTGCGGCTGTGTGCGTTCGGGCTATAAAACTGTCTATGTGTGCGGGTACAAATAAATGTAGGTGAACGGTACGTATATATTTCTAGTAGCGTTGGCAGGTGAATTATTGTCTAATGAATGAGCGAGAATTATTGATACCTGACTCAGTAATCGTGTTTTTTTTAGCTCCCTGCCCCAGAAAGTGTGTTACAGTGTGTTACATGTTTCGAGTGATTGTATATATATTTAGCATTTCATTTATATCTTGTTGGCCTAAATTGATTTATTTAAAATTAGCAAAAGCTGAGCTTTGTGAGGGCTCGCGTAGTTTTTCTAATAGGTAATAATTTTTAAGACAGTTGTCATTTTACAACCTGATTCTAGTGGTGTCATCTAGTACTAAGTAGATTAACTACAATGTATTGGAGTATTGAGATTAGTTCTGTTGCAGCGATGTTAGCTCTTTGGTTTTCTAACAGATGGCGTTAGTAGTTACAATAACATTCTATCCAATGAATACAAAATTGTAAATGTTCATTTTTTTAATGGTTATTAATTATTATTTTTTGACAGATAACACATCTAGATATGAAGTTAAATTACTATGTTAAAGCACAAATCTATAGGCGTGATAGTTTTTCAGTAAAGTGTACCACACAAATGCTCAGGCTGTGGAATAGAGTTAGTGCTGAAAAAAAAATGTAGAAAAGATATGAGACAAACGAAACGCTCTCCTTATGGTAAGATATAACGCCTGTTCATGACTATTGTAGAGATACACAGAACTTTGAGTAGCAAAACAAAGTCCAAGGCATCGCCGCTTTGGTGCTCATTAGTTTGAGACTTTCGTTGGTTAGTCTCAATAGGCCAGTATTTTTGCTAGCCCTTCAAACCGAAACAGTCATGTTTACACACTGCAAGTTTTTTTTTTGTAAATACATACAGAACACCCAGAAACAGAAGAAACATTTACTGTTCATCACATAAATATTTGTCCTGAATGGGAATCGAACCCACGCCCGTAGATATACTGTTAGGACAGTTGTACAATTTGGGTGTCTTCAAATCAAGAGTGAACAAGTTTGTTCCATCTTAGATTGCATCATGGTTTAATATTAGCTAGGCTGTGGTCAAACGCAAACTTATCTTGAATAAAAAAAATGCTTATCCAAAATTAATTGTATAAAAAACACTTGAAAATATTCATTAATTTCCGTGCTAACCCTACTTGCCACCCCGTACTCCATCCTATCTATACGTAACTATGTATTTGTTGGTACCGCTTCGCCCAGTGTATCTTGATCCGCTGCAGCCCCCGCGGCCGCACGCTAACGGGCAATAAAAGGGCCGGGGGGTGACATTACAGAGGTCTCGGTTCAACGGTCCGCGGTACACGTACATAAGTAAAGATTGTGGAGTGAGACGCCACTCGGTTCGGGCCGGCCGGAGTGTCGTCTGCCGCGCGCCACGATCAAAATCGTTCGAATTTTGAAATGAAAATTTGACGTTTTGGTTTTTTAATTTCAATAAAGGTTTCGTCAGTAATGTTGGATTAGTCCAAAATTTCAAACTAAATATCGAAAATCGTTCTAATTTTGAAATGAAAATTTGATGTTTTGGTTTTTTAATTTTATAAAGATTTCGTCAGGAATGTTGGATTAGTCCAAAATTAAAAACTAAATATCTTAAATAGTTCGAATTTTGAAATAAAAATTTGACGTTTATGTTTTTAAATTTGATAACGGTTTCATCAGGAATGTTGGATGAGTCCAAAATTAAAAACTAAATATCGAAAATCGTTCGAATTTTGAAATGAAAATTTGACGTTTTGGTTTTTAAATTTCAATAATGGCTCCATCAGGAATGTTGGATTAGTCCAAAATTAAAAACTAAATATCAAAAATCGTTTGAATTATAAAATGAAAATTTGACTTTTTGATTTTAAAACTTGATAAAAGTTCAGGAAATCATCAGGAATGTTGTATTAGTCCAAAAATTCAATCTAAATATTCGAAACAAATAAAACACCAAATCTAGGCTTCAGTTTTAGCAAAAACACAATTTATTCCTTACAATTTAACTTTGTATAATTTTAGATGGTTATATTTCTTATTGCATTATAGTTTGCATAAACAAAAGTTCCGATTTATTTTCTATAATAATTATTCAAATATAAGAAAGGTCGTAAGAGAAAACAAAAACAATAAACCAAAATATAGCGTAGATGTAATTGATTAGCTTCAGTTGAGATTTGAGGTCTAAAACAATGTTGCCAGTTGTAGAATAGGTCAAAGGATAGAAGTTCATGCAAGTCGGTGTTAAAACTGATTCTAGAAGTACAATCACTTGTGTTAATCACTACATATACATAAAAGCTAATATGTCCGCCGCGTCTGTCTGTTATCTATATTCAATTATTTCCATTCTATTATATTGACATGCTTGTATATATTGACATTTTGTTTTTTTATTCATTGACATGTAATCAGTGTTTTAAAACTCTTTTAAATATATAGTACCTGGATGACCGAGCCTTGCTCGGCTGAAAACACGGATAAAACGACGTTTTCTTAAAATGAAACCTAGCTAGATCGATTTATCGTCCCCGAAACCCCCTGCATACTAAATTTCATGAAAATCGTTGGAGCCGTTTCTGAGATTCAGATTATATATATATATATACAAGAATTGCTCGTTTAAAGATATAGATAGATTTGAAATGATATTACGAAATTGTAAAATTGGTGTTATCAATAATATATTTCTGTTTAACTTAAAAACGACTAAACGGATTATCATGTGATTTTCACCAATAGATAGAGTGATTCATGAGGAAGCTTTAGGTATATAATTTGTCAAGGTTTTGTGTAAATTAATTGAAATATGATGATAATTGTTGGAAGTATGTTGAATTTTTTTGATAAATTTAGTGATTCTAATATAATTTAACTATAAATGCAAAGTAGGTAAATGAAACTAAATTTTTCCGTGTACTTTTTCATACATTGAGTTTAGTCACCACATCTACTTACAGAGCAGGCAAAATTCCTATGTAATTGAACGGTGGAGCCACTATTGCATTTTCCGAACTAAACATATGATGTTAAGTAAAAATTTTTAGTTCAAAATTTAGTCAACTTTACGGTTATGTTAGTCGGGCTGTAATGTCAACCCAATGTGACATTTTGTCTGGTAGAGTCACTTTGGGGGTGAATCATTTCGTTCACCGTTATTATAAAAAAAAAAAGATAATAAATAATTTTATTTTGGTTTTATCTGTACAGTCTAATAAAGCTAGCAAGTCAACCAGCTTTTCTTATGGTTGACAAGCTGTGTTTAACCACAGCTCACCTGATGTTAAGTGACAGTGTGATCGGTAAAGCACACCTTGCATGGAATGGAACTGGCTCTCAAGTGCCACTGCAGCTATCGAAATTATAGGGATGCAACCATCGAAAGTAATGAGCGCTAAAGCAGTGATGCTCTGAACTTTGTTTTGTTACTCAAAGTTCTGTATATCGCTGCAATGGTCATGACCATTGCAGCGACAGGAGTTATCTCTTACCATCAGGTGAGCGTCTCGATCGCCTCATTACATATACATTAAAATAAAATTACACAAGTAACAATTGTGCCGTGGTTGGTGGTGCCGGCGTAAGAATAGTACTCCACCCTCTCTACCCGTGGTTGCCGTAAGAGTCGGCTAAGGGATGTAATCCGGAAGATGGGCAGCAGCGTCTTCCTTGAACAATCACACCCAACCCGCCTGCCAAGCGTGGCGTGTATTGGCAAAACCCCCCCAGGAGGAGGCCTATGTCCAGCAGTGGACGTCCTATTGCTGATGATGCTGAAGTAACAATTAAAAAAATATATTAACTTATTTTATTATTATCTACTAGTTGTTACCCCCGAATTCGTCCGCGTGGAATTTAACAAAATGCTTGTATAATAAGTATCCTATATGTTAATCCAGGCCATAAACTATATGTGTGCCAAATTTCATTCAAATCCATTCAGCCGTTTTTGCGCGATTGACTAACAAACATCCGAACATAGTAAGATTTTAATTGAACATCTCTACATAGTATGAAACAAAGTCGCTCCCCGCCGTCTGTACGCTTAGATCTTTTAAACAACGCAACGGATTTTAATGCGGTTTCCATCAATAGACAGAGTGATTCAAGAGGAAGGTTTATATGTATAATACATGCATATGCACCACGTTAGTATCTACATTGCAGCCGTGCGAAGCCGGGGCGGGTCGCTAGTGTCTAAATAGTATAAAACAAAGTCGCTTCAAATACCAATATTTTATTGGTAACACCAATGTTACAAGTCAATTCCCTAATATCATTACATTTTATCATTTAAGAGTTTTAACACTTATTACATGTCAATGAAGTAAAAACAAAATGTCAAAGTATACAAACATGTCAATATTTTTGTAGCGATAATAGCTCAGTGGTTAGCGCGGTCGGTTCGCATGCCGAAGGGCGTGGGTTCAAACCCCAACAATGAGCTTAAGCTGCCGGTGAAGGAAAACATCGCGAGGAAACCATAGCGTGGTGGTAGGATACTTTCTAGGACTCTGCTGGCTAGCTACCACCAGTTGCAAAACTGCCGCCAAGCATCTAACGGTGTGTTCCGGCAGCCTCACTTGAGAGCCAGTTCCATTCCAGGCTGGGTGTGCTTTGCCATCTTCGACCACACCGTCACTTAACATTAGGTGAGTTGTGGTCAAACACCTAGCCAGCCAATAAAAATATATATATATAGGTTTATAAGAATTTTGTCAACGGCTTATGATGATGATGCTGAATTTAATAATCTTTTAACTTGAAATATTCGTCAATGTCATAAAACTTCTTCCCTATAATAGGTATATGCATATGCACCACATTGCTGCTGTGCGAAGTCGTGTCGGGTCGCTGGTTAATTATATTTTTTTAAAAAATGCCCAAAAGCCTCTCTTTCGAACCGCGAATGACAGACAAGTTAACCTACATTTTAAGCTCTCACAACTTATATACTAGGCACGTTATATGTACTCCAGGTGGGGGGTGAGCACGTGGCGAAGGCACAGAATATATAGCAGTGCTCGCAGGGTGGTTCCTCCCTCTTGTAGCTCTACGTTCTTGGTACTTTAAGGCTTTCGCAGATATTTGTTTGGGTGGGAGGTCAAATATTTTAAATGGTAAACTAGCGAAAGAAATACATAGTAACTACTTACCATTTAATGGTATCACCGTGTGGATGCTGGGTCCATCGCGTTGCAGGGACAGTAACCCATACATAATAATAATAATAATATAACTTTTTATTGTTCACACCAATTATTGCTAAAAACAATTTTTCAGTATACTTAACACTAGTTGAACAATTGGCGGCCTTATCGCTAAGAGCGATCTCTTCCAGGCAACCTAAACCATATATAAACCATACATAACTTGCTTGCGCCCACTTCTTAAACGTTGACGAAAATAAACATATGTAAGTATATATAATAACTAAATATATATAACTCAAAGGTGACTGACTGACTGACATAGTGATCTATCAACGCACAGCCCAAACCACTGGACGGATCGGGCTGAAATTTGGCATGCAGGTAGATGTTATGACGTAGGCATCCGCTAAGAAAGGATTTTGATTAATTCTACCCCCAAAGGGATAAAATAGGGCATGAAAGTTTGTATGAAACTTTGTCAATTTTAAACCGATCGGGCTGAGACTGCATGCATAAAGCTACTATGACGTAGGCATCTAGCGCGAGTGAAACCGCGGGGCACAGCTAGTTATTACTAAAAAACAATTTTACAGTATAAACTTAACACTAATTGAACAATTGGCAGCCTTATCGCTAAGAGCGATCTCTTCCAGGCAATCTAAACCATACATAACTTGCTTGCGCCCACTTCTTAAACGTTAACGAAAATAAACATATTATTATGTAAGTAATAAAAGAGCAATAATTTCATCCATCATGAAACTTGCGCTACTTAATTGCCTAAATTAATACATATTTCTTTATTTTTGACAGCCCTGTTATCCTATTGGTAGTATATCTGCCTGAGCTGTAGGGCGTGGGTTTGATTCCCTTTAAGGACAAACATTTTATGGTATTAACAAATGTTTGTTCTGTGTCCGGGTGTTCAGTATGTATTTACAAAAAAAAAAGTATTTATGTATTCTATCAGTTATCTGACTTCCATCACACAAGCTTTGCTTAGTTTGGGGTCAGATGGCGCTGTGTGTAATGTGTCCTACGATATTTATATATTTATTTAATTAAGCCACCTGGGAGCATTCATCGAAAACGCTGCCTAATCCCTTTGAGATATAACAAAATGCATGGTGATCTACAAAAAAGTCCGCGGTGGCATATATCTATCTACCTTTTAAGGATAGCTTACTACACCCACAGGCTTTTACCCGAACTTACATAATTAACAATTGAATGTCTGTATTAATTATTTTAGTTCATGTTATTAATTATTAAATATTATTACTATTATTATCCTGAATGAAATTATGAATTTATTAAGTATTAATTATTATTGTATGGAATGAATAAAGCTTTATTATTATTATTATTATTATACTACACCCATTCTTACTACCCGTGCAAAGCCGGAGCGAGTCGCTAGTTTAAAATAAAATAACAATAAATGAAATGTAAATCAAATAAAATAGTAAATTAAAATGTGTTTTTAATTAATTATATTGGTTTATGTTTAGAATCACATTAGCCATGCTGTTATAACAACGGTAACTGTTTTCTTTTACATATATTACCATACTATTATATATAATATGCTCACTAGCGACCCGCCCCGGCTTCGCACGGGTGCAATATAGATCTAATGTGGTGCATATGCATGTATTATACATAGTACCTGGTTGACCGAGCTTTGGCAGTTCTTCATCGCCTGAAAGCACGGATAAAACGACGTTTTCTAAAAATGAAACCTAGCTAGATCGATTTATCTCCCCTGAAACTCCCTGCATACTAAATTTCATGAAAATCGTTGGAGCCGTTTTCGAGATTCAGAATATATATATATATACAAGTATTGCTTGTTTAAAGGTATAAGATAAACATTCCTCTTGAATCACTCTGTCTATTGATGGAAACCGCATTAAAATCCGTTGCGTAGTTTCAAAGATCTAAGCGTACAGACAGATATGCACCGCGAACATTTTTGTAGATCTATAAAAGAGGATGTGAGTGATGAGTGATGCCGTGGTGGTGCCTGCGTAAGAATAGTACCCTGCCCTCTCTGCCCGTGGTTGCCGTAAGAGACGGCTAAGGGATGTAATCCGGAAGATGGGCAGCAGCGTCTTCCTTGAACAATCACACCTAACTGCGCTCGACAACCCGCCTGCCAAGCGTGGCGACTATTGGCAAAACCCCCCCCCAGGAGGAGGCCCATGTCCAGCAGTGGATGTCTTACGGCTGATGATGTGTGATGTGATTAAAGAGGAATATCCCACCATCCATTGTTTTGTTATATCTCAAAAGGATTAGGCAGCGTTTTCGATGAAAGCTCCCAGGTGGCTTGACTTTTTCCGACACTCAATAATTATCATCATATTTCAACCAATTTACACAAAACCTACATAAACCTTCCTCGTGCATCACTCTATCTATTGGTGAAACTCACATTGATAATCCGTTCAGTAGTTTTTAAGTTTATCGCGAACAGACGGACAGACGCGGCGGACGACTTTGTTTTATAATATATAGTGATCTCGTTTGTTAAATAAACAACTAGTGTTAATAGAAATTAATTTGTATGACACTGGCAACTGTATTATTGTTCTACATTGAACATTTATTACTTGTTTTTTTTTTTATCGATGACAGGCTAGGTGTTTGACCACAGCTCATCTGATGTTAAGCGACGTTGTGGTCGAAGATGGTAAAGCACACTTAGCCTGGAATGGAACTGGCTCTCAAGTGAGGCTGCCGGAACACACCGTTAGATGCTTGGCGGCAGATTTTCAATTTGAGAGTGGTAGCTAGCCAGCCGAGTACTAGAAAGTACCCTACCACCACGCTATGGTTTCCTCACGATGTTTTCCTTCACCGGCAGCTCAAGGTCATTGTTGGGGTTCCCTTCGGCTTGCGAACCGACCGCGCTAACCTTTGAGCTATCGTCGCTACGAATGGTGGTATTTCTCCTTAGCATGAGATCGTCTAGGTATCACCGCAGTGCTAGATATTCTGCCGCCAGGCAGTAGTGTGTAAACATTACTGTGTTCCGGCTTAAAGGGTACTGCAGCTAGCGAAATTACAAGGCTTTTGAGCTAACCATCGAATGTCTCAAAGTAATGAGCACCAAAGCAGCGATGCCCTGGACTTTGTTTTGCTACTTAAAGTTCTGTGTATCGCTGCAATGGTCATGGACATGTGCTATCTCTTACTATCAGGGGAGCGTTTCGTTAGACTCATTACTTTTACATTCGTGGCGTGGTGGTAGGGTACTATCTAGTACTCGGCTGGCTAGCTGCCTCACTTGAGAGCCGTTCCATTCCAGGCTAGGTGTGCTTTATCATCTTCGACCACACCGTCACTTAACATCAGGTGTGTTGCGGTCAAACACCTAGCCTGTCAGCAATAAAAAGAAAATTGTCAAACTTACCGCACTTATTCGACTGTCCCGTTAGCTAATTTGGTAGAATGCTTCAAGAGCTATAGGGCGTGGGATCGATTCCGATCAGAACAAACATTAACCTAACATTTTTCTGATATAAAAAGTAGGATAAACACACAAATATATACACACATACGGGCTGACAGTTTGAACATGAGCGATATTCAAAGACATGTTAGTTAGTAGTCATATAAAACGTATAAAGAAATAAAATCGAAACAAATACAAAAAATACTAAGAAAACCTTGGTTAAAGTTTTCCCAAGACTCCAGAATGTATGGACAGCGCGCGGCCTCACGCGCCGAGCTAGCGCAAGACATAACTACCATACGTAGACTGCGCAGTAACTGTTATCTAATCTGTGCCCGCGCGCGACTGCCATGTCATGTTCGGTGCGCGTGATTTGAGTGTCCGTATTTTTGTGTTTGCTCAGGATAATTAGGTCAAATATTAACCACCTATTTTTTTATTATTTGGAACGACAATCGATTACCTCCTGAACCTCCTGTATCAGTATTGCTGATGTTCAAACTTTCGCGGTGTATACATATTCATTTTTCTTATTGTTAAATGTGTTTTTAGCTACAACTTACTACTTTGTGTAATTTTGGTGTGAAAAAATAAAGAGTTATCTATAATTCTTAAAACAAAATTTTTGTTGTCCCTACAAGTTGCTCAATTTACGTACAATCTATACTTTATATATACATAAATTTAATTACTCAAGTACCAAAACTGCGAAGGCGCGCTACCGAGCGCTCACCCCTCGTGCCGGCGGCGAAGGCAGAATCGCTGAGGCCAACAAAAAAATAAAATTTTACGAGCGACGGTGGTGTCACCTGGTGACTGGTCTAGCATCACTGGCTCAAGCTAAAACGACTGGTGTTATTAGTCGTATTGTTGCACAAGTGTCACTACCATGTTTTTTTTTTAAATGACATCGCTTCGTAGTTGATGTTTCAAAAAACTGAACAGTTTTTTTTACGTAAAAGTATTGAGATGGACTAGATGTTCTCCTGTTCTTTGAGTAGCAAAACAAAGTCCAGGGCATCGCTGCTTTGACGCTCATTACTTTGAGACTTTCGATGGTTAGTCTCAACAGCCCTGTAATTTCGCTAGCTGCTAATTTTAAATAATTCATCGACTTGTACTATAATACAATTATATGCAATTGTTGTAACCACGATACAAACTGGCTTAGAATCGTCAAGCAAAAAGTATTGGAGGTTTTTTTTTTATGTAACAGTAATGAGACGAACGAGACGCTCTCTTAATGTTAAGAGATAACACCTGTCCATGATCATTGCAGCGATACACAGAACTTTGAGTAGTAAAACAAAATCAAAATCAAAAGTCATTTATTCAGTTTAGGCCCTGGTAAGGCACTTATGAACGTTAAGTTACATGTTTGAATTTACCACCGGCTCGTAATTACACTTCAACTGAGAAGACTCCGGCAAGAAACTCAGCAAGGCATTTTTTTGTGGATCTTTCTTTTCATATTAGGTTACAATTTACAGTTATAAATATTAATACATACATTATGCTTACTACAATTGTCACTTACCCAGGGGGGTGCAAGTGCAGAGAGAAGCTACATCAACCATATATTCCTGTCCAGGTTCCGGTCCATGTAAAGTCCAGGGCATCGCTGCCTTGGCGCTCATTACTTTGGGACTAGATGGTTAGTCTCAATAGCCCTGTAATTTCGTTAGCTGCAGTACCCTTCAAACGGGAACACAGTAATGTTTACACACTACTGCTTGGCGGCAGAATATCTGGTACTGCGGTGGTACCTACCTAGACGACCTGCTAAGGAAATCTACCACCAAGTAAATATAGCTTATATCTATGTCTGTGTCTCAAATGACAGTTCCAAATTCTAGCAACGATATCCTTGAACAATTCAAAGGTATTAGGATTTATTAGATTAGGATTAGATTATGATACTAACGCTTAGTATCATTTACGTCCGGTCCAGCTCAAAAAGTAGACTTAGAATTTCTTTTCAGATAAAAAAAAACCAATCCTTTTACAATCTACTGTAACTGTCACCCAATAGCGAGTGAATCTGTTTCTTCTAGGCGAGCATGCTCCACCGATATTTGAAATATAAATTTAAAAAAAAAAATTGTTTACTAGGTAATCCTCAACAATAAGATCATTCTAGCAACTTTTACATATCTATTGAGAATATACCATCAAAAGCTAAAGCAGCGTTGCCCTAGAGTTCATTTTGATGCTCAAAGTTCAAAGGCACCGCTGCAGTGGTCATGCACAGGCGTTACCTCTTACCATCACGTGAGCGTTTCGTTCGATTATTTACTTTTACATAAACAATTTAAAAAATCCATAACCCGACTGTGATGGAAATAGCTATAATTAAATGAAGAAAACTTGTATAAACAAATTTATTATTCTTAAATTAATTTAATATATTTTTTGTAATCCTCTTTTATTTGTTTTTATTTAGATACGCTACTTTATAGGTTTGGTTTTTTTTTTTTAAATTAACATATCTTTCCGCGCCAAAAATCCACCATCTTGATTTTTTTAAACTACCCTGTAATGGCACTTGGGTTATTGAGACGAATCTAACGATACATTAATTGTCGTAATCCATTCAGCCGTTTGGAAGATACGAGGTTATAGGTAAAGAAATTTACATACATACAAAATACGCGCGAAAAACATAACCCTTATTGGCAGTAGGGTAAATATATATATTTATGTTATTATTCAAAATGTAAAATTAAACACATAGGGTGTTTAATTTTACATCAAATACAATTATAAATATACGTTTTATGCTATATTTACAATGCGTTAACAAAACTGTGCGTAACTTTTCGACAACTTGTGAGGCCAAAAATCGAATCGAGCTCATTTATCATGAAGACAAGTGCACCCATTGATTTTTCATTTGCATCCCGAGAGGGATGGCTTTATAGATCAGCTGTTTGGTGCGAATGAGACAGATTATTAGGGTTGATTCCCCTTCGTTTTGACACTATTCGTGGTCCATCAATTTTGTAATCGATGAGATTTTGATGGAGATGAATTCTTAAACATTATTTTTTCTTGTTAAAAGTTTCATACTGTCCTATTAATATATTAATACCTACGTTACGCAGCATCAATATATTACGTCGAGCTTAAATGACTTTTTCTACGGACCTGCTGTCAAATCACTAACGGTGTGTTTCGACAGCCTAACTTAAGAACTAGTTCCATTCTAGGCTAAGTGTGTTTGTCATCTTCGGTTACACCTTGAATTAAATCATACAGAATTAAAAAACACTTCAAAATTTATTTGAAAGCAATCAATTTTACAAAATATGTCAATGAGGCTCTTGGAATTCTCATTTTTACCCGACTGCCAAGGAATGGTTATGTTTTTTGCGCGTATGTTGTATGTATGTAAATATCTTTATCACCTCGTATCTTCCAAACGGCCGAATGGATTACGACAATTAATGTATCGTTAGATTCGTCTCAATAACCCAAGTGTCATTAGAGGGTGGTTTAAAAAAAAAAAAGTTGGTGTATTTTTGGCGCGAAATAGTAAAAAAAACTATCAAAATTCAAAACCATTTATTCAAACTAGGCTGAGAATCAGCACTTTTCGAACGTCGAAATTACATAAGACAGTCCCCCAAAACGCCCACCCGTCACCACTTCCTAGTGCTTTAGCTGGGAAGAAGAAGTGGCGCAACAAACTCCCCAGCAGATATCAAGTAGGATATCTAAATAAAGGCAATTAAAAGAAGATTACAAAAATATATGTAAGTTATATGTTTAAATTGAATTAGGAATAATAAATTGGTTTAAAAAGTTTTTTCCTTATAACTATTGTAATCGCAGTCGGATTATAGAGTTTTTAAACTCTTCAGCTTGTTGTTACTCATTTATATAAAAAAAAAAACGAAAGTATCATAACTAAATAGGTGTACTATAAACACACGCACACAACCACGTAAGCGGTATTGTCTTCACGTTGTGCCTACACAGGTGCGCGTGTGTGTGTCAGTTCATCGACGTACGATTGACAAGAGGCATAAGGTGATAGTTGAACTTTTTACATTTATTTTTTTTGTTAATAATAGGCAAGGAAAAGTTTTTTTTTTTTTTTCGATGAAAACGTTCGTTGTTGATCTGTATGAAATTATATGAAGTTTTGCAAATGCAATTTCTAAGTTCTAATACCAGTGAAATTGTTTAGGGATACATATGAAATTAAAATTGATGTAAATAAAATCAATTGGTTATATATTAAAACATCTAGAGAAAACTAAACTAACTTAAAATTAAATAAAAAGGCCGTCAGATTGATGTAAATTGTGTTTATATTCCTGGTTGCCTGGAAGATATCGCTTTTGGCACTAGCTCATTAAGCTCTTTAGTTTTTTGTAATTTTTTTATTAATTGCGTGCACAAGTTTTTATCTATTTATTGTTTGGGTGCCCAAGATACAGGCGCTGCCTAGTTTTGGGGCCCTCTGTAAAACTTAAGCTGTATCCTGAAATAAATAATTTTGAATTCGAATACACCAATGAGAAAGTGTTACGAAAACACGTTTCGGGGCAACCAACTAATTTTTATTTAAAATAAGTCTTTCATTGCTATTTTCGGAGTTAGATCAAAGATTTCTAGCTATTTTTTATTTATTTAAATGTAATGAGACGAACGAGACGCTCTCCTGATGATAAGAGATAACGCTTGTCTATGACCATTGCAGCGATACACAGAGCTTTGAGTAGCAAAACAAAGTCCAGGGCATCGCTGCCTTGGTGCTCATTACTTCGAGACTTTCGATGGTTAGTCTCAACAGCTCAGTAATTTCTCTGGCTGCAGTACCTTTCAAACCGGAACACAGTAATGTTTTCGCACTACTGCTTGGCGGCAGAATATCTTGTAATGCGGTGGTACCTACCTAGACGAGCTCCTGCTAAGGAGATCTACCACCAAGTAAAACGTTACTTTGTATTCCGAAAAAATGCAGCGGGTTGCCACAGGTCGCAATTAGTTATAACATAAAAAACTTAAAAAGAACTAAAGAAAAAACCCTAATAAAAACAACATGGACTTATATATCTACATCAGGGGCATTAATTTTGAGTATTCAAATGTTTTGTCGTGCCGTGCCCTCTACCCGTGGTGGCCGTAAGAGTCGGCTAAGGGATGTCATCCGGAAGATGGGCAGCAGCGTCTTCCTTGAACAATCACACCTAACTGCGCTCGCCAACCCGCCTGCCAAGCGTGGCGAGTATTGGCAAAACCCCCCCAGGAGGAGGCCTATGTCCAGCAGTGGACATCCTATGGCTGTTGATGTGATTTCTTAAATACTAAAATCCGGCATAAACTTTAAATCTAAATAAATTAAAAATGTCTAATTTAAATAACCACAAGTGTTTATATCCTCTTCTCACTGAAGTAACCAGTTACCGACACATCGCCTCTAGACGAGGCTTCTTTAGGATGTGTTGTCTTCGAGCTCTTGGCCGAAACTTGTCAATTTTACCATGGAAATTGACGTTTGACACATTTTTGTTATACTTATGGCCGAATTACTCACGTTTAATTATATCGGAAACTCCGACTATAGTTTCGGCCACATCCGGTGGCCTTCATCACGGAGACAAGGCTGAGAACAAAGCGCGCGCGGCCTCGTCTTGCTTCACACCGCTTCATAGTTTCCGATAGAAATTAAGAGGAAAGCAATCAACTGAGACATTTGAGAATTAGGAATTTCACCAAGCTATTTCTGTCGCGCCGCACGCAGCACCCGCGTACATACTGAGCGAAAGGGACAACTGCACCTCGGGCTCATTAACCCGAAATAAAATGAGCAAAATCGAGGTTTCGTATTCCTCTGTTTCCTCCTCCAAATTTAGACCGATTTTAGTATTTCTTTTAACAAGTAAATAAGAAGGATGTGTTCTTTGCCTGTGCGTTTTATTTTTTTAGATTATGTCTATGAGATTGGGAATTTGGACGTTGAAACACAGCGTTGAAACTAGGTAAATTTTGAGATTTTTGAAGATTCATAGCTCTTATAAAAAAAAAAAAATATCAAAAAATCAAAACAGAGGGGCATGAAACTAGCAAGTATCTACTTGCTATCTAAAAATTATTGCTCTAGTATTAAAATCCTGGAAGGAAAATGGGGAAAGCGTTTGTATGAAGAAAATGACGACTTGTTTCCTCTTAAACGTGAGTAATCCCGCAGAAGAAGGTATAACAAAAATGTTCTTGACAATGTTTTTTTTTTTTTTCATTTGTTTTTGGCATCACACTAACTATTACACAATAGCTTATTTTATCAAAAGTGGTTTAACCAAAATAGTTGAATTTCAAATTAATTTTTTGCCAAGTTTTATCACGACCGGTTGATTGTTGTTCTGTTTTCACTTCAAATTATATTTTGGCTAATTTGATCATTACCGGTTCAGCTATTTTTTTTGAACATTACTTAAATTGTTTCATGTCTGTTGAGACGTTTTGTTTGCATATCCAATTATTTCCTAGCGGAATTTTATCAGTATTGGTTCAGCTGTTTTGTTTGTAAATCAAATTATTTCCTAGCCAAATTTTATCACGATCAATCCATCTGTTTTATTTGCACACACAAATTTCATCGTAGTTAAATCTTATCACGGTAGGTTGAACCGTATATTTATTTGTTTTGTTATTTCTGTGTCATATTTTATCACAATCAGTTCAGCTGTTTTTTTATGCTATATTATGACTAGCTGCGTCCCGCGGCGTCCACCTACATTTTTTCGGGATAAAAAGTAGCCTGTGTGTTAATCCAGGATATCAGCTACCTCCGTACCTAATTTCACATAAATTGGTCCAGGCGTTTGAACGTGAAGAAGTAACAAACATACAAACAAACTTTTGCCTTTATCACATCACACATTATCAGCCATAGGACGGCCACTGCTGGACATAGGCCTCCTCCTGGGGGGTTTTGCCAATGCTCGCCACGCTTGGCAGGCGGGTTGGTGAGCGCAGTTAGGTGTGATTGTTCAAGGAAGATGCTGCTGCCCATCTTCCGGATTACATCCCTTAGCCGACTCTTACGGCAACCACGGGTAGAGAGGGTGGGGTACAATTCTTACGCCGGCACCACCACCAATTAGTGTGAATTATTTGCTGTATTGTTTCAAACAAACTGAAGGATAGAGAGGATTTGCTCACGTATTTATTCAGAACTAAATTTGTACAAAATTTACTATTAAATTTTTTCTTTCATTTAATAAAATTTAAAATAATTCTTCAGGTACAAAATATAATACATAAATTGACTTGCGTGCCGCTTCTTCCATACGGCAGATACGTCATAATAAACTACGTTAGTGTGCGTGGGGTACCATTGAATGTGTGCGTTGTCTCGTTCACTTCAGTCTAGCAAATAAATCTAGTTATAAACTTATGATAAGCCAGTAACTGGAATAAATGTTAGGCTGTTATAATATGAAGTTTGTAAAATGTCAAAAAAGGAATAGGATTTTACAAGCCGCGCCCCGCGGTTTTACCCTCTGTTCCCATGTGAACACTACATTTTTACGGGATAAAAAGTAACCTATTTGTTAATCTAGGGTTACCTCCATACCAAATTTCATCAAAATTAGTCCAACCATTTGAGCATGAAGAAGTAAGACACACTTACACACTCACAAACTATCGTCTTTATAATATTATTGTGATGTTTATTCGTGGTATGTTAAAATAAATATTGTAGGATATTCCACATAGCGCTATCTAACCCCAAACTAAGCAAATCTTACACTATGGGAACCTGATAACTGATAGAATACGTATAGACTTATTTTTTGTGAATAAATACTCATCACACAAATGTTCGAGTGGGAATGGAACCACGCCCTAGCTCTTAAAGATATACTACCAATGAGCCAACAGGGCTGTCGAACTTTTTCACTTAGAAATTATAGTGTATTATGACAATAATACGACAAATTTTGAAGACTGTAATTAATAGATCAAAACCTTATCAAAAAAAACGTGGTGTGTTAAACACGGTCGTGTAGCTACTTTTTAGAAAACTAAGAAGTTTTTCTGATTTCCATATTTCAAATCCTCACTTAACATAACGAATTCTTTGTTTCTCCATCTATAGTGTGGTGTACTTACAATTTGGATGTAGTTAATACATAAATAGCTGACACACCAAACTGTATTCCCCGATTTTGTCATCAGTTTTTTTAATGATCTCCTACTATAGATGCAATTTAGACGTATTTACGTCAAAAAATTGCACTTTTTATAAATTTTATGCACAGCCTCTACATTATAATATCTTTAGCATTAGACTTTCGCTATACAGTTTATAGTAAAGACCGCGAATTGGCAAATATAGCGTAGGACGCCCTGTGATTCTATAGAGTGACGATATACGTAGGATAGCTGGCAGTAAATGGAAGCAAAAAGCCGAACATCGGGCTGAGTGCTGTGTCTTGGGAGAGACCTATGTCTAGCAGTGGATTTCCATTGGCTGATGATGTGATGATATATCTACATATTAGAAAACAAAGTCGTTTCCTGCCGTCTTTATACTTAGAGAAGATCTTTTAAACTACGCAACGGATTTCAATGCGGTTTCCGTCAATAGAAAGAGTGATTCAAGAGGAAAGTTTATATGTTTAATATATACAATATAGTAGAGAAAATCCGAGAATTTCAAATATTTGTAATGTGCTTTTGTATAAAACATATATTTATGCGCTTAAATTGCAAACGCTGGCTATACTTTACGAGATAGATCAAAATAATGTACTACGTTGGTATCTACATTGCACCTGTGCGAAGCTGGGGCGAGTCGCTAGTAGTTTAATAAAGCACCAAATCATAAACGAACATGTATTATATTCATACGTCCTTGTTTAATGAACTGCAATAAAAAAGACAGCAACATTATTACTGATTTTGAAATCTTCAAAATTGATCTAAATATTATCAATAAAAAACGTAAACAAATTCATTCCAGTCCAGTATGGAGTTCGTTCAAACGCAGCATTAGCTGATAGCTCCTTATCTCATCTAGAACTACGTCAACACTCGTGCTCCGTCTCTTTCTAACGCACTAATTATACGTCTACAGGTCTCTCTCAGACGCCGGTATAGCTCTCCCTGTCTCGCTAAGCGCTTTCGTGTCTGCTGTCCCGTTTCTGTCAGGTCGTACTTTAGTGCCGATCATGCGATATTGCCATCTCTCTCGCTCTAATGAATTAAATCAACAACGCCGCTTGCTCCCTCTCGATGTTGAATCGAAATAGGAATTTGATTTTCATCTTTTTAATAATAAGTGTTCGGAAAAATGTTAAAATATTTTTATTTTTCCAATGAATATTTATTGTATAATTTGAAATAAGATTAACAATGTGTAGCGTAATACAAAAAAAAATAGAACTCTATTGTTTTTAAAATTGTTTTTTTTCTTCTCTAAATAGGTCTGGCACGGGACAAAAACAGTCGTGTGACCAACTACATAGTTTAAACAAAATACTTTATTTTTTAAAAGTTACTTATACCTAAACATGTACAAGTTCTTCGAAGGGCGTGGGTTCAAACCTCAACAATGTAAGGAAAAACATCGTGAGGAAGCCATAGCACGGTGGTAGGGTATTTATTTTCTTAGTACTTGACTGGCTAGCTACCACCGTCAATTTTAAAATGTGTTGCCAAGCACCTAAGGGTGGGTTCCAGCAGCCTCACTTGAGAGCCAGTTCCAGTCCAGACTAAGTGTGTTTACCATGTTCGACCACACCGTCACTTAACACCAGGTGAGCTGAGGTCAAACACTTAGCCTGACAAGCATTAAAAAAAAACTAAATTATTATTATTAATCTTGTATATGTAATAATGACGTCATAGTATTGCTTCTGGTCGCTAGATATGGGTTGAGTGAGTGATGTGATTTCAATTTAAGTTGATTTTTACACATCCTGGTAAAGAGAACACGTTGTGACATGAAAAGAGATGCGAATCATTAATATCGTTGAATAAAATTTTGGTCACATAATTCGTTTTTTTTTTTTAAATTTTTGTCTTTGTAATATTTAATTTATTGTTTCTAGTGTCAAAACGTAATGTAACACAGCGCTAAGGAGAATGTGTTTTATACAAATAATAATATAGGACTGTTTTTACCCGACTGCCAAGGAAGGGTTATGTTTTTCGCGTGTATCTTGCATGTATGTATGTAAATTTCTTTATTACCTCTTATCTTCAACGGCCGAATGGATTACGTTTGAGTAACAGCATACTTTTTTTTTCCATCTATTTTGTCCCACTGCTGGGCAAATGTCTCTTTTCCTCCCTTCCATGCCTGCTATTGAGGTCCCATCCTTATTATGAGCATGAAGCCTATATATATGTTTTGTTGCGATGATAGCTTAGTGGTTAGCGCGGTCAGTTCGCATGCCGAAGAGCGTGGGTTCAAACCCCAACAATGAGCTTGAACTACCGGTGAAGGAAAACATCGTGAGGAAACAATAGCGTGGTGGTAGAGTACTTTCTAGTACTCGGCTGGCTAGCTACCACCCTCAAATTGAAAATCTGCCGCCAAGCATCTAACGGTGTGTTCCGGCAGTCTCACTTGAGAGCCAGTTCCATTTCAGGCTAGGTGTGCTTTACCATCTTCGACCACACCGTCACTTAATATCAGGTGAGTTGTGGTCAAGCACCTAGCCCGTCAGCGATAAAAAAATATCAGGCAATAAACAAATTTATCCTAGTGCCAGATTTCATCTAAATCTGTTAAACCGTTTTTGCGTGATTGAGTAACAAACATCCAAACATGCAAACTTCCACATTTATAATATTATATAAGGTAGGAAACATACGTACGTATGTATGTCTACAGAATTGAAATTAAACAATTGCTAGAGAAAGTTTAGAAAGCTACAGACTCGGTTTTCATGACGCTCGTTTGACGCTTCAATAACGTAGTCCAGGGCTGTCCAAAACACGGCCCGTGGGCAGCACGCGGCCCGCGGCTTCTATTCATGCGGCCCGCCACTTGTTTATGATGCAAAACAAGTAAAGAAGATTTATTTAATTTTATTGCATTTCCAATTAAATAAATAAGTTTTTTTTTATGTAAAGCTAATGACACGAACGAGACGCTCTCCTGATGGTACTAGATAACGCCTGTCAATGACCATGGCAGTGAAACATAAAACTTTGAGTAACAAAACCAAATTCATCATAGCTGCTTTGGCGCTCATTACTTTGAGACTAGATGGTTAGTCTCAACAGCCCAGTAATGTCCATTCAAACTGGAACAATAATGTGGGCTTGGCGTCAGCGTTGTTGGCGTGTGGTGTTAGGTAGGCGACCATCTGCTAAGGAGATCTACCACCAAGTAAAAAATCGATTTGGACAACCCTGATATAAACCGACGACGCTGAACTTTTCAAACTGCAACCGATTGAATTATCTGTAATGTTGAATAAAGACACCTTCATATTACTTTGGATTTAACTAACGACCGCCCTTATAAAATGTTTAGTTCTTGAACCTATACATAATAGGTAATTATGTACACAATAATTTAAAAAAATATCAAGAACGAGTATATTTTTAACAAAATGAAAGCTTTTAAGGATATAATTAAGTACATTCACGCCAAATACTTACTAGAATTATTTATTTTTAAATTTTTATTAAATTAGTATTTTAGAGATTGCTCCTCAATACGAATCAATCGAGCCCAAACTCGGTGGGGTTATGTTGGTTTATCACAGAGATGCCGTGGCCACCTTCTAGCTACATCATCAGACCCTGGATATCGTCTAGGCATAAAGTGCTCCTCAAGACGAATCAATCGAGCCCAAAATCGGTGGGGTTATGTTGTTTTATCACAGAGATCCCGTGGCCACCTTCTAGCTTCATCATCAGACCCTGGATATCGTCTAGGTATAAAGTGCTCCTCAACACGAATCAATCGAGCCCAAACTCGGTGGAGTTATGTTGTTTAATCACAGTGATGCCGTGGCCACCTTCTAGCTTCATCATCAGACCCTGGATATCGCCTAGGCATAAAGATCTCCTCAAGACGAATCAATCGAGCCCAAACTTCATGGGGTTATGTTGTTTTATCACAGAGATGCCGTGGCCACCTTCTAGCTTCATCATCAGACCCTGGATATCGCCTAGGCATAAAGTGCTCCTCAAGACGAGACAATCGAGCGCAAACTCGATGGGTTTATCTTGTTTAGTTCAGAAGTTCCTATTTTCCGTCTCCATCATCAGACCAGTTCCATGATACCATATAATTGTATTGTTACCACAAGAAGATACATAAGTACACCAAATTTGAGTGCAATCGGAGATCGGGAAGTGGGTCAAATTTAACTTGCAAGATTAATCCGAACAAAGCTTGGTAAGAAAAACTTTTTTAAACAATTTGAACTGTTTTTGTTTTATAAAACTTAAAAAAAAAACTTCTGGCTTATTAAGTATAAAATATATATGTAAATCGTTGTCTGATGATCACGATGAATCGATTGAATAAAAATTTACCACATAATTCATTATTTTAAATAATTAAGAATGCTGAGTATTTGATTAGTTATCAGATAGGTAATTATGCGTGAATATATCGACCGTAGCAATTAACAATGTCGGATCTACATTTTTGCTATTTTCATTTCATTGCATTAAAGGTCTTAGAATATGTCTAAAAATGCCCCCAAAATTATTAAATTCCTAAAATCAACTTAATGGTAAAAAAATAAGTTTTTTAATCGAACTTAATAATTTTCGGGGGTATTTTTAGACATATTCTAAGACCTTTAATGCAATGAAATGAAAATAGCAAAAATGTAGATCCGACAATGTTAATTGCTACGGTCGATATGTATAACAGACTATGATAGTCTGCAATCTGTCTATATGTACGTGACATCGGTTCATTCTTGTCGACATTGCATCAGTAACCTTGTACCTGGTCTATGTGGAATAGGCTAGATTACAAAAGATATCAATAAGATCATTGGCGTAGTTCAGTGTTGCCAATACTACGACAATTACCGTATTAATCACAAAATCTACGGTGCACGACTTTTTCGGCAAATTCACTTTAAGAAAAGAAAAGTTTTATTTTTATTTTGAGACATCGCACATTAAAAACTATACTATCTTTTTTTTGTCCAGTGAAAATACTTAATGTATACCACTGGCCCTGGGGCGGGCACAGTGGTTATGTGGGACTCTCCGTCCTAATGACGGCCTACCCACTAAAAACCCTGGAGTGTTCCACCTCGGCGCTTTGTGTCGAAGCTGCGGGCACGCATTGTCCTCGCGGACCCGCCTCGGGGAGCCCAAGCTCACCCCGCCATGATGACGATGTGTGAGAACACCGGACACATCGTGATCCACGAAACTACCTAACGCTAAAAACATATATCATGATGCCGCAAAACAGACCTCATCTCAGCACAAATGCTTTTTGGCCATCTGCCAACAGCGCTGATCTTCCGATGAGGCAGTACAGTGATGTCACGAAAGACCCACACACCGGTGAGTGTCGAAGCAAATATATCACCAAAATTAAATTAATTAAACAGCTTTACCAAAAACTGGCAACACTTAACATACGTAAGTACTTAATGTCACTGTCACTTTATTATAGAATCAGCTAAAAGTTCACATGTTCTCAATTTCACAATCTGCTTACATAATAATTATTAAAGTTTTTAGAGTATTTGACTGTTATAAGTGTATGGTTGGACGGTGTATCCAATTCCGAATAAAAAATAGAGATAATTTGCAAACATTTAATGGAGAATGTCCATTTTTTTTTTAGTTTTTTTGATATTTCAAAATTATTTCGAGGAATAAGGTTAAACTGATCACTATCAATTACTTAAAAACCGAAAATAATCACGGTTTGTTATTATTTTAAGCTTTAATTGAATAACCTTCGTTTGACCTTAGTATGACGTCACCCGTGGCAGAATGGAAAAAATGTCTGAGCCTACAAACAAAAAAAAAAGCTAAATGTCATTAAGTTGTCTAATGTCAAAGTATGTAAACATAACATTTAAATTATCACTCATTGCGAATGTTGGTACTGAATTTATAACGGTTGATTTTTATTCAAAAATCACCAAAATGCAATAATTATTTTATCAATCGCTCAAGTCAAGTTGCAATATGCAAAGAATAGTTTTTTAGAAGTTAGGTTATAGGTTGTAATTATAGTGACATTGACACATCTGGACTTTTTTTTAATACAGGCAACGGCCTATATCTGGTAAAGCCAATGATGACGTCATCGCCCCGAAATATTCTAAAAAATATTAAAAAAATAATTTCAAAGAAAATAAAAAAACAATCAAATTAGTTTCTTAAATTGTTTTTAATCATAATTTAATTTAATTATAATTTAACTAGTAACGCCGTCGCTTCGGGTCGGCTTACTTGGTGGTAGATTTCCTTAGCAGAAAGTCTTTTTTTTTTAAAAAACGGAATAGGTTCTCCTTTGACCACATCCTGCCTGATGTTAAGCAACGATTTGGTCTAAGATGGAACACGCTTACCTATATTACTCTTGATTTGAAGACACTCATATTGTACTTTTCGATAATCGTCTGGATAGTTACCACCACATTACTAGATATTCTGCCGCCAAGTAGTAGTGTGTAAACATTTCTGTGTTTCGGTTTTGGGGGGTACTGCAACGATATTACAGGGCTGTTGAGACTAACCATCGAAAGTCTTAGTAGAAAGGATTAGTAGTTTTTCTGATATAAATGTATGCTATATGTTAATCCAGATAATAAACTATATGTGTGCCAAATTCTATCTGAATCTGTTAAGCCGTTTTTACGTGATTGAGTAACAAACATCCTAACATCCATACATAGATTACGCTTAGATTAATTTGACTAATTTTCCTCTTCGTAAAAAAAATATTGCAATTCAAAGTTGACAAAGGTCACGGACTTTCGTGGAGCATAATTTTAAATTGTAAAATTAGTATAAATAGTTGAGGAGAGAGCTGTATTGCAAAAGCATTTAGAGCATAAAAACGCATAGGCTTCGTTTGGTCCGTCAACGGCCTAAAGCAAAAAGAAAGTTCTGCGCTACATGTGGCGTTACTTCACTGAACGTATAAACTTCTGACCTTGACAAGGACCACCGATTACCACAAGAGTGCTCTTTTATTTACGCTTTATCGTATACGTGCTATCAACGTCAGATGCGCCGACGCCACTTGACCGCTTCCAAACGAGATTCAAGTCTTTTGTGGCCGTACCGATGTGATTGACCTAAGACAACAACCGGTTTTTACTATTAATCATGATATAATCTAATTGTGTAACATATCTCACGTGACCATATGTACCGTTTTGTACGGGACTGTCCCATTTTCTGCTACTCCGTCCCGCTGTACGCGCGGAAAGCTTCTTGTACCGTTTTTAGTTACAGAAAGATGAAAATTCATTTAAAAAAACAAGGCCGTAGTTTTTCTGCTACTCCGTCCCGTTGTCCGCGCGGAAAGCTTCTTGTACCGTTTTTAGTTACAGAAAGATCAAAATTCATAAAAAATATTGCCGTAGTGTTTATCTCAGCGGATAAGTGACAGACTGGAACAATCAAAACGCTTGGAAAATCGTTCAACAATCGTGCAAGCAATCCGGTGATGATTTATGGCGCTGAAACGTGGTCTTTGACTATGTGCCTTCTTGATAAGCTCAAAGTCGCTTAACAGTTTTTTTTATGGCTGACAGGCTTGGTGTTTGACTACAGCTCACCTGATGTTAAGTGACGATGCGGTCGAAGATGGTAAAGCCTACCTAGCCTGGAATGGAAATGGCTTGCCATTGTTATGCCTAAATAAATAAAATAAAAAAATTGAACCAAAATTTGATATCTATAGGTACCTATAGTATATGCGAAACATAATCTCAAACGGATATCTAAAAAAATCCATCGTCAATTCCATGTTAATAATTATAATTAAAGTGAAGATTATCGAAAAAATGTCCCGTTTTGTACAAGAATTAAAATGGTCACATTATTAATCCAAACTAGCCGCGCGAACCGACGCCGACGGCCGGCGAAGTTTCACGAAGTGACAGTTCGTCACTCGTCCATCAGCGCGCGGCACACTTCTCTTATGTATTCGATTAGGTACATAGGTGCAGTCGCGTCGCGTCACCGGCGTTCTCTTTTTCACTATTGCAGTTTGAATTTGGAAAATTTCAGCGTTTATTTTTCAAGTTTATCGATTCGCTGCGTTGTTATTGTACGCGCTGTAGTGCTGTGACCGTCCAGTGCAGCGGACGCGATGTATAGTCGATATCGGGTCGCGTTCGTTCTCGATTTTCTCCGGGGCTTGTCAGAGTTTTCCCGGCGCACGTGTACGACGCTGTTTACATAGCACAGTACATTGTGCGATGCTAGCTAAGTACGAAGTCATTGACACGCCGGTATGACACACATTCCGGCTGACGGAACGGTAACACGTCCGCGGTTTTCTTGCTTGGATTTTTTTTTCTCTGTGACAGTAATTGTTTAATTTTATTGTTTCGGCTGTTATCGTGAGTTTTGGTGTGCTTATTGTTTACGTTATCAGTGTATCTAGGTGCGATAGCGTGGCTCAAGGCGAGCCCGCAGTCTCCTTGGATCTCGCGAACAGTGAGATTTCCGCGTATTGTTTTTTAACCGTGCTACTTTTTTAAACTGTGAGCCGGTTCTTTTTTGTGAGTTCTTGGTTGGACTAAAACGACGTTTAGTTTTTTAACAATCGAGGTTTAGTGGATTGTAAACGTTATGTTTCGTTTTTTGCGGATTAAAATTCTATGTACACAATTTTGATTAGTTCAATTTATACTTACACTTTCATTAAATAACATAAAACATTTTTTTTTTGTAAATCGTAAGGCAAGGTTAGTTTAATAAATGGTCAGTAAAAAAAAACTTGAGGATTTTACTATGAAAACTGATGTGGTTTAGACATATTTTTTGTTTATCAGCTTTGACTCCTTGAAAAAGGTCACCGGATGTGGCGTAATTATAAGTAATGTTTATAAACGTAATTAATCCTGAATAAGCAAAAGAAAATATCTATTATTTCTAATTACTTCGAGCATCAGTGTCGTTAGCACGGCCAATCATAATAATGAAAACTAAACGTATAGTTTTTTTTTTTTCATATGACACAACACTATGTGATACTTCATAGTGATAATGAAATTAATGGCGCGAATTTTAAATTTCGAATCGATTTTAACGAAACACGGATTTTCATGGACGCATCTTCGCAGTTATTTATAGATATTTGATTTGTGTACCGAGACGTGGTAGTTTACCTACATAGCTCAACGTCGCTCGTGGAATGTACATAATGTACATCTTGCACTATGTACAACGTGTGTACAACGGATATAACAATATAACGTTGTTGTCAGTGTGTGCGTGCCAGCGTAATGAGCGTTCTATGTGCTAAGAAACAGTAAAAAGTATGGCGCGAACGCACGGAGCGGCAACCTCGCGCGCGTTCTCAGGCCTTGCCGCACGGTGAAAACAATAGTCTTTTTTAGATATTCATATTTTTTATGAAATAATACGCTTGCTTATAGATTTTATGTTAAATATTGTATTAGATTAAAAACATGTTTTGAATGGATCTGTTACTGCAAGGATTACGTTTTACTCTAGATTAGGTATCGTATTTAGATGATTTAGGTAAGTATCTGATAAAACGGTTTCTCGAGTAGTATTAAAATGAATATTACCTCCTTAAAAATTTGATGATAGTATTTAATAATGTTTGATTATAAATTCAAATACATTATTACGAGAATAAAAGTACTAAAATGTTACCGGAATTGAGTTTAAAATGAAACACCTTACCACACAAACAATACTACATACATTCCTTGATGTTCAAAAATCAATACATATCAGTGATAAAAAAACAAACAAAGCCAACTAAAATAGCTGGCTGGTTGTATAAAAAAAATAGTAACCGATGTTGACCTTTCCAAGCTTGGCTCGTTACTAGCGCAGCCAGCTGACGCGACGTTGCCAGCTCGTCTCGGCTTCCAAACGGTATCTACTAGCTTATCGCCTCTAATGCTGACGCATTAGAACTACAATCGCGTATCAAAGTTTAGTATATAAGTGGTTAGGACGTTTTAAATACGTAGTGAACACACTTCCCGCGCGAAAAATTCGAAATGCTTTTTATCAGTCGTGTTCGTGACGCGCTGGCTGTATAGTACAGTTTTCTCTTGCCAATTTTATGATTTATACCTGAATACAAAATGTTTTAGTCGATTATTTCTTTGCGTTTCGTATCGATTTTACCGATTCTAGTGTTAACGAAGCTATATCGGAATAATCTTAGCTTTGGTAAAGTGAAGTGACGCGTGTTAGTGCTTTTATAATCTAGACTTTTTTTAATGCGTTTGGCTACTAAATATCTGCCATTGTACCTAATAACAAATAAGTTAGTGAATAGAATTATCTCTGCATAACAACTAACGGTGATAATTATCTGCTGATAAGAAGAATAAACAAAAAGTCATAGGTATTCGTGGAATATGAGAGAAATTATGATAATGTAGAGTTGTACTAACGCATCGTGGCAGAATCAAATACACAATTTTTTATTAATTAAAAATGTGTTAGGTGTGACTGAGATTAAAATATGATTTTAAAAACATATTCGCATATAAACACGGGAAGACAATTTTTATGTTTTCTTTTATAGTGAAATTATTTTTTAATTAGACATTTTGTTCGCGTTAAATAGTGATGGCCATGTCGATTTTTAAAATATCGATATATATCTTATTTTGTCTTTTACTATAGAAATTGAACGTTGATATTAACAGAAGTAGTTAAATATCTTATCCATGTTTAAAAAGTGACGTTTGAAGTGTCATACCAGAGTGATTGTTAGAAGTTGTGAGTTTTTTTTTAAATAGTGACATTTGTGACAGTTCACAGTGACAGTATGTCACAGTGATTCTCCAAGTGTTCGAACTCGGTAACAGTGGAGTATCAAGAGCCATGCCCCGGTGACAAAGTGGCATACATGCCGGTCGCGTTGGGCTCGCTCGGTGGGGAGGGCGAGTACCATCAATACCCGCCACAGCTGTACCACGAGTACGGGCCCCCGCCGGTCTACCACCCTCGCCCCGACCACTACTACAGGTAAACATTATCATCATCGGGCTTCTTCATCCTCGGTAGCGATGATAGCTCAGTGGTTAGCGCGGTCGGTTCGCATGCCGAAGGGCGTGGGTTCAAACCCCCAACAATGAGCTTGAGCTGCCGGTGAAGGAAAACAAAACGTGGTGGTAGGGTACTTTCTAGTACTCGGCTGGCTAGCTACCACCATCAAGTTGAAAATCTGCCGCCAAGCATCTAACGGTGTGTTCCGGCATCCTCACTTGAGAGCCATTTCCATTTCAGGCTAGTTGTGCTTTACCATCTTCGAACACACCGTCACTTAACATCAGGTGAGTTGTGGTCAAATACAGCCGGTCAGCGATAAAAATAAAAAAACCACAGTTAGGTAAAACTAGGTAAAAGTAACGTTTACCTACTTTACTAACGTTTTCAACTGTTTATGTTTGAAGTGGTGGTCAAATTCTGTGTATCGCTGCAATGGTCATGGATATGCGTTATATCTTACCTTAAGGAGCAGGGCCGGATCGTGAGTTTAGGGGGCCCTGGGCTAATACTACTTAGGGGCCCACCTAATTACTCAAAGTATAAGAAAAAAATAAGACAATAAAATATTTGATTTATATTATAATATATTATGCCTTAGTGTTTGTTAAATACAACAGTAAATAAATTGACAAATTATAAAGCAACCCTTCTGCACTTTCCTTTGGCAAATTCTTTAATTTGCTCCTCACATTCTAGATTCTTAGTTGAATCAATATTTATGGACAAAACGGATAAATGGTTAAGACGTAAGTTTGACATCGTCGTTCTGTATTTATTCTCTATATATGCCATCCTCGAAAAGGAGCGCTCGGCTTCACAGCTTGTGAGGTAAAATATAAGGTTAAATATATTTTTAAGATTGTATAGCAGTTCGGGAATACGTCAACAAGCTTTTTTTCATAAATAATCGTAAAAATGTCTACGCAAGACGAGTAGGACTCTGTCGACTGAAGCAAATAAGTTTTTAATTGGATGCATTCATTGACTAAATATTCATCCACGTCTTCGGGATAATAGTCAATAAGGGGGCCCCTTGAATCCACGGGGCCCTGGGCTGAAGCCCAAAAAGCCATATGGTAGATCCGGCCCTGTTAAGGAGAGGAGCGTCTCGTTCATCTCATTAAAGATACAAAAAAAAACGCTGTTTATAGAATATGTTTTATACAGCAAACTGAACAAACTTTTTGTTAAATTCCACTAGGACGAACTCGCGGCTACCAGTTAGTGGAAGCATAATCAAATGAAGTCTAACAAATTGCAAGGGCTTCCTAAATTACGACGACGACTAAAATACTCGTACATTGACGTAAATGGTTTCAGATGCTTTATTCATGATTATATTTAACCGACTTCAGAAATGGAGGAGGTTCTCAATTAGTAGTATTTTTTTTTTACACCGACTACTCGAATTGGCAACGACATTTTACTGGAGTCTCGGCTTCAAAGCCTTGAGTATCGTCAGTGCCGGATTAAGCCAAATGGAGGCCCTAGGCCATTCTAATTTTGGGGCACCCTTTTTTTTAATAATTGTAAAATTAATCTTCATTTATTCTCTATTTTCTTTATCTTCAATTATCGTGTTTCTTAGAATGATTATTTTATTTATCTTGTCAACACACCCCGTACTTAACTTAGTAAAATCCTCTCCATACTAAGGTTGCCTGGAAGATACCGCTTTTAGCGATAAGGCCGCCGGTTTTTCTACTAGTGTTAAGTTGTTATAATTGGTGTGAACAATAAAGAGTAATATTGTTATTTTTCATATTTATATATATATATATTTTATTAAATATACTCGTATGTACGTTTATATAAAACACATAAATAATATTAAAAAAAACTTAAAAAATAGTGTTCCGCCGGCAGCGGGGCAGGGCTCAAGCTGCCGGTGGTTAGGGCTGCAGAGTGAGGAACCTCCTAACAATGTGCGTCGTGTCAAGAAGCCTTTTGGATCTGTCCCTTGACCCAACCGTCTAACGAGAGTCTCTTAAAATGTTGGTCGAGATCTCTTGAGCCAAGTCAAGGTACTTGCTGATCTTGTCCTTCTCGGCCTTCACGAGATTTTTGTCATGTGGGATGGTGATGTCGACGAGCACTGCCCGGCGTTGGGGCCACCGACTACCAAGATATCAGGCTTATTAGCGACAATAGTCCTGTACGTGATGATAGATCGGTCCCAATAGAGCAAAGCACGACCATTTTCGAGAACTGACGCTGGTGCTTACTTTAGTACGGCACCTCAGACTCGACAAGGCCGTATTGAAGAGCAAGCTGCTGATTGATGATCCTGGCTTGGTTGTGCCTGTGCGAATACTCGCCGTTAGCAAGATGCGAACAACCGGAAATAATATGTAGGAGTGATTCTCCGGGACGGTGGCATGCCCGACAGATGTCGACCGTACCGTCCTTCATAATATATTTCCGATAGTTGTTCGTCTTGATGACTTCGTCCGCAATTGCACAGGCAAAACCCTCAGTTTCCCCAAAGAGGTCCCCAAAGCGTAGCCAGTTCACCGACGCGGGCATGTCCACATCGGGGCCCGTTAAGACCCGATAGAACCGCCCGTGCAGCTGCTTGCTCTTCCATATTTCCATGCAGTCCTTATAAATATAATAATTTCGTTTTTTTTTTTATTCCAGGCGGCACGCGCCCTACTTCGGCCAGCCAGACTACAGAGTTTACGAACTTAACAAAAGGTTACAACAGAGAACAGAGGTAATTACAACACTACTTGCTCACTCTATTAGCAGTGTTACCAACACTCAAAAATATTTCTCCCTAAAGCTTATGTTAAAAACTCTTAAAATCACAAAAACTACTTGAAATCCCTCTAAAAAATTTATAAATTAATGACAATTTATACATACAGCACTTGTATGACCGAGCTTTGCTCGGTTTTCACGGATAAAACGACGTTTTCTAAAAATGTAACCTAGCTAGATCGATTTATCGCCTCCGAAACCTCCTGCATACTAAATTTCATTAAAATCGTTGGAGCCTTTTCTGAAATTCAGATCATATATACTCTTATACATATGTATATACAAGAATTGCTCGTTTAAAGGTATTAGATTAGATAGTTAATGATAAAATTTTAATGAAAATTTGTAATGTTCGTTAATATTTTTTATTTATACATTATTTCCAATATAAGTTCATTTCCTTTTAAATCTGGATCTATTTCCTGAATCTTTGTGTACTTTTGACTGTATTTCTTATTTTCTTTAGGCATAATAATTAACAAATTGATCGTCGACACAGCAAAACAATAACGAAATTAAATAAAACAAATAACAATCACGTATTTCCAGTAAGCATAGACAACGTAAACTCAGTCACCACAGAGTAATTGTAATATCTCGCGTATTGTCTATGGTAACATTTGATTTCTATTCAACTTCGCATACATAATGAGGAACCGTACTAGATGTCGCTATAGAGCCGCTAAGTTAATAAATAAATATACATGGCTAGATTAAATAAATTCCGGCCTTATATTTTTATACCTTTATTTTTCTTATTAAAAAAATAAGAAGTCAAAAAATCCCTTAAAGTATAACGTCCCTAAAAAATCCCACCTGACTTATTTACCCCCTAAATTTAGGGGGAAAACCCCCAAGTTGGAACACCGGTACAAAACTGAATCGAATCGATTTTTATACGGAGAAAGTTCTGGGAAACTTGTGGCGCCATCTATTGGCAGCGATCTCTATGACGTTATAGCGTAGGTATTTTGATGTTTGGGAGAAAGTTCATCTCTTGTCCGCTTGACACGAAAGTATACTGATATTTTGTTCGTTACGAATTAATGTCTATTTTTATGGTTCTGTACCCACAAGGTAAAATACGGGACCCTTATTGCTAAGACTTCGCTGTCTGTCTGTCCGTCCGTCTGTCTGTCACCAGGCTGTATCTCAAGATCCGCGATAGCTAGACAGTTGAAATTTTCACAAATTATGTATTTCTGTTGCCGCTATAACAACAAATACTAAAAACAAAATAAAATAAATATTTAAGGGGGGGGGGGCTCCCATACAACAAACGCGATTTTTTGCCTTTTTCATAGATAATGGTACCGGAACCCTTTGTGCGCGAGTCCGACTTGCACTTGGCCGGTTTATTATTTATTTCAAATCGGTACTGACGAGATCCGTAGACGAACTAAAAGTGATACCGACATAGCCCAGCGAATAGGTAAACTTTAATAGGTATTTCCTAGCCAAGCGTGCTCCATCTTCGGCCACATCGTCCCTTTCCATCAGGTGTGTGGCCAAACACATACCTAGTCAGTTGTAAAAAAAACGGCCAAGTGCGAGTCAGACTCGCGCACGCAGGGTTCCGTACCATCTCTTCTCTAAATACGTATATAACTCAAAGGTGACTGACTGACATAGTGATCTATCAACGCACAGCCCAAACCACTGGACGGATCGGGCTGAAATTTGGCATGCAGGTAGATGTTATGACGTAGGCATCCGCTAAGAAAGCTCATCATCATCATCATTCATCACCACGCGGGTAAAACCGCGGGGCACAGCTAGTTATCTATAAAAACGTTAAACAAAGCATATATTTTGTTTTTAGTATTTGTTGTTATAGCGGCAACAGAAATACATAATTTGTGAAAATTTCAACTGTCTAGCTATCGCGGTTCTTGAGATACAGTCTGGTGACAGACAGACGGACGGACAGACAGACAGCGAAGTCTTAGCAATAAGGGTCCCGTATTTTACCCTTTGGATACGGAACTCTAAAAAAAGCGAATTATCAAGTTGAAGTGGCAGTGGGCAGGGCACATAGCACGCAGAATTAAATATCTTATTATCAGAATTATTTGCGTGGTGGTAGGGTACTTTCTAGTACTCGGCTGGCTAGCTACCACCCTCAAGTTGAAAATCTGCCGCCAAGCATCTAACGGTGTGTTCCGGTAGCCTCACTTGAGAGCCAGTTCTATTCCAGGCTAGGTGTGCTTTACCATCTTCGACCACACCGTCACTTAACATCAGGTGAGTTGTGGTCAAACACCTAGCCTGTCAGCTATAAAAAAAAAAAAAAAAAAAAAAATCATAGAAAAAAAATATATCTTAACCTTCCTCGTGAATCACTCTATCTATTGGTGAAACTCGCATGATAATCCGTTTTAAGTTTATCGCAAACAGACAGACAGACGCGGCGGACGACTTTGTTTTATAATATGTAGTAGTGTGAACATTTAAGAGGTATTCTTGAAGCAGTGATTAAACCTAAAGGCCCGTGTTATCACATTCCAGGACTCAGATAACTTATGGTGGGATGCGTTTGCGACGGAATTCTTCGAGGATGACGCCACGTTAACGCTCACATTCTGCTTAGAAGATGGACCTAAAAGATACAGTAAGTGTGTAGCGATGATGGCTCAGTGGTTAGCGCGGTAGGTTCGCATGCCGAAGGGCGTCGGTTCAAACCCCAACAATGATCTTGAGCTGCCGGTGAAGGAAAACATCGTGAGGAAACCATTGCATGGTGGTAGGATACTTTCTAGTACTCGGCTGGCTAGCTACCACTTTCAAGTTGAAAATCTGCCGCCAAGCATCTAGCGGTGTGTTCCGGCAGCCTCAATTGAGAGCCAGTTCCATTCCAGGGTAGGTGTGCTTTACCACTTTCGACCACACCGTCACTTAACATCAGGTGAGCTGTGGCCAAACACCTAGCCTGTCAGCCATAAAAAAAGTATTGACGCGGATCTAGCCCTCAAAAAAGGCTGTGGCCAGATTTTGTACAGTCTTTAGTTATTATTGTTTGTATTAAAACTTGACTTGTTATTTAAATAATTGTTAATAAATAATTTGTATTATGCCGTGGTGGTGCCGGCGTTAAAAAAAAACCTACGTGCGTATTAAGAATTGACGAGTTTTGGCGGGAACGCGGTGAGCGTCGTGTCGCCCCATTGTATTTTTTTCCAAAACTAGTGTTTTTTCGAGTGTTTATGCATAAAATAGTGGTGTTTTATTCATAAAGTGCCGAATTACAAACACGAGTGTGGGAAAGTGATATAATGAGGTGAAACATGACTTTTCGTGTTGCTTCCAAAACTCCATCGAAGCTTATAGAATTTATAAGCTAATAAATTTTTTTCTAGTAAAGACTTTACTAAAGCATGACTAGATTTAAGACATGAATTGCAAAAACGGAAGACAAGGCAGTATGGCTTTAAAGCTTTAGCCTCCCCAAAAAGGGCAAATTGAAAAAAGAAAAAATAAGAATTGACAGTTGACGGCATTTGAATAATGTGATTCTTTTCAGTCTCAGATCAAACACTTTTCAGTATTCTTTATATATTTTTTTTCTCTTTCTTCTTGGTATCGCACTCTGTGCATTCTGCCAGTTTCAATGTTTCTATATTTTGTGAGTAGTCTTGATTTTTCAGCTTTTTTATCATCTATAGTTAAAGTCAAAGTCTAGTCTTGATCAAGTCCAGTCGGTCCCAGTCAAATCAAGTCATGCCTTAGTAAAGTAGTGACGACTTTACTATAAGCTTCTGGATGCAGTTTTGGAAGCAACACGAAAAGTCATGTTTAACCACATTATATCATTCTCCCACACTCGCGCTTGTAATTCGGCACTTTATAAATAAAACACCACTATTTTTATGCATAAAAACTCGAAAAAACACTAGTTTTAGAAAAAAAATACAATGGGGCGACACGACGCTCACCGCGTTCCCGCCAAAACTCATTGTTATTATTGTAAACATGTTCTAATTTGATTTTTTTCTCAATTTCAGCGATAGGAAGGACGCTGATCCCGCGCTATTTCCGTAGCATATACGAAGGAGGCGTGTCAGAGTTGTACTACACGATGCGGCAACCCAAGGAATCTTTTCACAACACTAGTATCACGCTCGACTGCGATCACTGCACTATGGTGACGCACCACGGGAAGCCAATGTTCACCAAGGTTAGAAAATATGCTCACTCCAGTTCAAATCACTACATAGTATAAAACAAAAACGCTTTCTCTGTCCCTATATCCCTATGTATGCTTAAATCTTTAAAACTATGCAACAGATTTTGATGCGGTTTTTTTTAATAGATGAGTGATTGAAGAGGAAGGTTTATATGTATAACTAGCTGTGCTCCGCGGTTTCACACGCGCTAGATGCCTACGTCATAGTAGCTTTATGCATGCAAAGTCTCAGCCCGATCGGTTTACAATTGACAAAGTTTCATACAAACTTTCATCCTCTATTTTATCCCCTTGGGGGTAGAATTGATCAAAGTCCTTTCTTAGCGGATGCCTACGTCATAACATCTACCTGCACGCCAAATTTCAGCCCGATCCGTCCAGTGGTTTGGGCTGTGCGTTGATAGATCACTATGTCAGTCAGTCACCTTTGAGTTATATATATTTAGATGCATGCATATGCACCACATCAATATGTACATTGCACCCGTGCGAAGCCGGGGCGGGTCGCTTGTTGACTATAAAGATAAAGAAGCTGGAAACTGAAACACAAAATACACAGAAACATTGAAACTGGCAGAATGCACAGAGTGCGATGCCAAGAAGAAAGATAAAAAAAAATATTATCGCTCCTACGTTGAATAATAATAAGTACCTGGTTGACCGAGCATTGCTCGGCTGAAAACACGGATAAAACGACATTTTCTGAAAATTAAACCTAGCTAGATCGATTTTTCGCCCCCGAAACCCCCTGGATACAAAATTTCATGAAAATCGTTGGAGCCGTTTCCGAGATTCAGAATATATATATATATATATACAAGAATTGCTCGTTTAAAGATATAGATAAGGTGACGTTTGTAGTATTTTTAAAGAAAGAAAGAATTTTATTTTGTACTTAACACAACCAAACACATCGCTGATCTGGAGCTGTTTACCTTGAGACATTCGATGGCTAGTCTCAACAGCCATGTACCATTTATGTATTTCTTACCATCACCAACAGGACCATTTCCGTTTCCAGGTGTGCACAGAAGGGCGTCTTATCCTGGAGTTCACGTTCGACGACCTGATGCGGATCAAGTCCTGGCACATGGCGGTCCGCGCGCATCGCGAGCTGATCCCGCGCGCCGCCGTGCACCCGCCCGACCACGCCGCGCTGGACCAGCTCGCCAAGAACATCACGCGCCAGGGGATCACCAACTCCACTCTCAACTATCTAAGGGTATATATAATATAATATATTTCCAAATATATTGTGAAAATTTAACTGACCAGTGGTACCGATGCAATAACACCAATCCAGGCTCGGATGACAATTTGGACTTTTAATATCTATTTTTTTTATTATTTCGTGACATTTGTAATTTTTTTTTTATTTTTTTTTGTTATTGTAACTATTTGACATTGTTTTCAAAAATTTCTAATTATTGTATTTTGCTTTTTATTTAAATTTTTATGTAATTTCTTGTGAGTTTTGAATGTAATTGGCTGGACCGTTTTTTTGACTCAATAAATATAATATAATTTAATTTAAAGGGTGAGTTTAGAGTATCAAGTTTTTTTTTTTTTATGTCTGACAATCTAGGTGTTTGACCACATCTCACCTGATGTTAAGTGACGGTGTGGTCGAAAAAAGCACACCTAGCCTCGAATGGGACTGGCTCTCAAGTGAGGCTGCCGGAACACGCCGTTAGATGCTTGGCGGCTGATTTTCAACTTGAGGGTAGCTAGCCAGCCGAGTACTAGAAAGTGCTTTACCACCACGCTATGGTTTCCTCGCGATGTTTTCCTTCACCGGCAGCTCAAGCTCATTGTTGGGGTTTGAACCCACGCCCTTCGGGATGCGAACCGACCGTGCTAACCACTGAGCTATCATCGCTAATGAATCGTTTTGTTCCAGCTATGCGTGATTTTGGAGCCGATGCAGGAGCTCATGTCTCGGCACAAGGCGTACGCGCTGTCCCCGCGCGACTGTCTCAAGACCACGCTCTTCCAAAAGTGGCAGCGGATGGTAGCACCGCCTGGTAAGTCGCTACGCAAACTCATTACAATATTTTTTGGATGTAAATGATACTAAGTATATTATAAGGCGTCCTGCGATGTTTAATTTTTTATGTAAAGGCTATATCTTTTTGTTTAATACATTTAAGCCCGCGTTTGAGCACCAAATCGCCTGATGGTAAGCGATAAATTTATTCGTCATTATAATCAGCCTGCTAAATTAAAATCCCAATGTTTTACTTTTTATGGTTGACAAATTTGACAACAGCTTGTTGTTAAAAGATTGTATGGTCGAGAATGGTAAACATTCCTAGCTTGGAATGAAACTGGCTCTCAAGTGAGGCTATCGGAACACACTGTTAGGTGCTTGACGATAGATTTTCAACTCTCGTGTGGTAGCTAGCCAGGCAAGTACTATAGAGTACCCTACCACCACGCTATGGTTTTCTCACAATGTTTTCCTTCACCGGCAGCACGAGCTTATTGTTGGGATTTGAACCCACGCCCTTCGGCATGTGAGCCGACCACGCTAACCACTGGGCTTACATCAGGTGAGCTATCTTCAAACACTTAGTTCGTCAACTATTTAAAAAAAAAAACCGGCCAAGTGCGAGTCGACTCGCGCACGAAGTTTTCCGCAACATTATCTATAAAAATGGCAAAAAAATCACATTTGTTGTATGGGAGCCCCCTTAAATATTTATTTTATTCTGTGTTTTAGTATTTGTTGTTATAGCGGCAACAGAAATACATCATCTGTGAACATTTCAACTGTCTAACTATCACGGTTCATGAGATACAGCCTGGCGACAGACAGACAGACCGGGGAGTCTTAGTAATAGGGTCCCGTTTTAGCATTTGGGTACGGAACCTTAAAAACGTGATTTGGTAAAATGTAAATTTTATTTAATTTTTTTATTTTTATCGTCATAGGAAAAAAACTTACAGCTAGGAACACAGACAAATACAATAAATAACAATGGAAGGCCAATTAAAAGTTTTCACAAGTAAATAAAGAAGAATATGGTAGGAGACGGAATTCACATAAAAATACGCAACATCTAGAACAACACACTTAAATATAAACCGATTGAAAATATTTCTTACTACAAAGATGTTTGAAATTTATAGATTTGGTGTCAAAAAGATCGACATCTGGTGAATTGTCAAGACAATTGTAGTAATACGATAGCGGCGAAGCTCCTTTAGCGCGGTCCTGATAAAAGTTTAAACTGTGTTTGTGTATTGCAGAGTCCCAGCGGCCGGCGAGCAAGCGCCGCAAGCGCAAGGGCAGCGCCGGCGCCAACGCGGCGCCTCCCGCGCCGGCCAAGAAGCGCTCCCCCGGCCCCAACTTCAGCCTCGCATCGCAGGTACAGTTGAAATAATTAACTTCAGTGATGACTTATGGCGATGAAACTTGCTATCTGACTATGGGCCTTCCTGATGAGCTCAAAGTAGCACAACAAGCCAATACAAATACAGTTTGAGTAGTATAAATAAGTGACTTATTAGCAAAACTGTTTCATGTTCAATTGTTTGTGGAAATTTGTAATTAGCCTTATAAATTTTTAAAGGTAACCAATTGTACGTACCTTAGCTGTTAATTTCCCTAATATTAATAAAAATAAATAAATATTTAATTGATAACACCAATGTTACAAGTCAATTCCATAATACCATTACATTATATCGTTATAAGAATTTTAAAACACTGATTACATGTCAATGAAATAAAAACAAAATGTCAAGGCATACAAACATGTCAATATAAAAAATATTGTCTATATAAAAATACTGCCAATATAAAATATGTCAGTATAAAAATACCGTCAATATGAAATATCACAAAAAAAATGCCTTGCTGAGTTTCTTGCCGGAGTCTTCTCAGTTGAAGTGTAATTACGAGCCGGTGGTAGATTCAAACATGTAACTTAACGTTCATAAGAGCCTTACCAGGGCCTAAACTGAATAAATGACTTTTTGATTTTGATTTGATTTGATTTGATATGTCTATATAAAAATATGTCATATAATATTGTTCTTTTCCAGGACGTGATGGTCGTAGGCGAGCCTTCCCTGATGGGCGGCGAGTTCGGCGACGAAGACGAGCGACTGATCACACGGCTCGAGAACACGCAGTACGAGGGTGACGGCGACTGGTCGGCGCCGCCGCCCCCCTCGCCGGCCAAGTCGCCGCAGCACTGACGCACGGCCTCTAGTACGCCGTACTAGCAACGCTGGCCACACAACTGATGCAGGCAGACGGGGCCGTCCTGGCGCCACTTGGGACGTCGTGACGCCGTATCGGGACGTTTTGACGTCACTTGGACTGTTTTTCCGCCATCTGGGACGTCAAGACATCACTTGGACTGTTTCTACGCTATCTGGGAGGCCGTGACGTCACTTGGACTGTTTTTACGCGATCTGGGAAGCAGTGACGCCACAGTTTTTACGCTATCCGGGACGTCAAGACATCACTTGGACTGTTTCTACGCTATTTGAGAGGTCGTGACGTCACTTGGATTGTATTTACGACATCTGGAAAGCTGTGACGTCACTTGGACTGTTTTTATGCCACCTGGGATGCTGTGACGTTACTTGGATAGAGCCTTTATATAATTTGAATTATCTCTTCAAGTGAAATGCAGTGACGTTACTCGGACTGTCTACGCCATCTGGGATGTCGTGACGTTACTTGTATCGTCTTTACGCTTTCTGGAATACTGTGACGTTACAAGACCGTTCTTACGCCAACTGGAATGCAGTCACTTGGGCAGTTTTTACTACATCTGGGACATGATCATAATGAAGTTGATGTCGAGATGCCTTCGTGATTATCCGGACTGTGATCAAGTTATTGTGACGTTGCGGGAACTGTAGTACCGTAGGATATCAAGTGTTGTGACGTCTACGTAGCGCCATATAGACCTTGTGAAATGTCAGATGTGTCGCGATAAATGTCAGATGTGTCGCGATAAATGTCAGAAAGGGCGTAATGACAGCCGAGTTATTTAAAGCCATTCTCTCGAATAATCTTCGTACGCTGTGCCACAAATTTTTCTTTAATTAAATAAAAGAAATTGTTATATATATAAAAAGAAAAATATTTTAACATAGTCAGTTTTGTCCGGATATTTGGTTTTGACAAAAACCATTTAAAATTTAACTTGCAGTGTGTTCGTACAGATTTTTGTGAAAGAGTGAGTATGGGTGAATTAATTTAAAAAAATATGGGATTTCTCAAGTTTACGGTGATATAGATATATTGTATAGAACCTGTCTAAAGGGCTTCATGGACAAATGGAAAAATATGAGCTTAGGCGAAGCTAAGGCACATATGACTTAGTCTAAAACCTCTTAAGGCTACACTGACAAAAAAAAATACAATTTGTAGTACATCATGAACTTATTCATTTATAGAGAGATTTTTTTTATTCGAATGTGGGGGCGATAAGTCCTGTCTTGTCCTGCTTGGAGTGTTTTGTGCCCTATGTGTACATCTACCCGAGCCAACCTAGATCCTTGAATTATTAGAAGCTCTGGGACGCCGGCACAGTAGCTCCAGTTAGTTGGATTAAATATCGAGAGATTTGAAACAAATGGTTGAACCATAGATTTACCACTATGGATAACAAAGTACAAAATTTGAATATTACAAACTTGGTATTTGTATAGAAAATTTACTAAAACAATCTAAATCATATATTGTCATAACAATGATCGGTCACAATTTAGCTTACAATTAGTTCTTTGAATATAACTTTGTGTTCGCTATACAAATATTTTATTGATAACACCAATTTGTTACCAAGTCAAATTCAGTAATATAATTTCAAATATATTATTAAAAATGTTTTAAAACACTGATTATGTGTCAATAAATAAAAATCAAAATGACATAATAAAGTATGTCAATATAAAAACATGACAATATAAAAAAATATAATTGTTTTTTACAAAAATCAATTGAACACGAATGGATTGTTTTATATCAAGTATATTATTATTTTACATTTATTTTATATACCGTTTATGAACTATCATGAAATAGACATTTACAGAATTGTGACATTAAACCCAAGAAACGAATGAATGAAATACTTCCTCTTTCTCTTAATCTCTTTTCTATTAGTTTATTTATAGAATCTATACTAGATTCAGGCATACATATTTGAACACTGATCTGTAATCTTTGTTTAGAAATCTATGAAACAACAAATAGGATTATAGTTTTATTTAAAAAAATATATAAAGTCTATATACATATGTACATATATCTAGCATATGCTAATTTATTAAGTTTATGGCACAGCGTATGTAGTGTTTGCGGCTGTCGGCGGTTATTAGAAGGTCCTGGCGTTAAAAAAACTGTCTGTTAAAAAAAAGAATGCGTCGATTCGCCTAAGTCGGCGCAAATACAAACTTGACGTTCGGTGCCACGGAAGAAAAAAAACAAGAGGAAATACGCAACCGCTGTCATATTGAAGTTAGAGCTGTCAACATTTGTTTTTTTTTTATAGAGATTTGGCGGGAACGCGGAAGGAGTCTTGTAGCCCCATTGTATTTTTTTCCAAAACTAGTGTTTTTCGAATGTTTATGTATAGAAATAGTGGTGTTTTATTCATAAAGTGTCGAATTACAAGCGTGAGTGTGGGAAAGTGATATAATGTGGTGAAACATGACTTTTCGTGTTGCTTCCAAAACTCCATCCAGAAGCTTATAGTAAAGTCGCCACTACTTTACTAAGGCATGACTTGATTTGACTCGCACGGACTGGACTTGACCAGGACTGGGCTTTGACTATAAAGATATAGAAGCTGAAAACTGAAACTGATTGGTTTTTGTATAAAAAAAATTAGTATAATTACAATGGCCGGTGATTTAAAACCTCCTTTTAAAGTTATTGTAATTCGGACATTTATAAAATTTGTTTTTTATTTTAGAAAATTTGTGCATATTTTAAGTGGGGGTTTTATTAAAAAACATAGGTACAATTGAACATTATTTAAGTAGCAGTTAGCTTTATATTCTATGGCAGTGATCTCTTGTAATTCCGGCTTGTGTTTCTTCTTCTGTGGTAAAAGCGTTTCTGGGCACATGGATTACGTCTTATAAATAAATAAATATAGGCATTTACGGATAAATTATAATAATTTGTTGTTTTATTTCACACATGACAAAAGCAGTAGATATAATTATAATCCCCATGATATTTTAGTTGCTTGTTTTGCACTTGAGGCTATTTCATAGTGTTTCATCTGATGGCTGTCTGCCTATAATTTGTATTAGGACATTATGTGGTGAATAAGCGCTAGTTCAAACCGCGCGTTTACGAATCGCGCGTTTTGAACCCGCAAAATTGTGATGCTATTCAGACACCGGCTGTTATTATGCGATTTTCGAGCGGGGATAACGTCAGTTTGAAAATGGAGGTCGACGAAGAAGTGTGTTAAGAGGAAACAAGTCGTCATTTTCTTCATACAAACGTTTTTCCCATTTTCCTTCCAGGATTTTAATACTAGAGCAATAATTTTTAGATAGGAAGTAGATACTTGCTAGTTTCATGCCCCTCTGTTTTGATTTTTTGATATATGTTTATTTTATAAGAGCTAGGAATCTTCAAAAATCTTAAAATTTACCTAGTTTCAACGCTGTGTTTCAACGTCCAAATTCCCAATCTCATAGACATAATCTTAAAAAAATAAAACGCACAGGCAAAGAACACATCCTTCTTATTTACTTGTTAAAAGAAATACTAAAATCGGTCTAAATTTGGAGGAGGAAACAGAGGAATACGAAACCTCGATTTTGCTCATTTTATTTCGGGTTAATGAGCCCGAGGTGCAGTTGTCCCTTTCGCTCAGTATGTACGCGGGTGCTGCGTGCGGCGCGACAGAAATAGCTTGGTGAAATACCTAATTTTCAAATGTCTCAGTTGACTGCTTTCCTCTTAACCGCGCGGTGTCCGCAACGCAACTGAACGCGAAGTAAAGACTCCATAGTAACAAAAAGGCGCGGGAGCAGCGCGATTCCATTTTCTGGCGGTTGGGTTGCGGTAACCGCGTTAATTAACTGCGCGGTTATATCTGAACGATTACTAACTCAGCTAAATAAGACACGATTTCCATGCGATTCTATAATCGCGCGGTTCCCGCAGTGTCTGAACTAGCGCTAAAGTGACCATACGTCCCGTTTTAAATGGGACTGTCCCTTTTCCAGTGCTCCGTCTCTGTGTCCCAGAGGGAAGCGAATTGTCCCGTCTACAGTTACAGAACGATCAAAACTAATATCAATAGCTATAAAAGACGTGGTGATTATTTATTTATTTTATGAACACTAACGTTGTGTAAATTTTTGCATGAGGAGAAGAAGGAAATTAAAGATTATTTAGGTAAAAGTCGTAACAATTACAGGTGCAGACAGCATGCAATAATAACAGTAATCAATTCATAATTAATACAAAACTAAATGTCATAGAATTAATCAAATAATATTAAAAATAAGAAAATATAATTATTTAATTTACATGTCGATTTTTGTCAGAGAGTGATCGCAAAGACTTCATAAAACTGTAACATTGTACGGGTAATTTTTAACCTAGATTTAAAATACTACTTTTTATACCTACCTTAAAAATATCGCAGTGCCAATTAGTATCAGCGTTGCCAGACGTCCCGATTTTTAAATCAAAATTAAATGTCCCGCGCGGGACAGGCTCAGTCCCGCTTTTCGGGAATAACGACCGTGCGTGCAGCGTGCTGAGGCAGCGCGGGCGGGAGGCGCAGACAAGTGTGGACAGGCCGCCCGCCCGGCGCGTCATGACGATAGCGCGGGAGAGAGAGGGGTTCGTCACGATAGGGTAAATCTGATTTAAAATACCATATTTTTATGAAAATACATTTTCTATGGCTATTTTTGCTATCTATTGTCACGTAAACGTATTTTGAACTCAAATAAAAAGATAAATATTTAAAAACTTCTGATTATATACGTTTTTTACTATGTCCCGCTTTCAACGAAAGAATCCCGCTTTTTTCACTCAAAAAGTTCAAAAATCCCGACTTGGAAAAAAATATATCTGGTAACGCTGATTAGCATACACATATTATTATGTATGTACCTACGTAAAACAAAATTAGGGTATCGAGTTGTAGCGATAATAGCTCACTGGTTAGCGCGGTACCTTCACACGCTGAGTTTGAGCTGCCGGTGAAGGAAAACATCGTGAGGATACCATAGCATGGTGGGGTACTCTCTAGTACTCGACTGGCTAGATATCAACTATCAAGTTGAAAATATGCCGCTAAGTAGGTGTTCCGGTAGCCAAGTTCAAGAGCCAGTTCCATTCCAGGCTAGGTGTTCTTTATCATCTTTGAAGTTTGACCACGTCGTCACTTATCATCAGGTGAGCTGTGGTCAGTCACCTAGCATACCATGCATAAAAAACCGACGGCGGAACCCTCCTGGCCCTGTTTATCGATCGCATCGATGCCCTGGACTTTGTTTTGCTTAAATATCTGAGTACAGCTGCAATGGTCATGGTCATGGGCAAGCGTTATATCTTACCATAACGAGTGTTTTGTTCGTCTGATTACTTATAAATAAAATGTAGGTGAAAAGAAAATCCATTTAAAATAGTAATCAATATAAATTAACAATTTATTTCTAATTACAAAATAATTGCGACACTATTAAGCTAGGATCTTGCTTTTGTTGCGGAGCGCGGTGTAGGCGACGAGGATGGAGAGCACAGTCGCCAGGACTTCAGAGTTCACCCAGGGCCCGGAGTAACCTGGGAACACAAATAGATATTAGATCATTTCCTATGCACATATTGATGAAATACATATTGTACCTTTTAGGCCTGGCTAAGTGACAATTGTAGTAAGCATAATGTATTAATATATATAACTGTAAACTGTAACCTAATATGAAAAGAAAGATCCACAAAAAAAAATATGCCTTGCTGAGTTTCTTGCCGGAGTCTTCTCAGTTGAAGTGTAATTACGAGCCGGTGGTAGATTCAAACATGTAACTTAACGTTCATAAGTGCCTTACCAGGGTCTAAACTGGATAAATGACTTTTTGATTTTGATTTAGGCCTAAATATCCTACGCTCTAGTCTAGCTGAGTAATTAGTTTTAGATGGATAGTGGAACAGGGAAGGTATTCATATAAATTCCCTACCGTATTGTACGAACATCTAATAACTGAGGGTTTTGCTTTGTCATTGTTTTTTGTATACCAATACGTGAATACATTGATTCTTTTGAGAAATAAACACAAAACAAATAGTTTATAAATTTCCTTATCTGCAATTTCTGCTTTGTGATAATCCTGATGTAGTCTACTTTCAAATTGGCTTTAAATTATTAAGAAATTTTGAAATGTGTGCAATTAATAACTTACTGCCAGGGTGATGAAGTTGAATCGCTAGGAGAGGGGCAATTGCGGCATTGGGGTCAGCGCGGCGAGCCCTGCGGAGCCCAGCCCAGCCTTCCTCGTCCAAGATATGGACCTCATGTGTTCCTGACCTTGCTTTACCTGGCTCTTCTGTCCATGACACCTTGGGAAAAATATATTTTATGTCAAAAGAAAGCTTTAGTAATTTGTAGACTATACAGTCTTGTCTTGAAATACCCACTGTCAATGTTTTCAATGAAATTTATTTAGTACTAGCTGTTACCCGCCCGCTTCCCTGGGTTTGTACCATCTAGGTAGTAAATATAGTAAGTACATCAAGAAAATTGATATTACCCTCTATTTTACCTTGATTAGTCAAAAACACGGAAACAAACTTTTATTTCTTACCAAAAGTATAGCAATGATTTTTTATATTTCTTATTTGAGAAAACGTAACAGTGAATAAATATGAAAGTAACTCTGTAGTTACTTTCACATTTATAATATAAGTATGGATTATTTTAGACTGATTGTTTTTTTTTAATATAAATTTAATGCATCGAACATCTGATGGTAAGAAATAATGCTTGTCCATGACTATTGCAGCGATACACAGAACTTTGAGTAGCAAAACAAAGTCCAGGGTATCGCTGCCTTGGCGCTCATTACTTTGAGACATTTACTTTGTTTCACTGATTCCCGTCTCTGTAACGCGATGGGCCCACTACCCGCATGATGATACCATTGAAGTTTTGTGTCAGTACTTCTGGAGTTCATTCACACATTGTTTTTTGATGGAGCTATGATCAAGGAAAAAGGTTAAGAATTAGAGGGTATTTTTTAAAATTATAGCCTCACCTGGTATTTGTTTTCTCCGATACGGGCGGCGCTGAGGGGTCTGCCGGCTACCTCAGCGTATAGAGCGTAGTTTTCGGGCAGCGCATTATCACATTTCAATGTAAATTCGGTAATATAAGCTATTTCAGTCACAACAGTGGCATCTAAGCTTGTGAACGAAGACGCTTCTACTTTGGGGTTTTGGCAGCTTTCCCCGTAAGCGCTACCTGAAAGGGCCACTGCGAGAATTGCGACGATATATTTTGAGACCATTTTGTTAAAATTTGTGACTTAAAACTAAGCTTTTAATTTAGAAAACTTTCTATGAAATAATGAAATGTCCCGTTCACGAAATCCACGTATCGATTGCGTTCTAAAACTACAAGTCCAAAGTCACGTTACTTGTGCAATTTGTATTTTGTCAAATGAATGTCACGACTGAAAATGACAATTTCAAAGTTTTTGGTGTACATAAGCTAATTTTAGCTAATTTTCAGTAAATGAGACGCACGAAGTAGATTTTTATTACATAAAATAGGTTTTTGTGTATAAGATATGCTCAGAGACAGTTAAATCGAAAATTCTGTTTTGAACGCATTTTCGAACGTCAGCGATGACGTGTGACACAAATGCCAAATAAGCCAAATGCGTTCATGTTTACTTTTTCTTAGTTTTTGGTATCGCACCTGCGCATTTTTCCAGATTTAATTGACACTAAGTTATACTGAACGCAGCTTTATGAAAGTCAATAACAGCTGAGTAGAAAAACAACAAAATTAAGGTTAGAAAATTTGTTATTTTTATGTGTATTTCGACATTGAATATTTGGGATTATTAGAGCCTTGAACTAAAATTTAGCAAAAATGACCATAAAACCTCTACAAAGGCCAGCCGAAACGGAAGAAGACCCTGTCGAAAATATGCTAAAGAAAACTGGATGCATAGAACTGCACTATAAAGTTCAGGTATGGAAAAACATGATATTCTTTCAGTCACCACTAAAAAAGTATTTACTTATCTATATTTATAATCATCTATAAGTTAGATCACCTATGAATCCTTAAGATTTTGATTAGAAGATATATCTAGAAAAAAATCAAAGAATTGTCGCGAAAAAGTAAAACAAATTGCTTTATCTGTTTTCAGGAATGCATAGCAATGACTAGAGATTGGAGAAAGTGCCAGACTGAAGTAAATGAGTTCAGAGATTGCATTAATAAACACAAACAAGAAGAAACCAAATTAAAAAGATAAATAAATATCACATTACACACAGCGCCATCTGAACAAACATAAATTTGTTTATACCATAACATGTTTGCCTTGACGGGAATCGAACCCATACCCTACAGCTCAGGCAGACATACCATCAATGGGCCAACAGGGCTGTCAAAAATAATGTAAAGGTTATAGAATAAAATTTACTTGATGCAATCCCACTAATATAAATGTGCAAGTTTGGATGGATGGATGTTTGTTACTCAATCACGCCCAGAATGGCTGAACGGATCTGGATGAAGTATTGCATGTAGATACTTTAGGCCCTGGAATAAAACATAGGACACTTTTCATCATCATCATCCATCACCACGTAAAATAATTAATGATTATTTTATCTAAACCAATTCAGCTCTTACAGCAGTTAAAAGGTTAAAACAAACTTAATTTACATTAAACTTAACTTAAATTAAAATTTTGTTGATATAGATTTGTAGTCTTAGGTGTTGTTTTAAATAAAAATTATTGTTGTTTTTAATAAGTAGTTTTTTATTTGTTCTAGCATATTAATTTGCTCAAACAAATGTGGTTTCCATTAATTCCCGCCAGGGGCGCTCTCCCACTTTCCATACATTTTTATCTCTTATATAGTACATTAAATTAAACATTTAAAAACCCCCTACAAAATTAACGAAACATAGCTAAGAACCCCCGCAAGGAAACTGGCTTTCGAATGAAAAAAACCGTATCGAAATCGGTACATCCGTTTGAGAGCTACTACTACAGACAGACAGACAGTCGTCTCTCTCGACATCGACGTCAAACTTATAACAACCCTCTTTTTGCGTCGGGGGTTAAAAAATCACACTATAATATACATATATGCTGGCTCCACAAAACCTTGTAAGATATTTTTTTTTCTCTTTCTTCTTGGCATCGCACTTTGTGCATTCTGCCAGTTTCAATGTTTCTATATTTTGTGACTAGTCTTCATTTTTCAGCTTCTTTATCATCTATAGTTACAGTCAAAGTCTAGTCTTGATCAAGTCCAGACGGTCCCAGTCAAATCAAGTCATGCCTTAGTAAAGTAGTGGCGACTTTACTATAAGCTTCTGGATGGAGTTTTGGAAGCAACACGAAAAGAGATGTTTAACCACATTATATCATTCTCCCACACTCGCGCTTGTAATTCGGCACTTTATAAATAACACCACTATATTTATGCATAAAAACTCGAAAAAACACTAGTTTTAGAAAGAAATACAATGGGGCGACACGACGCTCACCGCGTTCCCGCCAAAAACTTTTGTAAGATATAAAAACAATGTATGAAGCTCTACTTTCTGTTCTATTTCTAGTTTTTTCAGGATAAAATTAATACCTATCTTTATAATAAGTTTTTGTTAAGCTTGGTGGGCTAGGTTGTGTTTTAGTTTTACTGTGAATTTTTTTAAAGCACAGAATATCAGTGATTTCAGGCAAATACATTTTATCTGAAAACTGACATTTATTGGATTCGTGTGCATGGACGATTTTAGATCACGTCTTGCTGAAGATTGAGCATACAGGATATCATGGGAAATGACAGAATGCCGTTATTCGATCCATAACGCTCCTTAAAGTTCGTGTTTAAGCTGCTACACGAAATCATGTGTGTAAGGCGAGGAATATAATGTAAGATAGAGAATCATGGCCCACACCTAGGTACCAAATTACCAATGATTTTAAGTCACGGTTAAGTCTCTTGTTTGATTTTGGCGTCTTACTTTGTGCATTTCCCAGTCAAAATCAAAAATCAAAATCAAAATATATTTATTTGCTCAGTACAGGTGTCAAAATGTTGGTACATAAATTAAAAAGGCACTTAAACCATACTTAACCCAGAATCAATCAGTCAATCCCAGTGTCAATCTATATCTTTAAACGAGCAATTCTTGTATATATATATATATATATATTCTGAATCTCGAAAACGGCTCCAACGATTTTCATGAAATTTTGTATCCAGGGGGTTTCGGGGGCGAAAAATCGATCTAGCTAGGTTTCATTTTCAGAAAACGTCATTTTATCCATGTTTTCAGCCGAGCAATGCTCGGTCAACCAGGTACTTAGTCATAATAAGTCAAGATCGAGTACAGTCGTGCTCTAAAAGTAGTAGTAACTTTACTACAAGCTTCGATTAAGTTTTGGAAGCAACACGAAAAGTCGTGTTTCATCACATTATATCATTTTCCCACACTCACGCTTTTAATACGGCGTAAGTGATAGAAAATTATAAGTAAGTTATTTTACATTTTTCCCGGGTTTTCTGCCAAAATTCTGAAGGTAAAGTTGGAGATAGTAAACACATTGGTGTGGAACCTAGCTCTTAACCGAGGCTGCACTCTCAAGTAGTTGGCAAAATTGTCGTGGCAGTTATGATCCGGAGAAATAAATAGGTTCATGAGCAATAGCACTCAGGGTTTGCCTGCAATTAACAAATTTTTTAAACTTTCGTCAAGCGTGACTTTTACTGTGTCTATTATTGAATCTGTTCCGCAAAAACGGTTAAAATTAGTTATTACGGACGCTGTACTGTTGCCGATGAAATAATTAAAAAAACACTGACAGTGACTTTTGACTTACTCCCACAAAAAAACAAACAAATCTTGTGCTTATTGTTAATTATTAGGTTATAGTTTTTAGTACGAAAATGTTTAAAAAGGTGAAACTTAGTTATTTCTCCTCAATTTATGCGAATTATACTACCAGAGTCGCCATCGATGCTAGTCTCAAGGAGCAATTTGAAGCTAAGCAATACAAACCACGCAAACACCCAGGTTCCACTCGAATCAAAGTCGCAAGCATACCACCGGACATAAAAAAAGCTATAAAATTAGTTTTAGATGATTCTAACGCAAAATCTCTGATAAGGGAAAGTGAAAAACTTGGTAACTACCTCCGCTCGAGATTGTTACCACCTGAAGAAAACGAAATCGACGCAAAAGCTGCCAAATTTTACAACTCTATCTCAAAACAAGTTTTTTCTAAAGTCAATAGCGAATTGACAGAAAAACAAGCTGAACAATGTGATATGAAAATCAAAAATAAGGTGTTTAATACTCTAAAAAAGAATGTTTACCGCTGGGGTAATATTTCATATGACAAACCAACAAGTTTGCAATATTTGATGATTCGGTCTGCACCTGAATATGCTGTTTTAATCAGAATACTCGATGAAATAAATAAGATGTATCCGGATTATAAGCCACGAAGTTTCTTTGATTTTGGCTCCGGTATAGGCACTGGGACTTGGGCTGTAAACCATTACTGGAAAGGCCATATATTTGAATACTTTTGTGTAGACACGTCTCAAAATATGCATGATTTAGCTCGTTTAATTCTCTGTAATGGCAAAGACAATGTAGAAATGCCTTTGAAAGCTTTTTTCCAACGACAATTCTTGCCTGCGTCAACTGACTTAAAATATAGCATAGTCTTATCAGCATATTCGCTGTTTGAGCTACCAGACATGAAATCAAGGTTGGCAACGATACAGAAGCTGTGGAATAAAACGGAAGACTTTTTAATAATTGTCGAGCAAGGCACGAGAGCTGGATTTCAAATTGTAAATGAAGCAAGGGAATTTATACTAAATTTAGCAGAGAGCAGAAATAATAATGGATATGCGTTTTCACCTTGCCCTAACGATAATGTATGCCCACGATATATGGAACATCAAACTCCATGTAACTTCCTAATGAAATATGAAAGTCTGCCATATGTATCAAAGACAGAAATGTATGCGGAGCTGTTTTCTTATGTAATATTAAAGAAAGGATCAAGGCCTAAAGACGATCCTCAATGGCCGAGGATTGTCAGAGCTCCAATAGTCAGGTCCGGTCATACAGTATGTCGTCTGTGCACAGCACAGGGTGAGCTAAAAGAAATTATATTTTCCAAGGGGAAGTATGATCAAACGACATATCAATGTGCACGGTCCAGTAATTGGGGTGATTTGTTACCTGTAAAATAAAACTTGCAAAGTAAACACAATTTTTATTTCATATATGAAGTCATAATAATAAATTATGTATCACTATCGCTATCACTACATAGTATAAAACAAAGTCGCTTTCTCTGTCCCTATATCCCTATGTATGCTTAAATCTTTAAAACTTCGCAACGGATTTTGATGCGGTTTTTTTAAATAGATAGAGTGATTGAAGAGGAAGGTTTATATGTATAATAACATCCATTAAATAGTGGAGAAATACCGTTATTTTCTAGGTTTATACCCGTGCGAAGCCGGAGCGGGCCGCTAGTGTTATATATAGAATAGTCTTATAGTGAAAAGTCTTGACTTACATCTTAAGAGACTCACTAGGTGGTTCGGTCAAGGGTCAGATACAAAAGGCAGTGATCCTTGACTTGGTGTTCATTGTATGGCGGTTCCTTACTCTGCAGCCCTAACCACCAGCAAATTGAATCCTGCCCAATCCAGTAGCACCCTAGTTTTCAAGTCTTTTTGTATATTTAATATAAAAATGAATTAATAATTGTGTGAATGCTATTTCCTTTTCTATGATGAGAGTGAATTTTTTGTAGCAGTGATAGCTCAGTGGTTAACGCGGTTGCATCACACGCCGAAGGACATGGGTTCAAATCCCACACTGTCACTTAACATCAGATAAGCTGTGGTCAAAAACATAAACAGTCAAACATTTAAAAAACCTAACAGAAACTAAATTTCGTAAATTGATATGATAGAACTGACCAGTGTTGCCAAGCTATTACAATTGTAATAGATCTATTACTTTTTTGTATGGATTAGTACGCTATTACAATTTTTTTAAAGTAGATCTATTACAGTATTAAAATATATATTAGAATTCTACTTTTTTGTATGATTATGATTCAGTAAGTTATTACGCCACCGACAGGTCTATTCCGTTTTCCTTAGAGTAGATGGCAGTAGTGGTGTGCTACGGGGCTTCCATTTATATGAAAATCCGACCCAAGAGCCTCCCAAAAACATTATATGTGGGTAATTTAATATACCTTTCTCTTTACTTGTTACGGTTTCTTGTCGCTTTCTAGTACGGAACGAAATTTTCGAGTGGCAACGCTCACTATATCGAATATCCTTGAGATTATCAGAGATAATGAGTATAAGAACTATTTATATAGTAATAGATCATCTTAGCAGGAGGTCGCCTAGGTAGATACCACCGCAGTACCAGATAGTCTGCCGCCAAGCAGTAGTGTGTAAACATTCGGTACTGTGTTCCGGTTTGAAGGGTCGCTGTTGAGACCAACCATCTGTCTCAGTCTAAGTCTCTTTAAATTAAATAGCTAGAATTAGTCGTATGAGGATTCTGTTTTTGAAATAGAGGTAACTTTGGATTTTTTTTCGATCGAGCGAAGTTATTGATTTCATGTATCAGATGGACTGACCAAATGAAAGATAATTATGCTTAAAAATAACATATATTTTTACCCACAGTAAAAAACTAAACTTTGTCATAGAACAATGTCGATTCTTGTTCGAGAGGAAAGCAGTCAATTGAGACATTTGAAAATTAGGAATTTCACCAAGCTATTTCTGTCGCGCCGCACGCAGCACCCGCGTACATACTGAGCGAAAGGGACAACTGCACCTCGGGCTCATTAACCCGAAATAAAATGAGCAAAATCGAGGTTTCGTATTCCTCTGTTTCCTCCTCCAAATTTAGACCGATTTTAGTATTTCTTTTAACAAGTAAATAAGAAGGATGTGTTCTTTGTCTGTGCGATTTATTTTTTTAGATTATGTCTATGAGATTGGGAATTTGGACGTTGAAACACAGCGTTGAAACTAGGTAAATTTTAAGATTTTTGAAGATTCATAGCTCTTATAAAATAAACATATATCAAAAAATCAAAACAGAGAGGCATGAAACTAGCAAGTATCTACTTCCTATCTAAAAATTATTGCTCTAGTATTAAAATCCTGGAAGGAAAATGGGGAAAACGTTTGTATGAAGAAAATGACGACTTGTTTCCTCTTAGCAGCGATCCCCTAGACTTTGTTTTGCTACTCAAAGTTTTGTATATCGCTGCAATGGTCATGGACAGGCGCTATCTTTTACCATCAGGGGAGGGTTTCGTTCGTCATCTTTAAAAAAAACGGTATTCTATACCTAAAGTTAAATAACGTCAGTTCCAGTTTAATATTTTTTCCTATTACGAGATACAAGCTTATCTGATTAATCACTAACAGAAATAAAACTTATGCAAACAATGAAATAAAATCTTTCACATTTTAGTTCGGAATAATCGATAGTGGCTCCACTCGTGTACAGATAACGCCCACATGACCTAACTACCGAATTAAACACCGTTAGTTGAACTTGATACGCCGCCGTTGAGTCTCTACATTAGAATTTTCCTTTTAAAATTAAAACATATTTATAATTAACCAATTTATTCTTAATGTCGTCATAAATGTTCATTTTTCATAAGACGAGAAAAGAAAGTGATTAATTTGACTAACAAAGTTCAGGCGCCATTTTTTTTTTTCAAAATTGGAGCTCTATGTTTTCTTTTTTTATTCTTTGTTTTGAAATCATTCAATGACGTCAAATGCGGTAAGTCACGTTTGTGTACATTTATCCAGTGATTTGAAAATCCTTTGTTTGTGTAAAATTTCCGATGTTGAATCAGTATATAGGTACAATAATACAATATATAAAGGTACAATATCATCTGTTTTTATATTGCAAACTAGCTGTGCCCCGCGGTTTCATCCGCGCTAGATGCCTACGTCATAGTAGCTTTATGCATGTGTTAGAATTTGTTTTTATATATAGAAGCAAAATAGAAAGAAAAAAAACCGATCGGGCTGAGACTTTGCATGTAACAGATTAGCCACATATATACATAGGTTTGTTATTGCTTATTTATATTAGAATAAGTTAAACATTAGTCTAATATAAATAAGCAATAACAAACCTATGTATATATGTGGCTAATCTGTTACATGCAAAGTCTCAGTCCGATCGGTTTAAAATTGACAAAGTTTCATACAAACTTTCATCCCCTATTTTATCCCCTTGGGGGTAGAATTAATCAAAATCCTTTCTTAGCGGATGCCTACGTCATAACACCTACCTGAATACCAAATTTCAGCCCGATCCGTCCAGTGGTTTGGGCTGTGCGTTGACATGTCAGTCAGTCAGTCACTTTTGAGTTATATATATTTAGATATATATATTTAGAGATAACTGTCCCAGCCTTGCATGAATGTGATTTAAATTAGGATTAAAGGTTAAATAAGGATGTATTGTTTAAATAACTTAGTAAAAAAAATATCTAAATTACATTGAAAAGCGTATCAAAATCCGTAGCTCGGTTCAGAAATTAATCGGGAGATAATGACATAAGTCAGAAAGGTTGATACTGATATAAATATATATAAAAGACAATTAAGCTATTCTCTAAATTTATAAAAAAAATTGCGAAAAGTAACAGATTGGAAATATCTAAACATTTCGTAAGAAACTCGTCGGAAGTGTATAACACTTCCATGCTCACAATCTGAATGATGTTTTAGTATTTAGTGCCTACCTGGAACAAAAACACTCGTAAAACAAGTATTCTCGATTAGTAAATTGTAGACATCTGAAAAACCTCAGCTGCAGATATCAAAACCATATAGATAACGAAAGAAAAGATTATTAGTGTCGCTATAATTTTGAAAGTCTCCCGTTTTGAGCATAAAAAATGGTCGCGTTAGTTAGTAGGTGCCTACTTGTTAAGTAAATGCTATGAAATTAGGTATATAATAAATGCACGAAAATACATCAAGGCCGTGTTACACAAATGCATATTAAACTATTAAAAAATTACAGATTTTGTTGCAATTTTATTTATCTCTATATATATAAAAATAGAGTCGTGTTAGTTACACTATTTATAACTCAAGAACGGTTGAACTGATTTGGCTGAAAATTGGTGGGGAGGTAGCTTAGAACCAGGAGTAGGACATAGGATTTTTTATCACGCTCCCGTTGGACGTGACATAAAACGTGGTATAACAAAACGCAACTGATATGGAATAACAAAACGCAACTGAAAGCAATCAGTAAAAAAAGTCTAGCCGTTCATTTGTTAAATCAAGAGCCTAAGTGATTTTGGATTACCTTCTCAAGTTCGTTCAGAAAACAATGCTACCGATAGAATGGTATCACTAAAATATGAGCTTTTTACAAAAATTACAAATAAAAAAAAAATAATAGCAACTAATCTAAAAAAATATAAAAAAATAACAAAAAAAATAATAAAAAAAAGGTCATAAAAATAATAATATTCAAACTTTATTTATAATTTTCTTTTTTTAGTAACCTGACGCAAATATAAGGTTATAGGTTTGTGTATTATAATTTTTAATTTTGAAATTTTTGTTCAATATTTTTTTTTATCGCTGACAGGCTAGATGTTTGACAACAACTCACTTGATGTTAAGTGACGGTGTGGTCGAAGATGGTAAAGCACACCTAGCCTGGAATAGAACTGGCTCTCAAGTGAGGCTTCCGGAACACACCGTTAGATACTTGGCGGCAGGTTTTCAACATGAAGTAGCTTGGTAGCTAGCCAGCCGAGTACTAGAAAGTACCCTACCACCACACTATGGTTTCCTCACGATGTTTTCCTTCACCGGCAGCTCAAGCTCAATTGTTGGGGTTTGAACCCACGCCCTTCGGCATGCGAACCGACCGCGCTAACCACTGCGCTATCATTGCTACGAAATACCCGTGCGAATCCGGGGCGGTTTAATATAAAAATACTTCACTTTAAAATAGTAAGCTTTTAAAGTTATTAAATTTACCTTTCTGGTTTATGATCTATGTTCTAAGCTAAACAAGGAAAATTGTACATAAATAATCAATATCAAAAATGTACAAACTGTGGAATAATACGTAAAATATTAATGTTACTCTGGTTTCCTTAAAACTGCTCTACCTTATATAGTTTAAAATATCGTTAATGAAATCTATTTGTTTCTATTTAATTTGCCCCATCGGTTAGGCTAAAGCTGTAAAGCCATACTGCCCCGTCTTCGATTTATGCAATTCATGTCCAACAGTTAAATTCAGTGTTCAATACTTAAAAACTTTTAAGTCTTGAACACCGCCGGAAGGGAGCAAGTCTGTCAATTTTCTATTTTATTGATTTCGGAGAATGTGCTACTGAACTGTACGACCTTGTACTTCCATCCCCTTTTTACTACACGACAAGTAGAAAGACGGCCCACTACCACCCATACATAGTGAAATTTCCTTGGGTACGTACCAAATGTTTTAACTCAACGTTTCTCATCCGTACGGCCAAGGAATGGAACAAGCTGCCGGCTTCCTTGTTTCCTGAGAGATATAATATAGATCTTTTCAAAGCCAGAGAGAATAGGTATCTTCTAAGTCTGCGTGCTTTATCTTCGACCACATCATCGCTTACCATCAGGCGAGTTACTGGTCAAACGCGTAATTATCCGTATTAGTCCAGTCTGTGCCAGTCAAATCCTAGTCATGCTTTAGTAAAGTAGAAGCTACTTTACTATAAGCTTCGATAGAGTTTTGGAAGCAACACGAAAAGTCATGTTTCACCACATTACATTACTTTCCCACACTCACGCTTGTAATTCAGCACTTTATGAATAAAACACCACTGTTTTTTACATAAACACTCGAAAAAACACCTAGTTTTGGAAAAAAATACAATGGGGCGACATGACACTCACCGCGTTCCCGCCAAAACTTTAATCTATATTTTGCTACCTAGCTAATAAATATTGTAGCACCAAAGAGTCCTAACTAATTTTTAACTGAAATTAAAAACAAGTAGATACTTAACTGTCAATAAAAACGTAAATGAACACATTATTAGGTATGTGCAAAAAGTATTAGAATTAGAATTATTCATTGGGCTTATAAAACTATCAGTTATGCAAGGCAAGTTATAAGTACATATAAAATAGCATTTCCATATCATAATTGCCAATAATATTAATTTCCTAATTTAACAGAGAAGGACAAGCTCAGCAAGTGACCTTGACTTGGCTCACGAGATAACCGCCATGTGGGATGTTGATTCGACGGTCATTGCCCCGATAGTAGTCACTGTGAATGGTCTTATAGCGAAGAGTCTCGACCAACATCATAAGAGACTCTCGTTAGACGGTTGGGTCAAGGGTCAGATCCAAAAGGCTCCTTGACACGGCGCGCATTGTTAGGAGGTTCCTCACTCTGCAGCCCTAACCACCGGCAGCTTGAGCCCTGCCTCGCTACCGGTGGCACCGCAATTTTTCATGTTTTATAGGGTTCCGTACCCAAAGGGTAAAAACGGGACCCTATTACTAAGACTTTGCTGTCTGTCTGTCCGTCCGTCTGTTTGTCTCCAGGCTGTATTTCAAGAATCGCGATAGCTAGACAGTTGAAATTTTCACAAATTATGTATTTATGTTGACGCTTTAACAACAAATACTAAAAACAGAATAAATATTTAAGGGGGGGGGGGGGGGGGTCTCCCATACAACAAACGCGATTTTTTTGCCTTTTTCATAGATAATGGTACGGTACCCTTCGTGCGCGAGTCCGACTCGCACTTAGCCGTTATATACGCGCACTTGGCCGGTTTAAAAAAAAAATATTTATGTTTTACTATTAAAAAAAAAAACAATAATTAACTGAATAATTTCCTAAATGATTATCTAAATCAAAATTATGCAATACTCATATAAAATACATGTAATAGTAAAATCATAACTACTTTACTAAAACATGACTGAATTCGATCGTGAATTACTTTGTGTGGCCATTTAACCTGACCTTTATAATATCTCGTAAGACGTTTCACACAGCGCCATCTAGCCCCGGAATAAGCAAAGCTTATATACTTTTTACTTTTTTAGCAAAATCAGATATAATACTTATATACTTTTTCTTATACATCTTTTCATTAAATACATACTTATAATACTTACAGAACAAACATTTATCGTCACATAAACGTTTGTACCGGTGGGAATCGAACCCACGCCCTACAGCTTTTAAAGCAAATATTCTACCAAATGAGTTAACAAGGCAGTATGATTTCAGTCAGCATAGATTTTTCGTGATATACTAGAAAATATATAAAAATACTTGACACTGGCAAATCCACAAACTGCGACGCCAAAAAACGAAGAAAAAGCAAATCACTAATCGCTATATTTATTTTTAAACATGTTTGCGTAAGTAGGGACTACATATTTCCTCCACTTCCAAAATCTAAGTAAGCCACTTAACTAATTAAGCAATAATAAAGATAAATAAAACTAGATATCTAATTGTCCAGCAACTTAATTCGGTCACATTGCGGCCTAATTGCACAACCAATAACTAACTACTTAAAATAAATAACAGGTTGAAATAGCTGTTATATGAGATTAGGTTGATATTATTATATTTCATTGATAAAGATTGTGGTATTGGCTATGCCGAAGTAAAAGGGAGGTTTATGTTTTTGACCGGTTTGTTTGTATGTATGTTCATGTCTTCCCTCAAAATTTCTTTTTCAAAATTTTTTTTATTATTTACTGGCTAAATGTTTGACCACAACTCACCTGATGTTTAGTGACGATGTGGTCGAAGATGGTAAAGCACACCTAGTCTGGAATGGAACTGGCTCTCAAGTGAGGCTGCCGGAACACACCGTTAGATGCTTGGCGGCAGATTTTCAACTTGAGGGTGGTAGCTAGCCAGCCGAGTGCTAGAAAGTACCCTACCACCACATGGTTTCCTCACGATGCTTTCCTTCATCGGCAGTTCAAGCTCATTGTTGGGGTTTGAACCCACGCCCTTCGGCATGCGAACCGACCGCGCTAACCACTGAGCTGTCATCGCTACAAAACACAGTCGTTGGAAGTCTTGTTTGTCCGCTATAGGGTATATGGCGACATATTAAATTGAATATGGCGCCCTCTAGGGGCCGCGAAATAAAGTTGACTGTGAATTAAAAAAGTTTGTATTTTTTTTATTTGTTTGGTGCAACGCACTTTGCGTATTTTGCCAGTTTTTACTTTTGATAGGTTAGATGTTTGACCACAGGATTCCTTGGGATTCGAACTCAGGACCTCCAGATTGGAAGCCAGAAGATCTCCCAACTAGGCTGCCGAAACTTCAAATTTTATAGTAAAACAATTATTCTCAATTTCAACTTTTTACCAGACTTTAAACAAGGAGGAGGTACTCAATTCGTCGGAATGTTTTTTTAATATGTATGTTCCGCGATAACTCGAAAACGCCTGGTCCGATTCGAAGAAATCTTTTTTTATTTAAATGTGTATACTTCTCAGGTGGTTCCATAGAAATTTCATGAAAATCGGTTCAGCAGTTTGATTTTTAAACTAAAATACCTAAAACCTTTAAAAGCCGTGTTCCGACATAAGGGCATGAAGTTGTTTTTTTTTTATTGTCATTTTTTTTTCAGATTGCAATCTCTCTTTAGAAAAAGATTTTGGAAGGCCATCGCCAGTATTCTTGCACAAGAATACATACCTCGCGCCAAGCGACAGTGGCGGTGTCATATTGAAGAGATCAGAGAAAATAACCATCGCATGTCCCGGCAGCAAAAGATTAATTATCCTCGGAGATACCACATCTAGATACAGTGTGTTGGTAAGATCTTGCAGCAAATAAACGGACGATAGTCATTGATACCCATGAATTTGCCAAGCAATTTTTTTTTATTGAAGATCGGCTTGTGTTTGACCTCCATCTCGCCTGATGTTAAGCGAAGATGCGGTCTACAGAACACACTCGCCTAGAAGAAACCGGTTCACTCGCGACTTGAAGGCACCCAGATTGTACCTATCAGGGAACACTCGGGCAGCAAATTCTATTGTTTAGCGGTTTTGAATTTTAGTAGTTAGCCGAGCTTTGTACATGTATACTTAAATTCTAATAAGAAATTCGGTAGAAAACATTGATAATTCGCGCCAGTTGTTGTAAGCACCAGATGTTAGTAGCTATGATAGGTCAGTGGTTGGAGCGTTCGGATCACGCGCTGAAGGGCGTGTGTTCAAACCCTAACAATGAGCTTGAGCTGCCGGTGAAGGAAAACATCGTGAGGAAACCATAGCGTGGTGTTAAGGGTTTTTCTAGTACTTGACTGGCTGACTCTCAAGTTGAAAATCTGTCGGCAAACACCTAAAGGTGTGTTCCTTCACTTGAGAGCCAGTTCCATTTCTAAGTGTGAGAACCATCGCCACCGAACCACTTAACATTAGCTGAGCTGTGGTGAAACACTCAACCTGTCAATCATTAAAAAAAATGACGTACACTATTATTGTTATTCTGTATTATTTTCCCACGCGCTGTATTTGCGGCGCGGGAAAATGCACTACGCGCGCACACTACTGATTACTGTGATAATATTAGTCGGAGGCAACGAGACCCTATCCTACCCGATTCTCATTAGTAAAGCTGGTTTTGGAACATATCCAACGTTATGAAATAATCCTAAGTTAATTGCCGGGGGAACCGTCGTCGCATCTAGAACTAGGGGTTCTACGAGCGAGCTGGATTAACATGGGGGGTTTTTGAGGGTGAAAGATCGATCTATCATCTTTAGGAAAACACGATTTTCCGAGATTTATTTTATTTTACATGGAAAACGAACAGCTGCTAATTGGTAGAATAAATAGGAGTTTAGTCAAAAGCCAAAAAAGTTTTCACTTATGCTAACTAGATTAGGTTTAAGTGCCCCAAGCCCGCACCAGCGCGGGGACAGATGTAAGAATACCATATTAATATACACATTCAAAATTTAAACAAAATGTTAATATAAAAGACAGTTTGACAGCCCTGTTGGCTCATTGGGAGTATGTCTGCCTGAGCTGTAGGGCGTGGGATCGATTCCTGCCAAGGACAAATGTTTGTTAGGTATAAACAAATGTTTGTTCTGTGTCTGGGTGTTCTGTATGTATTTACAAAAAAAAAGTATTTATGTATCCTATCAGTTATCTGACTTCCATCACACAAGCGCTGCTTAGTTTGTGTCCTACAATATTTATTTATTTATAAAAACAGATAAATAAATAAGATTGACAATATAAGCATCATAGAAGTTTTATAAAATTTTCATTGCTAATAATCATTTTTTTTTCTTTTAAATTTTTTTGCTATCAAAGTCTTTGTGATATCATATTTAATTTTAGTGTTTACAAAATATTGCTTTTATACAGCATTCTTAAATTGTTTTGCCTCATCATAAATAAGTCGACGTCCTTTGAATAATTGTAATTATAATTAAGTAGCGTACGGATAAAAAATGAATTTTTATGATAGTATCGTAGCGCGGGGTGTGTAGCTGGAGATTGGGTCGACGTGGAGTTGTATTCAGAGGAGTCACGAGACCCACCTGAGGCAGCAATGAAGGGCAATTAATTAGGGTACTTTCTAGTACTAGGCTGGCTAGCTACCACCCTCAAGTTAAAAATCTGCCGCCAAGCATCTAAAGGTGTGTTCCGGCAGCCTCACTTGAGAGCCAGTTCTATTCCAGGCTAGGTATTTCGATATCGACCACTTCGACACTTAGCATCAGGTGAGTTGTGGTCAAACACCTACCCTGTCAGTGTTAAAAAAAAAATTATATACACCGAGCAAAGCTCGCTCGCCCAGGTACTGAGTAATTGTACATTTATGAAAGGGAACATATTCTCTTGGTTACAAAAATGCCACCCATATATTTGTTAGTTATTACAAACACTGGAGAGAGGGGGCCACTATCGACTTTCTGCTCCAGTTGGAAAGTATGTTAGATTCGAGGCTAAGCAATGGAATGCCAACGTTTGATGGGGATAAATATTTTGACGGTCATTCTCAATTTCAGGAAGCTAACTGCATCGGAAGCTCAACTTTTAACGTGGATGGCTGGCGCGGCCAGTTCAAAGACATCCGCTGCAGCGGTCAGCCAACTTTCTCCACTCAGGAGTCAGACAAGCCTTGCTACAGGCCCCGCCGTAATATCGACGGCGCCAAGCGATACCAGTAACTTTTTACTTTAAATTCACTTGTTGGTAGATTTCCTTAGCAGGAGGTCGTCAGTCGTCCACCGCAGTACCAGATATTCTGCCGCCAAGCAGTAGTGTGTAAACATTAATGTGTTCCGGTTTGAAGGGTACTGCAGCTAGCGAAATTTCAGGGCTGTTGAGACTAACCATCTAGTCTCAAAGTAATGAGCGCCAAGGCAGCGATGCCCTGGACTTTGTTTTACTACTCAAAGTTCTGTGTATCGCTGCAATGGTCATAGACAGGCGTTATCTCCTAACATCAGGAGAGCGTCTCGTTCGTCTCATTACTGTTACATAAAATAAAAAAGTAAGAAATACCCCAAACATAACAATAAACCTTAAGACGCTGCGCTGTTTGTAACCAAAATTTACTATTAGATCTTTTGGTAGAATATCTGCTACAAGAGCTGTAGGGCGAGGGTTCAATTCCCACCGGGACAAACAATTGTGTGACGATAAATGTTTCTTCTGTCTTATCTATGTATTAAAAGTATTCTATCAGTTATCTGGGTCCAGTAGCGCGTCGTCTTTTTTTTTGTTGCGATGGTAGCTCAGTGGTTAGCGCGGTCGGTTAGCATGCCGAAGGGCATGGGTTCAAACCTCAACAATGAGCTTGAGCTTACTGTGTCTATTCCGTTTCTTTCCCAGAGTGGGTTACCAGATCAAATCTCGTTTCTACTCCCTGTACGAGGCATGTTTTGACAGCGACCTACTGCGCACGCGGTATGTCGTGCACACCCTGACACCGAGCAGCAGATACATGCAGCAAGGATCTACGAGGCCACAGTTCACCGGTAAATATGACCATCATTATCATCTAAGCCGTAGGACGTCCACTGCTGGACATAGGCCTTCCCCGTTGACTTCCATAAAGACCGGTTGGAAGCGGCTCGCATCCAGCGCGTTCCTGCGGTCTTTATGAGTTTGTCTGTCCACCTTGTTTGGGATATCGTTAAATTCCTTACATCATCATGAGCGACACAGGCTAAATTTTTTTGAAAAATTTCTGATTTATGGGCGTTTTTGCTTTTATAATTATCTTGCGTTTGTTATAAGCTGTCGCAAAGCTTGGAGCGAGTCTCTTCTCACTGTGAGAAAGGAGCCACTACCCTGGCCAAATGCGGGTTGGCAGACTGTTGCGTATCCGAACGCGAGATTAAAACGTCATGGTTTTGACAGCTACTGTCATTACAATTCGAAAAATATATCCACGTAACGAAACTCTGTCACTTAACTTATATTAATATACGCAAATCAATCCAAGTTTTTCTTCTTCTATTATTACGACGAGACGAACGATAGACATCAAGAAAACCCCATAGGTCAGCGCATACCAAAACACAGACTTTTTCAAGAACTCTAGGAGATGGGAGTTTTCTCACGATGTTTTCTTTCACCGTTGAAAGTCAGCGACATTAATAACTTAAAAAAGAAGTGCGTGCCGTAGGATTAGAACCTAGGGAACCCAGATTGGAAGCACGAATAAGGTCTAACTAGATTACCGAAACGTAATACAATTGACATTAAGGTATTACGCCGATTTTTTTTTTAATTATTATACCTGTGCTAAATTTGGATATGGCGGGAAAGGTAAAAACAAACACACGTCGAGCCATTGTATTATTAAAAAAAATATTTCCCTAGTGTTTATTTTTAAAAATGATTAAGAATATATTTTTTAATGTAAATGTAATGAGACGAACGAGACGCTCTCCTGATGGTAAGAGATAAAGCCTGTCCATGACCATTGCAGCGATACACAGAACTTTGAGTAACAAAACAAAGTCCAGGGCATCGCTGCTTTGCCGCTCATTACTTTGAGACTTTCGATGTTTACTCTCAACAGCCCTGTAATTTCGCTAGCTGCAGTACCCTTCAAACCTTACTTAAACATACAAGACTCGCAAATAACATAACCCTTCCTTGGCAGTCGTGTAAAAATAATGCATACTATATGTATATCTATGTTTTATATTACAGAAGGAAACTTGTTTG